>JAVTVX010000035.1:19488543-20688543 GCA_033439265.1 Dillenia suffruticosa | reverse complement strand
TTGTCTGGTAAAAGAGAATGAATATTTTTATGGTGTATTAAAAAAAACTTTTGAGATCGATTCAATGGTAAATATACTGAATTTTTAATTAAGTTCTTAAAAATATTGAAAATGAAAAAAAAATAAGTGTGGGAAGGATTCATTTTTAATTCGAGTTAAATTAGTAAAAATTAATAAATTAATTATCAGATATCGATTAATTAATAAAAAAGGAACTTTATGAGAGATATTGATATTTGTAATAAATTTGATGGAGTACAAGATATGCTAGTGCTAATTTTTCAAAAGAATACTTGCATTATCTTGTACAAATGAGATATTGGAATTTAAATATTTAAAACTAGAATCAAACAATATATCATCCAAGGCATTTCATTTAATTTGATGATAAGATATTACAAATCTTAACCAAATCATGTGAGACATCAATTTCTTTGTTCATTGTAATTTTTTTTTTTTTAAATAAACAAACTCAGATATTTTTAAAAAAGAATGAATAATATTAGTTGAATTATAATCTATTTATTCTTTTATTCATTGTTAGATAATAATATGCGGAGGCATGTATCTTATTTGCCTATTGACCGCCTCTATTTGGCGCAGGAAGCCACCCCTAGAACCGGGGGCGGGGGCGGGGGCGGGGGCGGGGGCCGGGAGGGGGGGGTGGAGTAAGTGATGCTTGATTGTAGGAATTTAGGATTAACTTTGCAGTTCCTTCGATCTTACATACTCTTTTGGAGCAAGTGAGCAGTGATAGACAGCAACTCTTGTTGACTATACCCTAACCACACGTCTGGAACATTGGAACTCTTGAGAAGTAAATCTTGATAAGACAACGTTGTACCTTATGGGTTTGTCTCAATATGTCACAATTACATTCAGGGAAGGTATTATGCGACATTCTTGAGGAGGATAATACGATACCCTTAACCCAAAAAAGCTCCAACCAAATGATAAGATAAAATATTAACATGATTGTCCAGAAGATGGTGACAATAATTCATAATTTCATGAGTCTTAAATTTGTATAAAAAAATGTTATTAATTGTTTTATATTTTACACTTCGTCTAACATGGTACGACTAATCAAATGAATTTTTTTTTTTAAATAGGGTAAAGAAAGGGTTTGACTCACTCATATTCTCGTATTATTTTAGATTTTATTAAATAATGGATTCTAAAAAATATTCCGAGGGGATAAAGTACATGACAAGATACATATTTCAAACGCCCTAAAAATTAAATATTAAAATAATTATTTTCAATAATATATTAAAATTTAGAAATTTAAAATCCAGCTGAATAAACAGATTGATTAATAAGCCTTTAGGTACCAACATGATTTTTTTCTTAAAAAAATAAAAAGAAATCATGTTGTCTCCATGAAGTGAGCTTAGAATCTGAAGTGTTACGTGAATAAGCACACATAATAGAGTAAGCAGAACACTTATTATCTGGAGAGTCCAGTGGCTATAACTTTTCTCTTCAAACCTAAAAATTCCAGATTCGAATATCGGTTAATAGAAAAAAGAACATTTATTATCTCATCATATGAGCAGATTTCAAGAAACCTTTTTTTCAAATCCCAATTCAGCATAGATGTATACAAAAATACACAAATATAAGTACATGAATTCAAAAACTAACTCTAAGATTTCATTTGGATTTATTAAACAAAAATAAGAAAAATAAAATAAAATAAGACACCTATTTGTGAATGTAAAATTTTTTCAGGAAGGTATTGGTAGTTCAAAAATGGTTCTATTCTTCTACCAATTAATTAAATAGTTTATCAATTGAAGATGAAAAATTGCAAAAAAAAAAAAAAAAAAAAAACTATCGTGAAAGAAGAAAACTTGAAGGCAAATTTTAAAGGAAAAAAAAAAAGAAAAATTGAGGAAATTTATTCACTAAAGAGGAAAAATTGATAAATTAATGAAAAATACAAAAAGAAATACGTAAGAGGGAGAATGAGAGGGACATGGAGAGTACGTATCCAGGTTAGAGAATAGAGAGGGTTTACATGGGTAGCAGTGGATTGGTGGGGGAAAGAGAGAGGAGGAGAGAAAGAGACGTTGTAGGCCAAAAAAAATAAATTAGGGTAATAGAATGTTTAGTTGGTTTTAATTACTCTATAAATAAAAAGTTAAAAGAGATAAATAACATTTGAATTTTTTTCTTAAAATTTTTTAGATAAATTTTTTCTTAATATTTCATGGTCAAATTATAAATTTTAGGGAGCAAATTGTAATTTACTGGAGACGAATATCACTTAGTATTATAACTTATAAAATTTTACGTGACAAAAGTAGAAAAAATAAAGAAAATGAGAAAGGATGCTGTCCACTTGCAGGCCTTCCCCACCAATGGAAACAATCACTCCACTATAGAAATTCAAAATTATAAATAGAGGTGTTAATAATTATTTTATTATTTTATTTTTTGGTTTTCATGAGTTTTATCTGACTAATTTAGTTTGAGTATTGTGGGGTCCATTTTTAAGGATTAACTCTCTAAAATAATTTTTCGTCATTTTTAAAATTTAAACTCAAAACCTTTAGTTAAGGGGATAAAGTATTCGATAAGTTTCGTTTAATAATTATTTTATATTGCCAACATTCTTCCTCCGCAAGTTTAAGCTTTTGGAGGGGCTTGTCTGGTCACAAAAATATCTCGTACTAAAATCCATCCAAAAGCTCACATGGTTATTATGGGAATATGACAATGGAAAAGCAAATTTGATAGCTCCCCTCGTGATGGAACCTATGCCTTCCCTTATCTCCCCCCACTTCGGGTGGTGACTAACCTAGGCGTTAATGAACATCAATTGTGTTGTGTTAATATCCTGTTTAATTTTTTTGGTCTTCTAAATTTAATTTATCATCGAGTATTTAAAACTTTACTCCGACTAATCTCGATCGAATTACTATCGGATTCCAATCGAGAGGAAACTCTGCAAACATCATTTTTATCACTATCAAAACTCGAATTTCGATTCTTGGTATGTGGTGCTCGTATCCTTCCTATTATACCAATGAATGAGAGGTTTAAGGTTGGTGAATGAATCTCCAGTCCAGGAAGTGAATCTTTGTACACAATGTGGAAGTCACTATTTGGTTGCATCTGTACAAAAAAACTAAAGGTGGTCCTAAATTTTGTTGATGCCGACCAATCATAGACTTCAAAGATTATAGGTTACACAATAATGGACCCAAGTGAAGTAATGTCATAATAGGGTGGACCAACAAAGAGAGATACCAAACAAACACCATTCTTGGGGAAATCAGATCTGGTACCAAGTTGGCCAATAGGGTTTTTATACCAAACAAACACTGTTCTTGGGATTTTTTACGAATATATATAGAGATCCGGTACCAAGTCAAATATTTTGTTTTTTAAAATATTTGATCGATTGATATTTAGAATTGTAATATAATTAATCTAATTCAAGTTACTATTGAACCTTCTATAAGATAATCTCTCCCGATATATTTATTTCAATTCTCAATATTCAAATTCAATTTTCAGTTAAAGGGTTTAACAGTCGTTTTTACCGGACCAATTCTCTTTTAGTGTACCAAATCAAACTTAGGGATTTGGTGATTGAGCTACAAAGCAAAAGGCGGCTCTCCCCTCAATCCATAAATCCTTCAAACCCTACAATTTTTTTATATCAGCTCTTGAATTTTTATTATCTTCTTATTTGCGGCGCAAAATGGTCGGTAAGCTTGCAACAGAGTATTGGGATATGGAATAAACCTTTTTTTTTTTTTACACAGATTTGAATTACGGATCATAGAATTGAAAGAAAAGAATTATGACTACTAAACTATTCCTTTAAAATGATATGTGGAATAAATTTGAATATTGAGAGAAATCATAAGAGTCAAAATATTGAATCAAAGGTCAGTCAACACAGTGGAGAAGGGCTTTGCGTCCCTTAACCAAATGCTCGGGTTTCAGCCTCCTTGGAAATGAAAAGGACTACGTTAGGAGATCTTCCCCTCTATAGGAGGCCCAATAGTCAGATTGATCCAAATTAGTTAGAGCAAAGTTTCAGATACCAGCGTTAGGGACAAAAAAAATATATATATATATATATATTGAACCAATAAAGGCCTAATGTTTGGGCCTAATGTTTGGACCAGCTTAAAACTCATGATGTCCCGATGAATTTTATGTTGGCCCAATTTCCAAGCAAGTTAACAATTTTTTTTCACCTCCCACTAGTATCGGGGCAATATTTCGATTAATCTACTTTAAATATCTATAAAGGTTTTATTTAAGAAGTGACCCTTCTAACATGGTCTTTTCTATTTCCAAATTTTGCAAGCATGTTTAACATTTCAATATCATCAAACAACATCACCAAACTCTTTTGGATTGAATTATCAGATGTTTTACTCTTTTAACCGGATGTCTTGAGTTTGAACCATGAAAATGGTAAAAAAAAAAAAAACTGGGAGAGCCAATCCCTTAATGGGCTCTCAGTGCTAGGACCGGATTAATCGAACAAACCCCCGGATATTGGCTAGTCCAGTAAAAAAAAAAAAAAATCATCAAACAACATCATTTTATCGATTTCATCTGCGCTGGCCAACCTTAGAGAGAACAGAAGAGGAAAGAACCCACGCGTGTCATCGTATTCTGGGCCTGAATCTTACATCTAAGGTGGCCCAAAGTATATATGCCATTTTGTTTGGGCTTTTCCCCTACCATAATGGGAAAGAATCCATTACCATCATTTTCTTTTGGGGGTGATAATAAATTGAGCAAATTCCCGAGCTGCTTATAATTCAATTTTATAATTGGCTCAATAAAGTAAACCCATCAATCAAATGAATGATACATACATTAGACTTTTTACTTTGCATAAAATATGAACTAAATTCAAAATAAAAGATATTCAACTCATTGATTTCATGAATTGACTCAATACACACACACAAATCCAAACAGATATATAAATATATATGTATTTTTATGATCTAACACTTAACATGTATTAAAATTGATTAAGTTCATTTTAAAATCTGTCACTATTAGCACACGTGAAAAAAAAAGTCAAAAATTACAAAGAACTCATTAGTCAAGAAGAATTATGAAAGATACAAAAAGAAATTTTAAGAGTCAACTGGAAAGTCGTGACTTAAAGTTGGAAGTACTCTTTTCAAAACTTTAAAGAAAAGAGAAGAAAAGAAAAAGAAAAAGGTGCAAAATGAGTTTCACCCCCCTCCACCCCTCCCTTTCAATATATATCTCTGTATATCCCTAAAATTCCATTATTTTTTATGTTTATTTTGGAAACTACGTTGAATAATTTATTTTGATTTTAGTTTGTATTATGAATTTATAATTATAGTTGAATATTTATTAATATTTTTATTTGGATATCTAATTTAGAGTCTGTTTAGCTAAAAGTTAATTTCTACCAAAAAAAAAAAAACCCCTAAAACTTATAATTATATCAGTAGTGTTTCTATTTCAAATTAGAAGTTTTTCCCAGACAGAGCGGGAAGCCCAAGTAACAGCGAGACTAACGGTCTGTGAATCACCAAAATACATGATTGATTAAAACTCTCATAAGTATCTAATCACATCATTAGTAAGACAATTGAATTGGAACTCACGAGGAGCAAAGCTTTTGCAAAACCTAGACCCAGATGCCCAAAAGGGTTTCAAAAGACAGAGAGACCATATATACTCATGATCCCCTTCACTTCATTCTGGGGTGTCTTTGTCAGAGTCGATCTTTTTAAAGTTGGTCGGTAGGAGAGGAGGATAAGATAAACAGGTTAACCAGGCTATTTCCCAATTTCTATCATCCAAAATGCCACAATCTTCAAACCGTGGTTGGGTAAGTGACAACAAACAGGCCTTTGTTTTTACTTGAGCTTTCTCCAAAAACCTAGCATGGCTACAATGGAAGTTCTCCAAACAAATGCAAAAGACTAAACACCCAGAGAGTCACAATCACAGCTCTCCTTCCATCAATCCGACTGACCCATCAATTATTTTTACTCTAAATCACCAACCAAACAATAAAGCTTTAAGAAATGAAATTATGTTTTGTATTTATTTTTTAATGGTACTTTTCATATTCAAAAATTTAAGTAAGTATAGTCGTTAATTCATTAAACAACAAAATGTGGGTTTATCCAAAAAAATAAAAAATGAAGATCTCATTTCCCAAGTCCCCCAAAACTCAATTTTGAACATTGAAGCCGAGTGCCCCACACCTTCAAAATTTCCCAAGACGGGTCAACTAAATTGAATAATAAATTCATTCAAACCAACTCTATCACGAGACCCGAACAAAATTGACACTTGTAATTAGGTAAAAGATGCGTTGTCTGGATAAAGGAAAGAGTCCCGAAATCCAGACAAAGCAAGACCACAGCAAATTGTGCAAGGAATTGAACAATTTTGGCCTTTTCTTCAAAATTCAAAAGAACTCATTTCTATGAACAAACACTACCACACAAAAAAGCAACAAAATAACAAAAATAGGAAAGGCGACGTGTTTGTCTTTTGGCTATTAAAATGAAACCGTATCTTCACCTTTTCTCACTCCAAAGAATTAAAAAAAAAAAAAAAAAAAAGAACAGAGAGAGAGAGAGAGAGAGAGACAAAAGAACAAGAAGTCGTTTTCGATAGAACACGAAGTCGTTTTCGATTTTTCTTTCTGTGTTTTTCTCTTTTTTTTCTACTAATATTTTCAATTTTCTATGAAAAAAAAGAACTCAAAAAATAGAAGGGCCACAACTACTCACAAGCAGGTCACTGCACAGTTGTTTCTCAATTCAGTCTTCAGTCTTCACCACTGAACTTGGCGAGCAAATCATCGTCATCCCAGATAGCAATTTCATCACAGCCGTCGATTTGTTTGACTTCAAGATCTGCAAGATTTGAACAGAAAATCCAATCCGGAAACAACTTGAGACCATTCATGTCAATACTAGCCATCACCGACGACTCCGAATCCGAGAACGACGAACCGCAGGTCTCTTCGTTGACATTGATTGTGATGTATGATGAAGATGGTTGGAAAACCAAGCTAGATGAATATGGATCATCGATGAATTTGACTTTGGTTATGGAATCTGTTTCGAGAAGGTTCATTAACTCTTCGATGGTGTTTTCACTGAGAGAGAGAGAGAGCATTACGTTTTCTTCTCCCTCTTCTTCAACGACGTCGTTTTCCAGTGCCGGCGCTTTCTGTTTCTTGACGGCGCAGTCGGTGTCGCCGCCGTTGTCGGTTATTGGCGGTGTTTCTCTCTTGTGAGTCTGTTCCATGAGAGAGAGAGAGAGTGGAGAGGTGTGAGCAGTGCGGTTGTGTATTTGAATGCAAGAAAGCAAGAGACCGTTTTAGAGAGAGAATCTGTTGAGAGGGGGGGAGAGAAGCGGGCTTTTATAGTGGAGTGGATGAATGACGTGGCATATCTCATCCAGAAATTGTTTTCGGTTTCATTTCACTTCACGCGTCGCGCAGAAGAAATCAGGAAAAGGCGGGAATTTGTACAATAGACTGAAGAAAAAGAGAGGGGGGCGGGGAGAGGGTACGGACGCACTAACGGGTATCAATAGCACCTATCGACCTCCAGAAACGTTTCAGACTGTTCATGCTCCAGTATAAAATGACTATTCTACCCTTCGTAAAAAAGGATGATGTCACCCGTACCAAACTTGAGATTTAAATAATTTTTTTTGGACGTTTTTAGGTTTATTCTCTTAGTATTATTAAAAGGTTTAAATAAAATATTAAGAAACAGAAAGAGAATAATTTTAAAAAGTAAAAAACAAAGACGTTCCTAATTAGAGAGAGAGAGAGAGAGAAAAAAAAAATGAAAGGGTGAGAAAAAATAGACGTAAATTATTATTTTTTTAATTTAAAATTTAAATTTCATTTGGAAAGTTTTAATTTGTCCTAATTGAGTTTAACCATTTTCTATTTTATCTTACTATAATATATTAAAAAACCTAAAATTATTATTATTGTAATACTACTTTCTGTATTAACAACTTAACTAATATCAACTAAGAAACCCCCCCCCCCTTTTCACCCTAAAATGGTACCAAGTGTATAATTCCCTTAAATTTTTTACTTCAATTTTGAATAATTTCCATAGTTTCTGATTCATTATCATTTATAAAGATATGCATATAATTATCGAAGCATTCTTTCTCTTTTTTTATAATACATAATAAAAATTTAAACTCAAAATCTTAAAAAAAAATGATGTCAATTGAGTTATAATTCATTGACAAAATGTTCTTTCTTGTCGGACAAGGTTTCTTCCGATACCTTTTATAATTAAACGTCTATTAATTCTTAACAAGTCTGGAAAAATTTTACATGAAAATCTAGAATGATTAAAACTACGTGAAATTGTGCGGATCAATAAAAAATTTAGATACCCTTGTACATTAAACGGAACTTATAGAATAGTAGAAGAAAACTTAATATGAATTAAATTTTTTGTTCATATTATGCAATTATACATTTACTGCAATTGTTTTATAGTTGGAAGAGAAAAATGGTGTCTGGCAGAAACAAAGAAAATATACTTTTCCTTTTGATCTTTAAATCAATTTTTCTTTTAAAAAAGGACAAATACAGAGTCTAATTTTATTTCCCTTATATCTGAGAAAAAAGTGTCGGTATAAGCCAAGAGATTGAATTCTTTCTTTTTAATAGTTTAAATCGAATTTTAAGAAAATATATAAATAAATAAATAAGCCTACTTTACTTTGCATCGTTTGTGAAGGGTAAAATCGTCACTTTGACAAAATGGGGGGAGGAATCAAGTGGGTCAAAACTAGAAACAGAAATACGGGCATGGCAAGGAGGGACTGGCAGCGGAGAAAATCCCCCTTCAATGGTGTGCGGTTTAATCAAATTTGATTCCCCTAGGAAGCTATCCATTAACACCTCTCTCTCTCTCGGATTGCACGTGTTAACTAGGGGGCTAATTATAGGGTACCCATCCACCCCCTTTGGAGACTCCTCCCCTAGACTTCAGGCCAGAGTCCTGTAGTCTTAACCATGGCCTCTTACGTGAAGATGGAAAGCCATGAGGCCACCTCCTACATCGAAAGACCTACACATTGTAGGTCTACTCCTAAAGTTTAGCATTGATTTCGATGGCACAATGGATCTAGTGCTACGAGAGTTCATAGAGCGGCTTCTTTGTAAACCCTAAATTTCAACTTATTTTTATTTTATTTATAATATTTTTTAATTAAATTAAATTTTTAATAAAAAATATATTTGATAAATAAAAAAGCAAGCCATCAAATTTATATCAACAATTTTTTATATTAATCTTAATTTTAACTAAATTTAACTTTGCCTTTTCATATAAAGTATTAAAGAAGTGTCTCATCAACTAACAAGCAGTCGATATAATAATGAAAAGAGATAATGAAAAGAGACGTTAAATATTTTAATTAAATTTAAAATTTAAAATTAAAAAAAAAACAATATTTAAAAACTCCCTTTTATAAAAGAGTTTACTTTTAAATTAAATTTGATAATAATTAAAATAAATTAATTAAAAGTATTAAAAAATAATTAAAATAAAAAGGAGAGAGAAAAGTATCATTTATTGCATTATTGACAACATACTAAAAGTTATAATTTTCCAATTTGCAGCATTTCAAAACAGCTACAACTAGATTGTCACAATCAAACGTGGTCAATCCTACCGCACTCCACACCCTAAAGAAAAGGACAATCACTATAGGTGGTACAGAGAGGAACTTACCCGATCCCGCCACTCCTTGGACATAAATTGGAAATGATGATAGAAATCCCTCAACCGCCGTGCACAGTTGATCATTCTATCAGACAAAGCCCAAACAAGAGATGAAGTCTTTAAAAACACAAGTGCCAAACAAGAGATGAAGTATTTAAAAATACGAGTGTAGAGAATTGTTATATAAAGAAAATATATAAAAACAAACCAAGTTCAGAATTCAAAAGGTTTCTTTCTTCACTTTCTAGGGTGGATTTGCCTGTTTCATATTTCAAAAGGGAGAGAATAGAGCACAACTTGGCTAACATCCGCAAAATGTAAGCTTCCACATAGAGGCTTTCTTGTCTTCAAATTACAAAATCTCATCCTGTGAAGCCTCCTTTCTCAAATGCACACAGCCCAGCAAATTTTGTCCTACAAATTATCCACATGCCCGAATCATTAGTCAATCTTGACCGAGGAATAAATCTTTCGTACGAACCAGAAGCAGGCACAGAAGCCCATTGTGCCTGTCAGAACAAAGAACGCATATGACCCGATTAGCATGTATCCAAAGTAAAGGATGCCGGAAACGGGCTTCGTGATCTCCAGCTTCGTGAAGAAATAGAAGATGGAATAGAGGAACATGTACAATGCGGAGGAGCCTGCAGTCAAGTAGGCTCTCCACCACCAATGGTAATCTTCACTGCATAATTGGAAGTAGCAGAGCACTATTGTGATCTCGGCACAAGTTATGAGAAGGATCACAAAGACAATGAAAAGAAAGCCGAAGATGTAGTAGAACTGATTCAGCCAGATGGATGTCAATATGAAGAAGAGCTCAATGAAGACTGCCCCAAAGGGGAGGATACCTCCAATCAGTATAGAGAAAAGGGGATTCATGTACCATGCTTGCTCGGGAATCTGCCTTGGGATTTTATTGGTTTTTACAGGCTCCTCTATTGCTGCCTTTTTGAAACCCAAGTAACTTCCCACGAAAACCAGTGGCACTGATATCCCAAACCACAAGAGTACAAGGGCAAACATGGTTCCAAATGGCACTGCACCGGAGGACTTCTCTCCCCAGATGATCGCATTCAGCACAAAGAAGAGAGCAAAAATAATACCAGGGAACATAAAGGCCGTCTTCAAGGTATTTTTCTTCCATTCTGTGCCTTTGAACATCTTGTAGAAACGAGCTGAGAAATAGCCAGCAAACAAGCCCATGAAGACCCACAAGAAAACCAGAGCTGTCATCAGTCCACCTCTGTTTGATGGTGAAAGGAAACCAAAGAGTGCAAATATCATTGTGACAAGGGTCATCCCAAACACCTGGACTCCCGTCCCAACATATACACATAGAAGACTGGAATTAAGAGGTGGCCTGAAGACATCTCCATGAACCAATTTCCATCCAGTTTCTTCCTGAGCTTCATCTTGTGTCTCCAGCTGGTTATAATTTGCAATGTCTCTGTAGAGTGTTCTCATCATGATCATAGCTACCATGCCAGAAAGGAAAAGGACAATCATTAAAGAGTTTATGATGGAAAACCAGTGGATTTGATCATCATCCATTAGGAGGTATGTGTCCCAACGTGATGCCCATCTGATATCACTCGGCTGCAAGAGAACAAACAAGTTGAGAAACCAACAAGAAAGATAAACAAAGACAAAGTTTAGGAGTTACCATACCTCATATGTAACATCATATGTGAACGCGATTTGTTTCCCATCATCAACTTCTTGCAGAGGCTGCTTACCTAGAACTGTAGTTTTGGTGCTTGGGTTGCAAGTAGTTAATCGAGGCTTTTTCAAATCCCAAGCTTTAATTTCATGATTAACACTGCTAGCAGGAAACAAAGAAGAACAACATTAAAAAAGACTAAGAATAATATCCCATCTAAATTCTGCATCAGATCAACCGGACAGATAGTAGATCAAAAAATCAGAGACACGAGCATTCCCCTAATATCTGCGTTTGCAATTTCCAATGAGCAAATGCAGTACTACACATGGTAATGACCAAATGTCAATTTCAGCATATCCACCACATTAAACATAAAACTTTATTTAAGAGAATCTACCCATTGCACCTCATCATTAGAAAAGTAGAAACATCAAAATAAAGTTATGATAACTTCACCACAAAATATCACATTGTGAAGGTACTTCTGTAGGTCATCCACAGTGACATAAATCTTGCAGCCTTATCTAATTAGAATATAATACCAGAAGTCCTCAAACTAAAGGAAATTTTCACTATGGTGGTAAAGTTGTACATATTCACTTCTTATGCTTCAAATATTCAAAAATAGATCAAAATAGGCCGGAAATACATGTTACTTTTGTTCATAAGTTCAAGACTTTCATACTCGATCATCAACAGCTGCTTAACTTTCACAAAACTAGTAGTACTTAACCAGGATTAGCCTAGTGCTCCCGCCACCATGAGGTCTGGGATAGATTGGACCTTCACAGCCTCACCTTTCGCAAAGAAAACAGCTGTTTCCCTTGGATGAACCTGACTTATTAGTCACACAGAAACAACCTGGGAAGATCACACTGGGCTACAAGCATCTGATATCAAAACTGCTAAAACATATCAACAATAAGCTATAATTTCTTGCCTGACGTTCTTGGATAGAGAGGAGCTTGTAGTGTATCCCTGCTTGTTTTTAACTTTTAAACTTGGAAAATATTTTGTGTAATTTTCTCCAACATATTAGCGCGTATCTGTAGTTACAACTTTTGCTCCTCATATATTTACAATTTCAATAGCTTATTAAATCCATAATAAAAATTCAGTATTCAATTAATTCAATTCTCAAACCCAGAGCACAAGAATGGCGACAAAGAAGTTTAGCACCATTTGAATACCTCTACTAGTTGGCATCAATGCACAACACCGCATGAGAAATTCAGTAAATTTGAAAGAATTGGCCAGTTTAAGTCATCCCATATCAAGCCAAATTACTAATAGTGATCAAGAAAATATTGCAGTGCATACAAGAAAGGAGAATAATCCAGGAAGAGGGAAACCTGTGTGGTGTAACCTCAAATCCAACGATTCGGGCAGTATCAGTCATAGGATCCTTATGATACTTGACTTTGAAGCTGAGGTGGTTGTTGATAAAGTATTTCTCTTCCTTGCTCTGTAAGCAAGTTAGTGCATCAATAAGCAGACATGAATGGGTGCTTCTGAAGACACACATAACATGCAACTTACATTAGTATATTTTCCTTTCAAACCAACATGAAAACCATGCTCAAAATACTGACTTCCATCTCTTCTCTGTATAGCAACAGCAACAGGAAGGTTGTCCAAAATCCTGTACACCATACACAAAAGATCTTTTATGAAATTGGAACAACACAAAAGTGCGAAACAGAGACACCTCTGCTATTAAAAATGTGATTTGCTTTGTATTGCCAAATCAGTGCGGGGGCAAGAGTACACATGGGCATGCACGTGCATGTAATACATAAGCATGCAATATCTTACATATTGACTCGATATTCGTCGTCAATTTTCTCCTTAAAATTTTTTGCAGATTCAGCATCAAGTTGAACACCACAGGCCACAGTGCATGATTGCTCCTCTCGCATATGAAACTGTTGCAGTTATGATCCATTTTGCCCCACAAAAGGAACAAATATTAATTCAAACAGATTGCTCAATCCGGAAAAATGTTACTCCTTATCCAAATTCTAGGTGACACCAACTTTCTTAATGAATTGAAACTGTACTCACAGTGTAGACAGAGTTCTCTATCCGGTCACCTCGAAGGACCTCACCAAGGTTTTCAGCATTATTCTCAATTTTAACAGGTTTGCAGTATTTCAGGAAATAGTAGTCATAAGGAAGCTGTGTCTTTGTAGATGAAAGCTTGTTCACCTTGACGTAGAGAGAATCTCCCTGCACAAGATATGATGATCATATGAAGTAAACAGATTTGACAAACATTTAATACAAAGAAAAATAAATGCAATCAAAATTGATGGCCATTGTCGAGGAATTTATCATCTTAACTACATTTCAACAGAAACTAAATGAATAAATAACTGCACATATTTGCAATTCCATTAAATTACAGGAAATTAACAAACTTTCACAACTACAGACATAGAATCAAGAACAAAGTTGTTATTCTGTATTTGCCAGATCATCAACTCCGAATTCCCAATTGTACCTAAATGAGTTGTTAAGGGGCGAGGCAACCTTATAGCATTAGGACACTTTATGGCCTGGGGCACTAGGCGTGTGTTAGGAGCACACTTCAGTGAAATGAAGTGTTTATTTTAGAAATATATTCACTTTGCAAAAGTAAATGTCATTAACGCTCAAACCAGAGACAAATCAAGAGATCCAGGGTAAATTCGAAAAAAGAAAGCCTATAGCATCATGAATGCTAATGATATGTCTCAACTCACTGTAAGCATGCTGGTTCCCCCCCCCCCCATCACTGCAAGCATTATCATTAACACAAACCAATCCATCTTCCAAACATTAACAAATATCAATGAAAAAAAATTAAACATTAGCATCTTGATCTACGTAAATCTCAAGCATGCAACAAACAAAGAGTGAATATTAGAAACAAGAAATCATGGAGTAGAGAGAGGGATCAAAAGAAGTAAAAAAAGAAACAAAAAGAACAAAAATATGACATACATAGACCAAAAGTAGAATGTGAAACCAAAAAACCTAAATTTCATCAAGGCGCTTGCAAGCACCTTCCTGCCCTGGTGACTAGGCACATAAGGCAAGTGCCAAGCCAGAGGCCTGTAGGCACTTGGCTAGCACCAAAGCAAGTGCCTGGAGTACCTTTGATAATACCATTCAAACTTTTAATTACTGAAATTGATTCTTTTCTGATCATTGTGCATAGACCCATGGTCTATTAAAGGAATCTGATGGGATTAGGAAAATAGTAGAATTAGGTTGAGACAGTACAAAAGTTTGCAATCAGTATCGCCAGAGGCCTTAACAAACTCATCCGGAGTTGGAAAATGAAATTAAAAAAAAAAAAGAACTTTCTCAATAGGAATGAGTAAGATCCCCTTAAGGTACTATGCTTTGAATAGGAATGTTAACTACAATGTACTTCTTATTGTTGTTGACACCTTAGAAAATAGTGATAGGGTTATTAATGCAAGTGTTGCTTATGAAGTAATGCATGCTCATACAACTACAAATTATCTTAAAAGATAAGTATTAAAGAATGAGGTCAGAGCCACAATACATTGAGTATCAAGTGGTAGACAATTAAGAAAAAAAAAGGAAGAGCATGTTGCAAGAATAGGGATAATCTTAAAACACCAATAGAGTAATAAAATAAGAAAAATTGTCTCATAATATACCAAGACTTATGACCTTGAATAAGAAGATTTAAATTTTGAACTAAACATTTGAATTCGTACACTTTGATCTACACTGGCATTTGCAAGATCAATCAAATTAACTCAGCTAGGACTTGCGTCCCATATTTGTTGCAAACTTGAGATACGGGTAAACTGCATGACCAAATTTTCTCAATTTACTTTATTAGAACAATTTTCGATAGATCATTAGTCCCTTTTCCTTCCAATCCCATTGCATCCATCTGATTGGTTTCCTAATGAAACATCAATAAGAGTTCCCAGAGGCACAAAATCCTGAAACATCTGATACTCGAATTCATCCTAAAGCTGTTGCATCTAACCCTACTCCTTGCAAGTAATAGCAGGATGATTATTATTTACAACAGCAGGAAAGAGTGCATACTCCACTCTTACCCTCTCTTTCATAGGAAGACTAATCTTTAAAAAATTTTCTTGTTGTATCTGCTACTTCACATTCATTAAATTCCCTCCACCGTTTCACAAACTAAGCTACCCAGGCCACTTGATTTCTAGTAACCAAATTGCTCAATCAAGTTTGCTGGAAAATGAAATGAATAAAACCCATTCATACTTTTGAGCTCCTTGATTTCAGAAGTAAAGCTCGTGCAAAACGTGAATTAACTTGCAGTTGTACTAATTTTAAGAACTAGAGAAACCTAGAACTTCGAACCTCAGAAACGCTTGGAATGATCAGAAAATGACATAAAAGCCAAAGAAAAATCTATGGTTTCACAAATCCTTGAAACATCATTCATTTAATTTAGCAGCAAACTTCATTCAGCCCATTAGTTACCACAAATAAATCATGCAAATCATTAATTAATTTGTATTTTTACTAATTTCATGACCTAGAGCAACCCAGAGCTTCAAACTCCAGAAAAAATAAATGCTTGAAATAACAAGAAACTGACATAAAAGCCCAAAAACAATTATAAGTGCACCGAATCATCATCAATTCATCACAAAACACACAAAGAAAATCAGAATCCCAGATGACAAGAAGCAGAGTTTTTCCACCAGAAAACCCAGAAGAACAGAGGTCTCATAACTTCAAATAGGATTCTGTTCCACATGGACTTAAATCATCAGAAAACAGAACAAGCAGTAACAGAAAGAACGATCTTTTTGAGCAGAATCAGATCCGTTAAACTCAAATCCCCAAACATAGAGATCAAAATCTGAACACCGTTTAAAAGTCAAACCGATTGACCGGCTCAGAAGACAAAATCAGCAGTATTTCAGAGTTCACAACACGAAATCACAGAGAATAACAAATTTAGACGGTCGTATAATCAATTTTGCACTATTGAAGTGTAGATAGATAGAGAGAGAGAGAGAGAGAAGAGAGAAACATACAGTTTGAAAATCGCGAGGAGCGACACCAGGAAGGTAGAAAGTGTAGGCAAGAGGAAGAACTAGAAGGAGAAGAAAGAGAGAGAGGATCGGCCGGTAGCTTCCCATCTTTTGGTTGAGAGAGAGAAACTTCGATTTCAGAGAGTTTTATTGTTGTCTCTCTTTCTATCGACTCTATCGGATTTGTCTGGGACGAAGATGAAACATGAAAGTCAAGACTAGTAAAAAAACGACGTCGTTTCCACCCGAGAAGAAATCGCCGGTTTTTGCGTGTTAGTGTCGGAAAGAAACCGCGTGCGCCTGAGATGTCGTCTAGGAATCGCCGCGCCGGTCACGCACGCTCCGGGGGATCAAAAGTACAATTTCTTTGAACCGTCTTTTCCAAGTCAAAACGACGTCGTTTCCTAAGTTAATCAAAGACGTATAAAAAAAGAAAGAAAAAAAATGGGGAGGGAAACGAAAGAAAGAAATTGCCGCGATGGAACATGATTATTTAGTTATTTTTTTTTAGTAATAACAACATATTTTGTACTTTTAATTATGTTAATAAATTAATATTATACTATGAATGAACATCATATAATTCAATTTTAAATAATAATTCAACGTAAAAAAAATTATAAAATATAATATTTTTGTTACTTGAGCAAGAAGAAAAACAAAGGGGCCGAAGGAAAGGAAACAAAGAAAGCTTTTTTTCCCCTTTTCTTTAGATATTATTTATTAAGATTATTTGAATTTAATTTTTTTAATTACTAAAAAATAATCATAACTAAAATAAATATTAAAAGTTTAATATGAGTTCTAATGACAGAGAAAGTAGATCTGGTTTGGGGCGTGACATGATGAGATGCACTTGATGATTGTTGGTTTCAAAACAAAAGAAGAAAAATGGATTTTATTAGGTTTATAAATGCATGAGAGATCAAAGCATGTGTCCAATAATCCACTCATTTTGCTCTTAATCCGATTAGTAATTAAGGGATATATGTTCAAAAAAAATTAATGTTGTAATTTAAAATTTTAATAAGAACGAGTGCTCCCATCAATTGCAAAAACTTAGTACAAACTATAACAAAAAAAAAAAAAAAAACCCTATAATCTATTTTGACACATGATTTATTAATTTTGTCAAATAAAAAGTATTTATTGATTATTTCATATTAGAACCTGGGTTAAGTTTTTTCGCAAATAAGGCAGAAATGAAGCTATTTACATTAGAAAGTTGAAAAAATTTTAGAAGGGGGGTAATATGGGGTCCAACCTCAGGAATATCGATGTGAGTAGCCAATGTCTTAGTGCACTGTGGGAGTTCCCTGATCCTGTTCACATGCAAAATTAATGGATTACTGCAGATTTGTACCAAACCTAGTGACACAGATTTCATTAATTGGGAACAAAGCAAACTTGTTATCTGTCTTGTTTCTAAACTGCACCAATCATTTATACACATGCAAGGCTCATACCCCCCCCCCAAAAGATGTAGTATGGTCTTGTGCTTTATGAAAGGTGACCGCATCTACACTGAACTGCAACATGCGGGCAAATTTAGATATCTCCATAAAGCAAATACAGAAATTGTAGTTAAATCACCTTGGAGACGGGCTGTGCAGCAGCAACCCTTGGTTTGAGAACTTCAACCCTAGCCACGACCAAGGTCTTCGGAACAGTTCCATCAGTCTGAAATTTTTAGTGAGACAAGTGATACCTTGTGATAGAAAAGAATACTTCATTAATTTCAGATACTTATGCACACCATTATTAATTTTCAGAAGACTTTACCTTACTGCAGTGCTTGCTTTCATGGGCTTTATGACTGTTGGATTTAATCGCGCATGTGGAAATGTGAAATAAATAGTTCGGAATTTTTGAGATAAATACCTCGATAGAACAGTCTCTAAAATCCACCGTGTCACGATATCTTTCGAACGGATTGCACGGTCGGATGATGATCACGCAATCGAACCACCACCTCAAATCCACGACGCCACAACCCTCACATCCGGTAAATCGTTTGACGATGGGAGATTTTCCTACGCGAAAATCTCCATCCCTCACTATATTTTCTTTCTCTAGAAAAGTGCAATGTTAGCCTTTCTCCTCCATGGTTACTGTTCACGCCAATGGAAGAACACACATAGGCCTTTCACCTTCATTTCACAAATTGGAGAGAGAGGAATCACTACTCCCGTAGCCACGTTCCAAGGCATTAGAAGGGTCATTATTGGTGGTTAATTATGGAATGGTAAATGGGATAATGGGAGTTACCCCATTATCCCAAGGATGACCAAAATGCCTCTCATCGGGCATACATAACCAACATCTCCCACTTGCACATGAGGGTAAGGAGAAACAACGTTTTGGATTTCAATAAACGTATTTTGCATCTTTTGCAGAACTCTCGAGAGTCTTTTGGACCGTTTTGGATTTCTCATCATCCTCTAGAATCGCAACGAGGGTCTCACCCTCAATCGAGAAACAACGTTTAAATACGCATTCTCGATACTCTTAGAAGAGAAAAATCTTTATCTCTTAATGGATCGCTCCTACTGAGATCAAGATCTGTAGTGGATTCTTGTATCCCGCCGCTGGTCTCTCCGAGCCACTAGGCTCATCCATCGCATAAAGAGTAGGGTCCAAATTGATTTCACCTCTCATAGGGAAATCATTCTCAAGAAATATGGTATTATGAGATTCAATCTCAATTATAGTGTCGTCCGCATTCGCCTAGGAACACGTATTTTCTTGCGGGCCTAACTCACCGTGTGAATGCGAGAGATTGTGGCACAATCCCATAACCTCAAGTAGCTAAGGTCAGGCTGCCTCCCTGTCCAAAGCTCAATGGAAAACTGACTAATAGTCAGTAGTCTCGTAAAACTCTTCTCAAAATAGAGCCCCATGTGTAGTTTAGACGAATACTTGCGTTCTCGCTCGGTTCTGAGAGTCTCTCTTTCAAATCTAACTGATTCTCAATCTCGCTTATGAACCTCCTGAAGCAATCTAATGCCTCAGATTTATGCAAGATCAAATAGATGAACCGAAACGCACGTAAGCATCTATAAGCAATATTTTCTACACAATTCCATTTTCGGCTCTCATGCTCATAAGACCACAAGAAAAGAAAGGCACAATAGTTTAACAGCAATGGAGTCTCAGCTCTCATTGTATTGCCAAATGGTTTTCTCGTCATTTTGTCAGGTAGGCAAAACTCACATACGGGTAATTCGAATATGGTCAGCGGGTCCAATAAACCTTTTGCTACTAACCGATTCATCATCGCTTACCCTATGCGTCTAAGTCTACTATATCATTCATTTACATCATCATCTACGCAATCAGATGTAAAGACAATAGTAGAACGATAAAAAACCATTAAAAGGAACATCACCCAGTGCATACAATTCATCATTGATTAAAACCAGAACAATTTAGAAAATTGTCGTATTAAAAAAAAAATAATTTCACGCATATCACAATCAATTTTAGACAAGGTACCAAATTATAGATCCGTCGAATGCCTACAGTATTAAGAACGTCATGACAAGTGTCGTTCCCTCGGATAAAGACAAATGCTCTATCCTTAACGTAAATCCTCCAAGCTTAAGGATTCACTTGACGGAACTATATTTACGCACTCTTGTCTCAAGTTACGTGGTCGGTTGCTCCTGATTTCAAATGAGAGAAATCAGCGAGTATTATTGTGAATGAGACAAATCTCAAACCACGTAAAGAAAAATGATATTAATTTCTGCTCGTCACACTCACGAGTGAAATGACCAAATCTACCTCAAACGTAGCAATTTACTTTGGTTTAATCAAATTCCTTCTTCTTGCATTCTTGTACCTCGTTGTCGGTTTTCTCGGATGATTTTTATTACCTGGATCTCGAGTCTCGTTCACATGCTTATGCTGTTGGCTTAGTGTCGGGTAAGTCCTTACTCAACTTCTCTGAATAAGCATGACTCAAGTGTGGTCTACTCGCCCTAAGTGCTCTTCATCGAGCTCACAATACGTATTTACGTCAACGAAAGTATGAATACTTTCGTCAAATGTGAAATAGGATTTCACGGTTTCCCATGAATTAGGTAAAAATTAAATTGGTGATCATACTCGACATTTGTCTCATTGTATGATTAACCCTTTTCTTCTGCATCCTCACATTAGGAGCCAAAGATAACAACACAATGCTCTTATGGGACGAGTCGAACCGACATTTCCATAAGATATGATTCGTAAAACGAGATTAAATCATTGTGTATACCACTGGTAAGGATTGCCCTAACTTGGCAATTCTTTTTTACCATACATGATAAAACTCTTTATCTCGTATATCTTGAGGCGCAGTGCCCACCCTAGGGCCCATCATTTTTTGCCTCAGATTCTCGTTAGTTTTTACCTCTCGAGAATAAACTGAATGTACTGATAAAATCTCGTAGATCACATCATTCAGTTTACTTTCCTTACAAAAATTTAATACGACAATTCTTAACGCATTAAGAGAAATATTTGTGACTTCGAGATACTTATTATCACATTTTTGTACGCCCTACGAATCATCAAGACCAAAGTGACTTGAGTACAGACTCCAAAGCGAGCGTATGAATCAACGGACACCATACACCGCAACTCGGAATCGCATCTTACCATTTGGATTTTGATTCGGCATACAAAAACCTACAAAAAGTCACATTTATGGATATAAGACCCTAAAAAATTGAAAAAATTCAATTTTAAGCAACCTCACGCGCCGCCCGGGGCCCACACGCGCCGCTCGGGGCCCATACGCCCCGCCGCTCGCCGGCGATGCATTCGACGCGCCTCACACTCGCCGCCCGCGCCTGGCGAATCTCGGCTCACATGCGCCCAGTCGCGGCACGCGGCTCACGCGCCGAGCTGCCTTGAGCCGGGTCAGACCGGGTTGGTCAACGGGTCAGGGTTGACCCGACCGCCGGTCAACGTCCGGGTCCGACCCAGTCGGGTCGGTTACGGGTCAGGGTCCGACGCGAACCGCTGCCTGCCCCCTGCTTCACGCGCCTGCCAGACGAGCCTTCTGGCGAGTGCGTGTCACCCGCCCGGGGGTTTGGGCCGGTTTTTCTTCGTCCGACGGGTCCTGCAACGGATTTTTCGAACCGGTTTCCAAAAAACTCGATTTTTGGCTATTTTTTCTTGCATTTTTCGACTGGAAAATATTAATGGACTTCCTCCAAACATCCTACACTCGATTTTAGGAGGATTCATGCCCACAAATGACGAAAACCAACTACCCCAGTCGCGGCCCTCCGCAGCCATTCGGAAATCCCAGTTTTCGGCATCCAAAACTTATATTAAAAGGCATGAAACTGTAGATCTAGATGCAAGGAACATATTTATAACATTTTCATGCATCGATCCGCCCTATAAAGCTATAGATCTAAGATTTTCATGTCCGTACGGTCGCAAACTTCGACCGGATTTTTCATGGCCCAAACATGCTCAGAAAATTAAATAAAAATTGGTTTTGTAATCCCTGGACTATGGGTATTCTTACGGTGTTCTCGGATTCACGAAATTCATCCGTGATCCGGACCCCAAAATTTTAAATCCCAAAAATAATTCCGAAAATTATTTAAATTAAATCTAACGATCGCTCTGATACCAATGTTGGATTTAATCGCGCATGCGGAAACGTGAAATAAATAGTTCGGAATTTTCGGAATAAATATCTCGATAGGACAGTTTTCAAAATCAACCGTGTCACGATATCCTTCGAACGGATCACACGGTCGGATGGTGATCACGCAATCGAACCACCCCCTCAAATCCACGACGCCACAACCCTCACATCCGGTGAATCGTTTGACGATGGGAGATTTTCTTACGCGAAAATCTTCATCCATCACTCTATTTTCTCTCTCTAGAGAAGTGTAATGTTAGTCTTTCTCCTCCATGGTTACTGTTCACGCCAATGGAAGAACACACACAGGCTCTCACCTTCATTTCACAAATTGGAGAGAGAGGAATCACTACCCCTGTAGCCACGTTCCAAGGCATTAGAAGGGTCATTATTGGTGGTTAATTATGGAATGGTAAATGGGATAATGGAAGTTACCCCATTATCCCAAGGATAACCAAAATGCCCCTCATCGGGCATACATAACCAACAATGACAAACCTGGGGGCAACTTATCTTATAGTGGATCTCTTGTGAGGTTACAATCCTTCTTTTTTTAAGGATATTTTATTTATTATCAGACTTGAATAAAGAATGCACAAGAAGATACTCAAGTCTAGACTCTTAAAGATCTAGAGTGTCCAATTGCCCATCTCCATGCTAGGCATACACATCAGATATCATCGAAACATTCAACCTCTAGAAATAAATGAGGTTGAAACTGGGCGCCACTAATACATAACTAAGAAGAAAATCCATTTTGGCAGGATGAGACCGAATTAAGTATCAATTGGAGTATGGTTTCAAATGCTACTGCGCCCAAGAGAATTTGATCAATAATGATGTAATCATCATCTAAAAAAGTCCAATCAAATTTATAAGCAAAACATACATACGATGATTCAGATGTGCTTTTATCACTTGAGAAAAAAGTGTGCAAATGTAGATCAGCCCCATGACTTATATTTTGCCATGCCTAATTTCAGTAACAGAATTTTCAAAATTTCAAGCTACTGAATCCATCGACTTTAAATTTTTATCAACCCGAGAACTCAAAGATAACCCACGCAGAGAGAGAGAGAGAGATCTGGTTTATCAAAGAGGCATCAAAACACAAAGCAGAACGCATTCTCAGATTATATAAAGCCTGCTTCTAGAACAGACCAGTCACAGACGTGAAAGAGTAAACAATTATTCTGATGGAACAGAAGCATTCAACAAACAATGAAGGAAGAAATCAAAGTTTTCTTCACCTCTAAACACGCAAATATAGAGAGAGAGAGAGAGAGAGAGAGAGAGTACCTGCAAGAGAGAGAAGGCCAAACGAAATTGTAATTGGTAAACCAGTCATAAAGAACTGGTATCGTTGTCTTCCACCGCTCGAATTAATCATCAATCACCGGTTCAGCTTTAGCCTCAGCTTCAGGTTCATTCTGAATATAAGTCTTCTTCTGTTGCTGTTTCTCATACCGACTCCGTCACCGAGTCTCTGACTACTCTCACCGAGTCTCTAACTAATCTCAAAAATAAAAAAAATTTTTAAAACAATGCCATTCAAAAAATATTTCTAAATTTAAAACACTGACTTGAAATCACGACATTATTATACATTGAACAGTATGCACTGTTCAATGAACAGTATCATGTCATGACTTCAAGTCATAACATATATAATACTATGTCGTGACTTGAAGTCACGACATGAAATCATCATGAGCAGTGCCATGTCGTGATTTGAAGTCGCGACGTGGCACTGTTCAATGAACAGTAATGTCGTGATTTTAAGTCACGACATATGTGTGTTAGTTTTAAAAATATTTTTTGAAAGATATTGTTTTAAAAATTTTTTTAATTTTTTTAATTTTTTGAGGTTAATTTAAAACAAAACCCTATTCTTACCTCTGCCTCTCCGTCTGCCTTTCGAATTGCTTTTCCCTCCTCTCCCTCATTTTTTTTTTCCTCTCTTTACCGGTCTTTTTAGACGGCACCACACACACACGCACGGTCTCTTCCCTTGGGCCTTGACATGGACCTATCCCTTTCTCTCACTCCTCTCAGATGAGGTGACCGTCTGAGAATGAGATACACGGAAAGAGAGACAGCCATACAGAAGAGTTACTGACGCGAGTGTGTGTTTTGTGTATCTCGCGCGTGCTCAACTCATACCTCTTACATTGTCAATGCAGCATTTAGTCCCGGTCAGATCCAATAGTCTAATGACATGTGGTATCTTGACGATATATTTCCATGTCATTAATACGAGGTTAGACAGAATTAGAAGGAAAAAATAAAAATTTATGCAGCATCATAATTGAGGTTTAGACGCGGACATTGTATGATTAAGTGTGATAATAACAACGTTTTTAAAATCCATTGATATATTATGGGGTAAAATTTATCGCGGATTTTTTTGGGTAAAATTTAATGACATGTGGATTCCAATTTCAATCGAATCAACATTTGAGTGATTTTATTTTGGTTTTTGATTTAAAAAGTTTGAATTTTAAATCTGATTTGAACTCAATTTTTATTTTTAAAATTATGAGTAGTTTTATTTTTGAGATTATAAATTCTCCATATTTAATCTTTTTAAAAAAAATCAGTGACTCCCAATTCTTCAAAATTAAAAACTAGAATCAAACCTTAATAGATACAATTTCAAATTTGAGAATAGGTTAAGCAATTTTTTTAATTGTTGACCATAATTCAATCCGATCTAATTTTACGATCCGATCCAAACCATTACCATGTCTTGGGTGTTCTCACATTTTGAGGTGGTGGCACCTTTCTTTCTTTTTTTCTTTCTTCTTTTAATGAAATAGCGTGGTAGTCTAATCACCAAGCCTGAGAGCCTCATTCATTTCGAGGCTCTCAAATACCTTGCACCCTGCACCAAGCAATTTCAGACATCTTAGCCCTACCTTTGGATAAAACTAAAATATCAAGCACGTGTATCAAGCTAGTTGGCGTTGCTATGGTAAACGGTGTTACTAAAGCACAAAGGTGATGCATCCAGGGCCAAGGTTACTTGCCAAGGAGGCCACAATGTCATGCACGCAGGGCAAATGCTACTTAGTAAGGAGGCCACTTGTGAGAAGTTGCCCGTAGATAGAGTTATCCAAGTGTGAGATTCTCCAAAGCAACCAACTTCTTCAAGGAGGATTGCTTCTACAGAATGGACTTCTGACCTTTGTTTAAATTTGATACTCAGCAACGAGTTCTTAAAGCCTCAATGAGTAAAAAACATTAGGCATTCACTTGTTTAGTGACTAAGAAACGAACATCTCTTGGGGGGAGGGGGCATCTTTTCAAGTCATGAGTCGAGTAATAATAATTGAGCACAACTTTAAAGGTAAACTCTTGCAAATCAAGTTGTGAGGCCAATAAAGCTCAGGGTTGTGCATGCTTGTTTTGCGCACGTGCAAGCAAGAGAGTACGCACATACACATATAATGTTGAATATCAAGCAATAACCTCCCTAAGAGATCTATACATTATACCCAAGTAAACCTTAATCTGAACTCCGTCGAAGTAGACTATAAATTCATTTTCTCCATTCAGATCTATTAAAGGCCTTTCCATTCAACGCTATTAAAAACCTGGCATCCAGGCAACAGGTGCCCACAGGGCCTCTACTTATTGATCATCTAATATATTGTGATTGTGAGCTCTTAGGTGGTTTATTCGCAATCATATCTAGCACACTCAACAATTTGAAAATATTAGGCACACAAATATTAGGACTAGCTAACCTTAAGTGAGGGTAATTAAGTGGTAAGTTCATAAGGCAAAATGCCCTCACTTGAACTGAACCATAGACATTTTGCAATTTTCCCAAGTGTATCCACGGAAATGCAGAATACATCTAAAAATCAATTTTGCAAGATAATCATAATGCATAATCAAAGATCCAGCACAACTTATACATGATATCTCTAAACATAACTCAGCATCTTTCACAAGACCAAGCTACCACTAGCGTAGCTGACTAGCTTGTGCTCGATTTAAAAGCTAGAGAACTGTTGATTAACACAACGTTGATTTTTATGCAGCAGTGATCCTCTTTAGCAAATTGTTCAATTTGTAGATATTAAACATAAACACCCGTAGCAAGTAGTAAGAACAAAGATCCAAAACCCTGCACCCAATGGGAAAAGTTAAGCATCTGGGACAAAATAAAAGTCCTCAAATCAACAAACTACATCAAGGTAGGTCAAACAATTGAGGGCATACCAAGAATATAGATGCCACTGCTCCTGTTGTGAGTTCCTTGGCAAGGCTGCGGGTTCGCCTTGAAGAAGTTGCCTCATAGCTGCAAAAGATAGATGCGACAATATGAAACGATTGGCAAAGTACAAGAATCATGAGAAGTGAAACACCCTTCCAAGCAGGCAGTCACGCAACAAAGTCATCCACCATCCCACAAATTGCCCATATGAAGCACACAACAGACCCATGTTTTTTCTGGCATCCTAACATTTAACTTTACAACTTGCAAAAGAGATTTTAAAAAATAAAATAAAATAAAATAAAATAAAATAAAATTGTCAAACAATTTATCACTTAAATTTTCAATCTCTTATTTTTCAAATTAATTTATAAGCAAAAAATAAGAGTTTTTAAAAGGAAAAAAAAAAGGCAAAACAGGCTCTCAGACTTAAATTTTAGAAGCTAGATTTTTTTCCCCCCAGCGATTCAAACATTTTTCCTGCACTGAAATTCAGATTCTGCAATTCAGACATCTTTTACAGAATTCAGAAAATTATTTGCACTTCTTTTTCTGAATTCAAAAAATTTTTTGTCCTGTTTTGTAAGCAATAGTTGGAGGTAGTTGAAGGTAGAAGCAGCCAACCCCAACAAATAGAGTTGGCCAAGATGTGAAGAATGACTGAGGACTTGACGCAAACTGTACAAGGCTTGCAGCCCATAGAAACCTGAATGGAGATTCTGGAAGGCGATTACAAACAACTCAAGCTTCCAAATCTTAAGAAAGAAGAGGTAGTTGAGAATATGAACCCTTTCCATGAAGCTGGACCCACAAATCAAGCGGCACCAGGTGGATCAGAAGAGTGATTTCTACACGCTCTTGATTGCAGTGGAGTTTTGATGACGAGTTAGATCCAATTTTTGATGAATACGATGAGGAGATAGAAAAAATTGATCTTCAATTGAGAATTGAAGTAGTTGAATTTGAGGAAAAGTTAGATCCAATTTTTTACGAATATCCTCGGGAGCTGAAATGAATTGATGTTCAGCCAGCCAAGGTAAGTCTTTGGTGGAGCGAAGGGTGATGACAGCAACAATTAAACATGAAGAGGAAGATTCAATGACACGTAGTATTTTCCCTACACATGTTGTTTGTGGGAGTAAGGTTTGTGATTTTGTCATGTTGACAAATTGAAACTTCCTACAATAAAACATCCTCCTCCATATAAAAATAGATTGATTAAAGAAGGGGTACGTGATACCATAACTTCCCAGTATCTGGTGAAATTCACCATGGGCCGTTAATCATGGCCATTCAGACCAGAGAAGCATCAGGAGAGTAAAAGCAAAGATGATCTTCTTGATGATGGTGATGGTGATGGTGATGGTGATGGTGATGATGATGCGGGGGAGGAGTATGATAATGAACCAGAGGTTTTTGTACAATCTGAACCTGTGGTGAAAAGCCCACTGAAGCTCTTGCCACTTCAGAAGGATCAGAAAAACAGCTTTCAAAGAAGAGAGAGAGAGAGAAGGAGCTTGTGGAACCAGATGCCCTCTTGGCAGATTTTGGAGTCTCTCACAAAGAAAAAGATAAACAGGCTCAATCACATGGTAGAGATGAAAGATTACATTTAAAAAATTGATTGGGGCTTCAACCATACCTTGAAAAATGAAGATAGCCCCACCTTCAGGACGAGTCTTTTTCCAACAGCGGAGAATAATGCAGAAGCATGGAAAGAATTAGAAACAGGATGCAGGAGAATCTAAAAATTAGAAAGCTTCCCTTTTTTGTTATCATTAGTTTCCCTTCTTTATTTAGAGTTTCTATCTAGGAAGATTCTATTTTTCCTCTTTTTTGTTTCTATTTTATTAATACAGAAGTTAGAACTAATTACAGAGCTTTTAGTCTAAAATAGGATTTGTGTTAACAAGAACAAAGGGGGAATAGTAGTAACTTTACAATGGTACTATTGTTTTCTCTTTCAATAAAGAATTATGTTTGATTTTCTTTAAAAATAATTATTAACTATTTTTCTAACCACAATCACCCTATTCTAGCCCCCCTTATTGTAGATATTTACTGCCCTAAACCCTCCCCCTGCATCATAGAGACCCTTAGGCCACTGCAGAGTGCAAGAGAATAAAACCACCGGAAAGGTTATATTATGGCCTTTCTGCAAAAAGTTTGGGAGATGGTGAATGAGGATTTCATGAGGCTTTTCCATGCGTGTCTGTGTAATTCAAAGAAATTTCATTCTTTTTTTCCGAAGAGAGAAGAATTTACTAAAACTACCACAAGATGATGCAATGAAAGAAAGACAAACTACAAGACGATAAAAGAATCAACAAAAGCATCAATATCCATCTCAGGGCAAAGAACTAGGGGAACACCAAGAAATGAACAGTTTTAGAGCAAAGATCTACAAAAATAATATGGGTCTTCAATTCCCTTAAAGACTCTTCAGCTCCTCTCCATTCAAGGAAACCAAAAATTTGTTCAATGGATCAACAAACATTCTTACTCCTTGCTATACAACACTTCAAGTCTGTCTATTGCCAAAACTCACGATTCGCATCTTTAGTACGCAACCAACAGATAAGAAGCACCACAAAAGCTAAAATTCCATATTTATCTAGCCCATTGACAATGAAGAAAAAGTTGATTCACCAATTCTAGGAGACATCTATTGACACAGGTAAACACCCCTTTTTGGAGATTTTCTTGAGTTCAAATCCTACCCCACATTGCTTCCCAAGCAAAAAAGACTAGCTTTGAAGAAGTTAAAGAGTTCCAAATAGCTTTCTCTGAGTAAGCTCCTCCTTGGTCCAACTAGAGTCCTCTTGAATGATTTTGTAAAACCCATGACTTCAAAGATCCCCAATATTCTACTCCTCCAAGCAACCAAACTTTCCCCTTCTTGAACCACGTGCACCTGCCCTTCAAAGGTCTTAAAGAAAGAAAAGAAGCTTTCCTACCCTCAATCATTAGTTCACCAAACAAAAACTACACCAGATTATCTATTAACCCAGTTGTCTGGTTCAATGGCACCTCTCATTAAATCATGCAAATTAATCAAAAACTCCAGGCCCATTATCCTGGAAGCATCTGTGAAGAAACTTTCAAACAAGATTCTTACAATCGGATGGAGTGGTAGGGAAGTGGCCTATTGCTAAAATTTGAGAAATGAAGAAGACTAAGGAACTTCAATAGTATCCCCAGAATCCGAGGAAGAGAAGGAATCATATCCGGAGGAAAAAAGTGCCCATTCATCTAAAGGAAAATCCAGATCACTCTTGTAGAGACAAAGTTTTCCAATAGATCCACACAAGTTTCTTGAACTATCTTAAATACTTTTAAGGTTTTACCCTCAAACAAACAATTATCTCAATACCAAAGGCCAGAACTAATATAGATCCCAAGTCTCTCCTGCCTCACAACACAAATTCATATCATTCGCCATTTGCAAATGGAGAAGGGTGATACTGGAAGAAAAGTACACTGTTACCCCTTCCCATCCACTAAAAAAATGAAATCCACAAGCCAGCCTCTATCACCACCCATAGCCAAAATGATAAATAGTAGAAACTATGAAAAACAAGAATCAAAGAAGAGAAATCGATCCACACTAACTCCCAGACAGAATAACCTCAATAGGAAAAGGGAGGGAAAGAGATACAGAGATAAGTTTGAGTAAATTAAGTCTAATTATAAGCCCGAACAAGGTGCAGGAAATTTTTATTTGGCATAAAAGTGCCTAACGGGATACCAAGCCTAGAGAACCACATGAGAAATGCTTACTCCGTGCCAAGTTTTTAACATCCCAAATCATAATTACAGATCATTCATCTAAGTTTAACTACCATAATATTGAACATCTAGCAAACATGTTCTTCCCTTAGCACTAGTCGGATGCTTGACACTAATTCACTTTCATTTCAGACGAGACTTTTTCCTTGATTACTCTGATTGCATAGAAAGACGTCTCCGCCTACACACGTGAACCCTAATGTCGTTAAGCCACATTTATAGATCAGCTCTCCGCGTAAACAATCTTATGGGTACATTTCTACTACTGAGATCTTCATCACTAATTCAATTTCCCTTTAAATTCAATCCAATGAAACAAAAATCAGACAATGTCACAGCAAAAAACAGATCAGTGATATAAACACACACATATGGAACCCTAATCACTCCGGAAAATTTTGAATGAGAGATGTGAATTTCTTACATGAAGAAGGAAGCGGTAACGACAAGGCCGATCGAGATCATCAACACGGCTAGAGTTGGGTAGTATGCCTCAGGAACAGGGCTCGAGATTGGTTTCGGCGCCTGAAACATCACAATGTAGAAAAACGAAAACACAGAAGACAGAAGAATCGATCGGAAGTGTTTCGAAGAGAAGAGAAAACCCTAGAAATTGAATCGAAAGCAGCGAAAAAGGTTTTACTCTCTACCATTTTTGCGATTGTCCTTTAAGTCTACTCGGTCTTCGCTACTGCGAAGACACGAAGGCGTAAAGGGCTGTGTTTTTTATGCTCCAAGCATACCCTCGCCCGGTCTGCCCGGTACTATCTTCCCGGGTCGGGCTCCGACCGACCTTTCCTGTCCAATTTCAAAAATAGGCTCTGCCCGTCGCAAAATCTTATTTTGACGAAATTTCATTTATCCCTACCAGCGGAAACTAAATTTCGCTTAGAAATAAAAAAAAAAAAAATGGACAGAGGAAGAAGTTTTCCTTCAATCTATCGATGGATTTGGATTTCAATTTACAATTTTTTCACTATTTACTAATATGGACAAAAAATAATAATAATTTTACCTCATCTCTCTCCCTCTCTTCTCTTTCTCATTTGCTTTCTTTCATTTATCAAAATTTTCCCTCTTCCTTTTCTCTCTCCATCCCGCTTCCATACATGGCTGTCTTTCTCCTCCTATCTCTCTCTCTTCTCTCTCTCTTTCTCAATTTCTCATTTTCTTTATCTTTCTTTTTTTATTATATCTTTTTAAACAATTTTATATATCTATTTTTTTCTCTTTGTTTTAAATATTCATTTACAATGTGAAAGCAAAAAAAAAAAAAAAAATTTGATTTTTTCCTAAAATAAATTGATAAAGAGAAAATGATTGATCAAGAAGAGAGAGAAGAAAGTATAGGAAACCAAATATAGACACGTGAACAAATGAAAAAATGGAAGAGTGAAAAAAAATTAAAGAAAATCATTGATTGCCATCGAAGAGAATACCCATAAAAACCTAACCCGATAAAATTTAACCCGGTGGTCATGGTTCCCCATGGAACTCAAACCTTCGGGTTCGAAGTTCGAACGATAGTACCAACACACACACACACACACAACCAACAAAAAAATGTCGGGAAGTTCTTGGGGCTTGAGTTAGTATGACCGGAAAACTTTTTCCATCCCCAACCATTTTTCCTTTTTTATCTGGCATCGGTTAATGAAATGTTGCTAAGGGATGGGTATTCAATTTCTTTTCACAAGTCTAGAAGCATAACATAGAAGTCTAGGATTTACCTTGAGTTGGGGCTAATTTTGAACATCATTTTTAAACCAGATTTTAAAATGAAATTAAATTAAATTTTATTTATTACTTGATATTTAAACTTAGTTAAGGTTACATCAGTGATTATTAACCAGAATTTGAGAAGAAAAAAGAAGAAGAAGAAATAGGCAAACACTAATGTGGATGTTAAGTTTCAAAAAAAATAATAATAAGAAGTAAATAAACAGACAAGATAATAAAAAGAATGAACAAATAATCCCCAAAAATGAAAATTCTGAGTATTATTATACTTGCTTTCCCTTTTAGCATCATTATTAGCTATCAGCCAGGAAATGAGGCTGATGTTCTCCATTTTTTTTTTTCTTGGTACAAAATGAAATGAGCGAGGGAGGACCCTCAAACCCCAGCCAACTCTGCCCTGCTCTCTAACCCACTCGGTGCCCCTTAAAATCATTTTTGATTCTCTCCACCAAATCTGAGGGTGGAAAGCAGCCATGGGACAAGAGGCAAATGCTGGAGGCTGATGTTCTCTAATTTGCCTTTCCATTTTTTTTTTTTTTTTGGATTACACAGAAATTTGAATCCGAGTTCTTCAAATTGAGGAGGGGATTATGATCACTATATAGTCTTTGCTTTTCCATTGTGTGCCTAAAAGATAGTATTCCTAGTTCAATTTTAATAGTAAGAACAATGATCAAATTTGTGCGTTGAATGGGGAGGATTAGGCTCAGAGGATTGCCCTGTCCTTGCCAAAAATATGGCCAACTTTTGTTCAGTGTGCAGAATTAATTCGAAGCTCTAGGATGAAAAACCCTGGTAGTACCCCTCGGCCCCCCGTCTTTTGATTTGAGAGAGAGAGAGTACTTCTGACTTGAATCTGAAGTACCTAAACATCTATAAAGAGAAGTGTTTGATCACCAACAGGCATCAACATCTAATGCACTCATAGGGGTAGGAGATGTTTAATCTTTATACAAAAATATTCTATACACATTTGTTTGCAAAAATCGGAACAAAAACAAATATTGCTTTTTTCTCCATTCTTTGGAAATGGATATGACAATTTCTTCCTACATCCACAACCTATAAGACTTACCAGTATCCACAATCCTTTAGTTCAAGCCAACAACTTCAGAATTTGAGCTTGTAATGCTTATTGAACTTTGCATTTGCAATTCCTGGAATTGAACTTGTGCAACTTTGCTGCAAAGACGTGTTCTCTGTGCATCAGCTTCATAAAGTCATGAACCCTTATAATTCCCATGTCCAAAAACGGCATCCCTGTTGTGCGAAGATGATCCGATTGCATGCTTGTGCTCAAAAATCAAAATTTGATCAGCCTGAAAATAAGGCAAGAAATTCTTTCTTAAAAACGAATTAGCTGCAGTATTTCAGTGTGATCCAGGCCAGAACCTAAATGCAGCACCATGCTCACTTACAGTACCCCCAGAAAATCTTTTCTGCCAGAAACGACTACGCCCTCCAGTTCTCAAAGGACCTGAGCTACACTGCCTTCTAAAAGACCTGGATGATGGCCTCCCCAATCTCACCGGTGTACTGAATATATCCGATAATGACAGTCCCCTCTCAGGATCGAAATCAGAATCATAATTGGAAAAAGAAGTTTGATTCTTCAAATGCTCATCCAACTGACCCGAGCCAGTACTGTCCCTAGCATCCAACTCAATGGATAAGTCTTCTTGACTACAACTCCTTGATCCTACTTTTGTGTCATCACATTCGTTACATACTAGTTTCAAGGCTTGAACAACCTCTCCCATGAACGGACGATGAGAAACCTCTGGCTGCACACACATGGAAGCAATAGCTGCTACCTTGGCAAAATTGTCAGTAGGGAAATTAGGTTCTAAAAAGGGGTCAATGATTGTCTCCAGACCTTCCTTACTTGAGAGGAGTGGACGTACCCATGCGACTAGATTCTCCTGGCCAGGTGGCCGTGACATGTCAACAGGTTTTCTTCCTGTTAGGAGCTCAAGAAGGACCACGCCATAGCTGTAAACATCACTCTTCACGAGAAGATGCCCAGTCATTGCATACTCTGGAGCTACATAACTGAGATGAACAACACAGAAATTAAAATGATAGCCAACTGAAGGGACAAAGAAATCTACAAGTGGGAAAAAAAATCCCATATCCATGTTTGTGCTTCACAGTAAATAATAGACAGTAGCTGGAAAGAAAATCTCACCCAAAAGTTCCCATAACTCGTGTTGATACATGTCTATTTTCCTCATCCATTGCTGTTCGAGCCAAACCAAAGTCAGATACTTTAGGTGTAAAATCATGATCTAACAAAATATTGCTGGACTTGAAATCCCTGTGTATGACTCGGGGGCTTGAGTCTTCATGGAGATAGGCTAGACCACGAGCAGCACCAAGTGCTATCTTAACTCGCGTATTCCAGTCAAGCGGAGCAGTTTCTTTGTCAAGTCCTGGCGGTGGAAAAAGTAATCCAAAAGATTAAGCAATAGAGTCACTAGATGAATTAAACCTCAAACAAGAAATTTTAATAGAGTGGAAACTACCGTGTAAATGTGACTCAACACTGCCATTTGGTATCAGTTCGTAAACCAAACAGCGGGTGCGCTCCTCTGTACATATACCAATTAACTTGACCAAGTTTCTATGGTGAAGGCGGCTAAGCATCTCAACTTCAGCTAAGAATTCCCTTCCACCTTGCTGATCATCTCTCTTAATAACCTTAACAGCAACTTCTGTACCATCTTCTAAAACACCACTGTAAACACGTCCAAAACCACCTTCCCCAAGTATTCTTGTTGCCTTGAAGTTATCGGTAGCTTTCTCAATGTCACTTGAACTAAAAGTCTTAGCAGATCCTGTATAATTTGCCATACTAGACCCAAAAGACAATGAAGCAGAACTGAGAGCGCTGCCTATCATTGACCCAGCAGTCCCTGCAACAATTGATTTTTATCCCAAGCTCAAGGAAAATAGAAAGTATAGATGAAGACAGTGATCATCTCACTGTTCTATGTGCTTAGGAAGATGAGATGTAATGAGTAGGAAAACAGGTGCTTACTAGAAAGTGTGCAAGTCATACATATTAAAATTTCCAGAACTATGGGAATTCAATCCCCCTCGTCAATGAAATCTCTGGTTAATTGTTCAACATGGTTTTTCTAGAATCAGTTACTGGTCTAACCTGGTGGTCTTCTCAGTGAAGGTAGCAATCCCAGTGATGTTGGTGCAGTTGGATCTTTGTGGACTTTATGTTTGAAAAGCAAAACCCAAGCACCTATAGAACTTAACACCACAGCTATGGAGGCAGACAGAACTATAATAGCAATAATACCACCATTTAAGCCTCTGTGAGAATCTCTCTGCCTGACATCAACCCCTAAGGGCTGTATTGTCCTGCCATTACCACCTTGACCAGGATATTGACCATCCGCAAAAGAAGATGCTGAAGGGGGAAGTCCTACAAAGCCAAAAGCAATACAAACACCATGATGCACATTGCAAATATTTGAAAACATCTTAAAACTTACATATGCGTGTACCTGGATAGTGCACGTATAGCACTTCATAGTCACTGAAGAACGAAAATTTTATGTCAACCTGTTTTTGCCAGAACCTCTGGTAAATTAGAAATGCTGTGGTATTATCAAATTTTTCTCCAAGAGGTACTAGGTCAGTTAAGACAATAGTCTTCTCTGGCTGCTGGCTGGCTTCATTGGCTCCCATGATGCGCACTTGACTTTGTTTCATGAAAACTCCAGCTGCAATTTCCTCAGCAAACTCCGAAACCAAAGGAAAGAAGGTGTATAGCGCAACACCAAGTTGCAATCCAACATGCATGGGCAAGACACAACCACAGGGTGATCCAGGGGGAGTATTGGTGTATGGCTCTGCACATGTAACATATGCGCAATCTGCAAATTGAAACAAAACTATATTAGATTCTTCTCATACTTCAGGAGTTGCTCTAACAGTGCCATGAAACACATGCAGAAAACGAAACCAAGTGAGGGAAATGAGAAAAGCCTTATATATACCTTGATTAGGAGGTGGAGGGGGTAGTGCCTGAGCTGGCGGAAGGACTGGTGTCTTAGGTTTAATTGACGAAGACCGAGATGGGGAACCTTCAGGGGAAAGAAAAGGAACTACCATATGGAAATATGACTAACTGGTGAGCAATCAGGAAACAGTAAATGGAAATGAACCTTTAAAATTAAACTTCCAATTGCAAGGAAGGAAAGAAAGCTCTCTTACTTCTACTATGGCCAGAACCAGATGCAGTTTTTGGGGTTGGTGAAGGTGCAGGTGTGGGAGTCACATGGCCAACAGATGATGAGGTAGATATAGGAGACCCTGCAACACAGTAACAAAGATAGAAGTTGGACAACCTGTTTGCTCACTTCTTGGACACCAATCATAACATAAGTTCTTCACTATATAGATACCTGGAAAATGGGAAAGAGCATGATGCTTTTTCTTACTCTCAGGCTGAAAATTAGGGGGGTAACCAGGAGGTGGAGGGAGAACTGCATATTTATAATATATAAAAAATCAAACAACAAGACAATGACATTCAATTGATCACAAATAACAGCAGCTAATCGAGAGGAATCCAGCATATACATCAGTTAAATGTACAGAACCTTCTCGTGATGCAGGAGAAACTGTATTATAAGATGCAGAAGGTGGGCTAGTGGTTATGTTGCTTGCATGATGATGATCCTGGAATGAGATTGAAGGAGTATATGCAGGAGAGAGGAAGCCATTATGTGGAGGAGATTTAAGAGCTGACAGAGAAGGTGCAGGTGCATTACTAATTGCTTTCTTGGCTTTGTGCATTGTAGGAGCTACAGCAGGAAATGAACCTGCAAAAGGAACAAATAAAATTAAAATTATTTTTACCCCTACATTATTGTAACATTTCAAGTGGAATTAAATTCACATATATTAAACCTTCTATGGAAGAATGGTTTATTGGTGCCAATGGGCTAGGTGTTCCACTTGCAGGTGCAGCACCTGGTATTCCACTACTTTTCCGGTAAGTGAGTGGAGAAGGAGCTGACAGAGGAGAGGCACCAGGTTCTGCAACATTTTACAGGGGCCAATTAAATCTGACATCAAATTTGTACAAGTAATATATAAAAACGGAAAAACTTATACAACCATCTACAATACAAATAAATTCCACAGCTACTGTAAAAAGAAAAAAAGAAAAAAAAAGTAAAACAAAACATGGTCATAAGAAGAACAATTGACAAATAATTTGCAAGCAGAAGCTACTAAAAGAAAACTTGAAGCACATCATTTCCATAACAATGTCTTTTGCAGGTCCAAGCCACACATTAAACACTTAAATTGCTGCATATTTAACTAAATTGGTAACTTTTCACTGTTTTGCTGCTTTGGTTACCTGCAAGTGGTGATATATAACATTAGTTTCTGACCATGGCAGAGCACACTTTTTAGACAACCTCAATCCATGGGTCACAATCTGTGAAAAATTTGGTATATTATTAAGATATATGAGCACAGCCATCTCTGCACAGAATTCTGTGTGTTCCCATTCCAGGTCAAAGAAGATATACAAAAAAACATGATACTCTCTCGGGTACATACATCATCATAATAGTCTCACTAGTAGATACATCATGTTAAGGCCTTGGATTAGGTTGATACATTAATGAATCTAGCAATTATATTAAGATGTTTGACTGGGGTTGAATGGGACAGCCTCCTGACAATGACCAACAATTCAAAATAATAATAATAATAAATATATAAACAAAAAAAAAACAAAGACAAAAACAAAGACAAAGACAAAGACAAAACAAAAAACAAAAGGATTTAGCAACCTGCACCTTCTAAAACATTTGGTGACTCTCCAGGCTTGATTTGGTGGACAGATGGAGAATTTGACGGCATTTCTCTTGGTCTTGGTGGTGAAGCAACTGGAACAGCAACATCTAAATTACACAAGCACATCCAGGGTCAATTTTGGTTGATGCCTGAAGTAATATAATTAGGGTTAATGCATGATAGAAATTGAGAAAACCATCGAAGAACATCGCACAAACCTAGCTTCACATGGTTCAGCTTTTGCCCTTGATCGGTGGGCAAAGATAACACAATGGTAGCTATCTCTTTATCTTATAAACCCTAAAACCCATCACACCCAGGATGGTTTGTCAAGGACAAAGTGTTTCCATTTTTTTTTTTGTTGGTTTGCCCATTGTTAATATGTCTAACAAAAAATAAAATAAAATAAAAGTCCAGTCAAGCAAAATTTCTCCACTCATGGGTACCCTTAGCTTTATGCAATAATCCTACATCCAGTGAGTACTTAAACAATGTGCAATCTCCTGGCAATTTAGTCAATAGCAAGAAATTGAACCAAAAATTGTGCTAACCAATAGAGGTGAAGATAACACCCACTTCCCCCACTAAATGATCAGCTGGCCGCTTTTAAGACTCACCATGTAAGAAAAAAAAATTCCAAGGAAAGAAAAAAAAAATCAATTCAACTCCAAGGTAATAAACTCACCAGGTATATTAGACGGTGGTAATTGTGGGGCAATAGTATCCGGTGGAAGTTTCTGCTGTCTATCTGGTGGTCTAGCAACTGATTCTGCAGAGAAAGCATATGACAGTTTTCTGAACAATATTAGCTGGAGTTGCAGCAATGCCAGAGAATCATAAAAAGATCATGTACCTGGTGGATACGGTGCTGACTGTGGAGTTTGTGGAGTTCGTGGTGTTGATCCTTGTACTATAGGCTGGACTGAAGGAGGATTCTCTGGCGATGTCTTTGGGGACGATACAACTGGTACTGCAGATTGAATGACATCACCACTTAAACTAATATACAAAACCTTATAATGGAACAATAAAATCACAAGCACCAGCCTACCTGGAGCAAATGGGCCAGAGATAGAACCACTATGACTAGGCACCACTCTTTTCGGAATAGCAGGTGGCAAAGTCGGAGAAAAATCATGAAATATTACAGGTGGAGGAGCTGAAGTAGATGGTGTCAATGTACTGGGTAACGTAGATGGTGTAACTTCTTTATTTGCTTCTGGTGCAAAGGAAACCTTAAGGGGTGGAGATGCAAGTGGAGGTTGGAGAACTGGTCCTAGATTGTCAACCAACAAGATGATTGGCACATATCCTTATCAACAAAAAAATTTCATTCTGCAGACAACTGGAAATTACCATTTGAGTGAGTAGTTGAGTTCGGTTCATCGCTTCCAGGCGAATTTGCTTGATAGGCGGGACCAGGTGGACCTTCATCTAGAGGGGGACTAATTGAAAAAGAAGCTGGAGATGGAGATATATCATACCCTGAAGGAGTATCAAGAACAGGTTATTTTATTTATCAAAAAAATAAGGTTATTTTAAGAAGTGAAGAATTCAATCAAGTAATGAACAACTGAAAACTAGATTTGAATTTGATTTTTGTCTCCCAGGATCCGCCAAAGGATTGCATACTACAACTATGTGATAAGGGTTGACTATCTGAATAATGGAAAGGCTCCATTATAAAGCTTCACCAACAGGCACTAGCTTTGTTCACAAACAAAGGGTTCGATATAAAGGATTGATAAAGAAAACCAGTTCTTCTAGACACGTCAAACATTTAAGTAACATATCCCAATATTTTTATCAACTTAAATTTCTATTAACCCAAAAACCAAATGTTTTCAAATGCTTTACAGGAGACCTTCATATTGTGCCACTGTATCTTATCATGGTGCTAGATATAGGGACTCAACAATGCCATAGGCCTACTGCAGTGAAATGGATGATTGCAACATAACTGGCTCACTTACTGCAAGGAGGATTAGAATTTAGACTTTAATTAAAAGACTGATGTACACTCGGAACAAAAAAAGGTCACCAGAAACTTGCTCTACTTTCTATTACCCAATAAAATCCAGGACCCACTAAGAAAGAGGGAAAAAGAAAGGATGACAAGGATTCCTGGTTATTACATTTGTTCTACCCTATGAAGAAACCAGGATCCAAAAGAACTTCTGACAATATAAGAGAGAGTTGAGAACCCGGAATAGGACAAGAAGCTGAACAGATGGTGAATTTTTTAGTTGTTCAATCAAATTAATGAAGAACCACTAAAATGCGAACATCCAAGAAGATACTCAATGAGAAGCACTCATCAATGAGCTGCAGACCAAAAGGCTAGCCAAGGTCTACTCAATAGATTACAAGAAACTGAATATGCAGATATGCCAACAGAAATTAAGCAAACACCCCACCCCAAAATAAAAAAAGAAAAAAATCTGAATGAAAGGGAAATTTTGTCGAATATCCAAATCCTCCAACATTTTATGAAAATTTTGCTCAAAATACTAAATAAAGCACAAAAACAAATGACAAGAAATAAAATTTCAAAGCATTTAACATATTTCTTAAGAATTCCCATAAGCTTCTGCCATCACCCAGATTGCTTACTTAGACAGCATTAGCTGCCTTCAACAGCATTATTTGGCTTACTTGGACAAACCTTTGAAATGAAAAAACCGGCTTACACATTGAAAACTCACAGCTAGTCACCTAAATTAGCGAATAATTCATAGTTTTCTCAAAAACCCCCCAATCACCAAACATCTCTATATCATTATAAACTTCACAGAATAACAAAACAGGAAGTGAAATCATATTCAATCAGAATTATTTCTTTTTTTAAAAAAAAAAGGTAATGTAAGAATCAGTTAAATGGGTTGAAATCTCATTCAATCAGAATCAATCAAGAACATAAAGCAATGATTATCAACTCACCTGAAGATCTCTGAAAAGCCAAAACAATGAGACAGAGAATAACTTGCACCAAAAACCCCATCCAATGCAAAACCAAACCAAATCCCAACAATCTCAAACCAAACCTTCCTAGGCACAAATATGGAATACCCAGATAATGAAAAATGAGAATTTTAAATTAATTAATCAAAGGTAGAGAGAGGGTTTAACATTAACTTGAAGCAAGAAGAAGTTTGGGTTAATTTAATAAAGAAGACCCACAGACGGTGAAGGCAAAGCAATGTAAAATAGGTCCACCGGGAAAACCCAAAAGGGAGTTTGGAGAGAGAAAAAAAAACCAATAAGCAAAAAGGGGAGAGAGAAATAAGAAACAATTTAATTTTGAAGAGCTCGGTTTCTCCTGACATGGGGATGAGGTTATTAAAGACAATTAAAACCGACCCCTCGCACAAAAGGAAAATTACTAAAAACAACACTTTGCAGCGTCAAGAAACATGCTCACTTGAAATAGAGAGAGAGAGAGAGTTTTGGGCAGTGATGATTATAACAGTGTATTCTTTAACGGGTGAGTGAGCTAATAAGGTTGAAATTCTTTGATTCCTTTTGTGAGATTGAAAATTCGTTTACTCATTTAGTTCCTGGTTCGGCCGTCTCTTCAAGGAAGAGAGAGAGAGAGAGAGAGAGAGAGAGAGAGAGAGAGAGAGTGGAGAGAGAAGAAAAATATATATGATGTAGCATAAGTCAAGGTTTGAATTTATTTGATTGTTCAGTTAAATAGGTAATTAATTCTTACAATAAAAATTCATTCTCCCGAATCCAATTCGACATTTTGAACGATTTGGTTTTAATCATAAAAATTTGAGAAATTTGAGGTTTTTAAACATTTTTCTGATTAAAAAGGATAGGAATTAAGACAAAATAAAAGAATAGAGTAGCCATGAAAATGTTTTTGGTAGCATATGGTTTAAACAATTAAGAGTGGTCACATCAGATCGTAGTCACGTGGGGATGGAAACATTTAGGAAGGGACACTAAGGCCATCCACGAAATGGATCCAACTAACCAGATGTGCCTGCTTTTAAATGACCATTGGACCCCACGAAATTCCATTACTTGAATTTTTTTTTTATTTAATTAATTAACGACTTTCAAAAATCCCGATAATCCGATTTAAATAACTATGAATTCTAATTTAGAAATTAACTCTTTTAAAATCTGTTTTTCTATTTTTAAAATTCAAACTCCTTTTATTACGAAAATTTAATATTCTATCACTAAACTCACATAATATTAATATAATATGTATAGATAATTGACGTAATGAGATGTGGTGTTAGTTTTCTTAAATAAGATTTAGGGTTCGAGTTTTGGGAATAGAAAAAATTATTCTGAAAGAATAACCTTTAGAATGGACTATCATAAATTCTGAACCAGATTAATCTATGATTTTGAACGCCGGTGGTGATGTAAAAACAAATGATATTAGTGTAATTCATGGATATTTCGGTGGTACCATAATAAATGTTCTGAAACCAAAACTTTAGTTAACGAATTTTGCCGAATAACCACTTCACAAAGTTCAAAAATGAATTCTACTAGGATTATGCCAAATTTTTAATAAAAAAAATAAAATTTTAATGTAAACAACACGTAAATTTTTTATTTTAACCCAAAAAAAAAAAAGTTATAAATCAAATAAAAAACAATAAATTGAAAGTTAATCTAAGGGAGGCAATAGGTTGAGGGGCAAAAAAGAGTTGACAATCATATGTTTTTTGGTCTGTTGCATGAGTAGCTGAAATTCATCACATGATATGCCTCTAAGTTTGGGTTCAGTCTTCACCGAGACGAGAGGTTTTGTCCTCTTATAATTGTGCATCTTCTCCATTCTTATTTTGCTAAATTAATATATGAACACAAGCAAGTATAATCTGTCATATTCTTTTATAGTAGTAGATTTTATTTATTTATATTAATTTTAATTAATTTATTAATTATATAAGAGATAATTATTCCAAATTATATAATTTTAAATTTATGGGTCTCCTCTCAAAAAATAATGAATTAATATATATATATATATATATAGAGGGTACAGGATGGATGAAAGTATCAAATGTCAAATTTCGTTCCACCATTTTCTATTAAACCATTAAAGGACTTAGAAAAAAGTATTAAAAAAAATAAAACTATTTAAAGGGGTACCCTACCATCAAAGGGCACACATCCCAACATTGTCGGGTTAAGAGAAACCACTGCCTTGAATTGTACCCATTAGAAGAGGGAAGTATTAATAAAAAATGAAAAAAGAAATATCAGCTCAAGGATTTCAAAACCCTAATCTCCTTGCCGTAAGAGAATTATTCAATTGTATATATGGTTCCTGAAAAAATCATATAAAGTTATGCTATAACTAATCCACTCGAATTGCTGTTAAACCCTTTTTTGAGAAAAAATCTCTCGTATTATTTTTATTTTTAAAATTCGAATTCGAATTTTAATTAAAATATTTAACGTTTTCTCACTAAATTAACTGATAAATGTTATTTATAAATCCTCTAAATATATAAATTATACCATCTTATGATATCATTACCCTTTATTTTTTTGTTTCACTTTCTACGGTTTTCTATATCCAGCGAAGGGATCTGAGCATTTTCCAACAGTACAACCTACATCAATCCCCACAAAATTAAAACCTATAAAGTTGAGAGAGAAAAGAAGATTTTAAGGCCAAGCTTCATTTTCTTCTCCTCACCTAAACCAAGCCCCACAAAAATGCAGAAAAGCAAGCCCTACCCAAACAATACTTCTCTAAATATTTTACCCCGGCAAGTTCTTGTTTTCTTGCCATTCACTGTCCTCCCATCATTTTCAGACACCACAAAAAAGCATTCGCCATTGGAAGACTTTTAAACAATAGAAAACTAGATTCAGTACTTCAAAGAACCATGTGAATCTATGCACCTAGTAGACTTTACAATCATTTGATATTAATTGATGTGAATTCTTTGTATAGTTTTTTTTTTTTTTTTTTTTTTAAGTTTTTGTTGCTTTGTTTGCCTTTGTTAAGGCTGTAAAGAGAAGTGCACTTTTAAAAACGAAGCTGCTAAAACAGCTTTGGGCGGTTCCTACCAAACCCATTTCTTCAAGAAACCTTCCAAACATGCATGACGCTGCAGTTGTAAAGGCATCAAGTGTCTTGATCTGAAGCCCAGGCTTTCTAGTTGGCCCCATCAGGAAGCTACTCATGAATCCTCCTTTTCTTGGCATTTTATCTAAAAACCAAACAAGGCAAAGTTAATTTAAACAGAGAAGTAATCGGTTTATGAGAGCGAGGCACAACATATAACTTAGGAAGAATTCAACTGATATTTAAGGATACAGTGCGAGGCAAGACAATTTAGTTGGGAAATGTATCTCCATTAAACTATTACTGGATTGCCTGTAGCCAACAACCAATTATAGGTGTAAGATTTCTACATGAACAGAGTTCCAAGAGCTTTGTCTTAAATTATCACCTTATAAAACAAAACCCTTGTTTGTGACAAAAGCTACTCAATTAAAGTCTTATCCCCTTCCCCTTGTGTGTGAGAGAGAGAATGAGTTTCAAGGAGATGGTGGGTGTATTGGAATCTCATAACCTAGACAAAAATTGTGTCAATCATCCAACGTTTTCCTTCACAGTTGTAAGGGTAACATGTCAATTATGGAGATGCTGAATAATGCAGTTCTCCAATATCTGTAGGAGGTTGCTTTCTCTCGGTTGATGACAACTAAACAGTAACAAGCGGAGCCATGCAGACAGATTCTATACATGTCATCTCCCACATGATGCTCATCCTGTTTAGAAACCATAAAATTTTCCTAGAATCACGACATGGTGAATGGCAGTGTTATATGGAGCTATAGATGGAGTTTGAGGTGCACAAAAATAGGTACCTTCCTGCAAAAGGTTTGCACCCTGCTGCAATTGACAAACAATCTTGAGTGGTATATTTTAAATCATACCACAAAACACAGCAACTAGATCAATTATGGCCTCCAAAATTCAGTGTTGTCTGAATCATCTATTAGGGTCAAAATTTTCAAATATGCCCTTGAAATCAGCTACCATCTGCATTTCTTCTTTTTACTAGTTTTACAATTCCTCCAATCAGCCCTATCAGCAATGTTCAGCAGCCCAGCTAAGACCTGCAAATTGTTTCGCATCATGAGATATTCTAATTTTTGTGGAAAATTAGTTCATTATTTAGTGAGTTCAATATGGTAAGAACTCACAACAGGTCTATCAATCAGAACCACAAATAAGATCTTCTAAGAACTAGTTCATCATAATGTAACATAGATCACAAAGGAGATCGGCATTTTAAGCTTTTTCACTTAAAAGACTTGAGAAGTCCTTTTGCTGCTTGAGGGGTGGGAGCAAAAAAGCCAAAACAGTATCAAGGGCAAAAAGGGGGAAGAATTAAGGGATTTCTGTGAAGAAAATTTCAGTAATAAGATTCTGATCATTCCTCATAACTATTAGCCAATACCAAATAAATTCAGCATTATCCATTCCATCGGCTTTTCTTTTCTTTTCTTTTCTTTTCTTTTCTATTCTTTTCCCTTTTAAATTCTTTAGGTAGAAGTCTTCATAGCATGTCTCTAAGAGTAAAAGGGCAAACCAAAGTAAATTCCCATGTGAGGAACTTCCAGCCAAAAGAGGTCATTTTCCTGATTAATATGATAGAATAATTTAAAAGATTTACAACCTACTGAGTATGCCCTAAGAAGGTCGCAAACCATGAAAATCCCACCTAGCCTTTAGAAATGTCAGTAATAAAATTACAACAAAGCATAAATCAGGAGAAGGCACATGAATCTGGTGAGAAGCATGTCTTAGATTCAGTATTAAAAAAAATGCACAATTAAATCATACAGATCTCAAAAAGAAATATCTAAGATGAAGAAGTAACTCTAGTATGGCTACATAAACAAACACACAATTTTTTTTTCCTGCAAGACAACTAACCTGCAACAAGCCAGATTTAAAAAATGAAAGTCAGATGCAGATCGAGAACCAAAGGAAGGTGACTTAAAGTAAGAGAAAAAAACATCAAACAATTTCATCAGCCAAGACGAACACTTAAATTCAGTATCTTACCTCTCGTCCAAATTGGACAGGGAAATTTTCATTCTCCTCCATACAATGTGATAGTATGGTGCAGTCAGGAAGTTCCACATAAAAGAAACTGTGCTCTTTATCAAATTGTGATTTCAACAATTTTCTCCCATCAGAACTGTTCTTATCTATGATCAGACGAAAAAGGAAAAGGAGTTAAGTTACAATAAACACGGGATTAACTAAAAAGAAAAAACTATCAAAATTTGTTCCGATGTATGGCTGCTCTGTTCTCATGCAAAACAATGCTAGATCATTACTTTTCTTGATGCAAGTTAAACATTCCTATGAAAATGCTATTTCAGGATGACAGGATCCCATTAAACGTGAAATCAGATCACACATGCACGAACAGCATGCCAAGCTGATCATATGTTACGAAGAGACATTTATCAAGTGGTAGAAGACTGTTATAAGCTGATTTCAACAGGGAATGCATACAAGACTTAAAGTAGATTAATTCCTTTGACATCGATGCTCTGAGAAACATAAAAAAATAAATAATACATGGGACAAAAAGATTGAAATAGTCAAATTACAAGCTGAATGGGGCAAGCTATTTGGGTGCAAACCAGATTCTCGGGTATAGCTGATTTAATCTCCAGAGCATTAGAATTAGTAAAGCTCAAAAAATTTATACTCGTTTATAGGACAATAGATCAAACATGGACTATAAATTAAAAGAATTAAGTACATACTTTTCGTTGTTGTAAAACTAAAACCCAACTTCTTGGCAGCCAGATTGAAAATATTTTGAGCAACAGATGCTTTGGAAAATGGAACAGGTATTGCCTGCACAACAACATAAACAACTCAGCAACAAAAACACCAACCGGTTTATCAATCAGAAGAGATTTTTCTCTTCTTTATTTCTTTTTTTTATTTTTTATTTTGAACATGCAAAGAATAAGACAGGCTAAGTTTAAAAAGGAAGAATAGTGAGAATCATCAGAAATCAAAATAATCATCTCCTTAAATATTTATAAAGTATAACACACAATGAAACAACACAATAAAATCTTAAGAAAATATGATGCTTACAAGGAAAATCTCACTTACCTGAAGGTTAGCATGTGTGGCACGTTTCTGAATCCACTCAAAGAAAATAACTTCCTTCCCTAGATTCTTAAAACACATTCTGAGACTCTCCTGAAATTTACTTATCACTGTCTCATACTGAGAAGCCATGGAAAGGGTCTTAGACAAATGCTCAATAGGTACTAATAACACATGACCTTCAACCAGTGGGCCTTTAGCTAGCGCACAGTAGTAATTTTCTCCGATGCTAATCAGAAGATGTGATTCTATGCTTGGGCTCGACAAACAGAACCAGCAATCCTTTGACCTGAAAGGTCCATGCAGTGAGAAGCTTTCACTATCTACCACAGATGAAGCACATAAACAACATACCAATTTTAAATGGCAAGCATCTCAAAACTAAGAAAATTATATCGAAATCGTCACTCCCTCGAACAAATCGGAAACAATAATACATTGATAGCCTACCCATTAGACCTAGCACTGTGAGGTCCAGACCTCTTGGTTGACATGTGTTGGATTTATATGCACATACACATGCGGAAGCGTGTAAAATATTTCGGAATCATAAAAGATTAGGATTTTCGGGCATATCTTAAAAAGTAGATTGCAAAATCTGAGAAACCTCGAACCTCGATCAATCGACCTCGCAGTCGGGATGATAATCACAAAAGACAGCTATCACCGCAGCACCACGATACCTCAATCGAATCCGGTGACACAAATTCTCTTCGCAGAATTTTTCTCCCTCTCTCTCAATTGTCTCATCACAATTTTTGCAAAATGGTTGTCCACACTAGGGTTTTGCCCCTAGTTTCCATATATCTCTGTCACCACAAATGGTAGGGAATTCAAATCCCATAAGTTACCATTTGTGCATATGGAAAGTGGGATATTTCCTTTTTCCAAATATGGAAAGATGCCCCACGTGGGCATTCATTCCTTCAACATGCTTTCACCTTCATCCTGTAACCTTCATCCTGTAGACTATGCTTAAAGCTGCAATCAGGACCCCTTTCGCATTTTCCTTTGTTGATAAAATCAAAACAAATACCTCTCGAGAATTGGCCTCTTGCATCCACATCATGCCGAAAGTGGCACCCCCCCCGGTGGACATGACCCTGAAGATATAAATTTGAAACACAGCTTATTGCCATCTTCTTCATGTTTCTGCCGTTTTCGGGATGCATCATACCTCCAATACTATGAATCGGAAATGCTAGCACCAGGAAGCTCAGCTGCTTCCTTTGTATGAACTGTTTTTCCTATTATATTATATGGAGATGAAGTGGTATTTGGTGGCTTCAAACAAATTTCAGCGGTGGTCATTGAAGATGCGGGAGGGGGAGACGGTGCATAAATAAATTTCTGAGAGGATGGTAAAAAATGGGTTACTAAATAGATTCAGCTAAGTCAATATGCAGTAAATATTTTATAAATAAATTAGAAAAGATAATTTCTATAAATAAATAAATTTAAATTTAAATTAATTTAAAAATATTTCTGATTGATACCTGTAACTGAAATATTGTTAGAGAGTAATTAATTAAACACAATTTCTATTTTTTTTTTAATTTTTCTTGCAATCTCTTAATATTTTTTTATTTCTATTTAATTTTTTAGTTTAGATCCCTATTTCAATTTGTTACATACAATTTGTACAATTGCGGTAACCAAACACAAGTTGGATAAATTAGTATTTTCAATATTTTAAAAGAAATATTAAACTTCATACGAAATAAAGAGTCTCACTCTCCTTTTTATTTTGTAAAATTACATTAAAGTTTCCATATACAAATATGTTCTTCAACTCTAACCGTAATCTAAAGTTTCACTTTTTCTTTTTTATGTTTTTCTTCTTTAAATGTACTTGGGAGTTTTTTTCCTCCCCTTTTACTCTCCAAGACAAAAAAGGCACCCTGTGCATGGTGACAAAGAAATTGCAAAGGAAGAGCTTGCCGTTCTTCAACTTGTACTGAACTCAACTGATACCAACCCCTCCCCCTTAAAGGTCTTGATTTAAAATCTCCCCTATTATATATCAAAAATATATATGTCGGGCTGTAAACGAGAATCAAGTTTGCAAGAAGAAAAAGGCTCTTGGCTAAGCATTAGATCTACGGAGCCTAATTTAACAAATATATCTTTCCAAAATGAATTCTTAGAGAGAGCCTCTCAGTCAATTCATAACTTCAAATAAATATATAGCATTGCTTTAAGCTCATACAAAATACAAAATCATCCTTAATTTGCCTATTTCCATCCTACCTAACTTGTACCAATTCAGCAAAATTTCCTACCAAAGTTCTTTCAAAGTTTGTCAATCAAAATTCACATACAAAATTGTCAATGAATGTGCCACTCTCATCATTTCTTCTTCATCTTCTTAGAAGATTTCCCATCTTTGAACCCTAAGTATCTATCCACATCTTCGTCGCCTTCATCTTTTCCCTTTCTTCTCTTCCTGCCTTCAGATTCTTTCATTTTCTGCAAAATTGGTTTGTGACAGAATGACATAATGAAAAAGCAGACCAAATTTAATTGAAACGATGAGTATGAGGCAAAGCATAAGTTGTCGCACCCACACCAAAAGGAGAACATAATAATAAATAAAAGTTGAAATGCTAAATATCAATGTGGCTAGAGGTTCTAAATTTAATGGTGGCAGCTCAAAATGGACTGCCAACCACATGAACTCTCACACCAACTGCACTGGAGTCGTGCTTTGTGTGAAATTCATGGAACCAATCTAATTGAGACACCACATTATCTTGGTAACACTTCCATGCATCAATTACTCATGATTTGTCATAATTCAGCTCAGCCCACAATTACTGTTGCTCCAAATCTGCCCCCTGGTGTTTTGTGCTGAATAAGTTATTTTCAGTAATCAGATTGGCGCAAACTAGTGAATGGGAAAAATGAGGGGAAATAATGGATTCTGGCAACTTGTAGACCTTAGAAAAGGCAAGACATAACATGCAATCAGGTTTAAGGTTCATTCTTAACCCTACTTTCTTGTATCTTACTGAGTTCATTATAAAAGATTGGGGAATTGAGGTTTTATGGAGATACTTTGGTAGAACGCATTGCTTGTCGTTCCTTAAAACAAAAGTGAAACACGTAAGTTACTGACATCCTACAGGCCAATGAGATTGTCTTCTGCCCTGTCACAGAAACTCAAATGCCATCAGACAACCTCCGAAAGTTGCAGAATACTGCAGTCACAGATCCTCAAATGAGCATGTGATAATATCCCTTAGTTGAGAGGATCAAGCAATCCTTGTATCAATTGGGAGCAAGGGTACCCTAGAAAGGTAATCAATGTGCTGGAAAATGAGGTCACTGAGCAGGATAACGCTTACCATTTGAGATATTCTTTTGGCCTCTGTGACTCGCTCTAACAATAGTAAAACTTCCTCCTCTTGAGCAGGAAACTCGGGTAGCTTTTTCCCTGGACAAGAAGAATATTTTAAGACTCACTGAACTAGTTGCACCAAGATAAGCAAATGATTAGCTTACCAATAAGCTTTTCTATCTGCATATACCAGTCCACTTCATACTGATTTACAAGTGAGATAGCAAGACCAGATCTTCCTGCTCGAGCAGTCCTTCCCACACGATGAATATAATCCTGTATAGAGTGTTTTCCAAATTATGTTCAGTCCAACTGATCTAACAACCATTGATAAAGCAAAGAGACATGTTGACTTGGTCACAACTTCTTCAAACCCAAAACATGGGATAGCCAATCAGTTTCAATATCTTGAACACTTTCAATATCACATCAGCTACAAATCTGAATTATCTGAATTCTGAAAATCCATAAACATAGTATCAAATTTTGGTCACAAGTCTAACCTTTGAATTCATGGGTATATCATAATTTATAACCATATCCACAGAAGGAATGTCCAATCCTCTGCTTGCCACATCTGTGCATATAAGAATGTTGCATTCTCCTGCTTTGAACTTGTTTAAGGCACCATTCTTAAACAAGTTGGACTGAACATAATATCAAATTTTGGTCACAAGTCTAACCTTTGAATTCATGGGTATATCATAATTTAATACCTGGCTCAGTTGACCACTAATTGGGATTGCTCTCAAACCAAGATTTCGTAAAATGAAAGCCAGAAGACGAGTTGCTTCACATGTCCGTGTGAAAACCATGGATGTGCTTCCAGACATTTCACTCAGTATGTATATAAGGTAGCACTCCTGGTGAATAGTGGAAAAGAAAATAAAAACTTTGAAGGCCAGTAAACATGTGAGAACTACAAAACAAGAACATGTCAACCACACACAAAGTCTTATTTCCTATTTAGTGCTGGCACCAAAAATTAATATACTAGTTTCCACTAATACCACCACTTGGGAAATGAAAATGCTGTTTGTAACTACTCTTTAATTTCCACATCAATTTCAGGCAGGAGTACAGGCACTTCTACCCATGTTGTTTATCCTTTTATAGATAATAAAGCAATCTTAACTACAAAAAGAATGCTCTTCACATGTAAGCATTGATGTCGAAGGCAGAATATCATCCAACAAAAGCAAACTATATTCAACATAATACACAAATTTGAGTTTGCTAAAGATAACACATTTAATGGTACTCCATTGACAACAAAGACGATATAATAATTACGTATTACAAAATGTAACTCAACAATGGCACAGATTGACCAACCTGTTATGTTGTTTATGTTGACTAATCCAGTATAGCCAAAACCACAATGTATTAGGGACTTGATCAATGTGGTTCTTATGCTAAAGAAAAGGATTATGAGGTGAGAAGGGAGTTTACTAAGATGATTACTTGGAAGAAAGGAGCTCCCCAGAAGGCTTGCAGATCCTAACGATTGATAACTGCTAAAAAAGACTGCATTGCAGTGGACAGATCCACCCTATAAAAAATGCACTTGGACTATCAACCACATCCATTTGCCAAGGAAACTGGACAAGAATATTATTGGGAGCTCATTTACACAGCAGGAAAATTTCATGTCATGGTAGGCACAACCATAGAAGACCATGAATTGGAAGGTTATTCTTTAATGAAGCGAGTACAAGAAAATTCTTCACATCCCTCTTGCTGGGTTAACCATCGTTGGTGTGAAATGGAGTGTAACAAAAGGGAGTTTCAGACAGAGGTGACGAACCTGATTCAGCACAGCTAGATATTTCTATGAGAAAAGTTGTTTATTGGAGTAACAGAGTTGATATAAATATCTTTTAATCTTTTGCATTGGCTAGATTTCCTCCTCAGTATTTCATCACTTGTGTACTTGGATGTGGTTGAATACTTTTGTTAACCCACTATTGAGGGGAAAAATGCACGCACACACACACACACACAAATTAAAGGAAAAATATTCTTAGACTTCAGAGAATTAATCATTAAGTTTGTGTTAATAACGTAAAAAATTATGAGCTTCTACAAAGTGGTATAAAGAGCTGAGAAACAGACTCTCATAATATCCTATAGGCTGGTTAAGGTTGTGAGATAATTGTTGAGCCAGTATAGTACATCAGCAATTCAATAAATCTCCAAATGTAAGCTAGGTTCAAAACCTGCACCTTTGTTGCTTCTTTTATGCATTTTATTCTTGTTTACCCAAAAGGGGGTCCGAATGGCACACTTCCCATCTTTCTGGGGTTTAAGGTTGAGGTAGCTTATCCCAACCCCATCTTTCTGGGGTTTAAGGTTGAGGTAGCTTATCCCAACCACATGCATCAATACTTTTCCCAAACTATTCCGTGTTATTAATGTGCACGATTTTATTTGATATAGAAGAATATAATTTATACATGTCCTTTATCATTTTCCTTTAGTAAATTTTCTGCTATATTCGTCACTGTAAACTACTCAAGGAAGTGCATACTTCAGCTTGCAGATTTGACCAAAAAAAAAAAACATTCAAGGGCAGGAGAGGTAAGAAGCACCTGGCTCCATCTCATCTTGCCTTGTCGCTGCTCTTACTCGAAGCCCCAAAACAACAAAACACATTAAAACTTTGCAACACAAACTTAACATACCTTATATTTAGCAGGTACGAGGCGATACTGCTGCTTAAGTGTGTCAACAGTGGAATATTTAGATGCTGCCTCAATCTGAGAAACAAAATGTTGGTTATGTGTTATGCAGAAATAATAAAGAAACAGTGCTCATACATAAGGAATAACTAAAAGTGTACCTTCACAGGATTTCTCAGGCATGCCCTCTGGAGCTTGTGAACCTGAACCAAAATGTTGGTTATTGTATTTAATCGCCTAATTTAAAAAAAATAACCTATTTCTTGCCATGGAGCCTCATATATTTGACATAATAAAGCAAGTAGGAGAATCGTTGTCAGAGGTACAAATTGGAAACACAACATTGCAAGACACAGGAAACATATGCATAAGGACTTATGTAAAGTAATACCATGAGGAATAAATGGAAGTTGTTGGGAAGATAAATTATTGTACTCAATATCCACATTGATGCAGAAAAGTGGATGCAAAGATGTGTCCATGAAATGCTAGAAATTTTCTCCATAAATTTCTATGCAACTATTCTTATCGGCTAGTTGTTGGCAAAGTATCCACTACTGGAAATTTAAAATCCCATGAGTTGGAAACGCAGTAGGGGAAAAAGTAACCTTTTTTGCTTCAGGCCAAAGGAAAAAGAATCTACTATTAACATAACCAGAAACATATGATAGTTAAATAACCCCCATAAAAAGTCCACCAACAAAGAAATGGAGAAAAATATCAAATATTTATTTGGACTTTTTACCTTCTGGGTCATGGTGGCTGAAAACAAATATGTCCTCCTCTCACGAGGATGGCATTCAAAACATCATTAATTGCTTTCTCAAAGTCCACATTCAGTAACCTGTCAGCCTCATCCAACACCTTTGCCAAAAAAAAAAAAAAAAAAATGAATTCCAAGAAATAATTGAAACATATGCAAAAAGGTACCCATTATCCCCATGCCATTTCAAACGGCAGTGACAGGCACCATACTGTAATGCTGAAACTAATGTTATGTAGGGAATGAATCTGTTAACATCAATCATCCTGTCATCACAATACACAAGGCACAACATGACATACATCAACAGTAAGATATGTTATATATCAGCCACAGTAAGATAATATCATATACTGCAGACTAAGAAATAGTTTTCAGTTCTAAGCATAATAAAATTTAACATACTTCCTACTTCCTACTAGACCAACTATTCATTAATATAACCATTAATTTAGATCTCTGGCTAAATAAATTTGAGTAATACAAAGAGATTAATTAATAAATTTAATCACTGTTTTATGATTTAATTAATTCAACCCTATAACCCAATTTCATTTATAAATAAGTTTAATCTGTAATTTTATAATTTTCACATTTTATCATATGATTTGTACAATTATATTGGCATTTGTAATAAGAAACCTAATTGTACAAAAAAGAGTGTCTTGTCTATTTGGTGAGATTACTTCTAAATAACAATTTAAACTTGTGTTCTGTTTGGGATGAGCTCAAAACATAAATTAGTTGTTGGGTTTGCGTATGAAATTCTCTTCCTTCAATAAATCCACTTTCATTGCCATCCCTAATTACAAGTTTAAAAATGTTCGGTGGGTTTATGATATTTGTATTTTGAATTGATAAAATTTATGATAAATAGGTTATAACATAATTAATACTATTTCTTTTTTTCTTAGAGATCTGAATTCAAATCTATTGTATGTATAAAAAATTATATTAAATAAATTATAATTAATAAATTGTAAGGAGGAAAAATTAAATAAATGATCGGTCTCGAAACTCTTCAAATCAAACACCAGCAAGCCCAAACGTCACAAAATCTCTATAGCCATAATAATATTGCTGCAAATGTTAAAACAAAATATTACAATATACATACAACCCTAGTATGTGCAACCCTAATGTTTACAAGACAATTCGAAATAAAACTAATGACCTGTGACGCTAAACTCATTTAACTAAAATTTGATTTTGAATTTTAAAAATAAAAAATAAACACAAGGAATGTCGGTCTCTAATCAGGTTCTATAGTTGATCGAACTGAATAATCTAGTTTTCAAATATCGCAATCAAAGAAAGTAAAAAAATAAAAATAAAACACAATGGGAAGCAAACTAAAAATAGCAAACAGAGAAAACAAAAAACAAGTAAATGTCAACAGAGGTGAAAAAAAAAAAAAAGTTCCAACTTCCAATGAAACGGAGTGTCGACATTCAAAAGCTTCAAACCAAAATGGGTCAAATGGCTATATTTATTTCAAGAATTCCTGGTAGACGTGAACATGGGCGAATCAGAGCATGGGACCATGTTAACACTTAAAACTTGACTCAGATTCGGTCGAGCCCCATCCTAACATGATTGGACAAAGGGTAGTTGAGGTTTTATATCGGACTTTCGCATATTAAATTTCTAATGAGAGAAAATATAATTGAAAAATTATATACTCATTCTTATATTTTTTTTATTCATTTTTTAAATTTAATTTTAAATTTAAAATTTTTTTATTGAATGCTAAATATATAAATTCAACTATAATTTTAATCATATAATAGAATTACCAAAAAATCACACGTTTTATCATTAAATAAGACATGTATTACCTCATATAGTATTGATATCACTATCATATTTTAATTTATTGTCAAATAACACAGATAAGGATCAGAAAGAAAGAGAGAGATTTCAAAAAGGTAGTCAAAAAAAGTAGCCTTCGTTTTGCCAGCAGTCACGAAGAGAGAGAGGGGTCCCAAAGGAGACAGTGTAGCGATTACACCCGTCTTTCGATCCAATTATTCTATGTCAAATCTTAATGAAAAAAAAAAAAGAAGAAGAAGAAGAAGAAAGAGAAAGGGGACATGAAAAGGAATCGCCGACCGGTCCGATACGTTCCCCGAGAGCGAGGATGGATTGGATGATTACCATTCTTGACTCCTCGCCTTGAGGAGTCACTTGTTTGCCCAAGATGTTGAGACGAAAACAAGAGAGTGGTCTCTCTCTCTCTCTCGCTCTATCTTCGTTAACAACAGACGGTTGACAACATAAGCTTTCTTTCTTTTTATCTTTTTCTCTTCTTTTTCGCTCTCTCATGTGCCTATCAATGATTTTTTTATTTGAATTAATTGATATTTAAAATTATAATTTACTGATCTAATCCGAATAGTTGTCGGATTCTTTTTAAAAGAAAATTTTTCAATTAATTTTTTTTTTTATTTTTAAAAATCGAACCAAATCTTAATTAAAAAATTTATCGTTCTTTTTATTAAATTAATTATCAATTGATAACTTAATAATAATTTCAAATACAAAGTGTTATGAGTACCTGTCATATAACTTATTTGGTTATAAAATTACACTTAACTGATAATTCCATAATAAAATCAAAATTATATATAAATCTATATGTTTAGAACTCAATAAAATAATTATATTAAAAAGTTTAATCTTACTACGATAGAAAGAAACAAGTGGGGAAGGTGAAGTGGGAGAGAGTGCCACGTCGGATTGGAATAATATGCAATTATTCTTTCTTTTGGGATTTTTTATACTTCTTTTTCTTATACTATTATTATATGCCAACTGTTTTATTTTTTTTGGGGTTTTTTTTTTAAACTTTTTTTGGATTTCTTTTTCTTTTTCTTTATACATCTTTTTTTCTACCATTCACCTTTTTTTTTTACTTATTTTTTTGTTTCGTTATTATTAGTTTGCTACTGTTTTTTTTTTACTATTTTTTTCATCAATTTACCATTTTTTATGTTTCTTTTTATTCACCCTTCACCTTTTTCTTATTTTTTTGGGGTTCTTTTTCTTTTTTTCACTCTTTTTTTTTTAATTTCACCGTTACCGGTATGTAAGTATTCTTTTTTTTTTTTACTTCTTTTTTTTTTTTTTACTTTCTTGCCAAGGGAGTGGGAAGGAATGCTACCTTGGATGGAAACAGTTGGCAATGTTCTCTATTTTTTTTGGAGTTTCTTCTTCTTCTTCTTCTTCTTCTTCTTCTTCTTCTCCTTCTTCTTCTTCTTCTTCCTTTTTTTTTTTTACTTTTTTTGGATTTCTTCTTCTTTTTTTTTTTTTTTTTTACTATTTATCCTTCTTTTTTTTATTCATTTTTTGGGATTTCACTATTACTGATTTACCGCTATTCCTTTTTTTTTACTTTTTTTTCACCTGTTTACCATTTTTTTGCTTCTTTTTTTTTTAACTTTTTTTCACATTTTACCTTTCTTTTTTTTTCATTCATTTTTTTGGTTCCATTGTCACCGGTTTACTACTGTTCATTTTTTTAGTTCATTTTTTCTGTTTCTTATTTTTTTTTACTTTTTTTTCACCCGTCACTCATATAAATATATCTTAATCTTAATTTTAACTATATATTAAGAAACAAGTAGGAAGGGGAGAGTGGGAGGGATTGCCACATTGGATGGAACAGTTGGTTATTGTTCCCTCTTTTTTTTTTTCTTTTTTTGGGGTTTTTTCTTTCTTCTTGTTTTTTTTTTTTTACTTTTTTTTCACACATTTACCATTTTTTTGTTTCCTTTTTTTTTTTACTTCTTCTTTTTTATCATTAACCCTTCGCTTTTTTTATTTTAACTTTTTTTGGGTTTTTTTTTTTACTTCTATTTTTTTCACCCTTCACCATTTTTTTTTTACACATTTTTTTTTTGGGTTCTACTGTTACAGATTTATTACTGTTTTTTTTTTCCTTTTTTTATTACCCATTTACCCTTTTTTTGCTTTTTTTTATTTCTTTTTTTATTTCACCCTTTACCCTTCATTTTATTTTTTACTTTTTTTGGGTTTCACATTCTTCCTTTTTTTTTTTACTTCATTTTTTTCACCCTTCACCCTTACTTTTTTTCTCTCTCTCTGTTTTTTTTTTCAAAATTCCATTGTTATTGGTTTGCTATTGTTCCTTTTTTTACTTCTTTTTTTCCTACCCATTTACCCTTATTAGACTCATTTTTTTCACTCTTTACCTTTTTTCTTTTTTTAACTTTTTTTGGGTTTCTTCTTCTTCGTTTTTTGTTTACTTCATATTTTTTTACTCTCCACCCTTTTTCTTTTCACTCCTTTTTTTTAGATTCTACTGTTACCGATTTATTACTATTTCTTTTTTTTTTACTTCTTTCTGGGTTTCTATTTTTTTTTTTACTTTTTTTCCACCTTTCACTCGTGGGGAGGGGAAAGGGGGAGTGGGAGGGAATGTCATCTCGGATGGAAACAGTTGGCTACTGCTCTTTCTTTTTTTCTTTTTTTGGGATTTGTTCTTATTTTTTTTTACTTATTTTTTTCACTCTTCATCATTTTTTTTTTTACTTTTTTTGGGTTTCTTCTTCTTCTTTTTTTACCCTTAACCCTTCTTTTTTTCACTCCTATTTTTTGGGTTCTCCTGTTCCTTTTTTTCACCAATTTACCATTTTTTTGCTTTTTTTTACCCTTCACTATTCTTTTTACTCTTTTTTTGTTCTATTGTTACCAGTTTGTTACTATTCTTTTTTTTTACTTCTTTTTTTGTTTCTTTTTTACTTTTTTTTCACTCTTCACTCTGTGTATAAAAATATATATATCTTAATCTTAATCTTATTATTATAGAAAGAAACAAACGGGGGAGGGAGAGTGTGGGAGAGTGTGTCACATCGGATGGGAATTGTGTGCTACTATTCCCTTTTTTTGGGTTTCTTTTTTTTTAACTTCTTTTTATTTTTACTTATTTACCCTTTTTTGCTTCTTTTTTTTTCCACCTTTCTCCATCCTTTTTTTTATTACTTTTTTTGGGTTTATTCTTCTTTCTTTTTTTTTTGCTTCTTTTTTATCGAATTGTTACTATTTTTTTACTTATTTTTTTGACACATTTACCATTTTTTTGCTTTTTTTTTTTACTCTTCACTCTTACTTTTTTTTTTGTTTTTACTTTTTATTGGGTTTCTTCTTCTTTTTTTTCTCACCCTTCACCATTCTTTTTTTCACTCTTTTTTTTTATTTCACTTTTACTACTGTTCTTATTTTTTTACTTTTTTTACCCATTTACCTATTTACCATTTTTTCCTTCTTTTTATTCAACCTTCACCCTTCTTTTTTATTCAACCTTCACCCTTCTTTTTTATTTTTTTACTTTTTTTGGGTTTTTTTGTTCTTCTTCTTCTTCTTTTTACTTCTTTTTTTTCACCATTTATCATTCTTTTTTTTCATTCTTTTTTTTTGGATTCCACTGTTATCTGTTTGCTACTGTTCCTTTTTTTTTTACTTCTTTTTTTCTAGGTTTCTTCTTTCTCTTTTTTATTTTTTTTTTCATCTTCACTCGTGAGGGGAGGGGAGTGGAAGGAAATGCCACATCGGCTGGGAATAGTGGACTACTTTTCCTCTTTTTTTTTTTCTTTTTTTTGGGTTTCTTCTTCTTTTTTTTTTTTCACTTTTCACCCATTTTTTACTTTTTTTTAGGTTTCTTCTTATTCTTCTTTTTTTTTTACTTCTTTTTTTTTATCACTCTTCACGCTTTTTTTTCATTCTTTTTTTTAGTTGATTTGCTATTATTCATTTTTTTTACTTCTTTTTTTTATTTCTTCTTTTCTTTTTTTGTTTTTTTTCCCACCCTTGACTCTCTATATATATATATATATATATTTATCTTAGTTTTAATCTTTTTTAATCTTCTTAATTAGTAATAATAATAATAATTATATATAAAGGAACGAATGGAAAGGGGGTGTGGGAGGGACTACTACATCAGATGGGAACCGTTTGTTAATGTTCTTTTTTATTTTCTTTTTTTAGGGTTTCTTCTTCCTTCTTTTTTTTTTTGGGGGTTTCTTTTCTTCTTCTTCTTCTTCTTCTGTTTTTTTTTTTTTACTTTTTTTTTCACCCTCTAACTCTTTTTTCTCTCTTTCTTTTAGGTTCTACCGTTTCTTGTTTGTTACTATTCCTTTTTATATCTCTTTTTTTGTTTCTTCTTTTTCCTTTTTATTTTTTTCCCACCATTTACCCTTCTTTTTTTTTTTACTTCTTTATTTTCCCTACCCTTTACTCTTTTTTTTTTTTTTTAACTTTTTTGGGTCTCTTCTTCTTCTTCCTTTTTTTTTTATTTTACTTCTTTTTTTCCCATCTTTCACCATTGTTTTTTTCACACTTTTTTTTATTCCATTGCTACCGATTTACTATTATTCTTTTTTTTTTACTTATTTTTCTTTTTTATTTTTTTTTCACCCTTCACTTTTTTTCCTTATTAATCTATCTCTTCTCCTCTCTCCATTTTTTTTTTCATTTTTTTTTGGGTTTTACTATTTTCACAACTCTCTTTAGAAGTACTTCATTTTCTTGATGTCACTCGATACAACGTAGTTTTTTCGTGTCATTTCTTTTTTTTTTTCGCTTTTTTTGGTTGTCGAATTTACTAAAACACCATCGGATAAAAAAAACTGTGTGTATGTATAGTTACACACCATTGAATATTTTTTTAAAAAAAAAAACAAGTGAGGAGCGGAGGGGGAGGTGGGAGGAATTGACACCTTGGATGAGAACAGTTTGCTACTGCTCTCTTTTTTCAGGTTTCTTCTTCCTTTTTTATACTTTTTTTTTTCACTCTTCACCCTTTCTTTATTTTTTTTTTTACTTTTTTTGGGTTTCTTTTTCTTTTTCTTCTTTTTTTTTTTTGTCATTCTTTACATTTCTTTTTTTTTTACTCCTTTTTTTTGGGTTCCCTATTATGGGTTTCCAAGTATTCCATTTTTTTATCATTTATTATTTTTATGTTTTACTTTTTTTTTCACTCATCACCGCCGGAACCCCCTGGTATTACATACAAAATTATCCCAAATATAATCCCCAGTTCACTTTATCCTCGAAGATCCGAGGTAGTATTATAATCCGTGTGCGCGTCAGCCACCCACATCCCCACCCATAATATTGTCCATTCAATATTGAAAGCGTCCTATCCCTAATGAATTGGATTGTACTGGTGTTCATTGACAATTCCACGGAGATCGTTCAAGCACGGAAGAGAGAGAGAGAGAGAGAGAGAGAGAGAGCGCGCTAGGGAGAGAGAAATAAATTGAACTGTACTCCTGTCTCTTTTCGCGCATGCTGGCATGGGATGGGTATCACAGATCCTCCAGACATATTTGGCTCAACAACCTACATTTTGGGGTTATTATCAAGTTGACTTAGAAAAGCCAAGTCTTCGTCCCTCTGGGACGGCTGTGTAGTAAATTCTTCCCATTTTCATCCTCATCCTTTCGTTTTTGATTTGATGTCGCTTTATTACATCCCCGTATAAACCAAAAAAGAAAAAAAAAAAGAAGTCAAAAGTCTTTTTGTATTAATTGTTGTTTCCATGGCTTAATCTTCTTTTTGCTTCGTGTTTATGTGTGTGTGTGGAAAAGAAGAGGGGGGAGGTGGGTTGTTAAGGGCAACTCATCTTGTATTCAGAAAAAGTGTTTATTCTCGTAAAAATTAAATTTGTTATATTACTTTATATATTTTATTACACTTTTGATATCGAGGGAATGAAATCATATAAAGTATGAGCACCAGCTGTGTGTATTAAATGATATTAAGTATTAAAACTCTCTCTCTCTCTTATTTATAATAGCAAAGAGATAGACTAATAAAGCTTAAAATAAGTTATAAGAGAAACTTTTATAGTGAAAAATAAGTTATATTTACCGAATATATTTCTCAACTCTTTTATAAGAAAAACCTTTTTAAGCATGTCCAATTCAAAATTATAATTTATTTATTTATTTATTTATTTATTTTCTTCTTCTTCTCCTTCTTTTTCATGGTTTTCTTGTTTTTGTATGTGTTAAAAAAAATTTACTACATCATATATGACTAAAATCATGTATTTTTATAAATTCATTATATATACATTATAATACCATATTAATTTCCAACTATTTTTTTTATGAACCAAAATCAATATTATCACTATAAACTTGTTATATTGTTGTTTTGCAATTTTATTATCCGTTTTTTTTTTTAAATTCTTTTTAGTTTAGGGAAATTTTAATGTGTTGTTTACAATATTCTTTTCATAACTTTTGATATTTAAAATTTATTTAAACAGACTTATCCAATAGCTTAAGTTTTGTGAATAACCAAAAAATTTGAATTATTCACTGTCATAATTTTTTTCAGTAAACTAAGAAATTTTTCTGGAGATAATATATATATATATATATATATAATTTTAGTTTCAACTTAAGAAAATTTTAATTAAAATTTATTGATATAATAATAATTCTTTTCTTAACATTTCAATCCTAAAACTAATTAAATTTTGTCATGATTGTGTCGGTTCGAATATAAAAAAGATAGTCGAATAAGAATTCTTTACCACACATATAATTAAGGACGTGAAGGTTGCGTGTATGCATAAACCTTCAAATCAAAATCCGAAAGATAAAGATGATTAATGCATAGCATAGAGGAAAAAAAATTGATGGGCGCATAGGAGTTGTTGACGTGGATATGCTATCGTGAATATGGTCATGTTTTATCGACCAAATGGGTTGTGTGCGAGAAAATGACAATCATATCAAGTTAGATGAATGGTCTTCGCTGAGGGAGATATAGGACAAACAACTCTATATTTAATTGATGTATAAGATGATTAGGATGGGAATGGGGATGACCCACTAATTTTGAACAACAAATTTTCTCTGTAGGTCTGGTGGGATTTGATAAGAATTGGAAAAAGGTTGTGTTGTGTACACATGCAAATGACCCAACAAAAATCTTAGTAACATAAGTGGGCAAGCAACCTCAAAACCTTTCCCGGCGTTTGTCAATTTTTTGGGGACACAAGACGAAAATATGGACGGAGTGAGATACAACGAAGCGAATATTCGAAAATATGGATCGAATATATCAAATTATCCGTATTCAAAAAATCTAATTTAAGTTTTATTTTTATTAATATTAAACACAAGCTAATAACTAAAGTTTAATCATTTAAGTGAATTAAAATAACATTAAAATACATAATATAATACATCTCATCCAAATAGTCTAATAATACATAAAAAAATGATCGATTGATTAGTCATTCAATTGAACGGGAGAAGTGGGCGACCGACTTACTAAATGAACAGTCAACTAACTAGGTGTGTCAATTCGGTTGGCCGAGTCTTCTGCTCAGTTGGCTGAGTTCTTCTTTGCATTGCTGCTCAGTCGGTTGGTTCTTACAGCTATTTAACCAGATGGCTTGTTATAACGGTTCGGTTAACTGGTCTTTACAGCTGATTGATCGGGCAGCTTGCTAAAGCTATTTGGTTAGCTAGTTTTTCTAACCAATCCATTATAATTTATTGTAATGACTTATTTACTATTAATTTTTGGATCGAATCGAATATCCGCAAATATTGAATGTGTCAATTCGTATCCATATCCGAGAAGAGTATTATCTGACTCGATCCAATCTCTTTTTCCGGATATCCGATTTGTCGAATATTTTCATATCAAATTCGGATCAGATATATTGGATATTCGGATATTTAGATTTTTTTGCTCACCCCATTAAAGCTTTTAAAATAATGAATATGGTTGAAATAAAAAATCTCGCTCACGTAAATAAATAAGCGATTTTATAATTATGATCGGTTTTGAGAGTTATAGAAAGGTATCTTTTGAATACAATTTTAATTTTTTTAACTTAATTTCATGAAATATCACTGTAACTCTCACTTAGAATGCGTTATTACACAATTTGAATACAACACTATTTTTAAAAAACCAAATATAAATAGTAATATTTCGATTTATATAAATGACATCAATGCATATGTAAATTTAATGTTTGGGTGGAATATGATTTAATTATCAATATTTGTTTATTGGAGCATAAGTAACTTAACCCGGCTCAAATACTATAATAACTGGGTTCAATTGATACCCGCCACTACCAGAAAATACGGCATCAACAACGGAAATTTCCGTCATTGAAAGTCAAAAATCCATCGCTAAAGGGTGTTAGTGACAGAAAAAATACATCGTAAAAATGACCCCACTAATTTTTATCGATCGAAATGTATCCGTCATTGATATCAGCGATGGATTAGTGACGGAAAATTTCCGTTACCAAAAATATCTGTCGGGCTGATTTAAAAAATTTAAAAAAATTTAAAAATCAGTGACGAAAAAATTTTCCGTCCCTGATAATGGATTATTAGCGATGAAAATACAATTAGCAGCTAATTGTTGAAGCATCTTAAAGGAACAAATCACGCGCGTCACCCACTAGCTCAAGCTGCTTGCCCCTTGCTTTAATATGTTGAAAGTGCCTTGAAAATGCTTTCAAAATTCTCTCCGCCTTGCATTGAAGCCTGCACATGTGAAAGTAATGTGAGCAAGCCCACCATTAGACCATCTTTCTTATCTAATTATAATTCTTTTTTTTTTTTACTTATCATCTTAATATCATATTTTTAACAATAATAAAATAATATAAAATTATAATTTATTATAAAATAAAAAAATAATTTTATTTTAGCATAAAATAAAATAATAAAAATTTTGAAAAAATAAAATAAAATTAAAAATTATTAAATAAAATTAAAAATTTATATAAAAAAATCCATCACTAATCCGTGTAAAATGCCTTCAATATGTCTCCATCTTGGGTTTTGGATCGAACTTGGGACACGTGAAACACAATAAGAAACAAAATCACTAGACCAAACTTACCTTTATATTTATACTATTTTTTTATTTATTATCTTTACTTCATATTTTTCATTAATAATAAAATAATATAAATTGATAATTTATTATAAAATAATAAAATAATAAGGTTTAATCTTAAATTAAAATAATAAAATAATATTATTTTTGGACAAAATAAAATAAAATTAAAATTAAAAAAATTTAATAAAAAATTTAATTTTTTGATAATAATAAAATAATATAAAATTAAAATTTTTTAATAATAATAAAATAATATAAAAATATAATTTTTTATAAAATAATGAAATAATTTTATTTTAGCTTAAAATAAAATAATAAACAATTTTAAAAAATAAAATAATATTATCCTTCTACAAAATAAAATAAAAATAAAAATTTAAAAACTAAAAAAATTAAAAAAATTAAAAATTAAAAAAAATCTATTGCTAATTTATCGATAATCCGTCGCTAATTTTTTCGTCAGTAATCAATCGTTAATTTTTCTGTCAATAAAATTGTCATCAGTAATTTATTGCATATGAGTTTATAAAAAATTTTAAAAAATTAAAATTTTAAAAAATTTCAAAATTCCGTGAATAATATTTTCGTCGATAATTCGTCAGTTATAAGTTTATAAAAAATTAAAAAATAAAAAATAAAAAAATTATATAAAATTCTTATTAATCCGTCAATAAAATTTTTATCGTTAATCCGTCTCAATTTTATTGTCATTACCGATTGAAAAAAATTTAAAGATAAGTTTTTGTTGTTGATGTTGTGTTTTTTGGTTGTGCGTTGTTGACCCAAGGTCAAATATTAGTTCAATCGTACAATAGAAAAATCACCCACTGAAATAATTAGTTGAAGACCATATGACAAGGTACACCAAAATTGAAAATTCCATAGGGTTTAGATATGACAAATTGGTGACAGATAACAACTGCAGCTGAATTCTACGAGGGCAGAACCCAATTTCCTCAAGCGTAGACTTCATATTATCTGATTAAAACCCTATCATATGGTATTTTATTTTACATTTTTTTATATAAAAATGACAAAAATCACTGCAATATAAAATTTTAAATACTAAAATTTGATCTTAAAAATTAAATAAAATTTTTTTTACAATACTCCCCGTAAAATATCATATAGTATTTTGTACATTAATCAATTAATTAAACAACTTAATTTTTAACTGGTGTGTCTTGACTGTCTGAATCTGCATTGTGTATTTACGTAACTTGTCGTTTCTGACCTTTTCTTGATTTTATATACCTCTCTCTTCTCAACGAACCGCGCACAGATTCCACTGCACCCTCTCTCTCTCTCTCTCTGTTGAACTTCTCCTCCGTTTCTCGCTTTTCTCCGGAACTTCTTGTTGTTCTTATCTCTTCCCCCCCCCCGGGATTTGAAGTTATGTCATCAGTGACGGAGTTGATGAGCAGTTGGTTTTCTCCGACAGTGCTCTTTGTTCTGCTGAATCTCACAATCGGAACCATCGCAGTGACGTCAGCATTCGGAACACACAGAAAAAAGCATCACGAAGAAGGAGAAGATCCGCAAAATAGAAGACTCGCTAGAGCTCCATCTCTGCTGGAGAGAGTGAGGTCTTTCAATTTCTCTCTATATACATCCGAAGATCCACATCTTTTCGCTGAATCAACCCCTCAACATCACCACCATTATCAGATTTCTCGAGCTCCTTCACTCATCCAGCGGCTCAGATCCTTCGATTTCTCTCCCTTCACACAAGAACACACGGAGAATCCACAAGCATATGAAGAAAATATGAATCATCATCAAATCACTCGCACTCCTTCTCTCATCCAACGGCTCAGATCCTTAGATTTCTCTCCCTTCACACAAGAGCACACAGAGAATCCGCAAGCATATGAAGAAAATGTGAATCATCATCAACTCGCTCGCACTCCTTCTCTCATCCAACGGCTCACATCCTTCAATTTCTCTCGCTTCACTCAAGAAACACATCAAACGGTCGAAAATGACGGAAAGTCTGAAGAAATTGTGGATGAGGTTGTTGAAGACGATCATCATATGAAGCGGTCGAAATCGGACACAAAGCCTTCTTCGGGAGAGATGGTGAAGAAATTGCCGGCGAAGATGAAGAAATCGGCGAGTTTGAAGTCGGTGTTCGGACATTTTGACTTGGAAGAGGAAGAGAGAGAGTGTGCGGAGAACCGAAGACCGACGACGAGGAGAGAGAGAAGCGAAGCGGCGTCGTTTAACGACAGCGATGAAGAGGTGGATGCAAAGTGTGATGACTTCATCAACAGATTCAAACACCAGTTGAAGTTACAGAGGCTCGATTCCATACTCCGCTACAAGGAAATGCTTACGCGTGGAGCTTCAAAGTGAATGTGAAACCATCTGTCTCTCTCTAAGGTTTGTTAACGAGGTTTTGTCTTAATTAGACTGCAATTGTGTGTTTTTCCTTTTCAAGTTGTGTTAAAAGTTATGCCACTTTTATTTTTTCAGTTAAATAGAATTTCTGGAAATTTGGGTGATGGTATTTTAGTAATTAGGAGTTTGGTTAAGGTCTATCAATGACGGACCTGTCACTCAGTGTTCAGTGATAGATGAAAGGAAGTAGATGAGCCAAATCGGCGGACTCTCGGAGATGAGACGGAAGTGAAATGACCCGAATGTCCTATCCGCAATATCTTATCAAAGATATATTCATTTTTCTTTTTGGTGGCCGGAGAAAATTAAATTTCATTTTATCTTATGTTCCAATTATTTTATTCTATCCTACCATAGCTTGAATTCATAAACTATAATTAAATAAACATCAGTAAATCCAATCATCTTATAATCACCGGAAACGATTAATAATAGAAAAATTTTGTATTTGAGGTTAAAATTCAAAATAAATTATCAATGAAGGGATCTTTACTCAATTGTCTACGATTTTATAATACATGGGGCTTATTAGATATCAGGTGTTAATTGGGTAATTTTGATGATTAATGTTTGTGAGATTTGGTTGCCCTCAATACCCTAATTTTTAGTTTTATCTTTAATTTGTGGGAATTCAGAAGGAAAAGAGAAACAAATATACCTGTTCATTGTCTTTTTTTTTTTTTTTTTAATTTCTTCAAATTAATAAGCGGGAGGATTGTGATGAGTTATTTTTGGTATAACTCAAATTGATCTGAATATCATTTGTAGTTAATAAGCTTACTGAAGTTAACTTGGATTTGTTTAACTTATTATCATGCTAAGCCAAGATTTGAATTTATGAGTTCCAGCTGCATTTCCCTTTGTGATCACGAAAGCAGAGAGCACAAGGCGAACTTTTCTCTCGCCTGTCACTATTAACAAAAAAAAATACAAAGCTACTTTAATGAAATAATTTGTGATGGTGGTGGGGTTATTCATATCGACCAGGCCCGGACCAAAGATACTTGCATTGTAAAGTGATAAATATCTCTAAAGAGATGACTCAAGAGAGACGAATAAAAAGGAAATCTAACATAATTAGAAAAGTTTATTAAAATTTAAAAATAAAAAAAAAAAATTATGGCATAAGAATTCTTTTTAATTATATTCGATTATATTTACATTAAATTAATTGAAATATAATTTTAAATATTAAATTATTCTAAATACCAAATTAATCGAGGGAAAAGCTACTTCCACGAAAGGGGCCTGTTACGTAGGATGGAACTCTAAAAAAATCGTGGAATAATCGTAGAATATGCTTAAAGGCATCCATCATGTTCATACCATCTCAAATATAAAATATTTAAGGCGAAAGCAAAAAAGGGGAGGATAACGACTCACCCCCACAATGCTTCGCCATTTGTATTGATATTTATCCGTCACTTTTTTTATATAAAAAAAAATAATATTAGAAAATCAAATTAATTAAGATAAAACCTCATATATATGATATTAAGTGATGATAAGTCATAATATAAAAAAAAAAAAAAAATGCTTCACAATTTGCATGACTCGCTAGTCGCTATCGATGTCCTCTTGCGTTCTTCTTCGTGAATTACTTTCTTACGTGTGATATGAGGTTAATAATTTAAAGCTTGAAATTGATTTTCATGGAAATTACTTTCGTAGAATTTAATATTAAAATAATTTCAAAAGTTTTTCTTGTTTTTTGCACTGTCAGTTCTCTTTTAAAATTCTTTTTCCCCTTTGTTGGTTGAATCAGGCGAGATTTGATATTTCATAAATCTTTTTTGTTATTATTTCCTCTTCCTTGAGCGGGAAAGAAAGTGCCAAAGATAACTAAGAGAAAAAAGTTTTCTAAAAAAAAGAAAAACAAAATTTTTATTATTTTTATATTATTTATATAAATTTTTTTAATTTGACCCTTATTTTTTCTCTCATTTATATTTTATATATTATAAATATAAAATAAAGTGACAAAAATTTTCATTACTTGTCTTCTTTTTTTGGCATTTTTTGTATCACAATAATTAGTAATAATCAAATAAAAACCTTATTGTTAGAAGAGGCAAGACATAATCGGCTTGAATTTGAATTCGGAACAACTATTCAAAATCCTAGTGAAACATTAGATTTGTTATCTCATGTTTGTCTTTTAAGAAAAAATACCAATTAAAGTAAAGGATTTTTCCAAACAAAAAACAAAATTTTTATTTTTTTAATCATTTATATAATTTTTTTAAAATTTTTTTCCTCTCTTTACCCGTTCCTACAATTAGGGTAATATTTACCCAACTTTACGAGGGTTCCATTGTTCATTTTCCTTTAAAATGAGTAATTTATAGATGAGACCTCATAAAGCAAGAGCTTTACAAAGCTTTACAAACATATTATAGGGTATCTATTATCGACATAAAATTTATTTATTTATTTTCTAAAAGGACGTCAATTGTAAAAAATATTCCCCTAATAACCATTCTTTCAAACTTCTTTCTGAGAAATGATCCACCTATTAAAATTTTTTATTTTTATTATTTTTTTAATATTCAGGTTACAATAAAACAAGGATTTAAAGAATAATACCCTTAACAGAGAATCAAAAGAGTGGTTTGGCAAGGTGAAAGGGATTGATATTGGGAATTGGCACAAGGGTTGATGACAAAAACGGGGGGGGGGGGGTTGTTAAATGTGGGCCAGATGTGGGTGAAAGGGATTGATATTGGGAATCGGCACAAGGGTTGATGACAAGAACGGGGGATTGTTAAATATGAGTGCAGTGCAACTTGTTGCCTGCAACCATCTCCTGCGTTGTGGCAAATATTGGTCCATTGCGATTTGGATCGGAGGGTTTGAAGTTGTAGGTTGGTAGGTGCACCCAGACCGCATTGAGGAAAGACCCGAGATTTTTTCCAAGTGGATGTCATGGGCCAGAGCAAGATGTCCAGTAAAATATGTGAGAGATATAATAAAAAATACCATAATCAATGTACAGTGGATCCAACAAAAAAATATATTAGATTTTTTAATTAAAATTTGAATTTAAAATTTAAGAATAAAAAAAATTTTTATTGAAAAAGTTTCTCCCTAAAAAGTGTTTAATAGTAATTCGAATCAGATTAATCAAAATATAATTTCTTAAAGAGATTATCTAATCTCTTAACATAAATCATACCGCTTACGAGATCATAAAATTATGCCAATCACCACTTTATTAAAAACATACAAATCTTACTGTTTTTAAATGATTTTAAATTATTCTAAAGTTATTAAACATAAACCTCTATTCAACAATAAAAAAACAATCATAAATATTAAATATGGAATTAAATAAATACCTATAAATATCAAGTAAACAAAATCATTTAAATTTCACAATCATCATTCACCAAGATTTCGATGATGTTTTGACTAAAAAAGAAATTAGAATGAACTCGTAATAAAAGAAAACTCACAAATTTATTGCTGAAAAATAAAATGAAAAGTACAAGAAGAATGCTTCTCCTTCTCGGCTGCCTCTTGTGTGCTTTCCTGGATGTGGTGGCTGTTGCCCCCTTGGGGCTGCCTCCAAGAGTATATGAAACACTTTTATATATATAGGAGTATAACCCTAAAATATTACTAAACAAAATAAAAATAAAATAAAAAATAAACTTCCTAAAAGATAATACTCTAAAAAATTTACATCTTTAAAATTTTTTTTTCCTAAATATTAGAAATGAAATAAATATTTTCAATATTTCCAATTCCATTCTAAATTCTCCTTGAGTGTGCTATTGGGAAATGAATTTTTTACTACATTAAATGTTGAGATTTTGATGTCTGTATCAATTTTTATATTTTCAGTCTGAACAACTATGATAGTTCAGACAAATAAAGTAATTAAAAAATATAAAATAATTTAATAAATTAACTATCTCCTACAAAATCCATTACCAAAAGTTTCAGCATTACCCTTTAGGCGAAAAAACAAGAGGCAAATATGGAGATTTTAATTTTTTTTTTCCTGTGAATCTAGGATCACCCAGTTGGGAAAGGAGGTTTCTACCACTAGATTACCTTCTTGGGAACAATATTGAGATTTTAATAATTTACAAAACTTTAGCTGTGTGATTCTTTTGGATTTGGCAGAATAATGATAAATAAAACAAGTATTTTGCTATTTGCTTGATGGGCATTGTAGGAATCACGATACTTGAAGGTTGCAAGGACGGCATAACAACAGGGTGATCAATTCGTGCCGTCCAGGTTCAGAGGCCTTACCGTTGTCCAAGTCTCCTGTGCTTTGGTCCGTTAACACAATTTTTTGTTAAGAGGTTATAAAATTCATAAAAATATAAATGTTTATAAAAATTTGAATATTAGATTTTGAGAAAAAAACTTAAATAAAAATTCTTTATTACTCGACCTACCTTACAACTACCATTAACACAAATTTTGATATCTTTTTGATCCGGGATTTGTGAAACCCGAGCTCGACCCGATTAAATTTTTATGGATCTGAGTTCGAGACCGGCTAGAGAAAACCCAAAATTTGAGGTTCAAGCTCGGCCCAAAAAAATTAAAAAGACCTTGGCCCATTTTAGGCCAGACTTGGCCCACATAATTTTTAACAATATTTCGGTTACATAATTTCATTTTTTTATATTTGTAACCCATTTATAGCATAATAAATACAAAATAAAAACATATAAATTATCAAAAATAAAATACAAAACAGTTACCATCATATCAAATTAAAAATTATACACTATTATGAAAATTAACAATAATAATGTCATAAAAGATTAAAGAATTACATCAAGAAAGTAATATATTAAAGTCATCAAAATCATCATCCAAATATCACAATATTTGATTTCAAATCTTAAAATAAATAAATAAATAAATAAATAGGACCGAGCCTATAACGGGCCGACCTCACTTGCGTCCAGGCTAAGCCCGTAATTAAACAGGGCCCGAGCACGGCCCGATCCTGAAACAAGCCGGCTCGGACCGGTCCAATTGCCGGTCCTGGATCCAATATCCTTAACGCTTGTTACGTGGTATGTTCTTTTTGTTCATGAATCATAGACATTTTTGCTTGGCTTAATGTTCATGAATCATATTAATTATGTATGAAATGTAATTTTAGTTTGTTTTAAAAATGGATAGGTTCATGATTTTTATTTAATAAGAGATATGGTTGAAAGAATGCATAGAATAATATAATTTATAATTTGATACTAAAGTAATATTGGTATAATCACAATGCACAATATGTATATGCACTAAGTTCAATGATTTGAAAAAAGAAAATAAAAATATTTTAATAAATTATTAATTTATTAATTTATACAATTAAATAATATATTAATTTATTAATAAATTTTTACAATCGCGAAGATATTAATTCATCGAGATTTAACTATATTATTTTTATGAACATTTTCTCAAAGACATAATTTCACATATTGAAATTTCTTGTTTCTGCTGGATGGTTGCAAGAATATATATATTTATATACACACACCATATGGCTGAACTTTTCCTCTGTTATCAGAAGAAATGAAAAAAGGAAATTGTAAGTTTCTTTCGAATTGCTTGGAATGCCTCGTGATCTTCAAAGCTTTTTTTTTTTTTTTTTTTTTTTTTACGTTGATTTGGCCACCCTCCAGTGTTTAGAATTTCGTCCCGATTAATTTGAATCGACTGTTGTAGGGTCGGTCTGAGATAGATCTCCCAACATTATTTTTTCTATATCCAGATGGAGTTAAACTCACGACCTGATTAAAAGATGAAAGTACCCACCCACCTACGTCAACAAGGGTCGATCATCATCTTCATAGCTTGGAAAACAGTAAAATTGGCAGCCTAGAATATAAAATTTGAAAAAAACTTAAAAACGAAGCGAAAGATCTCTCATGGTGTAGACATGGTCAATGAGTTTCAGCTTAAATGATACAAATCCTATTCTCTTTATAATAAACTCAGATTCGAGTTTCTAAAATGAACAAAAAAAAAAAAATCATTATTTTCGTTTTTCACTAAAAGTTCAAAATAATGAATTTTTTTTATAAAAATTCATTACCTGTTTGGCCCTTCTTCCTTCACACTGTTGGCGAAATCCTTAGGATGAGTCGAGTCCAACATCAGTTTCGAACCTGGCTGAATAGATCCATCACCAAAAGTTTTGCCATTACCCTTTACCAAAATAATAAAATAATAATAATAATAATAATAATAAAAAGCAAATTATTGAAATTCCAACAGTTTAGAAGAATAGATATTGTTAATGTCTTGATCCACTTTTACAATGCTTTTGAAAAAACAATGATAAATAAAACTATTACTTTTGTCACCGATGTTTACTTGCGCCGATGGTTGAATATCGGTATATCTTAAGTAAGATATTATAGTCGAATATTATATATAAAAAAAATAGATACAGAGAAAATTTTATTTTTTAAATATCAAATTTATTTTAAATAATATTCAATTAAATTTAATATGATATATCTACCATGAAAACCACGGGAAGGAGAGGGTAATCGTGGCTACTTTTTCATAGCTGATCCAGCCGCATCCAGGAAGTTTTGAGCGCTTTAAATACCGGAGAGACTCTGCGCGGGTTTGAACGCTTGTAGTTTCTCACCCGGAAATAAGTTGACATATTTGCAATTTGCCAAGAATGTTTCTATCTCAACCGTACACCATGCGCTGGGTTTTTTCCTTGTCCATTCATTTTCTCAACCAATCCTTAGTCAACCGCAATAGAACATGTGACAGTAAAGCATCCTACATTGACATGTTTATCTGGAAACTAGTTATTGGCCCACGCGGACGAGAAGGGTGCCCACAAAAAGTGATTTATATATTTTCATTATATATCCGTATTTAAAAAATATATAATTAACTTAATATTTAAATTAAATTATTATTTAAATTAGTAAAAAATACAATATATATTAATGGCACAAAAAAAGGAGTTCAATGACCAGAGTTCTAAAAAGGATTAACAAATGAGGTAAATGAACAAACAGTAAAGGCCTGAACAAAAAAATAAAAATAAAAAACCATGGTTTAAAAATAATGAAAGACCATTCGTGAGGCAAAAAGAAAAAAGAAAAAAAACCTATGTCCCCAAAAAACGAAGAATTTAAGAGAGGAAAAAAAAGTTGGGTTAAAAAAAGGAGCAAGAACTGAATTAAAAAAATAAGGTTTAAAAATAAATGGACAACCCTATTTAAAAAAACAAAAGAAAAAAAAAAACCTATATCTTAAAATGACGAAGGATTTAAGCGAGGAAAAAATGTAAAAAAAGATGAAGGATTTGAATGAAAAAAACGTGTGGTCTCGTAAAAATGAATGACCAAAGCGAAAAGAAAGGGTCCCAAAAAAAAGTGCAAGGACTTTGACGAAACCAAAAAAACAAAGTGTGGTTCAAAAAATATGAATGACTCCAGCAAAAAAAAAAAAAAAAAACAAACGGGGTTAAAATGCAAAATTGCAAGGATTTAAATTAAAAAAAAAAACCGGGTTAAAACAAAGAAGCTGCACGAAAAAAAAAAAAAAAAAGGGAAGGACGTGAATGCACCCAAAAAAAGATGTGGCTAAAAAATAATCAACCATGTAGGGAGTCCCAAGACCAACTAGGGACATTCAAAAAAAAAAAAAAAAAAAAGACACGAATGAAAAAAAAAAGATGTATGAAAAAAAAATATGTGAATATTAAAAAAAAGAAATTGTGACAAAAATGACCAAAAAATAATCGCACAACCATGTAGGATGTCCGAATTTTTGGGGCACGGTAAGCGCCTTCTTTATATCTATAGGGAAAGCAGAGATGGTCTGGTTCATGAATCCAGTCGCAGACAATGATCGACAACTCATGCTTTCATGTCGCTCGCTAATACCCTTGATGGAGGGCCAAAGAAGTTCCCAAGTTTGTACTAAATCATTGCGAGAGTCATCAAGATTTTCAGCAATGTGCCTCGTATGCTTCATATATATATATATATTTTGGTAAGACATATAACCATTCTTAGCTATAAAATTTGTGAAAAATAAAATGAGGATGGCGAGGCTTTGTTACATTATATGAAATGTTATATGTTATGGCCAAAAGTGGTCCTGACAGGCTCATTGGCTCCAAATACTACATATCTAATGTTTAATGGAGAAATAGGTAGATGTAGTTGCCGGGTTTCGCTCTCCAACACTTACAAGCATATATAACTACTAGGAGATGTATCCCGCGCTTACGCTCGCGGCGAAGTTAAAGATGCCCGTTAAGTGCCCCGAATTTCCTACCAGTTGTAGACAATAATAGCTACAAACAAATATAAAATTCTTTTTACAATTTTACATTGAATATTTAATAAATTATAAGAAATTATATAATTAAAACTTTTAAAGTATTCTGCTAAAAATAAAAACCGCAAATTAAAGATGACAATGAAAGTACCAATGTGATATAATGGAGATTATATAAGGAAGATAATAAAACTCCAAACAAAAACCTGTCGAAAAGTTTTGTATAAGAGAACCCAACAGAAATTATAAACAAGAATATTACAAAAATAACTTTTAATTAAAGATAGTAGATAGACACCACGTTTGGTGTTATATCATCAATACTATACACAATTGGGTGAATTAGAGCAGCGTTTACCAACAAAAGTTGCCCAAGCAACAAACTACATACAGAAGCAGTCTTAGAAGTTGAACGGTCTTGAGAAACTTCAACATCCAGTAAAGGAAGTTTCATAATCTCTGTGACAACCACCCATAAAAATAGAAACACCATAAAATATCTCCAGCTACTTTGTAGAATTCTCAATGTTTATAATCACATTGGACAGAGGTATAGAATGTCTCTCCTGTCTAATTAACAGTTATCCTGATAGAAAGAATTCTCACCTTGAATCGATGTGCTCTCTGCATGATATGCATCGACAGCATCATAAATCCATCCCAAAATGGAGGTGGATCTGTAGTGTGGGCAATTATCTCTTTCAAGATAATGCTGCAATTTTTCTGGCCTTAGTGGCCCTCGAACTTCGGGCTGTTTTGAAATTGAAAAGAAACTACTTAGCCGGTCCACAATATCTGAATAAGGATAAAACAAAAATATAATAGAGAAATACATGCTGACTTCAAATAGAGACCGAAGATACCAAATTCTTTGTGGCTTTCCAAAATAGTTGCCAACTTCCGACAACCTTTGTGGCTTAAGAAGGGAGACAAGAATACTCGATTCTTGATTCTTGATAAATATTTGCAAGTTAGTTTGACCTATTTCCTACGTAAATCTAAATATTTGACTAATAACTTCTAATATTAGACTTGTGACTTCATGGTTCTTATTTACATTTACATATTTGGCTCATAACTTCATTGTTTGATTACTCAAATAATATTAAACTGCTAAACTTCATTTCAGTTATAACACTTTCAATTTGATATTACCTGTGATAGCACGACATGGACCGAAAATCACCAAAGTCCATCCATGCTTCTATGTGGATCAGGTTGAAGTGATTAGGATAACACATATCAATATGGTCACATAGCCAAGCTACCGGGCCAATAGAGGGTAATACAGCTACTTTCACCAACCCCACCCCCAATAAAAAAGAAAGGCAGCAACAATACATAAAACCACCCAAAATCAAATTCTAAAAACAATAAAAACCCAAAAGAGTGAAAGTGGAAAAGGAAAGACCACTAATAAAATTCCTCGTTGCATATCATTGATCTGAATGGTTTTGGCTGTATGTGAAGGGACTGGATCACGAGGTGTATCTCAAGTCCAACATTCCCAACTTAGATCAACTCTTCAGCTCAACAGGTAATCATCAATCTTCCATAGGTCAAAGTCAAGAAAACCCCCCTCTGTCCCCTCTTTTCCTGGTTTGGTAATCAAAGTGTTGAGCAGGTTGATGGTTAAGAATTTATGGATGGGACGTGAGAATAAAGGAATAATCAAAGTCTTACATTTTGTTCGCACATGGAATGTTTAATTTTTTGCAAGACCAAATAACTCCAAATACTTTTCCTTAAAAGAAACCTTTGGTTATACTTAAATTTCTCTATCTATAGGGTTCAAGGTTGTGCTGCTAAATTGTGCCATGTGCAAACTCCAACACTCCAGTAGATACCCCAAGGATTTTCTAAAAGCACACCAAGACATTAACCTTCAACTGAAATAATGTCTAGGTTTCAAATATAGCTGCAGATATAGGAGGAGGCATTCAGATACAGGTAGAGATATCTTTTAACGACTGGCCTTAAGTTTATGCTAAAAGTAGCAAGCATGAATTCTGCCACATTAAAAAATATTCTCCACATATAAGCTGCATATGACATATGAATGCTTACTATGAAAGGCTTCCTCAGTCTATTGGTTCTAAATTCTAATTCATTATGCGATGACAAGCTATAAAAGGAATTCAGATACATGTAGAGATATCTTTTACACTCTTTTAGCAACTTTAATTAAGTTTTTTACAAAAATAGTAAGCATAAAAACCGTTAGTCTGCTCATTAGGGTTGCATATGACCTATAAATGTTAAATTTGAAAGGCTTCAGTTGTCTATTAGTTCTACATTCTGATTCTTACACAATAACAAGCTATATTAGATGTTCTCTAAACAGAAACAGATTCCTCCATGGATAATGGCATGTTGTTATCTACGTGACTTGGAAAGTGACCATCTAGGTTATGCTGACACATGCAAGTACAGGAGCAAGCAACTACAACTATTTGCAAGATGCTATATACCAACCTGCGGGTTTTTCAATATCCAATACATGTCACCATCAAAATCACTGTTGAACATCTCATCAGCCAAGGAACAGTCACCCTTAATGGGGAAAAAGATTGTATAGCTAGAACTTCCAACATAAGTGTCCAACTCTGGTACATATGTAGCATTCAAAACATGTATATCACCATGCTTGTAGGCCAATACTTGCCCAGACACTTGCCCATTGTCCCTACAAGCAGAAGATATGCTATTCACCATAGGACAGGATCTTGAAATTGTAAGGACATAAGGTTTAAGACAAGCAAAACATGCCCAGTGAAATAAAACATCTTTAGTGGCAATGCAAAAAATCAAGAGACCTTGTGCCATTTAGGAAAAAAAAAAAAAAACAAAAAGAAAAAAAAAAGAAGAGCTTGATGTTATTGAAAATTAGAAATCAGGTCAATGATAGTTCCAATCGGAAGAAAAAATCCATAATGGTGGTCTGTTAATATACATATTTAGACAACTTTGTCATTTAAAATAAGATGGCAGGGCAAAATCTTTCACCTTAAAATAAGCAGTTGAAAGATAAAATCCATAATGGTGGTCTGTTAAGGATTGGTCATGGCATACCCATAATGAACACAGCTTTTGGGCTGAACTGGGGTTCATAAGCAGCTGACCACTAAAACCACAACATTACTGTGACATGCCCTTGCTGTCATGACCACAGTGCATTCATAGCACGAAAATACCCATCAATTTGTGATGCACTATTTCCCAATACATAACACCAGAATACAACTATGTCCACAACTATGACCAACCATTATTTAAATCTATGACTCTATGGCTACAATTTAGCTAACATAATCTTTTTAAGATTCCAAGCAGCAATCAGGAATAAAGTGCCAATATTGTATCCAGAACACATTCATAAACAGAGCTGTCTAGATCATGAGTAATGCAGCCGATTATCAAATCAACATGACACAATTTCTTACAGAAGAATGCAAACTTCATCATGTTTCAGGATACCAGTCGGATCCGCAGTGCCCGTAAGGTAATAACAATCGCTAACAGGAAGTTGTCCTCCCTTCAGTAATTTCCTTTCCTCATTCATTAGGATCAACAACCGATACTGCAAATAAGGTTCTTCAAGAGGTATTCCAGATAAAATCACTCTGGCAGCATTAAAATTGTCCATCTCTCCATACCTCAGCGAAACTGCACAAAAATCCAACCAAACAAGGCAAAGGTCTGAGGACAATTTTGGCAAAGAATTAAGCATAGAAGCAGCAAGAGTTGCGGTAAATTTACACTAATATGTCCTAGCATTTCTGAGGTTATGGCGATAAACAGGAACAGAAGCACAAACTGATTTTTGCCACTGCAACGTGAGCAAGATTGGCCTGACTGTAAGGCATAACTTTCTGACTCAAAATAAACAATTAGCTAGGCAAGGCAAAGCCTCACTTTACCCATGAAATCTCAAGCTGGAAGCTTGAAATGGGTGAGGATAGTCAGACCAACCGACATCATCACATTTAGTCTAATTTAAGGTGTTAAAACCATCAAATTTTTAATTTGAATGGTAAAGTGGCTTGCATCTTTACTGGATGTCTCAGGTTCAAATCCATAAAACAACCTTGTCTTAATAAAAAACCCACCCTAGATCCCACGTGTTTGTTAGGATACTTGAAGAATTTGGTGAACGTTTTCACACGGTAAGGGACATCTAGCTTGATGTTAAAGAATCACCAGGCATCAGTTTCATGAAATAGAAAACTACATTCTAGGGCATATATTAGTCCTAAAGCTTACTTCAAAACACTTTCAGATTTCATACCATGACATCTATTCAAACTCCCACAGAAACAGGGTCTTGATTGGATTTATTGAAGCAGCAATGTTATAATTCAGGACCACACTGACTTCCAATTGCAGGGACAGTAGTGGCAAAGGCGACTGTTTCTATTAATTAATTTCTATAATTTTGTTTGTTTTCTTCTGTTCATTTTGAGATGGGTTGGGAGATAAGAAAGCAGCCAGTTCCAAAATGCTTAAATTTACTGGAATTAAAGATCCAATTTAAGGTAAATTGCATCAGAACTGACCCGTAATCTATATTTGTATACGAGATATGCTCCACCAGTAGCAATAGCTAAACCAATCAAAATGATCCACAGAGCAGTCCATGCAGATTTAGTTTCACTAGCTCCGTTACCTGCAGATAAAAATAAATGGCACATAATGACAACCAACAAACATATGATATTCTAGGAGAAAAAGTGAGTGAGAAAGCTTAAGTTGGTGATCTCACTGATGCACGTGTTGTGGTCTCTAATGTACAGAAGATCCCCACCCACTGCAAGAGCATTCGCAGCTACCCCATGTATTCTTGCAGCTGCATTCAGGGCACTGACGGGCCTTTTTCTCTTTGCATTCATCAGCATCTGTGGGTAAATAGAAAAGCAGACAAAAAGCTATTGATAGAAGAAGAACTTATAGCTTTATCCCGGGATGCCTTTAAATTGAAACTCAAATTTTTATCTACATGGAAGCAAGTAGCAAGTTAAAAATTCTGAGCGATAAGTTGCAATTCTCATCTATCATTCACAAGAAAACAATAGGTCAAACAAATACTTTGATATACAAATACAATTTTACTTGAAAGAACTACAGATGCATTTTGCAAAATCTTTCCATTTGATCTGATAAGTCAGAATCTAGAATATTTACACAATCAATACTTCTATCAAATCCAGAAAAATCACAACAGCACATCCTCTGTTCTCACTCTGTCAACATGTTTTTTTTTTAACAATTTCATCATTTAGAAGGCTCAACATGTCTTGGGCATCTAACAAATTAAGAAATTGGTTCTTCATCTTTCTACTATAGAAGCTATCCCCCATTAAAGACTCAACAAGACAATTCAAACAAAAGGCAAAATTCAAGCAAGTTGAATTACAGAAAAGAGCCCAACAAACGTTCTTAAAAAAATTGTGAATTCTGTGATTTTCCCATAAAATTGAAGTAATTTTCCCGTCAATGTTGCAAACAATAGAATTTTCCCCATTAATCCTTTAAAAATCCCCTTTTCAATAAAATATTTTATAAGCATAGTTCCATCATATTGAAATAAAAGGAAGGTAAAACAAGGTGGAAAATGAACTTTACGTTTTAAAAGAATGATGGTGACCGGTGCTTAGAAAGAGATAAAACGTGGAGTTGAAGGTAGTTTTGGAGGCAATTGTATGCTATAGCCTCAGAGGATCTATCATAAGGGAACAGAAACTTTGCGAAGAAATTGAACAGGACTAAAAAAAGCGTTGCTGCAATTGAAGAATAAACTAATCCAAATGGATGCCATCTAGTACACCAGAGAATGAAAACAAGATATGGAATCAATAAAATCAACATCCTGAAAAACAGCACCAGAAGACCAACCCCTTTACAATTAAGAATCCATAACCAAGTAGCTGAAAATTTTTTCATCAAGGCTGGTCAAAAGAAAAGGATGTAGAGTTGAATGTGATTATGTAGATTACTTGTGCATCTTGCACTGATCCATAGGCTGGGTAAAATGCTTAATAATGATTACTATTTCATATCCCACTAAGGGAAGCATATAGTGAGTTAAGCCTGCCTTACCTTCACAACTCTTGACACCATCACCTTTAAATCCTAGAGGACACAGGCATTTACTGCCTTTAACATCCTGTTAAGAGAAAAAAATTGAATTAGAAGTAAATTATGAGAGAGAGAGAGAGAGAGAGAGGATCACAAACCAAACAAGTGGAGAAGGTGTAATTATCTTTGGTATCATGCCAACAACCTCCATTATTGATTTTGCATCTCCCAGGTCCACTTGCTGCAGAAAAGTAGCAGGATAATTATATATGAATCCAGCAACAATCACCACAAGATGATTGCCACTAAAAGACCATTCTAAATAGAAGAAAAAAAGTTAATCCGAAGAAATACCAGTGCTCACATGCGCTTAAAACATGTACAAGCAGGCTCCCAGTACTCAGAATACACATATACATAAATCACACATTAACAAAAGCACATAGATACAAGCTATAGGATGAACCAAGAACTTAAAATGATTTTGTAGTTTTAACTTAACCTTCTCGGAAATGATTTTGTGGTGGTCATCATCCATGCAGACAAAGAAACAACATGAACAAAATGCAAAAAGGCTCAGTTGCTCAAATTTTGAAGTTGTTCAATTAGATAATCATAATAATGTATAATCTATAATAAACTTACCACAAAAAATAAAGTTTGGATCCAATCAAAAATTTGAACAGAGAATTGGGAGATAGGGCTATCATCTTGTTCAAAGAAAAATGATAGGAGACACTCCTAAAGTGAAGTGAAAGATACTCTTCAATGATGATCAAGCAAATATAGTGGAAAGTGACCACTGGCAAAACACAGCACTAGAGGATTTAGAGAGAGAGGGGGGATGAACAGTGAAAGGTGCGGTGTCGAGTATGGCCAATTGGTCCGGAGCATGGTTAATCACGATGAATGAAAAACAACATGGAGAGAAGAGACCTCCCCTGCTTCTTTTTTTTTATATATATATAAAGAGGAGATGTTAACAAGTGGGTCCCGTCACACCAAGTTTATAGCCAACTGGAGGACGACGAAATCCTACGTGGATGACAGCCATTCACTCTTATAACTATATTGTTGACCAGAAAAATCTTTATAAGGGTGTTTTGGTTTGAATGCAAAAACTACTGTCTTTTCTAAGGAAAAGGAGCATCAAATGTCCACTTTTGGTGACACAACAGTGAGGAAAATTTGTAAGAAACATGAGAGTCTACAAAGGCATCCAAAACACCATAAACTTGAAGTCCATGTAAGAAACAAACCTTGCCAGACTTCACATTGAGCCAGAAGGGGCCTGCAGTAACCAAAAGAGAAAGAAGACATGATGTTACAGACCCACAACATCTCAATGATTATTGCATTGACTGCAGAGATTTACATTTTGTCAATTGTGGCAATTATAGTTTAGATTTTCCTTGTTATAGTTTTCCATAATTAGTAGTACGAGTCTTGAGATTTGCTTGTTAGGTCTTTCCCTTATCATTATTTTCCGTGCTAGTGCAGCTACAATCTTGGGGTTTGATCTTTTATTTCTAGCAAGAATAAAGGGAATTATTATCCTTCCCTTCTGCATTTAAAGTGACACCAACAATGAAAAGATAAGCAGAAATTCCCTCAAGAGCCCCTCAAAAACTCGGAGATTGTAAGGTTTTCCCCCAAGCAGCCTTAGAGATTGTCGGATTCTCTCTAATGAGCCTTTATTATATTAATCAATATAGGTGAGAATGGTAGAAAATTTTTAAACCAAAACAAGTCAACCAATCCCTATTTTGATTACCAAGTAAATATCTCCATAACTCGATCCCAAGACCTAGGACCATAACACATGAGATCTTTATTTTCACTTGTTAACCAAGTGTGAGATCCAAACCATAGAACTATAAGTAAAACCCTCTTCTTGGATAGGCAAACAGTATGGAAAAAGCCACAAGGGTACCACTCAGATAAAAAAATAAAATAGAATAAAATAAAATAAAATAATACTTGAGTAATTAGAACACAACATACTATTGAAATGAAATATGATATGGCATTTTACAAGAAAGAGTTACCATTAGAAAAAATGCACAGGAACAATGTTTTTTATTTCCGAAGTGTTCAAAATAGAAATGTTTCAATTGGGTTTGTTATGATTCAAATTAATGTATTTTAAGATATTTTCACCATGAATTAGCAATAGCAATAGCAATAGCAATGCTCTGTTAACCCCCCCCAGGTAAAAAAATAAAAAGTATCAAAAGCAATTTCTCATAAATTCAATAAGATCATGCCAACACAATTCTTGAACAAAAAGAAAAAATGTATTGTTGCTCACAACACATTTTCATAAAGGATAGAGAAAGGGGCCTTGCAGACAGACATAAAAAGCATCCAAGCAAAAGCAGCTAATTATATTAAACAGGCATGCCCCTTAAAATGAGCAACAGACGCCGGAACTCGTTTTTAGACATGAAAACTTACCTGGATTACAGGAACACCCATGAGTCTTAGTAGCTTCCTGCAGTCTTCATTGTGCTGCTGTGTCACCTTCAGAAACAAAATACCTCTAGTAAATAAAAGAGATACCCCGGCCTCAACCTCCCATTCAAGCATAGAAACCTAAATAATAAGTTGTTTGTTGCCCTTTTTCAATGTTCATGCATGAGGATAGAGAAACATAATCCTAGACAAAGGCTCCAGAACAAGGACATATTATCTATACAATGGTTAGACAAATCAAAAGGGGCACTTTAGCAGTGATGATTTTTGTTCAGCACAGGCCCATCCTAATAGATCTGTGCAATTGATGAGAGAGTTTTATTATAGACATAAGGAACATATAGATGGCCCACTCATATGATGCATTGATGTTCCATAACTATTGACAAACCTCTATAATTGAAGGACAGAAGCATGACCTGTATTTGCAAAAGAAAATTTGTCTTTCAAAGGATGTGTTTCATTGTTTTTACCTTTTTAAGACAACAGTTCTATGATGGTATAACAAAGACCACATTATATAGAAATGGTCTTCAAAAACAGGAATTTGTAAGAATAATGATTCATCTACATCACATGGGCTCTTCACTTTGCCCGGATGTAACTGTCTCAACAGCACATGGCACAATGGGGTATGAGTGTCATGTCAAACACATTCTGGCAGAAATTTTGTTGAAAGGAGATGTGCTGTTGTGTTACCCATCATAGAAATCTATGCCCGTGGTCACGTTACATAATTCTTGCAAATATCATAGCAAAATAATTGTTTCAAGCAAATTTTCGTTCAACATGCTGATCTGCTGACCTTCATTGTTCTCAAGAGACCCCCAAATACTATTTTGGGCCATTGATGGAGTGTAATATAAATAAATAGATATTTCAGAAGCATTGATTTGATTTGACTAAGCTATTAATTATGCACAAAAGAATTCTAGAATAGAGAGAGAGAGTCACCTGTACAGTTCTTTTGCTATACTTTTCAATTCCCTCTTCATCGCCAGCCTGCAATAGAGGGCAATCTTACAATGAAGAAGACAACAAGGAAAGTTAAGAAGACTTACATATTGACAGACCACATTGACATAAAGACTCAAGAGAGAACTTATTTACGTCTATAGCTGCTGCCAGATCATCTGTAGCGTCAGCTCTCTTTGTGTAACTGCATCAAGTGCCGGGTATATGAGATACAGAAGAAAACTTCCCGGAACATAATCAAGCAACAGGAGCAAAATGTAATAAACAACAAAAACTAAAGTAAAAAGAACACACCGTTTTGCAAGCTCTTGTTTTTTCAACTCCGGTGGATTCCCATCAAAAACATATCCGATATAGAAGTTTATTATATTAAAGGCTTGCAAAGAGGACAATAATGTAGACATTATCTGAAAGGCGCTGCATAAAATATGAAAAAGTAATTACACAGGCTTCATTCCAGCTTCCAGAAGCCTAATCGTTTGTGTGAACATTCCCTGCAAATGACCACAACCAAAAACAAAAATAAAAATAAAAATGATAAAGGAGGTAGGATCCTTTTACAAAAACAACTAAAGAGGAGGAGGAAGAACTTAGTGCTATCAAATTGTCAAGGAAAAACACAAAGGAGGCAATATTTTAGATCTACCATCAATGAGGCATCATAATCTACATTTTGCTTTTTCTTCCTAACAACATTGCACCAGCACCACTTTTGAAACGATATTTTAGGAATTTCCTTTAAGAAGTAAAAAGAGTTTACTCTCATTTCCATTTTAATAACTGCTCTCACCAACAAGCCGCAAAGAAAAATTAAGGGCAAATTTCACACTATTAAAAAATTAAAAAATTAAAAAGCCAAGTACAATCTAGAAGAAAATGCTCCAAGGGTTCGATGCCCAACATCATAGTCCACAATTTCACGCCGTTAAAGTGAGAAGTCAAACTTGACTTGTTCTTGTCTCCAATCAAGATATCCTGATCCAATCATTAATTCTTATAGTTTATCCATCCTTGGGTTTTGGCTTCTAGAAATTTAAACAATGCGACATCTTTAATGACATCAGACACAAAGAAACTTGAAACAAAACAAACCATGAAAATGTCTCCTTTTCTTTTGTACTCTTGAATTTAATCCAAATGCCCCATTTTCACATTTAATCACAATACAACTCATGACAAACACTCACAAACTTGACCAAAAATAGAGAATCCAAAGACAGATGAAATTGTCATGCATACATTGGAGTTTAGAAAAAGCACTACAATAAGCATCGTCTTCCTTTTCATTTGGTAACTTCACCAGCCTCATTTGTGAGCGTCTCTGTCCCAAACCTACCCACAACAATCTGTACCATCTACAAACATCAAATTAAACAAACCAACAAACAAACAAACATTGCACATAATAAACATATTACCATCACAACCGAAGAACATAATCTAAAAATTGCAGGCCTCAGGTCAAATTTTAGAGCAAAAACTGTTGTATCATCCACAAATACCCAATTATACAACACACAATAAACATACAGTGGATATATGTAGTCATATGATCATCACAACCGAAGAAACCAATTCAGAATTTGTGAGGATTGGGGAGTTCAAATTTAGGGCAAAATATAACGCACAACAATTTACATCATTGTGAAACCTACCGGATCAAAATGAAAATAACCCTCAAGATCATCGCAATTCAAAAATCCTATTCAAAATTTGTAAGGCATGGGGTAAAATTTTAGGGCAAACACCAACTCACAACAATCTCCATGATCAACAAATACTGAATTAAACGTAACCAACAAACCCATATTCCACAACATCCTTGGGGAACCGATTGATAATTTAGGTCTTTTGGATACCCGCACAACTTCTCCTATTCATAGATCCACGGGCAAACATCAATAGCCCAATTTGAAATTTAAAGAAAATTTTGAACTCAAGAACCCTTGCAACAAATGGTGCCAAAATTAGGGCAAAAACTAATCATAAAATCTGCATCAACCACAAATACAAAACTGAACAAGAAAGCAAGAAACATACATTGTATATGGACATCGCTCACAAATTTGAAAATTGGGGCAAAAATAGAAAGACTGACAAGGAACTGATAGATACTCACGCTAGCATCAATAGCAATCTTGCGACCGAAATGGCCCTCGAACTTCTGCTCCTTCATGGCCTTTGGAGCATTGTCTGCGAGAAGCTTCGCCAAACCCTAAAAACCCAAAACCACAAAAATGAATGCCAAAAGATCGACATTACGAAATGCATCGAAAAATCTTCAGGAAAGCCTCAACTACTAACCTTGATACCCATCGGGTAGCGAGAGAGAGAGAGTGACAGAGATTTGAGGGGGGAAGGAATGAGAGAGCGAGAGAGATGATTCGCAAGCTTCAGGTTGGGGTTCTTGAAGTTGGAAGTCTCTGGAAGTCCTGAAGTCCATTGCAGGCAGGGAGTGTATGCGTGTAATGCCTTGTTGCAGGCAGGACAAGCAAAGAGGAATGGCTCCCATCAACTTCTGCACGCGTAGAGATGGGAAGACAGAGAAAACCCATGAGGCAGTATTCAGCAATAACAACGAATTACCTTTCGCCAAGTTGCCAACGTGGAGGACGACCAAATCCAACGTGGAAGGGGCTTCATCACGCTTCTGAGAAAGGGATGGATTTGTTTAACATAAGAGCACCAGGTACCACATTCATTTCTGTGTACAAGAGTACACATGACATGACTCTGGATAGAATTCTACTGCAAAAATGTTAATGTTATTACAAGATTCTGTCAGAGACATTACTCTTGGACCTTTATTTAGATCCAACCTTTTCACTCATCAGCACTCTGTTCCAGGGGCAGCTTTCCATTGCTCTTGGATTGTGAACTGCAATATATGTTGTAAAATAGGTAAAATTTCACACTATAAATAAAAAAGAAGAAATCTATCATTTCACACAGTTTTGAAATTATAAAGGGTTGATCGTTAAAACGTGAAACTAGGGGTATTTTCTTTTTAGTTACACGTATATTTGAATTTAGGATTATGAGATCGAGGGAGAGATTGTTAACACTATATCAGGACAGTTGTATTTTTTTAAGTACTCTTATCAGATTTCCAAACGAACTGATATGGGCTGGGCTAGGCCCAAAGCATCTGGGCTCATGTCATGTTTGTCAGACACTGGATGCTCCTCTTCTGGTTACACAACGCAGCGCACAAGACACTCTCCCCGTTTTGTGAGAGAGAGAGAGAGAGAGAGAGAACGAGCGAGCGAGCGAGCTTCAATGGCTGAAAAGCCCGAACCAGTACGAGTTTTATACTGCGGAGTGTGCAGTTTGCCAGCAGAATACTGCGAATTCGGTCCTGATTTCGAGAAATGTAAACCTTGGCTTCTCCAACACGCTCCCGATCTCTATCCTGATCTCCTCAAGGGTATTCCCCCCTTTCTCTAACCCTAACTTCTCTTTCTCTTTCTCTAATTTTCTGTGATGAATGTACAGATGCAAACGCGAAAGAAGCCGATAAACTTTCCGATAAACTCCAATCGACTGGCGTCGCTTCTGTCTCCACCGGGGCCGGTGGCAGCATCAACGCGCCCGCTCCTTCTGGTATCGGTCTCTTTTCACCCATTCAGTATCTTCTCTCCTTCTCTCTCCCCTTACTTCTGTTGCCACAACTGTTACAAATAAAAATTTAGTTGCGGGTCATTCTTTTTTGCGTTCTCTGAGATATGCTTGTAAATAAACTATTGGAATTCTGCACCTGTTGTGGTAATACTGGCAGAGCTTTGTACCGATCTAACGCTGAAAAAATAAAAAAAATTTAAAACAACACCCGCAGAAAAATATTTTCTAAAATGAGACACATCAGGTCGAGTCTGTTCGATGAACAGTGTCGTGAACAGTGCTGTACATTCGAGTCTTGAAGACTCTACGTGACATGGTGTGTTATTTTTGGAATTTTTTGCAACGTGTATTGTTTTAAATTTTTTTTTTGAAGCCGGTTCGTAACAAAGCTCAATACTGGCAAGCTAGGGTTGTATCAGTCCTTCCCTTGTATTTGACTTGTGAGTTATTTGTTAACTATTTGGAGTATTTTGTAATAAAAAAGGATTTCGATTTGTGGGTTTAAATGTTATGAATTTCTCTCACAATTTAATGGGAGCCTTAAGTCACTCATTTTTGCTGTAGCATGACCATGGCTCGTGTAGGTTCCTTGTACAAATTATAGTCTAACTGATGCTCGGATTCTACAAGAGAGTTCTTTTTCCATAAACAGATGCGCACGTTTACATGCTATGAGATGCCCGGGGTGGTGGTTGTGAAGCCCTAGTGGTCAAGACTTGACCTGCTGCAGAATCTAATGTGGGGCATTTAAATATTTTTCATTTGGGTTTTTTAACCATCACATTTTGTCTTCTGGATGTACCGTGATTTGTTTAGAGGCAGACAGCTTATTCACAAAGGTTCTCCGCCATCCTCTTTTTTTATTTTTATTTTTATTTTTTTTACTTATTATACTGGAATTTACTCCTCTCATCGGTGTTGGCTTCTAAGATGAATGTATGTTATGTGCTCATATTTGTCCTGTTTGCTTGCTTTGTTGTTTTTGTTTCTGTTATTGCTATATCACATTCAGATTCAATATGTTCTTTCTCATCTTATTGAGTTGCTTTTTCCTGGGAATCACCAAAAAAGAAGTGGGAAGAAATGACAGTAATTGATTGTGCTTGTGCTAGGTGGGAAAAAAGTCAGTAAATTCTCCCTTTTTTATGTGGAATAGTGAGGGTAGGGGGTGTGCGTGACTTTGATCTGGTGCCAGCGGATGCTGAGGATGTAATATGCCCTGCCTGTCCCATTGTCATCCGTAACATGCGCCATTGCAAACAAATTCTCATTCTCTTAACATTCTTATGCTGCTATATTGTCTTCCATCCTTTTACCCTCTCTCTCTCTCTCTCTCGCTCTCTCTCTACTATTTCCCCTTTTATGGTCAAAACATGTTGCACACTGCTGGTAGCATGTTGGCCAGCATAGGCCCAGAAAGAGCTAATAAGATGACCATATCGTATAGTATGACACAGAATTTTGTTGATTATTATATTTTCCATATTGATGTCAATTTGATACTTTAATCAATTGGATCCTTTTCTCCAGCGGAAGTTCTTCCTTTTTGTTCATCTTATTGTTCCAAAGTATGTTTAGTTTGGTACCTATGAAGGTGTTTGTTTAACAAAATTTTTGAGCATTCCTGTTGAGATTCAGTTTTTTCAATTTTTATTGATTTGCTTCTTGTACATCTTGACCACTTTGTTTGGTCACTAGATGGCAGAAATTGATCGAGTATATGTGGGAAATATCAGGCTCACCCTTGGGGTTGGAGTTCTAAACTCTTCATCTTACTAACAAATTACCACTAATCTGTTGCCCTTGTCAATTTTGGAAGTTATTTGATTATTATATTCTTGGCAATGGTGGTAAAATCTTGAATCATAGGTATTGACTCTCTTTACAATGTTGGTTGTAGGTGCTCCTGCTGCATCCAAAGAAGAGGAAGTAAAGCGTCTGCCAGGGGGAAAGATAAAAAAGAAAGTGAGAATAGGAATTTTTTGTTTCTTGCATTGCAATTCAGTCATAACTAAATTGGGATGACATTATGAACGTTGTGAATGATTCTTGAGGCTTAACATGGAAATGAAATAGATCATGGTGCTTATGGTGACATTGTTCTTCTCCCAATTCATCTTAAGATGCTGAACAGTTCTTATTTGGAAGTCATAGTTTTCCATATGCAATTATAACATTACAGCTTAGTTAAGTGTCTCTCGAGTAATGTCTATGGAAAATTCTTGTTCTAATTTGCACTGCCTATTATCTCGTAAATTGCCTTGTTGCCACTGGTAAGTGACATCTTGTCAGTTCAATGTCCCGGACAAGGTGTTTCAATGATTGGGGTGAACAAGAAATTTTTAAGTGATATCATGACAACCTTGTTTTGGTTTACATCGGTCAAAGAAAAAGGTAACCTTAGCTTTAGTTGATGAAATAACTGGAATGCATGGTACAGGTTAATTTTTTCTCTGTACAGGAAGGTATTTTGTGCTGCATTTTTACACGCCAATGGTTAACGATACTATTTTATGTCTGTGAAATTGCATTATAATAGGATGTTAGAATCTGGACTTTCTTGATTCACATCACACCATAGGCTTCCTAGTCTAATAATTTGCCCTTTAGATTGCCTCTAGGTAACCTTAGCTTTAGTTGATGAAATAACTGGAATGCATGGTACAGGTTAATTTTTTCTCTGTACAGGAAGGTATTTTGTGCTGCATTTTTACACATCAATGGTTAACAAAACTATTTTACGTCTTTGAAATTGCATCATAATAGGATGTTAGAATCTGGACTTTCTGTGTCACATCACACCATAGGCTTCCTAGTCTAATAATTTGCCCTTGATATTGCCTCTATCTACTTCATCTTATCCCAGTATAGAAATTAATGTAGTTCAACATAAAACAGTCTTGGGCCCTTATTTGTGTTAGACCCACACTTGATGTCTCATTATAAGGGACTCGGTAGCCACGTTCATGTTCATTTTTGCATCAAAGAGACCTGAGCAAGTTTCTTTTTTTTGGCTGACAAAGGAAGTTAATAATAATTGATGCAGAGGTTATATAAATTTACAGAAATCAAAAAAAATTTCGAACTAATTAATTTCTACATTTAATTTTGTCTTTGTTCAATCAGATGGGGCAAATTTCCATCCCCTGGCCCCAATCGGATGATGTGAAACCCTTTTGGGAACATAGAATTGGGGCTTGAATATGCGAAAATTGTAATTCATTCATTTCAATCCTCTCTGTGAGCGGGCACGCGGGCACGCGGGGTTCTATTTAATATTTTTTTTGGGGGGGCTGGGATGGGAGGATCTGTGACTATGAGGATCTGTGATTATGAGATTGCTGTACATAGCTTTTTGCGATTGTTTATTTGAGTAATTTATCTATTTGGGCTTTGGATGTTCTAGGAGAAGCCAGAGGTTATTATCGAAAAGGTAGTTCGCAATAGGCGGAAATGTATCACCACAGTGAAAGGGCTGGACCTTTTCGGTAAGCCATATTCCTGTTTTAATTGTAGTTTTCTTTGAAATTTCTTTTCTTATTATTATTTTATATTTTTTCTTTGTTTAATTTTAATCACATCTTGTTGAAATTTCAAGGCATCAAACTTGGTGATGCATCAAAGAAGCTTGGTAAGAAATTTGCAACTGGAGCGTCTGTGGTTAAGGTGTGTCAAAAATTTTTTGTTGATACTGTTTCCCACTAGTACATGTGAGATAATTGAATCTTCAAAGTATTGGTTTCAGGGGCCAACAGAAAAGGACCAGATAGATGTTCAAGGAGACATCGCCTATGATGTTGTGGAGTTCATCACAGATTCTTGGCCTGATGTAATTCTCTGACCATCATAATCTTCCTCTAAAATCTGGTTTAGCTACCAAATGTCGGTTCTTTGGTTCACGTTCCATATGTTTCTTGTAAACGGTAGGATAGAGTAATATGGAGGCCTTCTTGATTTCAGAATAACTTCAAAAGAAAAAGGATAATCACTTGGAGCATGTCTGATAGAAGGGTTACGATTGAGGGGTAAAGTTTAGAAAAACAACATAATACATGTGGAGTTCTATGTTAACAATACGCATGTTTTTGCACCAATCACCAAATCTTAGATAGGGGAACTTTTAAACTCATTTTTCCCTTGCTTCTCTAGTAAATGTTTGTCTGACAGAAATATGGATGTTGCATCATATTGTTTAGCATATATTATCGTACCCCTTCCCCCATCCCTTGTACGAGACATGACCTTAGAGTTCTACGTTTTGCAAACATCACTCTTACGTCTTCTTTCTTTCATTAGGTGCCTGAAAGTGCTATTTTCTTTATCGAAGACGGGAAAAAAGTTCCTGCTGCTTGATATTAAAGTCTGTTGTAGAGAGAGTGGAGCCAGGCATTTTCATCTTTGGCTTCCAATCTATACTATGATGTGCTCGAAGTGAAGGAGCTGCGGCAAATGTGATCCGGTTTAAGTGGTTGTGTCCTGTGCTCATGCTCTATTTTTCTTTTCCGTGTGGGAAACTTTATATTATCGAAAATGCTTTTCCATTTGCAACCAGTATGTAATTGCAAAGGAAGTTGACTTGTATAGAGAAGCATTTTTGTTTCACTTGCGTCATCTCCATACATGTGTATCTGCTTTCACATACTGTACACCGCCTGGAATCTTAATCATAGTTACAGTCTTAATGCTACCAAGCAAAGGGTTTAAACCCTGTATTTTGCAAAATAAGAATTCAAATTTTGGCAAGTATACGTTTTTTACTATGCGGTATGGAGCTTTCTTTCTTTCTCCTTTGTTTATTCGTCATTTCTTTTGGCAATTGTGCGTATGGGTATGACAACTACTGGCAATTTGTGCTAGCTTGCAGTAGCCGCGGTGATGACACGGGAATTGGGAGCTTGTATGCTTTAGTCCTTCCAAAACCGTTTTGACTCGGTGACTTTGAGCAAAACTGTTCAACGAGTGGGCAAGATCGAAGCTGGCCCGAGTGTGGTTGAAAGTGAAACATCGACAATTTGGAAATGAATCTTGCAGATATCAATCGAACATAAATGTTGTCGTATTCATGCAAACCAATGAATTTCACACACGTCAAAGGCTTCAAGGACTACAGAATTGAATATGGAGATTTTGTACCAAAACATAAATCTTAGCAATGCAATGTTATGACATCTTTGTCTGCCACATCTTCCAAGAAGGATTGGAGGTTTGAAAATGGCGGAGAGAAGGTGCTCTGACACTTACAATGCATGTACGAGCTTTGTTTGGTGGGGAAAATCCAGAGAAAAAAAATCAATTTCCAAGCAAATTCCTGCTAACATATTAATAATTATACAGAAAAAAGTGCCATGCATGGGAACGAAAATTGGAATATTCCATCCAAAGATCTTCCGCAGGATATTGGAAATTCAGACTCGGACTCTTGGATTTGCTATACCCTACCTCTGCTGTATGTTTTGAAAATTCGCTATTTATTGTTACATTATTTAATCTAACGTTGAACAATATCGAGTCAATTTAAAAGTGATTTGAGATCTAAAATATCTAATAAGATATGATTCTTTAGCATGTAAAAATGTAAATTCTATATTTGTGATGGATTAAAATAGGGAATCATGATCTCACATCACATGTAACTTCCATTCTTTCTGGTTTAGAGAGAACCGAGAGAGAGTGAGAAGGTTCTCTTGAGGAAAATGCATAGATCTGAAAAAGTTAACTATGCAACTTTCGACGGTAATTGTTCGTTATGAATTCAAGTATGTTTTCTTTGATTTGTTTGATATTTCTTAGTATTTAACATGATATTTAGGACATATTTAAATATTAATGATAGATTTCATTAAACTAAGGTTTCCCAATATTTATACGAAAAGTATAGTTTAAATAAATTAATTAAAGAGTTATGATCTTTTTACAAAGTTATTATATTAATTATTTTTCTTTATTATTTTAGTAAATAAATTAAAAGAAAAGTACAATTCCTATCTTCAAAATTAGATTGGTCTTATATTAATATGGTTATGATTTTCTTACAATCTAGAATACCATTGAATGTGATTAACTCATTTGGCATTCGGAGGGTAGTCAAACAAAGTCACAATCAAAACAGATTCGATCTTTGTCCAGCATTTTTTTTTTTTTTTATTTAATTAGATTCAACATTTTTTTATCACTGTCCTCCAGCACATTGTCATCACCACCACAGCCTGGTCTATCCAGTTCCACATGCACCTCGCACCCATCATTTGTTTTCTCTTTCGCAATTCTCGTTTCTCTAGAATATGGTCGCCCAAGTGGGAAACGAAATTTGAAAGTCGGGAACGAAAAAATTATGTTAGGATAGTTTTTTTTTTTTTTTTTTTTTTAAATCAGATCTGATAATATTTGAATTGAATTAGTTGAAATATAAATCTGAATACCGATTGATCCGATACTAATAAAAAAAAATTCCAAATTGCTAGTATGAATTCTTCTCTTAGTTCGTTGCATTTTAAAGGATGGGTGTTTTTTTTTTTTTTTGGTGCAAAATTGGGGACAGCTTGCTTTCATTAAACTCTTCCTTTTTCCATTTTGAATAGTAGAGGCAATTGCAACTTGCAAGAGCCCTCCAAATGTAAATCCGACATGGGGAATTTGGACTTTGCTTGTATATGGAGATTTAAACAATGGGGGGCGATATTGGAGGGTGTTTCTAATTTTGATCATCTTTTGCACGCTTTAATTTTACATTATGAGATTAATTGCTTTTAGACTTGGGGTCTCTCTTAAGGGTCCATACGTTGATTACTCTCTCTCTCTCTCTCTCTCTCTCTCTCTCTCTCTCTCTCTCTCATTCCATTTTGTGTCAAGATTCGCTTGGAAATGTAATATTGAAAAATTATTAAAAAAATAATATTCGGATACTTGTACAACTCAATTTTTATTTGTTTCGGTGGATACCAAAGATGGTACTTATAATTTTTGTTGTTTGTCATATGATAAAAAATAAATAAATAGATTTTGTTTTATATTATTGAGTAACATAAATCACAGAAGATAAACGTTAAATTTTCAATATATTCGAGAAATTTTTTTTCTGTTTAGGAGATTTGACTAAATATATTTTAAACTGTTTAAAAACTCTTGAAGTTTATAAAATATTTTTGAAACTTATTCTATATCTTATTTTAAAAATAAGTTGTTAAAATATTTAGATAAAATAAAATCTAATTACTTATAAGATATTTATGAGTTTATAAATTGTTGCCATATTTGGTAACAATAAATAGAACATAGTATTATTAATATTATGTAAATAACTATTTATTGATATTTAAAAAGATAAAAATAAGATATTAAAATGTTAATAAAGATATTTTAATTAGTTTATCGGCACAATAAAATAATCTATAATATATATATATAAGATTAGATTGGGATGGAGAGTTTTTTTTTTTTTTTTTTTTTTTTTAACCGTATCAATTGATATATAGAGAGTTTCAAATTCGAGATTTTTACAAGAAGAGGATGATGATATTAGTTGGGATGGACAGCCTATTTTTTGTTATTATATTAATCGATATTATGAGTCATGTTTTGATTAATTCCATATGAGTATTTATCGAGTTTATTTTATTTTAAAAATTCTTCTTCCAACGTGGTTGAGACGGAGAGAATAATTGAGGAAAAGGCGTGCGGGGTGGGGAGCGGGCGGAGGGGGGGGGGGTGTTGCTGGGGAGCTTGAGGTCTGCCCCCCACCATAAACCGGTGAGCAGAAGTATCCAGCCGAGGGCTTGAGGAATCAAATCTCGGCAGTGAGACAGACAAGGGGCCCATTTCACCCCTTCTATTCATTAGTCTATGACTTCATAGAAGTAGGTAACTTGATGATTGAATAGGAGTCTTTTCTCTTTTTCTTTAAAAAGAAAAAGAGAAAACATATAAAAAATTCCATTGCTTCTTTATACCCAAAAGTCATGATGCATCTCTACTGGTTTATATTTCAAGCAAGCACATTTTATATGTGGACCATGCCCACAAAATTCCTCTAATAAAGTTTTTATAATCTATGACCCCAAAGAAGGATTAAACAAATCTCGTGATTAATCAACATATAGTCGATTTAGAAAGATACGATATTAAATTTTTTAATTAAATATTAAATTCGAAAGCTGAGAATAAAACAAGAACGCTGAGAGAGCCGTCTCCCTAAATAAGGTTCCTATAAATATTCAAATTACATTAGTCAAAAAACAGTTCTAATACATGTAGTGGAAACGAAAAAAACAAAAAAAAAAAAAAAGGGAAAAAACAAATCCCCTGATTAGTACATCACCGTTGCTGTTGTTGCTATTAATAAGTATTAGATGAGATTTTAACTCTTATTTTTTATCGTTATATATCATGTTCAGAAGAGGTGAAGGGTTCCTACATCGAGTTACTAGACACAACATGACAGAATGAATTCAGATTAATTTTGAGAAAATCCGACAGAACAGGTTTGGTTTTTGAAATGATTTTAATATCATATCAGAAGAAAAATTAATTTTTATCTTAAAAATTAAAATGTGGGGAGTTTACATATTTATATAACATGTCATAAATTAAATTAGTTGATATGATAGATAAGTAATAAGACTCTTTAGGAATTTATGTTGGTAACGAAGAATGATCTAATTACATTAATATAACATAGATTTCCAAACTTTCATGTGTGTAGAAATAGGACGTTATATTTTTTTAACCGTAAGTTTTAGATTTGAGTCATAGGAATAGAAAAATAAGATTTGAGAGAGTCAATCTTTTAATGGATCTTACAGTATTCAGATAGAATTAATCGGATAAATTTCGAATATCGATCATGAAAAACCAAATATATATATATATATATGCCAATAAATTTACATGACCCTATTAAATAAACATCAGTGCCTTTAGACACAATTAGGAACGCAAGAATTATATTAAGCCAAAACGTGAAAATCATGGGCTAGGATTAGCAAACTTTGTTGCTTGATTTATTTGAGGTTTCATTTAGTTACCAAGCTGGCAATGAAGATTACATTAGTTCTTTGTTGTATCCTGTGGCTGGAGAGCACAAAAATAGTAAAGACAGTATCCAGAGCTCAGACACCTATGGACATGCCCCAAGCCTCTCTCTCACAAGTGAGGTCTTCTGTCTGTTGGGGAAATGTGTAGTACTCTAATTTTTTTTTTTTTTTTTTTGGCTAAAACGTTGATTTATCGTAAATGCCTCGATTTCTGATAAATATAGTCTATATGTGATAAATAGATCCATATTAGTGATAAAAAATTCCAACTTCATGTATAGTACTCTAACTTATTTTGTATTCCAAAACTTGGATATATCATAAATCTCCTTATTTCGGGTAAATATAGTATGTATACGATAAATATATTAATATTAATGATAAAAAATCCCAACTTATAATAATATTTACTATAGAAAAGGGGTTTTTTTTTATCGTTATAAGGCTTTATTTATCATAGATGGACTATATTTATTCATAAATTGAGATTTCTTTACCACTAATAAAGTTTTATTTATCGAAAATGTGATTTGTTTATCAATATGATATGTTTCATAAAAAGGGTCATAGAATTTTTCTTCTTTGTCTAGCTCTATCATCAATTTAAATTGAAAAAGAAAAATAGCATGTATGAACTGATTCATTTTGAAGTAAGTTAGAATTTACTATCAAATTCTGTTCATACCAAAATTAGAGATTTCATTAGAATAATTAGAATTAAAGATAATATCATGATCATGAATATGAAATAAACATAAAAATATACATAATTAGGTCTAACACAGCATGTCTGTAGATATGTTTCCTTTCCTAGACAAGAGATATTTATCTCACGTATTTTTTTTATTACGTAAAGAAAACTCGAAATCAAAATTTCTAAAAATAATAATACAAGTCGAGTTATATTATAATATATGCCATAAGTCTAGAATTCTCAAAACTTGTGGCCAGCTCATTGCCCACTGGTTTGAAAGAGGGAGGCTGTGAAAATGCTTTCATTCATGCCCTAGGAATCTAGAAAAGCTCACTCATTATTTGGTCACGGGATTCAAATTACAGAAATCATACTCTCTCTCTTTTCATGCAAAAGGGTTTTTAGGGTTCCGTTCACAACCGTGGAGACTTGAATTTTGTGTAATGGAAAGCTCTCTTTTGGTACCTTATTTCTCTAATCTCATGGAAAATCGTGAACCCAAGATGGGTATCTTGTTCATGTATCTAAAGGGCATGATTGAAAAAGCACTAAAAAAAAAAAAGAAAAGGTCTGATGGCACAAATAATCTAATCACAACAACCATTCATTTCAAAAGTTTAAAATAATAAAATTAAATATTTAATTTATATATATTAATACTTTTTAATATATATGAATCCATTATAACTTATAAAATATAAATTGAGATAAAATAATAGTTAAAACAATGCATTATTTTAATTCAAATTTTAGAGTAAACGTTTATTTTACATTTGTAAAAGTTTTTTTTGGTACTATACCAATCAGTATTTAAAACCATACTCTAATTAATTCGATTCAGAGTTTACAATGACTCATTTAAGAGGGGTACCCTCACAATGTAATTTGTTTCATATTCAAGTCTGTAAATCGAATCCAGAAACTAGGCTAAACGATTTAACGCTACATTCTATTAGATCAACTAACCGTTGACTACATTTATGAGAGTTATTTGTGTATAAATTTGCATTTCATATAGGTGCATTATCTGTTAATGTTATAAATTACCTAAATATTATTTATTAAAAGACTTTCTATAATCCATTTAAATACATAATTTTTAAATAAAATAATAAAATAATTAATATTCGATGAAAGACAATCAAACAATGACAATCTTTATGCAGATACTGAATAAGAAACAAGTGGATAATTGCTATAAGCAAAAACATCTATCCTTGTTAAAATTGTTTGATTTTATATATATATATATATAAGAATTCGAACTCGAATATATTATATAGGAAAAGAAAATATATCATTTGAGTTGAAATTCATTATTCTTATTATAATTGTTCAATTCATATATAATATTATTAATTATTTTATTATTTTATGAATAAAAAATAATAATTATTAAATAAAAACGTATTGTTTTGTTGTACTGCCGTCGCATGAATTATTCTGTCTGGGCTAAGAGAAGAGGATCTCACCTTTTTCGGGCAAAGCTTCTTTTTATTATAATGCTAGCTGTTCTGAATGAATAGACATGACCATGATGGTACTTTTGAGAAATCAATCAAATGTGACTCGGATTCTGCCAGTGCCAATGTTGTTGTGATTTTTTTTTTCTTTTAATTAATTTAATTTTTATTTTTTCAACTTGATTTTGTTGTTTGCTTTGATTAGGCTCGGATCCCCAAACAGATCTCTAGCATCTCACTTTAGTCCTCTAGTGGAAACCCTCACCACCGTTTTCTTGTCTTTTTATAATTTTTGTTATTTACAAGATTACGAATCTGAATTTAAAAGTATAAAAATTAAATTTTATTATTCAATAAGTATAAAAATTTTGTTATTTCGATAAAATTATAATATTTTATTTGCTCTTTAATAATATTTTTGTCATAACAAGATAACACATATAATAATCTCATTACTCTCTTTGATCATCTATGTACATAATAAAAAATATATGAAAAAATTATATCAGGTTCGATCACTCATGTTTTTATAAGACTTGGTTGCATGTATATATTACTTTTTTTTTTTAATCTTAGAATCAATTTAAAAAAAAAAAATTATCTCAATGTAATTTTTTTTTATTTTTAAATTTTATAGCATGTATGTATAATATTACTATATTAACCATATTGGATCTCGATGCTTTCACAAACTTTGCTTCTTAGGTTGATGCCAGTGCAAAATATTATTGTGTGACATGGAAAATAGCAATTGTTTTCATAAACGATGGATTACACCGTTGAGCAGAGAACCAAGACTATCACTCTTCAGACGTGGGGGAGGACATGCCTATTTGTTTTCATGGGAATGTCCTCATTTTAATTCTTTCTATTAATTAAGACAATGTCCTATTGTGTGACGCATTAGTTATCCACTAGCAACGTGTTTTTTTTTTTATTTTGTGCTCGTGTGCCTTGGTGCAATTGTGCATTAGGCTAAATTAAATTATACACTCAAATATGTGCAATTATCTGCATGCATGCATGCTAAAAGATTATTATTTTTTAAAATTGTGTTATGACTTTGATAAGAATAATTCATTCTTTAGTATCGTAAGAGTTACGAGAGAATAATACACAATAAATTAGTTGAAAAATTTTTTTTATACGTGAATAAGAGATAAAAATATATATGATTCAGTTGAAAATATATATATATTTTTTATATAGGATTACGAAAATTGTAAAAATATATATATTTACGAAAGTTTAAATACTAGATTTTAAAAAAATTATTTAAAAAGAATTGTTTACTACTCAAGTGTCAGTCGAAAATGAATTTAACTCACATACTTAGGACACTTTTGATAAGAATTTATGCTGCATGATACACATGTATGTATAGCCTTTTGAATTAATTGAGTCCTACCTGCAAAATCTTTAGGTCAAAGATTGTTGTTGGATTTTTCTCAGTAATAAATATGGCTGTCCAATTCAAATCTTCGCTTGGGTCTGCAAGGCAACGAACCAATCTTTACGAAATTGAACACTCTATGGTGATGGCAGAAGAATCTATGATAATTCATCTCAAGATTTGAGAAATCCACAGAGATTTGGATGCCATCTGAGCTTATTCCAATCAAACGAATGAGACTTCTACGTATGTCCGATCAATGTTATTTATTCTATGTCTAGCCAACTACCACACCTCATTTGTTTTTCCTATACTAATCGACATCTGAAGTTATATTCTAACTAATCTGATTTGAACGCTTATAAAATCTATTAAGAGAGTAGCTTTCTTAATGTAATTTTTTTCATTTTTAAGTTTTAAATTTAAAACTTTATTAAAAGACCTATCTTATTCACTATTTGCTTTAGTATGCAGCAATTGAACTCAACACAAAAGATAATCTATAACATGTAGGCACACTGTTAGGAAAGATTTGATTATCAGAGTTTTCAAAGACTAATGATATGATTAATCCTTTGGCACCAAAGCTACTCCTAGGGTGGATTCATTAACTAAGGATTTACTTTATTAACATGTTTAATTATGTTATAAATCTTTCACTAACACGGGCATCGGCTGATTTTTGATTTTATGTTAAGAGTCATATGTGGCTGCGCATTGTTAAATCAAAATTAATTAACTAGGTTTTACATAAGGCCATTAAATATTGATATCTTCAAAGGAGATACTTCTTGGATCAGTTAGAATCAAATCCTGATCGTTCAAAACTTTTAATTTTTGAAAAATTTTGAATAAGCAGAGGTTAATTTCTTTTATTTTAACCATCATTAGCTGTATAAGTATCATCACTCACTATTTTATAACTTTAATAAATGATTAATTTTAGATGTTGATGAGGTTTGGGATTAAATTTGCATGATTTATTCCGAATATGTGCACCTGCGCACAAGTAATAATGCATGTTTGGAAAAGGGGAGGCGAGCAAATTGATTGCACAAGACACAAGGTTAGGGTAATTATAGTTGGAAATTGACTTTTGGATTCGAATGTTCGCCCAGATACGTTCAACAAGATCTTAGGACGAAGAAAAATCGGCTGCAATGTCCCATTCAAATTCCCTAATGAAATCTTTTTCTATCAAAACAAATACCTTGACCCACGAAAATTCCTAATGAACCTAAACAAAATCTCTTCCCCCCCCAAAGATCGAATCCTCTTGAAAAATACCCACCAAAATTTGACCTTTTATCTCTCTATCTTTCAATGCAAATCACCAAACCTATCTTTGAAAGATCAAAAAACCAAAAGAGAAAATACTGGATTACTTGCATAGGTTGCCATGTTGCAAAATTTGACTTCGGGTTGACCTATCTTGGGACGGGGTTGGTTTGATATGCAATCCAACGGTCAAGATCTGTGGGGTTTTGTCGACCTTTGATTGGTCCATGATACGAGCAAAATCTATGGGTTTTTGCTTAGGAATCTTTCTTATTGGGACACATAGAAATATCACAAAAGGCACGTAATATATGAGAAAGATAAATCCCAATAAGAGAGATGTTTTGTCAAAGATGCTACTCATCAAAATGCTGATTAATAGAGAGATATTATATTTACATATATTATACATATTGAGACATTAAGCATTTGTTGGACATGTGAACCGTCCATGTTCTGAATTTGTATATTTTGATACGAATATAATTTTCAAATATTTTAATTGTAAAATTTGTTGTCAATATAACTAAAAGATCAATTGGAGTTGTGCTTTTGCTAGGCCAAAGCAGCACCCCCATGGTGAAGGTCATATATATAAAAAACTTCTACTAATTATTGTATAAATAATAATAATAATAAAAAAATCATTTTCCATGTAAAAGTGCAATAAACCAATCAAAATGTATATATATATGCCTCTTATTTTATAAGACATGAATAGCATTTTTCCAAAGAGATATACTAATTATAGGTCAGAGTGATTATGTTAGAATCAGATATTTAATATGTAGTACTTAAATATATAAATAATTATTTCATTATATTAAAATATTTATGATAATTAATAATAATTGGAGATATATATGCCTCTTTTTTTTATCGTGTTGTAAAAAAATTTGGACGATAAGAATAAAATTATGCAGTTAAAATGGTCGATAGATAATAATTTTCATGGTATGAGAAAGGCATGACGTTAAAGGATCTCAAGTCTTGTCCTTTCAAATCTTTGAAAAAAACCAAACAACTTATGTACATGTTTTGGCAGCAAAGTCGTTCTGATAACACCCAAATGACCAAAAAAGATTTTATCTCTGCAGACCAAGATTTTTTCATGCAAAAAATCTCTATAAATTCCTCTCCCTCCACTTACGCCCCCTTCACATTTCACACCCATCACCCCACCACCCTCTCTCTCTCTCTCTCTCTCTCAAAAATGCTAAACACTTTTCCATCTTCATCCTGCTTCATATTAATGCACGTCATGCTTTTGATCATAGGCATGGTAAATACATGGAACTACAATAACTCACTCCCCAGTGAATTTTTCTTGCTAGATATAGCAAGTAGAGTTCATGTAGATTTTAACTCAATCAGACAAGCCTCTCTTGATTTTGGCAACATCGTTCAACTCACCCCATCTGCAGTTTTGTATCCATCATCTCAAAATGACATAATATCTCTCATCAAGTTCTCTTATAACTCTCCTCTACCCTTCAAAATTGCCGCAAAAGGCCACGGTCATTCTATCCGTGGTCAAGCCATGGCTCTCAATGGGGTTGTCATTGAAATGACCTCATTGAACGGTAATCATGATAATTATCATGGTAATCATGGTGCTAATCAAATTGTGGTTCATAATTATTCTTCATTGTATGGTTCATCTTTTGTTGATGCTGGAGGTGAGCAACTATGGATTGATGTCTTACATAAGACACTTAGATATGGACTTGCACCGGTGTCTTGGACAGATTACTTGTCCTTAACGGTTGGAGGAACACTCTCTAATGCTGGGATTAGTGGACAGACTTTTCGGCATGGACCTCAGATTAGCAATGTTTATGAAATGGATGTCATTACTGGTAATTTTTTTTTCACATTTTCAATTATGAAATATCGTTTTCTAACATATGCACTAATTTAATGTGACTAACATGTTTTTGGGGGTACCACTCTCTTAGGAAACATGACCTTGATTTGGTTTTTTCTAATGTCCCACTACATGATTTTCTTTTTTCCTACATCAAACTATAGAAAAATGCCATCATGTCCCCATTAGAAAAAAAGGTTTATTATTGGTGGACTTTTATATGCTAAGATATATGACATTTCTCGATTTGAGACTTCTTATCGGCTGAAATGATTCAATGTTGAGAGCGGCAGAAAGGAAACTCGCCTTCAAAGTAAAAGCATTTCCCTCTCCCATGCAGGATTCAAAGAACCTTGTGTTTTCCATTTTAAATTATATGAACTGATGACTTGTTTCTATTTTAAATTATCCAAATTATATGTTTTGAAAATAATTCTCCAAAAGAGGAATGTTCAATGCATGTTGTGCTTTTTGTCTATTAGCATACCCAATTGTTTTATATTTAAATCTCAACAAGTTCTTCGACCTCTATTGAACTCTATATCTTGGTTTGATTCCTTAGGAAAAGGAGAGTTGTTGACATGTTCCGAAAAGATCAACTCTGAATTGTTTTATGCTGTACTTGGTGGTCTAGGCCAGTTTGGAATCATCACAAGAGCAAGAATTCGTCTAGAGCCTGCACCAACCAGGGTAAATATATATATATATTTATTAAAATTTCCTTGCAGCATTTTCGTGGGATCCTGAATCAGTCAAAGAAACTTCATGTAGATTTGCTGTAGAGATTTTATTTTTCAAAGTGGTGTTATATGACAAAAGTGATAAAATATCGATATCATTAGTAATTAAAAAGCAAGACAATACGATTTTTTTTAAATAAATATTGATAACTAATAAGCTTGTGTCCTGTTATATTTTGCCAAATTTTTATGAATTATTTCAGGACCAAAATCCCATCTCTTTTGTTACTCTACATAACATTAGTTTCTCTCCTTGTAGGAGTAAAGGTTGCATGCATCTAAATTTCTCTACATGGAGGATGTGGATCGCCATTTTTGTTACATGTTGCTATTTCCTTTCTTTTTTTTTTAAAGTTATATTGCGTGTTGTTCTATTTTACTTTTATTTCATTGTATTTATCTTATAAGAAAATATCTTCTTGTTAAGGTGAAGTGGGTTAGGATGCTTTACAATGATTTCTCTGCCTTTACAAGAGATCAAGAACATCTCATATCCATCAATGAGGGAAGGAAGGGACTAAATTATGTGGAAGGTTCCCTCATTTTGCCCCAAAGTCCTGCAAATAATTGGAGATCATCCTCCTTTTTCTCAGCCACCGATGTTGCAAAAATTACCAACTTAGTAGCTGAAAATGAAATCTTATACACTTTAGAAGTGGCCAAATATTATGATGATCACACTTCCAACATAGTTGATGAGGTAAAACTTCATAGTCATAAAATACTATCTCACTAAAGAAGTTAACAATTTTATCACATTTTCAGTATTAAGTTCTACGTTTGAGCATTTTGTGCTATTCCTTTTGCAGGAACTAGAACTATTGTTTAAAGGGTTGAGTTATATTCCAGGATTTATCTTCACCAACAATGTCTCGTACGTTGGTTTTCTCAATCGAGTTCGAAAAGGAGAGCTTGATCTTCGAGCAAAAGGACTTTGGGATGTTCCTCATCCATGGCTCAACATGTTCTTACCAAAATCTCGTATTATGGATTTCAACTCTGGTGTTTTCCTTGACATTGTCCTCAAGAACAACGTCACCAGTGGACTAGTCCTTGTGTATCCGATGAATCGTGACAAGTAAGGCACCCCACAAAATCTTCTTTACATCATCTATCTCTTCTTGCCAACTCATAGAATGGTTAAAATAATAAATACCAACAATATAATTTATCCTTTTTAATCATTTTTGTTTCCTATATTTTGGTCTGAAGTGTGAATGAGACAGAAAATTTGATTTTCGAATCTGTTCATATCATGTCAAAGGTATTTCCTAGCAGATGCAGGATAATGCCAATTTTTCATTTCCTTCTTTTCTTCCATAGGCTCAAGGATGAATTATTTAATCTTATGATTATGCTTGATTCTACCTTGTGATGAGATGACATATTGGAGGGGCAATCCCTTGATCCAGAAAAATAGCATTTTCCTAATCCTTATAACTTAAATTAAAAAGTACGTCTTACAGGTGGGATGAGAGGACGTCTGCTGTTTTACCAGACGAAGATGTTTTCTACACGGTGGGATTTTTGCATGCAAGTGGTTTTGATGGTTGGAAGCACTTGGATGAACAAAACGAGGAGATATTAAGATTTTGTGATGAAGCTGGCATTGAAGTTAAGCAGTATTTTCCTCATTATACTACCAAAGAAGCTTGGGAAAGTCATTTTGGGTCCAAGTGGAAGACTTTTAAAGAGAGGAAAGCAAAGTTTGATCCCAAAAACATTTTGTCACCTGGACAAGGAATTTTCACTGCCCCTTCTTAGGTACTTGAAGATCATTCCCGTTGTGATTTAGGAAATAATATAATCTTCTATTGTAGAATGATAGTCATATAGCTGTTTAAGTTTTTTATTTTTTTAGTTTAGTACATTAGTTAGAACTGTGAAATCATGCTTTTGTGTTAATATAAATGCTTACTCCTTGCGGTCTCGAGTTCGAACTTTCTCCGTGTACTAAAGAAATAAATGTTTAAAGCTTTATTTCTCTTAATCCTATACTTGATGATATGCTATTAAAAGTTTTATAAAAGAGTGATATCTTATCCCTTTTGATTTTAGTTTTATCGATATATAAAAATATTAGTATATGAAGGCATTTTATACCTGGGTTTAGTGGGTTATGATTAGCTCAGCCCCAGGTCAGTTTCTTTACAAAACATTTATATTTTGATTTCCAGATCATGAAAATATTGCATGTTTTTACCTTTGACATAGTCTATGCATTAAAACATCGACTTTCATGAAAAATGTAAAAGTGAAGGGAAAAAAAATAAGATCGCAAATGAATGTTTTTTTTTTTAAAAGATAAAATTATGAAAATGCTTTGATAAAAGAAAATAAATTCACATGAATTAGGAGAGGAGAAAATATTTCTCATGGCAAAAAAAAAACCCTTATTCTCGGGGTTTATTATACTCTATTACTATTTGTCATCGGATCGTATTCTATGAATTGATCTAATTTTTTATTTATTTAATAACCAATTAAAAAATATACATTAACCATGAGAAGAGTATTGTCCTTTTTGGCGCCATTGTCGATGCACTAAAGTCTCCTGACAAACATCGGGAGGGACCACTTTTAAATATAATATTCGAATCAAATTAATTCAATAATAAATTGGATATTAAAAAAAAAAATAAAGTCAATTTGAGCTCCAGAAATAACATATCCCGGAAACACGTTACAAAGCCCGAGCCCAATAGGCCTCTATGGGCTGCAGGGTCTGGACAGGCCCATTTGATATCAATGGCGATGGATATGGAAAGAGAGAGAGAGAGAAGGCGGAAGAGGTGCGGTTTCTGTAAAGACAAGTCTCTAACCATGTCAAATTTATATTCGAATCAAATTAATTCAATAAATCAGATATTAGAAAAGAAAGTAAAGTCAATTTGAGCGTCAGAAATAACATATCCGGAAACACGTTACGAAGCCCGAACCCAATGGGCCTCTACGGGCTGCAGGGTCTGAACCGGCCCATTTGATATCAATGGCGATGGATATGGAGAGAGAGAGAGAGAGAGAGAGAGAGAGAAGGCGGAAGAGGTGCGGTTTCTGTAAAGACAAGTCTCTAACCATGTCAACTCCCTCAACATCTATTGCTTACCCTTGTTCATATTCTCATAGATTCATAGTTTTTATTCCCAAAAAGCTGTCTTCGATCAGTTTAAGAACTCCAAATTATAGACTGTTTTGTTCTCGTCAAACTGTTCAATTAGATACTCAAATATCAATCAAGAAGAAGAGAAAGCCAAGACCCAGTTTTCATGATCAAATTCGTGAGAAATGGTCTATGAAAATTGGGTCTAAGAGAGAAACTTTGCCGTGGCAAAAGCAAGCACAAAGTCTGCAACAAAAGAAAGAAGAGGAAGAAGAGGAAACAAAGGAAGAAGAAGAAGAAGAAAAAGGGAAGGCTTCTGGTGTTGCTGCGTCTAAAGAAGGAGTTCGTGGGAACACTTCTTCAGTGGGTAATTTGGTGAGTTTTGGTTTACGTAATCGGTTTGTTTCTGCTCCTTGGGTTCATGGAAGCAAAACCCTGAAACCCCATGTTGAGTTTTTGTCTGACAAAGGTTTTGACTTTGATGATAACGATGAGAAAAGCAAGAGTTTTGATCAATATAACGTTAAATCCCCAAAACCCCTCAATGTTGAGAAAGACAAGAAATATGAAGTTAAACCTTCAAAATCCGAACTTGAGTTTGTGTTCGGAGAATCTGAACAAACTTATGAATTTGATTTGAATGTTGAGAAAAAAAAGAATGTTGATGTGGAACACAGTCATGGTCATGAACCTCAAAATCCCCAACTTGAATTTTTGTCTGGAAAATCTGAAAGAGGATCTGAATTTGATGTCAATGTTGAGAAAGACAAGAATGTTGATACTGAAGAAAGCGACAACGATGAATTTGAAGTTGAACACAGTATGCATGGAAACCCAGTTGGGATAGTAGGAGAAAATAAGGTAGAAGTTGTTGTAGATGACAATGATGTTGATTTGTTGAATTATGATTGGCCTGAGGTTGATCAAGACTGTGACCAATTTGAGGGTTCTTCTAATAATAGTGAGTTACCATGGGAGAGGGAGAGGAATTCGGAGTCAGTGGGAGGAGGTAAGTGGAGGAGAACTAATACAATTGTGGCAGAGAAGACGATTCCACAACATGAGCTGAACAGGCTTAGGAAAATGTCTTTGAGGATGGTGGAGAGGACCAAGGTTGGAAAACAAGGCATTACACAAGCATTGGTGGACTCAATTCATGAGAAGTGGAAGGTTGATGAAGTCGTAAAGCTCAAATTTGATGGGCCTCTGGCTTGTCAAATGAGAAGGACCCATGCGATTTTAGAGGTCAGTACACTGTGCACTTTATTTTTCAATTAGAAGTAAATTTTGTTTGTTCAACCACTAATTGCAAATAATTGTTACATAAATGGAATTTTAACTGTCATAATTTAGTTCTTCTCTTACAGCCATCAGTTTTTTCCATTTGACGTAAGTTGGACAGTATTTTATTTATGAGGGAGCTGTGCTAACATGCATTTAGCTTCTGATATATGTATTTCATTGCTTGCCCAGCGTAAAACTGGAGGCTTGGTGATATGGAGATGTGGTAGTTCAGTTGTTTTGTACAGAGGAATGTACTACAACCTTCCCTGCGTACAATCATATCACAAGCAAAGTCAAGATAGTCAAATTAGATCTTCAACATCTGTAGCTGATGAGACTACCGAGGAAATTGGTGGGAAAGAACCTGCAATAGCAAGAGCATATGAAATTCCTGATTATGCAAAATATTTGAAGGACCTACCTGAAGAAGATCTCATGGACTTAAGTAATCTCAATGAATTGTTAGATGAGTTGGGGCCACGATATGAAGATTGGTCGGGCCCTCATCCGCTGCCTGTTGATGCGGACTTGCTTCCTCCAATTGTTCCTGGATACAAGAGACCATTTAGACTTCTTCCCCATGGGATAAGACATTGCTTGAAGGACAAGGAAATGACGTTTTTCCGTAGATTTGCTAGAAAAATGCATCCACATTTTGCCCTCGGTGTGTAGGAAATCATTTCTATTTTTACCTTCATACTAGCATGATATTCTTTGTTATGGCCTTGATGTTAACTATTATATTATAGGTAGAAACAGAGATCTGCAAGGTTTGGCTGTGGCTATGGTGAAGCTGTGGGAAAAGAGTGCTATTGCTAAAATAGCCATCAAACGAGGTGTAACAAATACTTTGAATGAGAGGATGGCTGAAGAACTCAAGGTGAGTTTCTTAAGCAATTGACTTGTTGCATAGTATATATTCTAAAATAAAGTGAATGACTTATGAAGATGTAGTGGAATTCTAGAAGTAGCTTAATCTTGACCGGCATGGTTTTTTGCTATTGCCGTAAAATTCATAAATTGGATACCTCATTGCATCTGTCCTCTCCTGTGTCCTTTTTCCCATCACATATAGTCTTTGTCTGCCTATCCCTTTTCAATTTGACATACTTTGATTCCCGCTTTTCTAAAATCTAACAGTTCGGTTTTACTTGTAAAGATTCTGACAGGAGGAACACTACTCTCTAGAAACAAGGAGTACATTGTCTTTTACAGAGGCAATGACTTCTTGCCACCTGGTGTTACGGCAGTATTGATGGAAAGACAGAAAGTAACAGAACTCCAACAGGATGAGGAGGAACTTGCACGAAAGAGGGCCTTATCTTTCTCTAATTTCTCTGCAAGGTATTCTAAAGGTCCATTGGTTGCTGGAACCCTTGCTGAGACCGTGGCAGCAACTTCTCAGTGGAAAATTGAAAGAAGCAGCAAAGAGATAGAGCAGATGATGAAAGAATCTGTTTATGATAGGCATGCTTCTATTGTCAGAAATCTTGAGATGAAGCTTATGATCGTAAGTAACTAAGATTTCAAATTGAACCATCCAGACAAGAAATTGGGCTGTTTGTATTTCATCTTCTGAATTTTCATCTATTCTGCTGCTGTGGTTTTTAGGCAAAAGAGAAGTTTGCAAAGGCTGGTAAGGCTTTGTCAAAAATACAGGGGGTTTCGGAACCGGCAAGACTCCCAACCGATTTGGAAACAATCAGCGAGGAGGAAAGGTTTTTATTTCGTAAAATGGGTCTTAGCATGAAACCCTTCTTGAATCTAGGTAAGATAATCTCATCAAATTCTTGGACCGTAAGTTAATTGAAGAGATAATTTCATCGTTTATACCATATCAGGGAGGCGTGGGGTATTTGATGGAACTGTTGAGAACATGCACTTACACTGGAAGTTTCGGGAGCTGGTCAAGATGATTGTGAAAGGAAAAAATATTGCCCAAGTCAAGCATCTTGCGATATCTTTAGAAGCTGAGAGTGGTGGAGTGCTAGTATCTGTGGATAAAACAACCAAGGGGTATGCAATTATTGTCTATAGGGGTAAGAATTATCGACGTCCTCTTGCATTAAAGCCCAAGAATCTACTAACAAAGAGGCAAGCATTAGCTCGGTCAATTGAGCTCCAGAGGCGTGAGGTAACTTAATGAAGTTGTACTTTTATAAATCAGAAAATTTTGTTTTTAGTTTGACCCACATAGCTTTTTACTTTAACTCTTTGTAGGCACTGAGGCATCATATGTTGGACCTGGAGGAGAGGATTGAGATTCTGAAATCTGAACTAGTATGGATACTTTTTCTGGCATCTGTGTATATCATGCATATACATTTTCTTTATACAGTGTTTGACATGGACTTCATGGTGAGACTGTATCATTTCTTCATCACTTTCTGCTTGGGTGTTGTTTTTTGCAGGATGAAGTGAAAACTGTAAAGGAAATTGATGATGCAACCCTTTACTCGAAAATGAAGCATTCTTATAGTTCTGATGATGACACAATAGAGGCGAGTCAATTTGTTCCTCAGTATGGTAGCTTGTGTCAGGAATTTCACAGCATTTATCATTTCAAACTCCCATCTCAAACTGCCCTTGTTCCATTTCTTCCAATATTTTCTGCCATAACTTGCTATAGGGAAACATTTACCATCAATTACAATTTCTTTCATCTAAATTCTGGTCTTGGCTTTATAACATGAATGTTGATTTGCTTTGTGACCAATTCTTAAACCTTGAACACTGATACATTCATTGGTTAATTCAGACGACTTATTAACCTAGCATATGGTCATGTTCCCACATCCATATGCTCACTCTTTCAGCCAAGATCAATTTCTGCTTATGTTTTTCTTTGCATTCTTTATAGGATGAAGAGGAGGCATATCTTGAAACATATGCCAGTCACACAAAAAATTAGCAAAATCCAAAACAGATCATGCTTGCAAGAAGAACAAACCATGTTTCAGCTTACAAGATGATAATGCATTACACGATGCTTAGTGTTAGATGAGGCTACAGTGACCAAATTTTGATGATGTGCTTGCTTCACCCATGCAGGCTCAACTGGTATCTTGCCTGTAGTTTGATTTATTTATTTTTAGTTATATTCTTTTCCTACTAGAGCAGTAACAGTGAAATTGATTTCATCTTCTCAGGTCTTGCTTTCCTCTTAACCCTTTGTGTTAATGGGGGAATCACACATGATCATCTTGGTAGCAGACACCAAGAGATGTCCATTAAGCAAGTTGGCCTTTTCCTGACATCTAGCTGGCATAGAAAAACTCGGTAAAGGCCAGCTGGATGAAAAAGCTACTGTCTGTTTCTTTGAATGGTGGTATGTACATAGTTAAAAGTGGTTGAAAACCATTTTTGTTATTTGTATCCAGGAAAAAGTTAAAATTTTGTCTGTGAACAAGACAATTGAAATTCAAAAGTATCTTCAATGAAGTCTAATTCTATTTAGCTGATGAACAAAGTCTTTCTTATGGGATACCGTCCTGCCAATGTCCAGCAGCTCAAGTATCAGCAGACCACCTAGTTTAACTGGGCACCCGTGTAAGATGGAATTTTTGGACGAGCAAACTGAGAAGCGGTGTGAAGGCAGTGTAGAGAGGCCAGAAAAATAACGTGCTTACATTGTTCCTGTCTTGCTGCATGCTTTTTTTAATGAAGCTCAAAACAGCAGAAGCTAACTTGGGTTGATGTGATGAGTATTCATGATCAATGCCTATCTACGCGTATGATTGCACAAGTGGGCCGTGAGTTGGTATTTCCACATCACACACACACGCACAAAAAAAAAAACTCTGAAAGTTTGTGCCTAAACCCCCACTCGGCATGTGTTAGGTCGGGTCTCACGCGTAGGACCAACCTCCTTGCAGCGCCCATAGCTTTTCCCCAGTAAACCGTATAAATCCACTCAGTCAAAGGTGGCCTGGATCATGTGTAGGTGCAACCAGAAGCGAGAGATGGGGTATCCAAAGACAATCAAGGTTTAAAAAGTAGATGTAGAATTTTCAACACGAAAGGTTGTCGAATCATTCATGGGTGCGAAACATAGATGCACCCACCAAACATGACAGATGAGGCCACAACAAAGTTTATAACATTGTAAGTTAAAAATATTGTATTTATTGCAACAAATATGCATAGGTTTGCGGCAAGGAAAGTTTTAAAGTTTTCTAGAGAGATGAAAGAAACTAAACCAGGAAATCATGACCAATTTACGAATGACTTATGAAGAAATGTCATGGGAGTGGGAAAATAAAAGAAGCTTTTTTATCCACAGTTAAGGTACCCAGAGGCACAGGAGAGGGCAGATGCACTGTTAAGGTATAATTTCCCTCTTAATTATTTTTTTTTAAATTTAAATATAGTTGTCACTTTAGAAATTTAATACATAAATATTTTAAGAACCAACCAAACACGTTCTATTACTTCTTTTTTTTTTTTTGCGGGGGGTTTGGGCCAGAGCAGACACGCACCGCCTTTCTTCCTCTCTGGGATTTGTGAACTTCTTCGACTCAGTCTCTTTCTTCCCCCCCCCCCCCCCCAAAAAAAAAGAAACAAAGAATACCCCTATCTAACTGGAACAAGATCAGACCTTCCATCGTTGAACAAGAAACTGAAGAAGGCCTTAAAATCTTTTATTTTCTTCTTCATCTCCGCAGTTCAATCCACTCTCCTCGCGGCTCGCGTCTCGCGTCGCTTGCATTCCATTGCTGTAAATATTAAAATTTTGGGTTTTTGTATGTTTTATATCAATTTTTTGTGGGTGTCAAATGTTTCTTTACAAGTACGGAAGTGCTACTTCCGTGCTTTACGAAAGAATGAATATTACGCCGGGTTGAACATCGGATACCGAGGAGGCTCTAGAGCTGATCATGCAGCCCGAGAGGGGTCTGGTTGTTGAGCGCTCAGGAGAGGGGGCACGTCCCATGTAAACGATGCACCTAGGCAGATCATAGTATGTTTTGTTTGTTGGGCCTTGGCCCATGACGTGAGCCAATGGGCTTCTGAGCTATGTGACATTATTTACCCATGCTCCTTATGTCGTTTTGAAAAAAAAAAAGACAATAAGAGATATATCTCCTAGACGTTCAAGAATGAAGTCGGTAAGTGTTTGGTCTTTAATTGCTGGTCTAAGTTGGTACTTGATGTTAAATTCACCTAGTTTGATGCTCTAACGAGTCGGCTTAAGATATTTTTCTTCTGTAGGATCTGTTTGAAAGGCTTATTGGTCAATACAACAATGGTATGAGTTTGAAAATATGGCCGGAGGTGTTAGGCAGTTATTACTAAGGTGAATACCACATTCTCGATAGATCAATAATTGATCTCAGACTTTTGAAATATCCAGCTGACATAATATACCGTCCTCTGTGTGGTGGACACCTACTTTATAAGAACATGACAGAGTGCTCAGTTTGAGATAGAGAGTCAAAGATAGAGTTTCATATCGAGAATAGGTCGAGAGAGAAATGGAGGTGATAAGAGATATTCTTTGAGTCGTTCGAATGCTGCCTGGCATTCTGGTGTCTGCGTGAACTTCTAAGACTTCCTCATAGCATTCTCGAAGGGTCTGTACTTCTCTTTTACTTTTGACATGAACCGGTTCAGGTTGCAATTCTCCCCATGAGGTGTTGCACTTCCTTTATTGTCCTCAGTGGTGCCTTGTCCGAAATGGTCCGTATCTTTTCTGAATTCATTTCGATTTTTTATTGGTAATCAGGAAGCCTAAAAACTTCCTGAAAGTGATTCTAAAAGTGCGCTTTGTCAAGTTTAGTCTCATACTTAATACTCTAATGTCTGAAATGTTTTTTCCAAATTTGCCACATGATCCCTTGCATCGGCGCTCTTGACGAACATATTGTCAACGTAGGCCTCCATGTTCCTCCCGAGTTGCTCACTAAAGACCTTTTTGATCAACCGTTAAAAGATTATTCCAGCATTTTTTATGCCAAACGACATAACTTTATAGCATTAAGTGTCGAATTTGGTGATAAAACTACTATTTTTCTTCGTCGTCGGGAGCCATGAATATCTAATTGTAGCCAAAGTATACATCCATAAAGTTTAAGAGTTGATGGAGGTTGATTTTGCTCCACAAATGATGGTTTTGCTCACTCGAACAGATTGAATAACCATTTGTCGATCTTGATTAATGAGATCTGCAAAAGACTACCGGATGACGTTTGGTGGAAAAGATTCCGACGCTCAAATTGAGAGCGATTTTCGAAAAGAGAGAAACAGATTGGTCAAGAACTTGGTTGCCTTTGTGTGTTACAAGTAAATTCAGAGAGAAAGATGACTTACCTTGTTGGCACCACCAAAAACCCCCTTAAGAATTATACCAGTCTTGCTGCTGCAGAGTTTTCGGTTATTGGCTGATACCAACTCGCAATCAACAGGGAGGGAGGGAGGGAGGGAGGGAGGGAGAGAGGGAGAGAGAGAGAGAGAGTTTTATGATTGGACCTTCCTTTCACATTCTGCAATATAAGTCCAGTCAAAATACATTGGCAGTAGATGGAACTGATCTTTCTCTTGTTTCTCACGAATAAATGAGCTGCGGTCATTCCTTAATACATTAAATTTCAGAGTACGATACGAAACAGGTTTATTAGCTGCAGCATCAGTAACAGGAGGCATCTGTCATCCTTCCTTCCTATATCGGATAATTAAGCATCTCATCAAATCACCCATTTCAACTGGATACCTGTATAGAACAAAATTTTCATCACAAACAAGATCAGACGCCGCAGAATGCTAAAGAATGTCTATTATCTGCTGCAGATGGCCACAAAAGTACCTCACTCGTGTTGTTGTCTTGCTGCACACATTCCTTAATGAAGCTCAAAGCAATGGAGGCTAGCTCCGTTTGATGTGATGTGTAACAATGATTAGCTCCTTCTACAATGTGAAGTTTGTGATTTGGTATAATCTTGGAAAATGCCAAGGCATCTTCAACAGGGATCACTTCGTCAGCTGATCCATGGATTGTCAGCACCCTGCAGACATATTTAGCCATTCCATCACAAGATTGATGAATGATCACTTAGTTGCGAAAAGACTTGATTCAATATAATCAATTGATACATGACTGACTTGAGAGCTTGAAAAAGTATTCAAGAAAATAGATTAACATAGTTCGCATAACTACAGGTCAAGGTAGCATTGTGTGACGGTCCATGAGAGCACGGCATACAGGTTTGTGCTTGAGGGGATTAGAACATCAGGATTGAGGGGTGTCATAGAAGGCAAGTTTGGCCTCCATGGAACAAACTGGTCAACAGATGACAAGGAAAAGCCAAAATAATGTTAAATCATAATGTCCCACATCGAGAATGGTAGTGGACCAATCCTGAAAGGGTGCCTAGTCTAGCCTGAGGGCTCGATGCTGCAAGAGTGTGACGAAATGTCGGACCATGACATGTAAGGCCATGGAATAGAAGAAAAACTTTGCTTCAATGCCTTGGGATTAGACAACCCAGTCCTTGCAGTGTATATCACATGATTGTAGTTCACATGATCATCATGGTCAAGCAAAAACTCATGTGAAAATATCAAACTGATACGAACAATCAAATAAACTTCAGAATCTTCTGACCTGCATTTTCCATCGATTTTAAGGCATGCTTCATGCATGTTAGTATTTAGTCGATCCAGCAAGCTTTCCTTAGTCACACGATAATCAACCTTTCCTGCAAGAGTCATTGTTAAGGTTGTCAATACAAGAAAAGTACCAGTCAAACATGCATGAGCAATGTGCTTGCTCATACATCTACAAATCTTCAAGAATACAAAATAAGGGTAACAAACCATCATCAAATAAGAAGATTCACTAAAGCACATCTAACCCAACAATAAGTTGCATGATAACCTTTAAAAGACCCTAAAGCGAAGACAGGGCCAAGACGCATCAATACACAATTATTAATACGATGGCCATAAAGGTAGAGACTATTGGGTATGTCCACAATCTCTAAAACTAGCAGAGAGATACCAAATAATAAAATTATTCCTGAGTAACTACAGTAGCTTTTAGCCATAATGAGAAAACATTTGATGACACTACGGAGCAATGCCTTTTGGGACCTTTCTCTCTGTTTATTTATGAAGCTCTATTTTCTTTCAGGCAACTTATTCTATTGAAGGCTCAGGTTGACCATATGGGGCAGAAACCAAACAAACTATTTTGTTAATCAAGTTTATGGGGAGGCCAGATCATATAGAAAGGTTACAATTCAGCTCAATTTATTAAAATTGACATAACATCAATGGGGACTTAAATCATTACCTGATTTGTTCATAATGTCAATGAATCCAACCTCATTTATTATCTGCAGGAAGTTTTTGCCCAACCGCTCCTCAATACCTTTCTCCATAGCATAACGGCCAGAGACATTCACAACTGCACTGACATCCTTGTACTTTGAAGCATATAAGAGAACCACATTACCTCCTGGTGCAACATCAGAAAACATCACATAAGGCAACTTTCTTCTGCTTCAATCAAGCTAGTCAAACAACAACAAAAAGATAGACACATTATGTGACATTATTTGCTTAAACCAATAATAACTTCTCAGATTTACTCAAGTTTTGTGAGTGGGTATATAATAGTTCGAATTCTCTCCTTTTGGTTTCACTTCAACCAAATTATGCTACTCAGTTAGAAAGCACCGATAACAATTGAAAACTAACATAGGGGCATACGACAACCAATATTAGCGATTAGGAATAGCATTTTCTCTACATTTGTCTGAATCTAGTGCAATATATTTTTTTACTTTATCCTTGATGCTGTAGTTCTAGCCTTTCTAGCAGAAAGCTAGGTTAAGCATTAGCATTTTACAGTACATTTTCTCAATTAAAAAATCGAATGAGAAAATTATAAAACTCTGAACCCATAATTTAGGTTTCACAGAAACAATATAAGCTGATATATTCGTATCAAAGGTTAAAAGAAGCAACAACTAACACCTTTACTATGTCCAAGAATTGCACTTATAACACGGTTCTTTCCAACAAAATGTTGGATCACAGCATGTAAGTCATCAACCTCCCTGAAGTAGTGACCATACTGAAATGAACCCTCACTTTCCCTGAAAAGCAGAGTACCAATGATGACAACACAAAGAACAACAAGCTCTAAAGGACAATTATCAACCTGTAAATCACTAGAATTAGGAATATTTGTACCAACAACAGTTGAAGCATACATAACTTATGAGTCTCATATACTTCATATAAAGAGTAGAGAATTATCAACTTCATATAAGGAGCATACACAACACTTATCCAGACTCCTTCACTCCCCATTTTATAGAAAATTTCCAAATAAAGGAAGGGATAATAGAGGCTTGCTTAAGAAGACATTTCTTTCTTAGAAACATTTACATGTTCGATTCCTGTATAATGTCAAATATTAGCTCACCCATTTCCAGCAAAGTCAAATCGGAAGGCACTGATTCCTTCATTTTCCAATGCCACAGCAAGGTTTACTATAGTGCTAGTTTCCTGGAACCATGACATTAAAATGCAAAGATACTCATGAAACAAATATAAACAATAATCAACCATGCAGGATCTAAACATAAAACAAGGTAAATAAGTTCTATTAAACAGCTAGAAAATAGTTTTACAGCATAGGAAATGTACAGGATTTTATTAGCTTGGAAAAAAATATACTAAGATTATGCATAACCATAAATTTTAATGAAAATTATTCAATATAATCAGTCTTTCAACAAATTATATCAGAACACAGCAAGATTTTAATTCAACTCAACTAGGCTTTTAGTCCCAAACTAGTAGTGGCGGCTGCATGAATAACTTTTTCCACTTGGTGCATTTTAAGGCTGCTTAAATGACATAACAAAACTTGCAAGGAGAGCAAAGAGAAACTTCACATGCAACTCTTTGAGAGCTATCGAGATTGAAGACATGCTGGCACAATATGCTCTTAACATTAAAATGAGAGCATAGTGCTACTTTAGAAGATACATAAAGATAAATATCAATTTAGTTCCAATAAATAATCACGCACATATGCTTTTGAATGTTTTGAGACATGATAGGCCCCTTTCAACATGAGTCATATGTCCAAACTACATGCACTGTTATCCTAAAAAATGCTAATACAAGAATATGTGCTTCATGAACCTGAAATTTATACAAACCTTTGTGGATCGAAACCCATGGCACAATATCACAAGTTCTTTAGATCCCGTATCATGCAACAATCCCACAAGGTTTTCACCAAGCTTGTTTGATGTGATGATTTTCTGCTTCTGCTGAGTAACTGAAAAGTCATAAATGACAAGATAGTTAAAAAGCATATTAAGCAGCTGCTGCGGGAACAGGTGCATAAAAATTAGAACTTCATTACAATTGAGTCTGTCAAACCATAAAAATTTAATGACATCCACCATATATAACAAGTTTTTCCATTCAATACAAACAGTATTATTTTCGTCTATATTTTCCTAGCACAGGTGACAGAAGTTAACAAGAATATGGACTTAAATCCATTGTAAGGGGGTGGAAGGAAAAACCGTATCAGAAACTACTCTTATGTGTTTCTAATTAACTGTTCCTGCAAGAATTAAAAAGAGAGGATACTTCGTCAAAGATCCACTTAAAACAGTCTATTTGGGACAGCAGGAAATAGAGAAGAAACGGACATAAGAAGGAAGAAAAGGAAATTGGAACTCGCTTGTGTTTTTCAAAATGAACTAAAGTATCCCGATCAAATACAAACAAAAATGATAAAATGGTTCCTTAAGTATTTGATGCTCTTTTTTTTTTGGGTACAAAATTATTTGGCATACTGTGTTGAATAAAAGAATTCTCTGCCACTATGATTTTTGTACTTGAGTACGTCCATTGTTGCCTTGGAGTGCTTTATTTATTTATTGTACTACTGTAACTCTGGTGACAATGAGAAGGCATACATTGTTCAAAGGAACACTTTATAAAAATTTTCAGTGCTCTACTATTCCATCTATTTCTAAAAAAGAAGAAATTTTGCTCCTTTCATTTGGCCTACCCTATCTAAGCCAGTCACACACCCACTCATTTTCTAATAGATATTTCATAGCAGCCAACCACCAAATTTGGTCCACCCTTGTAAATGTTTTGGGATTTTTAAATTCTTTGATACCATAACAAGATCAACAATGCAGGACAAAGACCTAGACCGAGCAAAGGCTGAAGAAATAAACAACATTCAAGATTCAATATTTGCTAATATTAATTAGCAGATGCCTGCTTAGGTTTCATAAAACTGGTCATCGAGGGAAGCGATTTCCAGCCAGAGAAAGCACTTTGGTTTGCAGTAGGTTATTTCTAGAAATGCATTTGCGACTGCTGCGCAGAGTCGAGACCCTCTGTATAAGATGGGTAAGTGGGTTAGTTGGTGCCCTCCACCATCAGGATGCTTCAAACTTAATATGGATGGTTCTGTTTATCTACACTCCAAATCCGGAAGTGCAGATGGCATTCTCAGGGATGAACATGGATTATGGTCCTTGATTTTATAGCTAACTTGGGGATTGTTGACCATGATTTTGCCAAGTTACGTGCAATATATGAAGGTCTTCGAATCTTGATGGACCACCAATTTTCTCCAGTGATCTTAGAGCTAGATTCCTCAACGGTTGCTAAGGCTTTGAAGTCTCCTAGTTTGGTCTCCCATCCCAACTCCCACTTATTGAACGATTGTAGAACATTAATTTGGAAGCTCTCCTTTCATGATGTTCATTATGTCCCTAAAGAAGGGAATTCATGTGCCGATGCTATTGCAGAGTTGGGTCATAGAGTCCCACCCGGGTTCATAAGCTTTGCTCGCCCCCTGGTGAGGTGTTTCACTTTTTAAAAAGAGATTTGGGTGGTATGGCCTCACTTAGAGGTTAGGTGTGGTCAATTTTCCTCTTGTAACCAAAAAAAAAAAAAAAAAAAAAAAGCGCCAACGGATGGAGAAATGATGCCCGGAGAGCATAGTCTAAGCGTAGCAAAATCAGGATGAGTAAAAAAAACTATTGAAACAACAATTTCAAACCCATAAAAGACATGAATTTGGGAGAATTCAACAATGGGTCTTCACAAATTTCAGTTTTCTTATTGGTAACGACACTAATTAACAACCCTCTCTAACCAGCAATCAAGAAATACCCTCTTGGTCTTTGAACAGGAATAATCAAACAATATGTGAGACCGAGTAAATGATGTCTAAAGAGCACAACTCAAGCACACTAAAAGTAACACCATTTTAATTGAAACAATAACCTAATACCCATAAAAGTACTCAAATCGTGAAAATCCAATATTGTGTCTTCACAAAATTGAAATGTTTCACTGAAAACAACACCAATTAACAGCTCACAAATCAGAGACCAAAAGTTACCCACTTGAGTTTGAACAGAAAAAAATAAACAATGTGAGAGCAAATGATGTCTTGAGAGGATGAGTTCAGGATAAACAACAAAATAAGACCCAAAAAAGGCATTAATTTGTGAAAATCCAAAAAGATTTTCACAGAATTCATTATTTGCATTAATAAATCCATCAATTCGCGATCCCCAAAGGCAAAAACCAAGATTTACCCACGTGAGTTTTGAACATCGACCGAAGAACTTTGCTGTGCCATTGCGATGATTCTTCTTCTGATGATCGAATTTTCCGATGAAACAAAACGTGCCTGATGAAAATGAAACCTGGGTGAAGAAGGGTTTCTGAAAATTTCAGAATTTGAGAATGTTGAATTGAAATTGAAAACTAGGGTTTCCATAATTGTTTTACTTTACCCGGTAATAAAGTTCGGACAATTGCCCCCAAAATTATAGGAAAATGACGAAATCGGAATCCCTCGATTCTCTGATCTTTAATCTACAGCATTCACTCTCAGTATCGAGGTTTCACAATCTTTGGAACCACCACACGACCAATGAAATAATAATAATAATAGTTTTTTTTTTTTTTTTCACGCAAACAACTTGAGGATATTAGAAATTGTTTTAAGCATATTCCTTTCTTTTTCTCCCCAATAATGCAGCATATATTGTATTTCGCTTATTTTATTATTTTATTTTTACTCATAATAATGGATTTTTTTTTTTAATATGAAGTTATCAAATATGCTAACTATACCTATTCGTGCAGGATGTAAATCTCTTATTTTAATTAAAAATTACTCAAATTTTACACATATTTTTAAATATAAATACAATAATTCACGAATTCTCTGAGCCAACGTAACTAGTCTAGACGGCGAACAATTTCTTTAAGTTCAATGAGGCAGAAGTTGAGGGCACATTCATTCATGTGAGCCGAGTTTGTACAAAAAAAAAAAATGAATAAATAATCTTTTGGAGCCATATTTCACGAACTTGCTTTTCAAGAAGACGTGGCATTACCAAAAGAGAAATACAAAGTCCCACCAGAAGTTAGGAGATGCATCACCAACAACGGACGATCTCAAGAAGCGGTGTGGAAATCTGACAGTCAGTGTGGAAATTTGTACATCAATGAGGCAAAATAATTAGTGCTCGGATCCTCTTAACTTTTTAATTAAAAATTTTAAATTTAAACATTAAAAATAATAAAAAAAGATTTAACAGAGTCAATCGTTAAAATGGATCATACAGTATTCGAATCGGATTAATCGAATAAAACTCAAATACTGATAATAAAAAAGAAGAGACCGAATCAATTGATTATGTGTTTCTTTATTGGGAAAAAATCTTATATGGGGTTCGATGAAACGCCTGAAATGATGGGGACCAAGCAATCAGAGGGATGCTTGAACAGTGGAGAGGATGTTATGCATGGGGTATTTTGCTTCCATTTAATTGATATAGCTATGGAAGAATGACGCGGTATTTAAAGGAAACAAGAGTTCATATAAAAACATATTTGATTAAAAAGCGCCCAAGGACTGCACAAACCATATATGATTGAATGCAAGAACCCAAAGTACTGATTTTAGACCGTGATAAAAATAAGAAAATATAAAATAGAGAAATTTTTTACGTAATCATATGATCTATAAAAGTGTGAAATTACAACAGTTTATATAAAATCAAAATTAAAAATTAAAATTTTTATTATACAAAAGAGAAAAACCTTACAAAACATGCAATTACTATATTTGCCTCCACATGGTTCATACATGGGTCCATTAGAAAGGGTAACGGGATTTTATTTAAACCTTACTATATAATTGAAATATCCCCTGATAGGATATCGTGATTTTCTAATATTATTTCAAACTTTGTTGTTTGCTAATTCTTGTTTCTTGGGACCCATTCATGTATCCATGTCACTAACTCTCCTGTTACCTCGGGAGAAGAGAAATAAATGGCAAGTTATATAGATTTAGTAAGAAAAGGATTCAAACAGGAATTTAGTATTAAGTATCAAACAAAGAGACAAGCAAAGATTCCAATGAAACAATGAGAATGTTAAAGCTCAAACATATCTCACAAAGCCTTGTCAAGAGGATAATTGGAAGTAATATCTCAAATATCAAACTTGTATCAGAATTATAGTATAAAGGAATCTAATATCAAAGTTCAAACCAAGCTAATATAGGTGATAGCTATTTTTAATAATTCAAAAGTTTGAAAACTAACAAATATTCAAAATTAACAAAGGTTGTTGTTTATCATTAAAAATCAAAACTAATTGTCTTTAAAATATTGTTGGAATTTAATTGATTCGATTCACATGCAGCGGAAGCATTCGAACAATTTTCGGAAAAACAAATATAGATCGGATATAGGGTATAAATACCTCGAATGTATAGAGGCTCCAAAAGATCAATCGAACGTCCCTCGATCCGATTTCGCGGTCGGGATGGTGATCACAAGGTTAGTCGAATCACCACCACAGTGTCACAACGCCGCAACCCTCAATCCGGTAATTTTAGCGACGGGGAAATTTTCCTTCACGAAAATTTCTCATTCCCTCATTCTATGTTTTTCTCTCTCAAAGAAAAAACATCAAGAACAACATTCTGTTTTTGTTTTGTATTTTTGTTACATTCAATAGGTTACTTGGGGAGAGGTTATTAAATCAAAATGGGAGTTATGGGAAGTTATCCCATAACCCCTCAAATGCCCCACGATGGGCAATATTAAAACCAATATCTCCCACTTGCACACGAGAGCATTTTACTTCCGTCGCAAGATCACAACTCATGCGATCTTTCTTATCACCCTGCTGGACTTTCATACAGGATTGGGCGTCGTGCGACCGGCGAGTACACCTGCAAGTAAAGACCTCTCGATACACCTGTTAGGATGATCGAGAAGCCATCGTTAGTATCTAAAATAACTCGCTGCACCCCAGATCCAAGACTAATTACATCCATCGAACTACTTTCCTCAACGAAAGTAATCCCCAATAAATGCTCGACTATGTATCCACTATTATGCTTACATCCCAACATGGATAGACATAATAGGCTAGCCGGTGAATACAATACAATGATGTAATGTCAATTGGTCTTCCTTTTCCCAAACTCGAATCTATTAGCCTCAATTCAGCTGCTTTTCTAGACCTGTCCCTCAGACCTTAATTTATCTTCCGGACCATCGGTAAACAGACTAAAGTAGCATCACTGAGTCAAGACTTCTAGAAACAGCCGAAAGTGATAAGGGTACAATAGATCACACTCAATGGATCTCGGATCTCATACAGTGGGAACGGGGATCTAAAGAATATCAATGTCTCAAAATGATGTTCCCACTATCCCTGGCCGTCATATCACACACGGTATGAAACGCGTGCCACAGTGTTATTCCCCCATCTCTCAAAGGGCATATGTCAGATTTCTCTAACACTGTACAGGTATGGGACTCAGTCTACACATAAGATTTTACCCAGAGATCTCAGAGAGAGTATCTTAGAGACAATATCACAAATCGCAGGTGATATCTGAGATCTCAAACCTGGCTGCTTACAGGCAACATGGATGTGGGTATTTTCATGTCGGTCATATCGCATATGACCTCATCCTGAACACATATCAGGGCGACTTATGTTCTAGTAGGGCCACTCTCAAAGCCTCTTACGACTAGAATCCGTCTCATCTCCGCTCACTCAGAGTCGAAGGTGGTCACTCGTGTGAGAGAGTCAACCACGCCTGCCTGACATATCATTTTTCACAACAAATCAGAAAATATATGACAATAAAATAGTGCTATAAGTAAGTGACTCTATCATGCACTCATGTCATATATATATAACGCAATAAGTATCAGCACAAAGTGAGAAATGTTAATATACATACAAACCCTATGATTCCTATATCTCATATAGGAATCTTTCATAATGGGTTTATTGAAGGGATCAGCCAACACGCTGTATAGTAATGTACTTAATTTGTCACTTCACCCTTCTCGGTGATGTATCTCATAACGTAGTATTAAGTATCAATGTGTTTAGACTTACTGATGCTTAGGGTCTCAAGTGTGGTCAAGGGCGGCCTGATTGTCTCAATAAATCATCACTGGCCTCCCACTGTTTACCACAACCCCTAAGTGATCCAGAAATTTCTGGAGCCAAACACTCTCCTGAACTGCAGCTGAGTGTATCACAAGCTCAGCCCCTATCATAGATAAAGATATGTAGGTTTGCTTCTTGCTACTCCAAGATAGCAAAACCTGACATGGATTTGCATACATTCAGATCATCAACTCAGTTGGTATCTGAATACCCAACAACACAAGATGCAAATCACCTCCTTCTTAACACAAGGAGAGGTCTGCAGTTCTCTCGAGATATCTCAGAATCCTTTCACTGCTCTCCAGTGATCCCTTCTAGGATTCGATCAATACCTAATTACCATACTGACTGCTAAGCAAATGTTTGATCGTGTACGCAACACTGCGTATATCAGGGTACCCAATGCACTGGTACAAGGATTTCCATTGCCCTTCACTGAGTCTTAAGGCTTATGTCAAGAATTAGCGTTTAACCTTTTAGCAATAAGAGTATCTTTAGGGTCGTAGTCGATTCCTCTGGATCTTAACTTCGAGGAAGAACTGAGTCTCACCCATGTCCTTCACATCAAGACTCGACAATGTCCACGTCATCGTGGTCATGAGATACTCTCTGTTGTTCCCAATCAACAGACTGTCATCCACATAAGGACATGATCACAAGAACGTAAATGGTATGCGCGATGATCCTCCTCGATCATCACTAAAACGTGAGATATCACATTCTCGTAAAATCTCAAGTGCTACTGCCTGGATTGATGATTAAGGTCGCATGTCGACTTCCGAAGTCAATGGACCTTATCATTCTGATCTATAGGAATAAAGCCAGATGTTCTTTATAGATCTTCTCATCCAAAACTCCCACTCAGGAGAACAGTCTCAACGTTCATCTGGTCTACTCTAGATTTATATCATGTCCACGACAATCGCTAAAAGTAAACGGATCGAGATAATCTCGCCCTTAGTCTGAGTAACCCATGATTATCAGATAGGCCTTATCCCTCAACACCGATCCATCGACCTTTTTCCTGATATTGAGAACCCACATGTTCTCAACAGCCCTACTACCCTCAGGCAAATTAATTAGATCCTAGATCTCATTGATTCTCATCAACTCCTTTTATCCATGGCCTTTAATTAATGGCTCTTCACAGAACCCCTAAGAACCTCTTGGACAGTTAAAAGATTTCTCGTAATCCTCAAGAGTCACACTGAGAGCCTCTCCCTCAATCGGGAAGCGACGGTTAGGTACGCGTCCTCGACTACTCTTAAGAGGAGGGGAAACCTTTTTAACCTCTAGATGAATCGCTCCCACTCGGACCTAGATCCATAATGGATTCTTGAGTCCTGCCACTGGGATTAGCCAACCACTAGGCTTATCCATCTCATAGAAGGTAAAGTCCCAATTGCTTTCATAGCTCATAGAGTTTAGGGTGTCATCTGTATGTTCATTAGATACAATCCCCTGGTGTGTTCTGAGTATCTCATAGAAATACATCATTTTTCTCGCAGGCCTAACTCACCGTGTAAATGCGAAAAATAGTGAACATACGCGACACAACCCCATAATCTCAAATGGCTAAGGTCAAGATTGCCTCCTTGTCCAAAGCTCATATGGAGTACTGACCGCGGACTTTTATAGAACACGATTGAGGACGTAGGCTGCAACCAATAACATATTTCCCCAATGGGAAACGAGTCAATTGGCTTGCGTCATCATCGATTTCACCGTCTCAAACAAAGTCATATTCCTCTCTCACAGCTACTCTACTCCACTGAGTAGCAAGGAATAGTCAGTTTCTCGCAATGCCCTTTTTAAAAGAAAGTTCTTCAGACAAATACTCGCGCTCTCGTTCGGTTATGAGAGTCTCCACGTTCAAGTCTTATTGATTCTCAATTTCGTTAGTAAACCTCCTGAAGCATCTCAATGTCTCAAACTTGTGCGAGATCGGATCAACGTAACCAAAATACATGTAATTGTCTGTGAACGTATTAGAGTACCCAACACCATCTCAGGTTCTCACGTTCATAAGGCCATAGATGTCGGAATGATCCGACTGCAATAGAGTCCCAGCCTTGATTGCATTGTCGAATGGTTTTCTTATAAGTTTGTCATTCAAGCAAGACTGGTTAGCGGGCCTTACAGACCACTCACTGCTAACCGGTTTATCCTCTCTCACACTAAGAGGATAACAAGAAATACCATTGAAAGTAATCACTTCGAGTGCGTATAGTCCCTCACGGACCAATATAAAACCAATCAAAGTATTGTCGTAATAAATTGAAAATTATAAAATCTCCAAATTAATAAAGCATATCCTAAACTGAAATCAAGTTCCGTCGAATATCCAAAACGCAAATGATGTACAGAGTTTAGCAACTTTGCAACTCCAAGTTGCAAGTGCTAATTCCTCTGATGTCGGCAAACGCTCCGTTTCAGTACGTAAATCCTCCTTCTCGAGGACTCACTAAGCGGAACTATACAAGCGCGCTCCTATCTCGATCTACGTAGTTGGTTGCTCCCGTGTTCATAATCCACGAAGGAGAGAAAACAGAGAGTTATTCAAACTACGTAAAGAAGAAAGAGTTAATTTTCACTCGTCGCACTCACGAGCGAAATGACCAAATCTATTACAGGTAACACTATACCTTGGTCGAATTCAACTCTTTCTCGCTGCGCATTAATATCATCAGTTTTCTCGGTTGTTTTCTTTTTACCTAAATCTCGAGTCCCACAAGAGTCCTTGCTCGACTCCTCCGCATAAGCATGACCCGATATGGCCTACTCGCCTTTAGGTACTCCCACTCGAGTTCACTGTGCCTAGTCACATTAGTGAAAGTACGAATACTTTCATCGTATGTGAAATAGACTTTCATGATTTCTCATGAATCAGGTAAAGAACTGGATCGCATCCAGCACAAGAAAACATATCCGAAATTGGCTCGGTCACATTCCCCAACTCTACGACCATACTCGACATTTTTATCGAATGTTACATCATCGTATGATCAATCCTTTTGTTATAAGTTATTACACTTATAAGTCAGTATCCTTATCTCAGGATCTGTAAGAGCACCACAATACTCTTTATAGGGTGAACCTAACCGATAAAACTATAGGATATTGCTTATAAACTGAGATCATATCATCACGCATGCTACTCAAGAGAATTGCCCAAACTTGGCCATTATTCCTCTTCCATGCACGTGATGTCCCCTAATCTCGTCTGTCTGAGGTGTGGTACCTTCCCCAAAGTCCACTATCTCATGCCTCAGGATTTTAATTAGATATTACTCCTCGAGGATAAATTGAATCTACCGGTGAAAATCAAGTAATTATCACCATTCAATTTTATCTTCCTTGCAAAAATCTAATACGACAATTTTAAAAACAGTCAAATAGATATTCGTGACTTGTGATACTTATTTTTCACATTTTGTGCACTCTTCGAATCAACATGACCCAAATAATTCGAATACAAATCCCAAAACGAGCGTATGAATCAACAGACACCATACACCACAATCCGGGATTGCATCTTACCATTCGGATTAGGATTCCGTACACAAAAACCCACAAAAAATCACTCTTATGGAAGTAGGAACCTCAAAAAATTGAAAAATTTCAATTCTTGAGGACCGAACTTGCCGCCGGGAGGTTCCACGCGCCGCCACGCGCCGCCACGAGCCGCCACGCGCCGCCAGCACGCGCCAGACTCGCGGCGCGCCTCACACGCGCTGCCACGCGCCTGGCGCGGCTCGGCTCACGCGCGCCCAGTCGCGGCGCGCGTTACACGCGCTTCCACGCGCCAAGAGTGGCTTGGCTCACGCGCGCCCAGTCTCGGCGCCAGGCTCACGCGCCTTCACGCGCCGAGCCGTGTCGAGCCGGGTCTGGACCGGGTCGGTCAACGGGTCATGGTTTGACCCGACCGCCCGGTCAACGGGTCGAGATCCGACCCGAAAACCCCGTTCACGCTCCTCTTTAGCGCGTGAAGAACACGCGCCATCTCCAAGGCGCCAGACGCGCCTTACGGCGCGTGCGCTGCACGCGCCCGGGTCGGACCTCTTCGTCTTCACCCGAAAATTTCTGTGTCCGGGTCTTTCGACCCGGTATCCAAAAAAACACATTTTTGGGATCTATTTTCGCCGGATTTTTTATGAAATCTCTTATTCCATTTATTCCAAATATCCTTGACTCGATTTTTGGAATAATCGAGCCCTAATCTCGACGTATTTTGGATTCAAAATTTCGGCCCTCCGCGGCCAATTTTGAAACCTCAATTTCCGGCCACAATAATACTCAATATATATATCAAATCGAAGAGCATGAATCGAGGAATACAGATCTATAATTTTCATGCATTGATTTGCCCTAAAACTCGACAAATCTGGGGTTGAGTGGTTCGGTCACTATTCACGGCCGAAACTTTCAACCGGAATTTTCTTCGCCTGATCGTGCTCAGAAAATTATGGAAAAATTGTTTTCGTGTTCTACAGATCATGGGTAACACAGTGGTATTTTCAGATTCACGAAACTCATCCGTGATCCGAACTCCAAATTTTATACCCGAAAAATTAAATCCGAAAAAATTATTTTTCCTAATCCAACGTATGCTCTGATACCAATGTTGGAATTTAATTGATTCGATTCACATGCAGCGGAAGCATTCGAACAATTTTCGGAAAAACAAATATAGATCGGATATAGGGTATAAATACCTCGAATGTGTAGAGGCTCCAAAAGATCAATCGAACGTCCCTCGATCCGATTTCGCGGTCGGGATGGTGATCACAAGGTTAGTCGAATCACCACCACAGTGTCACAACGCCGCAACCCTCAATCCGGTAATTTTAGCGACGGGGAAATTTTCCTTCACGAAAATTTCTCATTCCCTCATTCTATGTTTTTCTCTCTCAAAGAAAAAACATCAAGAACAACATTCTGTTTTTGTTTTGTATTTTTGTTACATTCAATAGGTTACTTGGGGAGAGGTTATTAAATCAAAATGGGAGTTATGGGAAGTTATCCCATAACCCCTCAAATGCCCCACGATGGGCAATATTAAAACCAATAAATATATATATATATGTCTCTCTCTCTCTCTTTTTCCTGCTCTTATTCTACTTTCTCTCCACAAAGAACATAACCCCACTCTCTCTTTCTTTAACTCTTGAACAAAGAAAATCAAGAACGGTGCAAGAAATAAGTGGAGAAGTCATCTCTTATTTATAGAATGCATCAAAGGTTGAAATGAAAAGGCGGATCCATAGTTATAGCTTATTGGCTGATAACAACTTTGCAATCAACAGGGGGGGGGAGAGAGAGAGAGAGAGAGTGTTATAATTGGACCTTTCTTTCACATTCTGCAATATGAGTCCAGTCAAAATACAAATGCTGTAGATGGAACTGATCTTTCTCTTGTTTCTCACCAATAAATGAGCTGCGCTCATTCCGTAATACATCAAATTTCAGAGTAAGATAAGAAACAGGTTTTTTAGCTGCAGCAACAGTAACCGGAGGCATCTGTCATCCTTCCTATATCGGATAATTAAGCATCTCATCAAATCACCCGTTTCAACAGGATACCTATATAGAACAAAATTTTCATCCCAAACAAGATCAGGTGCCGCAGAATGTTTATAATCTGCAGATGGCCACAAAGGTACCTCAATTGTGTTGTTCTTGTCTACATTCTTTAATTAAGCCCAAAGCAACAGAAGCTAGCTCCATTTGATGTGATGTGTAACCATGATTAGCTCCTTCTACAATGTTAGGTTTGTGATTTGGTATAATCTTGGAAAATACCAAGGCACTTCCACAGGGATCACTTTGTCAGCTGATCCATGTATTGTCAGCACCCTGCAGACAATTAGCCATTCCATCACAAGATTGATAAACGATCACTTAGTTGCGAAAATTCTTGATTCAATACAATCAATTGACACATGACTGACTTGAGAGCTTGATAAAGTATTCAAGAAAAAGGATTAACACAGTTTGCATAACTACGGGTCAAGGTAGCATTGTGTGACGGTCCGCAAGAGCACGGCATACAGGTTTGTGCTTGACGGAATTAGAACATCAGGATCGAGGGATGTCATGGAAGGCGAGTTTGGCCTCCCTTGAACAAACTGGTCCACAGATGATGCTACACTCCAGATGATGGCTCAAGGAAAAGCCAAAATAATGTTAAATCACAGTGTCCCACATCGAGAATGGTAGTTGACCAATCCAGAGAGGGTGCCTAGTCTAGCCTGAGGGCTCGATGCTGCATGAGTGTGACAAAATGTCAGCCTATGACATGGAGGCCATGGGATAGAAGAAAAACTTTGCTTCAATGGCCTGGGATTAGACAACCTGGTCCTTGCAGTGTATATCACATGATTTGTAGTTCACATGATCATCATGGTCAAGCAAAAACTCATGCGAAACTATCAAACTGATACGAACAATCAAATAAACTTCAGAATCTTCTGACCTGCATTCTCCATCGATTTTAAGGCATGCTTCATGCATGCATGTTAGCAAAAGTCATTGTTAAGGTTGTCAATACAAGAAAAGTACCAATCAAACATGCATGAGCAATGTGCTTGGCTCAAACATCTACAGATCTTCATGAATACAAAATCACACCATTTTCAGATAAGAAGATTCACTACAGCACATCTGACCCAACAATAAGTTGCATGATAACCTTTAAAAGACCCTAAAGTGAAGATAAGGCCAAGACACATCAATACACAATTATTAATTCGATGGCCATAAAAATAGAGACTATTGTGTATGCCCTCCATCGTCTCTAAGACTTACAGAGAGATACCAAATACTAAAATCTGACTAAACTAATAGTAGCTTTTAGCCATAATGAGATAACATTTGGTGACACTATGGAACAATGCCTTTTGGGACCTTTGTCTCAGTTAATTTATGAAGCTCTATCTTCTTTCAGGCGACTTATTCCATTGAAGGCTCAGGTTAACTATAAGATTGAAAACCGACAAATGTTCAAAATTAACAAAGGTCATTGTTTATTCATTAAAATCAAAACAAAATATCTTTAAAATGTCTCTTTCTCTTTTTCTTTTTTGATTCATTGGGAAAATTCAAAATCGAAACCTCTTATGTGGAAGGAGAAGGGGAACAATGCTAATTGAACTATCAATCATGGGCCTCTTACTCTCTACAAGAGCATACCCCCCCCTCCTCCCCCGGGTCTCTTTCTTAACCCTTGAACATAGAAAATCAAGCGCGGTGCAAGAAATAATTAGTGGAGAACTCATCAAAGGTTGAAACGAAGAGGTGGATCCGATCTTATAAAAAAATAAAGTGTTAAAATCATCTCCAAACGCAAGATCAAGATTAAGAGTTGCTCATATTTGTTACAAGTGGAAGATTATGATCAAGAGCAAACAATAAGAAGTTAAAAGGGATAAATATCTCCAAAAATATTTTCCCAATGAAATTTCACTTTTTTTCTTCCAAAAATATTTCTAAGGTTTCATAAATTAAGAAATAAAATCTTTAACTCAAAATAATCTTTGGATTTCTGAAAATAAATTTTAATTCAAAATTAATTGTTGAAAACTATTAAAATACTTCTAAGCACACAAAATGATGCATGAGGGTTTTATGTAGTCTTTTTGCATCACTCGGAATTAAAACATTTAACATATATAAGAGAAAAAAAAATGAAAATGAGATTTAAAGAAATCATTATTAAGAGAGCTTCCAAAAAATAGTCAATTAAAAAAAATGGAAAGGGCTTGTGAACAAAAACATACATGATTGAATTGAAGCAAAGTGCCCAAAGACCGTACAAACCATATATGATTGAATGCAAGAACCCAAAGTACTGATTTTCGATTGTGATGAAAGTAGGAAGATATAAAATAGACAGATTTCTTGCCAAACGATATGATTCATGGAAGTATGAAATTACAATGATCTATATTAAATCAAAATAAAAAATTTAAAATTTTATTATACAGAAGATAAAGACCATACAAAACATGCAATTACCATATGTGTCTCAACATGGTTTATATATGGGGTCCATTAAAAGGAATAGTGAGATTTTATTTAAACCATTTTGTATAATTGAACAATCAAATATGGTTGATTTTTCTATTATCATTTCAAACTTTGCTGTTCTCTAAATCCTGTTCTTGGGACTCACCCATATATCCATGTCAGTTGATTATATCGAGAGAAAAGATAAATATTATGTATTAAAATAAATTAATAATTGATTTAATTTTAAAAATATTTAATTTTCTTTATTTTCATATTTATAATAATAATTTTTTTTATATAAATTCAATCTACTATTATATTTTATTAAAATAATTGATTATCAGGGTTTCAACTCTAATATATGGTATCATCTAATATGGTTTATGATCATTATCTTTATATCATACATGATATGACGCAGGTTGTGACGTTTTAATTTGCAGCTTTCAACTTTTTCCTGGCTGGTATTTCTCGTTTAATTTTCTTTGCTTCTCGGAGTTGGGGTGAGTGTAGGATGGGAAGGAGGCAGCAGCACATGTGAAAACAGAGAAGCGATTGAATTTTCTTTTCTCGGTCCAAACATCGCACTCGCTACCAATAAAAGATTCCGATGAGTAGATATGGAAATTCAAAATTAAAAAAAAAAAAAAAAATGAAAGGCAAGCAGAGGCCATGGCTGTCAGTCAATGTAAAAGAGAGAGAGGAGCCATTAAAAAATATATGTTCACACATGTTTGCAATTAAAATAAATTTATAATCCAATGTGAGTGTGAATTCATAGAATATTTTGAAGTAGAAGATCTCCCAGGAACTTCGTGGCCACGTGAGAATGATATTAATTGCTTTTATATATATTTAATATGATTAAAATAATCAAATATGCCAACGACTTATATGATACAAATCATTTTCTCTAAAAATCTTAAATTTAAATATTTTCTATGATAATAAATTAATTTTAATTCTAATAATTTAGAATCGATTATTTGATAAACAAATTTGATTAGAGAATTTGTCTTCTTTTAATTTGACTGTTAGGGGATTTGTGTTCTTTAGCTCTGAGGATTCCTAGTGTAATTTTTAATTTTATCATAAGATTTAGGAATGTCGTCGTTCGTTTGTTTGCTCGCTCTAGTCGGGAAATGGGTTTTTTGTCCTCCCCTTCAATTATAGGCACTTTGTCTATTAATTCTCTTTAATTAATATTACTTTTTTTTCCAAATACATGTACTAGGGTATGGTATAATTGTTTAATATATAAAATTTGCAATATTAGTGAGAACTATTATTTAATTTTTTTAATAATAAAAATATTTATTTTTCATAATTTAAAATCACAAAAAAAAAACAAATTTAACAAAGGTACCTATCTCACTCGTAAAACAATTTTTCTAAGTGGCAATCCATATTATTTCTAGTAAAGAACGAGATAAAAGCTTACAAATCCCCAATTGATTTAGTAAGAAATGACAGTAGATCTTTTAGTTAAGATCCCAAGTTTAACTCATGACTAGAATATGGAGCAGACTACGTTAGGAGGGTAGTCTCCCAAATGGGTCACTGCAAATCTCAAACTAAATTAGTCGGAATATGATTCTAAATAGCGGTTAGTATAATATCAAAAAAATAAAAATTCCTTGTGGATAGTCTTTGCTAACCAAATGTAAAAAATACTGACTAAACTGTTTTTTCTCTTAATTACTTTTGTTGGGTAAAGATTTAAGTAGAGTGATGTTGATTTTTGTAATGAAATTTTTACATTGTATTACATTATAAGAATTATTATATATTTATATTAAATTTTAAATTTGATTTTTATGAGAATTATAACATTTTTAAAATATAATTTAGCTCTCTTGAGAAAAAATTGCCACTGCCCAAGTCCACAAAAGATCTACATTCTTTTATTTCTGCTTAAAAATCTATTCAAGTCCAAATATCCCTTTGTATATACTTTCTTGCGAATCCCAAAAGTTCTCTTTATCCTCTAAAATAACTAGAGAAAAACTATAAAATCTTTAAAAAAATTTCTACGATGCTAATTTTATCTTAAATGTTTTCACACTAACCTAATAGGAGTTGTACGTATATGGATTATATATAAAGTCATCTTTTTCCTAGATAAAATATGATTTTAAATATGAAATTTAAATATATTCATACAAGGAAAGTTGGCACCCACAAAAAAAAAAAAAAAAAAAAAATCTTTTCTTCGCTTAAAATATGAGCCAACCCTAACACATTCAAATTCTGTCATTATTCACACAAAAAAAAAGTTATAATTCAAATGATAAAATTTAATAAAACCCTCATTTCTTATTCAAGCTTTCTAATAGTTATTTTGCTTATAAATTTTTTCTGTCTATATGGCATAAGTGCATCAAATCCCATTTTAGATAGAGAGAGAGAGAGAGAGAGAGAGAGAGAGAATTTTTCCTCTTTCTTAATATTACTCCCATTACAATTTGTGGGGAGCGGCTTTTGTTAGATCAATAAATTATTTAATCAGCTTAATTCTCTCTTTATTATTTTTATTTTTATTTTACATTCTAAGTTTTGATAAATAAAATATATTTATGTCAATAGAGAAATAAAGAGAAGAACACAATCAAATCAATATGTAATTTGGCTTGAAAGGCTCTATGCAGAGATCAAGAAGAGCAAAATACACAAATAAAAGAAAAAAACAAAGGAACAAAAGTACAAATATGGAAAGAAATTGTAATCCTTAGAACCATTTAAAAAAAATGAAGAGAGAGAACATGTTTCAAGCTCCAAGAATGGAAAACTCTGTATACAACTTGCATGACTACTTATTAGGTTTTTTTAAGGGAAGAAGATGGTTTTAATTTTGTTATGAGATTTCTCTCTCACAAAAGAGCAAACATAAAATAGATACCCAAATCAATGCGTTATAATTTAATTGATATTTTTTTTTTCTTTTATAAAAATCTCGAATTTGAATCACTTTGTATAAAAAAATTAAAATAGATGCTCAATATGTATCGAGCAAGAAGAGATTAAAAAATAAAATAAAATAAAATAAAGGAAGTTAGCAGATTAGGGTAGTCTTAATAATGTGAAACGCTAAGGGTACATGACGATCACCAAAGTGTGGAAAGAAAGAAACTCATTATTATTATTTTCTATTATTGTGAATAAAATAAAAAATTGGAAAGAGACATTGTGCCTTCCTCAATCGACTGTTTTCAAAATCTTAGCGAGCATGGACTTTGACCCTTTACTTTTCTATTCTTGGGCTGCTTATTTCATTATTTATTTATTTTTCTTCTTCTTGTACTTTTCAAGTTCCCCTTTCCTAAAACAAAGTCTCTCTCTCTCTCTCAAGACTCACTCAAACAACTAATGGATGTTCATATATGTGAGATACACAAAGCATATAAAATATTGAGAATAAATGTGATGGATCTCATTGTGCATGAATCAATATGCAATAACATGAGTAGATAAGCTTGTTCTTCAACGTATGGACTCCATGTTCTTGCTTGATGAACAATCTCGAGCTCCTCTTCTTCGAAACCTGATGCAAGCTTTTGGTTGCACTTATATTTGCCTTTGGACTCCTTACTTTCCTCAATCTCCTAGGTATCTTCTCTTCTCTTCTCTTCTCTTCTCTTCTCTTCTGTCTCTCTCTCTCACTTTGCTTTATTTATGTAGTTTTCTATATTATTTGGATGGAGTCTACAATGAGGAAAACAATCAACCGAGCTCATCTTCTGGAGTGAGTTTAGCTAGAAGATTATTTGAAAATTACAAGCAACACGTATTCACAGTGGAGAATAAGTATGATTCACAAAATTTTTAGTTTTTACTGTAGATAGAAAACCCTTTTTTTTTTTCTTTGCATTCATACTTTTGTTTTTTCTATGTAGCCGTGTTCCAGGACTGGCTTTCAAGAATAACAATCCTTACTTTGAGCTTAAGAATTTGGACCTTCAGCGATATGCTTCAATCGAAAGACAGTTGCAATTCTATCAGGTTCTCTATTTATTATTTTATTATTTAATGAAGACCATACTAGTAGATAAAAGAAACCCACAAGGCTTAACAACTGCACAATTTGCCAATTTGAGCTTCAAAATTTCAGAGCTCTTTATTTAATTCATATTAGTGGGTGTTTTCTCACAGGAAGCTAGGATCAAGGTATGTTCTCTCTCTCTCTCTCTCTCTCTCTCTCTCTCTCTCCCCCCTCCCCCTTCTCTCCCTCCCAATCTCTAATGTGTTCTTGCTGTGGAAGCATAGACTGCAATATTCATGGGGTGCTATTTTGGAGAGATTGAGATTGGCATGTCGAATGAGAGTCAAGTATGTGATATTTATTGCGTACTTTTCTTCTAATTTAGTTCTTGTTTGATCCTAGGTTTCAAAGAGACATGTTCTTATTTTTCTAATTAGTCCTTGTTTGTCATACGTTGGATTATTTCCAGTTTAACATGGAAATGGAGATGAGAAATTGGTTTCCTGAGGATTTCTCAAGGCCTAGAGAGCTTCCTATGCCAACGGATCAAGCATGGCCTTCATCATCTTCTTCATCATTGAGATCATTATCCATGGAAAGTCCTGAATCATCGTCTTTCTTGTTCAACCTACCACACACTTCCTTCATGCCAGAGCCATTAACCGGAGGAGCAACTTCAACCGCACCAACTACTAGTGAGCAAGCATTGGAGCCTCCATCAACAACCTCCATAAATTCACCATACCAACAAGCAATGCAAGCTTTCCAACAACTTCAAAACATTCCTTTCTCAACAATTCAAAGCACGGAAGCTGCCATGACAAGAGCGATCCTTGCCGTTCTATCATCACCTTCTATATCATCATCCTCAGCGAAAGCACCCCAACAAGGGTTGCCTCTAATTACCAGTGAAAAGACTAGTGCTTTCAAGAGCTATTCGAAAAACTTACCCCCCACAACATCTCAAATAAAAGCCAATGTGAGAAGACAAAATATGATGAAGAGAGCTATGCAATACTTGAGGAGTATGCATTTGAAAAGACTTAGGCCAACAGCCACTCAGTTGCATCATATGATAAAGGAGAGAGAAAGGAGAGGGAAACTCAATGAAAGCTTTCAAGCATTGAGAGCACTACTTCCTCCGGGAACCAAGGTACACTTATATTTTTTTCTTTTTGTCAAAGACTGCAACCATCTAATCCTCCATTCAGATAAATAGTTGTAGGATTTCATTCATGGGACTATCCTGTATAATGTATGAGTCTGGTTTAGCCAATTTGTAACATTTTCTTTTCCATTTTGGCATCCCTAGAAAGATAAAGCTTCTGTACTTAAGAGCACAAGGGAGTATTTGACATCGTTGAGGGAACAAGTTTCCGATCTCACACAAAAAAATAAGCTTTTGGAGGCAAAGTACTTGCCTCCAAAGTCGGAGGCAGGTATTAGTGAAGAACAAGGAGCAAGAATTGATTCCACAACTGAGAGACTCAATGTTAGAGTGATTCATCATCATATGCCCGAGGTATCAACTCATGAAGATCATCGAGTTGTTGATTTGCAAGTCGTAGTAAGAGGAGATTGTTCCATGTTGAATTTGGTAGCTGAAATATTGAGATTCCTGAGGCAAGTTAATAACATTAGCTTGGTATCCATGGAAGCTGAGACACAGACGAGAGATTCAAGTCCAATCAATCTTGTGATTTTGAGATTGAGGATTCAGGTATGTAAAGTTTATTTAAATTTCATTTTAGATGGAGAAAAATTTATATATGTTTTCTAATTCTATAATTGAAAACCAGTGACTAAAATCATGTCTTAAATATGTTTAGATTTTTTTTTTTAAATATGGAAATAATTGAATAGAATTTGAACAATTTTGTAGCACATAAGATAAACTTTTTTTTTTTTAAATTGCATTTTTTCTTATTGAAACTCTATTTCTTTAGAGTGGTTTTAAATTTTAAAAGAAAATATATTGACTTATATATAATATTTTGAAATATTGGTATTTACCATGTGATTTTCTCGTGATACTTTTCATAAACTTATATATAAAAAAAATACTACTAAATGGTTTCCCTTTTACTTCTAGCAGAATTTTCGGTGATCTTAATGTTTTGGTGTTTTTCATATGATGATAATTTTCTTCTGACATTTTCATTAATATTTATCACAAAATACAATTTTAGGTGATTTAACATGCATTAATATTTCCAAAACTACTTTATTAAACTCGTTCAATTAGCTATAATAGCATGTCTAGATAAAGCTTGGTGATTAACATTCATTTAATTCTGCCACCATTATTCGGACAAGAATAGTCGTAAGAACACACCTTTGTGTGCGAAATATGGCTTCCATCATTGAATATTTGGACCTTCACTTTTGGGCTTAGAATTGTCTTTGACTAAGCCGGAGAGAGAGAGAGAGAGAGAGATGAACAAATTTGAGACTTTAATATGAGGAAGTAACATGGAAGGAGATGATAGAAAAGTGATGGTAGAGACACTGATGTTTTACGCAAAATTTCATTACTTTTTACAGGGCGAAGAATGGGACGAATCTGCCTTCGTGGAAGCTGTGCGAAGAGTCGTTGCTGATTTGGCACAATGACACATTAGACCAATATTCTCTCTCTCTCTCTCTCTCTCTCCCCCCTTATTTAACTTTACAAAGATAGAGATATTACACCTCTGCAACGGCAACCCATCATAGTCAGTGTATCATTCCCCCTTTGATCAGAAGCACCTACTCAGCAGGATTAAAATAATTATTGAGCAACACAAACAGGTAAACCTATGATTGATCATTGAGTGGTGTCATATCGTTTAAGGTAAATGAGCATAAAAACCAGATGTGACATAACATTTTAAAGTATCCCAGAGAAATAATATATTGAAATCGGTTAGAAAATCACATCTGGTTGATTATAAACATTTTCGACCTAGATAATATCATTCCATGATCGATTAATCACTGAGTTTTGATCTCAATTGTGTTGCTCAAATAATTATTTTAGTTATACTGAAATATCAATTTTGTACCCATTTTGTAGGAAGAAATAAACGAATAGTTTCTTTTTTTTTTTTTTTTTTGGTTTGAAATTTGAATGGCTTTGAACAATTTTTGACAATCATTTGAAGGTTGTATTAGCTGTCATGTCGTGCCACTTTATTCGTATTATTTTTATGGTATTCTGCAAAATCGGCTCCCATATTTGCTATTCTTTTAAAAGGCAAAAATAAGACGAAGGAAGCATTGATAGATACTTTCAAATTTTGGTCAATGGTCATGAAAAACCAAAACTTACATTGTTTTTTGCTTAGCCCTCTTCCTACCCACTCAATATTTGCCCACGGATCACAACTCTCTCTCTCTCTCTCTCTCTCTCTCTCTCTCTCTATGTTGACAAGTCATAACCACATAACCAATCCCTAGTTAGGACGTGTTAGAAGTAGAAGTTTTGCTTGCCTAATTAATGAAATGAGACACCGATCACAACTCTCTCTCTCTCTCTCTCTCTCTATGTTGACAAGTCATAACCACATAACCAATCCCTAGTTAGGACGTGTTAGAAGCAGAAGTTTTTGCTTGCCCAATGAAATGAGACCACTTACCCTAATCTGTATGCACCTAATGTTTTTGAAGATTTCAAGATGTCCTTTACGGGTCATATATACAAACAAATCAAATTAGTGCCTTAGAGGCAGCGAAAAGCAAAAAAGTTAAGAGAGCCTGGAGACGGCAGGTTTGACTAACAATCTTCAAACATAGAATCTAATGCTACCCCTTTCCAAACAACAAGTGCCTCAAAATGACCATGAACTTTTCTTCCATTGACACCCCCCCCCCCCCCACCCCAACCCCCACCCAATCCATTTTCGATGAGAGGAGAGAGAACGCCTATTCTACTCACCCAAAAACATTTTCTTTGTTTTAATCAAATAATAATTTTGTACCTCACGTCTTTAAAAATAATGTATAAAGAAAATCATCCAATCATATAAAATTTGAATCTTGCTAACTTTCTCAGAGTCTTTAAAATATAATAATTTTTTCACATAATTTTTTCTATATATATAAGAGACTCGAACTCGAGATTAAAAAATAAAATAAAATAGTGTCGGTTGAAATATAATTTATTAATTTCTTTTTTCACATTACTGACATTGTGGTATAGTTTACTTCGTGCTAAATTTGTTAGCCCCCGTGATTTTACACCATCAATCAAGTCTAAGATTCAGTTTGAGTAATAGCGCTATGATATTATTGGGACAATAAACTTAATAATTAGATTAATGAAATTTTAAGTCATTAAAAAATTCAAATTAAAATTTATTTAGTTATAAAATTTTTAGGACGATTCTGTATCATTGTAAAAACTCACTAATTTACCAAATTTTCTATGAAAAGGATTTATAGAAAATATTTTATTTATTGATTTTCATAACTAAAAGGTTTTTATAAAAAAAAAATAATAATAACGATAAGATATCTTTTGAAATGAAATGACAAAGAAATAAACTTTTATCGATATATATATTTTTTAGTTTTTGTCTGTTAGGTTAGACATGACCAAACTATAAAGCGGTGTTTAATTAAAGAAAATGAAAATCAAGAATCGAATTTAAAACTATATCAGATATTTAAATTAATGGAATAAGAATGAAATTTTAGAAATAAAACCACCAAAATAAGGAGTTTGTGAAACCAAAGTAAATATATGGGTTTTATGAGAAACTCATTCCAAGATTTTTTATTACAAATTTAATTTTAATTTCTGAATGCAAAACAAAATAATTAGTAAAACTTGAGTTACACGATAAACTGGAGGTAGTAAAACTTTAAACTCCAACTGTCGGTCCTCTCCTTTTTTTTTTCTTCCTTTTTTTTTTGGTGCATACATGGAATTCGGACTCAAACATATTATATGGGATGGAAAAATGTGTCATTTGAGCTGAAACTTTTTAGTACCGTTGGTCCTCTCCGAGTTATACCTATTTGTGCTTTATTATACTCTTTAATATTCACTCCTTTTTTATTGGATGTTTATATTTACATTTCACTATTAATTGTAATGGTCAAATATTAATTTTTTTTAATTTAAATTTTAAATTTTAATTTTAAAAATAAAAAAATAAGTATCAAAAAAGTCAATCTTCTTAATGAAATCTACGGTGGATTAAATTCAAATATCGACGGTAAGTATCTTTAGAGAAAAAAAAAAGGAAAAAAATCATGCAGCACCACTCAAAGGACCATTCTATTTCGCATGCTTTTCTAAGACTAAATGTCTGTAAAAAGGACCCACAACAAATGACATTTCAAAAGTTGGTCGCGATTGAAAACAACCCAAATGGAAAATTGACCATCTTCAAAGGTGAACTTCAAGTTTTTTAATTGGGGAGGGGCCCATCACTTAATTAGTCAATATATTTCTCTATTACTTAAGAAAAAGAAAATTGTAAATTGACAGGATGGTCTCTGACTTCTCTTAGCTTGCCAGGCCACACAACTTGCCTGTCATAATGACACAAGATGGATGGAAGAATAAGTCCCCAAAGACGATTCACTTGTCTCATTATAAGCTACAACTAAGTTGTTTTACCATTGTCCCACAGTAAAGCAGCCAAGCCACGTTTTACATAAGATTATAGAACATGTGTGTAATCCACCAAAAAAATAAAGTCCCCCCAAAAAAAATAGAACATGTGTATGTGTGTGTGTGTGTGTGTGTGCAAGAGAGAGAGAGAGAGAGAGAGAGAGAGAGAGAGAGAGAGAGAGAGAGTTGTCACCCAAGGGGAATTATTACTTTTGCTTTTCGCATTTGTAATTCTTAAACTTTTTCAAAATTCGTGGTAAGTAACTTTAATTGTTAAAAATTATTAAAATGGTATTAAAATATTTTAAATACAAATTTTTGTGGTATCAAATTTATTGACTAGAAATTATTGTAGGGATATCAAATAGTAAAGATATTTTGCTCAAATATCTTTTTTAAAATCTAATATTCACGTGTTTATGACATCCTAAAATCTAATATTTGAATTTTCATATATTTTCATATCTCTCCTAACTTATGTAACCAAAAAGAAAAGATTTATTGACAGGAGCAGACTGGTGTTATATCACATCTTAAATTAGTGTGAATTAAATTAAAATATTTTTTTCTAAAAATAGAAGGGAAAAAACACAAGTTTTAGTTTAATAACCATGATAAATAATGATTTAGAGTGCAATCAGAGAAGGTAAGGAAAATCTACCCCCTAATGGATACAGTGAAGAAGCACCCATCAATTTTCTCCCATCATCCAAAAATGTCGACTCAGCCATTTAACTTCCTAGTCTACTTTTCGATTATCAAAAATGTTCCTTTCTCAATTCCACAAATACTTTTAAACCAAGGGTATCCCACCTATTTCTAGAACAGTAATACTTTTGTATTAATATTTTTTTATTTCTTGCTTTTGCTATTGATAGGACAATTGTTTCTCCCTCTTGCTCCTTTGCTCTGTACAGAACCTACGGAGACTACAAAAGGATCCCAATTGTTGACTCACAAGAAAGTGACACAACGAGAGGACAAAGGAATCATGTCATGAACGAGCTCAATACAAAGCTGAAATGCAATTTTACGCTCTGAATTTTCATATATATTAAACTATAATTTGGCAACAACATGTGGACCTAGTAGTAGGATATTAGACTCATTTGACTAATATATTGAATTCAAATTTTGAAAATAAAAAACAAACTTCAAGAGAACCAATTAAGCCATACAACTGTTCGAACTATATTAGTCGGATTTAGAAATACCATGGTCAAGTAAATATTTAAAAAAAAAAAAAAAAAAAAAAACTATAATTTGGGTGACTAAAGCTTAAGGAACCTACAACAGAGTCAAGCCTCGAGGGATCAGTATAAGATGGATTATCATGGAGTGTCAATGTTATGAATCCAAAAGTGACAAATTATTCATATTTTAAACCAACTCCCGGGTAAGACTTGGCCTGATCAACATTACAGATGGTGACCGCTGATTTAGAAGAAAAATTCATTGCAGTCTCGAGCAAGTATTACTCATGCGAATCCACTTTTACCGGAAATTGAAGTTCAATAGAAATGGTCAATATTCACACAGAGAGAGAGAGAGAGAGAGAGAGAGAGAGAGAGAGAGAGAGAGAGAGACATTAGCTACTACCCGAGTCTAGAAACAATTGCCATGAAAAAGGTGCCCCCTTATTGAATTTACATCAGAGCAACTGTGCGTTTGCCAAGTTTCTGCATTTCCACAAAAAAGACCAATATCAGTAAAACTACAAACAAAATGCAGACGAACATTTTGCACAATCAGCAACAAAGATACTCATGGGAGATGGCTCAATCCTCCGGCCCTTTTTTCCCCTTTGAAATTGATCCCCTCTGGCTCATAAAATTTCTATTGCGTGAGCTAAGTATATATATATGACAATTAACACTTACAACAAAAATAACAAGGCCATTAGAGACCCTAGCACATAAATAAGCATGAATTTCATTTCATCTTCATAATTTGAAGGCCATCCAGAAAATTAATCAACTTGGACTCACCGATGAGAGACATGTTTAATAAACAAACCCATCAACATGTAGGGGCGCCCTTTACCTTATGAGGTCATTTGCAGAATTAAGCCTCAACTGCAGTTACCTCTTCATCAGTACTGTCAACCGGAACAATCTCTTCTGTAAGTTCACCATCAACAGCCTCCAACTCAGATTCTTTCTCCTCTGGTGATGCATCAATTAGCTTTTCCCTAAGTTTTAACATTAGTTCTTCCCGTATAGCATGATTCTCAGCTAGGTAATGCTTGACAGCCTCTTTGCCTCGGAAGCTCTGCCCATTTATACTATACATGGCACCCGCCTTTGACACGAATTTAAGCTTGAGTCCTAAATCTATGATCTCCGACTCACGGCATATCCCCTTGCCAAACTCAAGCTCAAATTGCACAGTTTTAAATGGAGGTGCATGCTTGTTCTTCAAAATCTTCACAAGGACTTGACTCCCAATAACCTGAAAGGCATGATGATGTTGCAAGGAAGCATTAAGACCAAAAGATATGGTTGTCACAGGATGAAAGTTGCACCTCAAAACGAGCCCCTTAATTTTTTTTAAAAAAATATTTTTTTACAACTTAAAATAATGGGAATTAAGGTCTCAAAAAACGGGACACTTTAAGTAAGCCACATTTAAATGACATTCATACCCTGGACCATGTCGCAAGTAGATGACAAATTGTACATGGATTTTTTTTTTCCCTTTCAATAAATGTTACGTAAGTACATGAACTAAAACTAGATGGAAGTTAATACCTCCTCTCCCTTCTTTACAAGCCCGATCCTCCTAATATTTAGACGCACTGAAGCATAGAACTTCAGGGCATTACCACCACAAGTTACTTCAGTAGGTCCTCCAAATCCTCCAAAAGTAGAAAGTTTTGCCCTAACCTGTAAGCAAAAGTCACATAGTTCCATAAATACTGGTAGCATGTCACAAAAAGCAAGACCAATTAACTGCTTCCAAGTCATGGAGCCGTTGGCTCACTGGTGCCAGGGTTTCCTCCCCTTGCCCAAGGGCAAGGATTCAAAACCCCAATGCACCCCTCCCTATAGACATTATCCCCCCTCCACCCCCCAATTATGCAGGGCTCCCCCCTAAAAGGAACCCCCCCACCCAGAAAAATAAATAAATAAATAATTGCTTCTGAAGGCAAAGACATAATTTAATAAATGAAGCAAGAAAGGACTTCTGACTCGAAGATCATCCATATGCCACCTTCTATGGACTTGCTCTTACCCAACTTCACTTATAGAAACAAAATATTGAAAAATTAAAAAATAAATAAATAATGGATGTGCAACTTATTATGAAGCTCATGAGAATATAGGATGTCTACTTGATACAGGATGGATATTTGAGTGAAGTAACACGTATTCAAACAGACAACAACACATTTCTCGTATGAATATTGTTGCATTTGTCCATTTCATAGATCTCTATTTCATATTTAATTGATTTATACATTTGAAATGAAATATTAAGTAAATTTAACCTCCAACAACCATCAAAAAATAAGCATTCCAGATCAATATCAACCATAAGTAGATCATACATCCCCCTAATACCTACCTCCATGAAGGTTGTGTGCGTAAAAAGATAGATGAATAGATATGCCATGTCAGAAATGTAAGACACATACCTTAAAAGTATCAAAGCATTAGTTTGAGATAATCTTGGAACTTAATCACATACATCAAGAAAAGACAACCACAAGATTCAGCTTCACCTTTGATGGCCTTAATGCAATTGTAGAGAATGAAAATTTGGGTAAATTTTACGAAAACTGACCTGATTTATAAAGAGCAAAATTGTCTGAGACTGAGATAATGAGTGGCTTAATTTGCGAAGTGCCTGGCTCATTAGTCTTGCTTGCATTGCCATATGTGCATCCCCCATCTCGCCATCAAGTTCACCTTTTGGAACAAGGGCAGCCACCTGCATTTCAGAACATTGATATGTAAAGAGCAGGGATATATTGGTTAAGAAACTTGATCTCAAATTCAGGTAGACCATCAGATATACATGTCTCTGAACTATTGCTGAGCTTTTGAAGAAAAGAATTAATAGAAGTTCCCTTTTTACAGTCCATGAAGATGATGCCTGAAATACGTGCCTAAACCAAGAGAATGAGGGACTTTGAACAAACACAGGATTTGTCAGCAGAAGGATCTAAAACACCTTGTAACAAACAGACACTACCAAAAGTAATGACAAATTTGCCACACATTCAAAACTTAAAGTTCATTACCAAGACATATTCCAAAAGTATTTCAGCAGAAATTCTTCGAAGCACACTGAACAATTCATACACAGCCCATATATTGCATTATACTTTAAGATTTTTTATCATTAAATAAGATAGATAATCAGCTTTTATGCTGCAGACACGCCTGGGTCTCTCTTTAATCAAATAAATCACCTTACTTACACTGTCAACAACAACAACATCAACTGAGCCACTTCTAATCAGAGTATCAACAAGACTGAGAGCTTGCTCTCCACAATCAGGTTGTGAAAGAAGCAGATTTTGTGTGTTCACTCCAATTGACTCTGCCAATGCTGGATCAAGAGCATGCTCTGCATCAACAAATACACAATAGCCTGCAGCGAGGGCAAACAAACAAACATGTTAATACAAAGGAAGAAAAACCATTGAGCCAGAGAAATAGGCTGCAGTAATATGGAAAGGAAAGTGATGATAATCAAAGGTGAACAGATACTTGCTTCAAATTTCATCATTAGTTTAATGTGATTACACGTTTGTAAGCACATGTAAGTACAGAAACAGCACCGAACAGATGAATCTGAACCATCATATCATTTAATCTTCTAGCCATCCAATTTTTAGTTGCACAAAAATATCAGAAGCCCTTGTTTCAAATCGAAGACTATCACAACACAAAACTTTCTTTAAAGCTAAGAAATATTTAAAGATCAAGGAGTAAAAGACAAAGAAAATTTTAAATGACCTTCACTCTTATTTTAGGTACTAGTTCAAATAACTTGGCCAATAACCAAGGATTGCAAGCATAAGGGCTACCAAACTAATCACACTGGAAACTGAAAAATTAAATATTAACATCCAGAAGTTAACCTCCTTGCTTCTGCGCCTCTGCAATTACATGAAGAGCAAGAGTTGTTTTTCCAGAAGCCTCTGGGCCGTATATTTCCACAACACGTCCCTGAAAAGAGGGGCACAAAAATATAAACTTTCTCTATGATTGCAAAAATACAAATATCACTAACCTTGATGAAATAAATTAGCACAAGAAGATGAGAAAACTCATTCATCAAGATTTCTAGAGTTTGATATTCAAACCTATACGCACCCAAATGGCTTATGGCACTCTAGTAAGGTTACAACTAAAATTCACAATAATAACTTTAAGTGCTTCCAAAGTAAATGAAAAATTATTTACTACCAGATAGGGAAAAAATCAAGACTTAATATTATGCAAAGTTAATTAACACGTAGAGGAACTGAAACTGGATAATAAGACCACATGTGGAGATAAGAGTGGTGTACAATTTGGGATGACAACAATCACAGAAATTATCTGAACCATGGCAATGAAGGCAGATTCAGATCCTTTTTCACAAGTTACCTTAGGGAGTCCACCAATACCCAGTGCTATATCCAAAGCAAAAGATCCTGTAGACACCACAGGGACATTTTTAGGAGCAAGAGACCGTCCAAGCCACATGATAGAACCCTTTCCAAATGAATTTGTAATCTGATCTAGGGCTTGTTTTAAGGCCAGATCTTTCTTGGATAAATTCTCCTCACCGGAGTCACTTCCATCTGACTTACTTCTCCTTCTGCCTTCATACAGATAACTACGTAAGAACATACATGCACTTTTTTCAAATATGCATAGAATCCAAAAACTCATGATACAGTAATTTCCTTTCTGACCTATGCTCATGACCGTGGCAAAGACACAACAAAATGAATAAATGGCTCCAAATGAACTTGCATGAATGTGAATATCTTGTCACAAGCAAGGAAAATCCGATACTTTATGATGTAGCTTGTGATAATGGATGTTCATTTCTACAATGGCAACAGACTTAGTCCTGCTCTTCGGAAGTTGAACTTGAGTCCCAGTAAACAGGACCAATATTTGTGAGAAAGGATAGCTATGTTTTGAAACAAAGCAATATTTAGTAGAACAGATAGCTATAGCTAGATGGCATAATTCAAATCCGCCCTTTTTCCTTACTCTTTATCAAGCATATGTATACACACGTGTGCGTCTCTCTGCATGTGGAAGTATTGCACAAATTCTTTTAGGGGCTACACCATTTAAGTAGCATTGTTGTATAAGAATCTCATTTGCAGCTCCTGGAAGGGTGTGATGTAACAAGCTCACTTGCATGCACACATCACATAGGACAATAGAATATGATAGCAGCCACACATAACTTTCCATGTTCAAGAATTTGAAGAAAACACACGCATAAACATACCTAACTGTAAGCGGGTAAAAAAAAATCAACTACAAGAATCAATAGGCAATTGTAATTTCATATTATATCCAAATCAAAAGGTACCAAATTAGAAAATCTTAGAAAGGCAACATTTTGAGAACCTTTAAAGGAAAAGCTACGAAACTGCGAAGATGCCCCAACTATTTCTTTTCGAAAACCCTGCAAAGGCCAAAGCGCAAGACAGCAACACCATGAAAATGGGGGAGCATATGGTAAATTTCCATCACATTTTTTCTGTCGCAACCGCAAATATATACACATAAAGACTTATATAGACACGCATAGACATACATAAGTATATACAGCGCGTTTACGCGTCTGTCTGGTGTATAGCAGAATATTGTACTCAACTCCATTAACCCCAAAAACCATAGCATATGAAAAGAAAAATAAAAATTCATACTATTTAAAGGTTCTGCATAGAAGCTATTTCTGATTGAATGATAAATAAACAATTTCTGATTGAATGATAAATAAACAAAAGGGTCTTCAAAAAATCAAAAGTTTTATGATGACCCACTCAGCAAAATGCAAAAAAACTTTGAATCCTGAACACAAAATCAAGGAAACAAGACAGGTTGGGGGAGAAAAAGAATTACCTCGGAGAGAAAGAGAGAGCGCTTGAAAGAATTAGTGTTTCGAAGAAGCGTTGCCATGCATGAAGGTTTCAGAACAGTGAACCTTCACATAAAACTTGAGAGATTCCAGTAATCGAAAGGGACCCAATAGGTGAGATGAAAAATGAAATAAGAAAAACTTTCTGTTGGGTTTCACATGGAGAGAGAGAGAGAGAGAGAGAGAGAGAGTAGGGTTTTCAGGGTTTTTTCCCTCGCCTTTTGAAGTGAGTTTGTTTGGGGCAGACAAGGGGAAGTCAGAGAGAGAGAGAGAGAGAGAGAGAGAGAGAGAGAGAGAGTGAAGTGAAATAAGGCCGGGTTGATCCACGAGACCTACGTTTTTAATACAAAACTAAAGTAGAAAAATAAGAGCGTTGTGTGTTTGGGTCCACGGGCCTCACCTATTATTTTGGGCGTTGTCTTATAACGTATAACCTTTTTCTTTCTTCCTGCGTCGATTGATAACGTATTTTAATTAATTTGATTCTTAATTCGATTCAAATACATATAAATCTTATTTAACTTACGATTTTTTTAATATAATTTTTTATTTTTAAATTTAATATTTAATATTTAATAAAAAAATTTGATACTCTATTCTACTAAATTAACTGTCTATTGCTATATATATTTTTTCTTTCCCACAAATGTTACTATACCACGTAAACGCCTATTTAATTTGAATTATTTAATTTGAATAGCTTGTCACCACAATTTTACTAAAATATTAAATATATAATATAGTCTTTTATAATTAAAATATTAAATATATTAAATATTCAAAATATTCAAAATATTGTTAGCATACTTCATTGCATGCTATATATAACTCATTTCCTTCTCTATTTCCCCTTGAATAATTGAGCGGACACTTTCACAAAATTTATTAGGCAAAAAAAGAAAAAATTTAGATACAATATTTTTCCATTTTTAAAGAGTTCGAAGATGAATTTGATTTCATTTACAACAGGAAATTTTGCATTCGAAATTTGTTATTTGCAACCAAAAAATAAAAAAGATTTCAAAGATTATTAGCTTTTTAAAACTAGATTTGTGTTTTTCTAAACTTAGATTATATTTTTGACTAAATGAAAATTGAATAGTTTACAAATTCTTAAATTTCTCATTTCAAGGTTGATAGTCTGTGCATGAACAAGCTCGTGCTAAACTCAGAAGCCAAGAAAAAACCTAAACCAGAAACTCAGATCAATTAGGCTTACAGAAAACCTCAGTTCGAGGCTCAGATTAGTCATCATTCATAGCTTTCACCCAAATAATTACATACCAATTTTACCTAGCAAACACACACAAAAATAAGGCAAATGGTAAAGCGAAAAGGAAGGTAGTGACAACAGTGCTAAAAAGTTCACAAATTCTGCAAGTTCAATATGGTCACCTATTATAATGTAGATATTTCTGGAAATTTTGAAGTAGCATCCAAAGCACGTACAAAAGGTGGAAATCCAACCCCGCTAACAAATCAATCCACAAATGCAAATTCAAGAAACATCCGCACCACCCCAACCCCAGTTCCTCTCCTTATCAAAAAATGAAAACAAAATAATAAATAATAAAAAAAAATCATAAATAGGATATCCACGAACCATAAGGTCTACATGGGTGAAAAATCTGACATCCACAAATGCTTTCTCCAAACCCACTTCTGAAATTGACACGATCATGCCCTAGCCTTGTGTTCGTCATTTATGCGTGTAATTGATGGCCATCATACTGCTCCTTCCAATATCAAGATTACTGCTGTTTACACTCGGGAGGCCTCTCACCCTGCTCTCCAAGTTGAACTCCCGCACTTTTCTGCAGAATCACAAACCATCAAGTCCTGGGGAACACTAAAATGTAGTGTTGCTTGGGGTAGGAAATATAAAATAGAGATAGTAGAATAAGAGGAAATTCATGTATCTCACCTTTGCAGATGACTGAAGGAGTTCCAACCAAATTCAACCATTGGCAGATTTCCAGTAAGGAGAAAAACAAAGTGTGTATGAGGCGGGGGAAATACTTTATATGAGAAGGAAATAAAGAAAGAAAAAGAAAGTTTTCATTCATCCAGACCTTCTTTTTGCTCTCGGTTTCCTCTTCATCTTCATCATCCTCGTCTTCATTGTCCTCATCCTCTTCATCATCTTCATCTTCTTCATCATCACCTAACTCTAGGAGATCATCCCCTTCAGTAGCCTCCCCGGTAAACCATGACACAGCATGAGGGATGATTTTGTCTCGAATAGTTGACCTATGCACAGCTCAAAACATTCAATTACATTTTCCCAATATTAATAGACAATGTACCATGGAAGTGCAATAGATCATTAACTATGGAGGAGCACAATCAACTTGTTGCAGGTTCTGTCATTTTTGTCATAAAGTGATATATATATATATATATATATATATATATATATAGAGAGAGAGAGAGAGAGAGAGAGAGAGAGAGAGAGAGAGAGAGAGAGACCCAGACAGACAGAGACAGTTGAAAATTCAGAACTTTTACCCAATGTCATAATCTTGTTCCATCTGACTCTGAAGCTCATCAGCCTGTTTGAATATGAACAAGGTACAGAACAACTTAGGACAAATGTAGAGCAATGTGAATTCCATGAGAATAAGCAGAAGTAAATCCTATAAAATCTCAATGATAGTACTTACAAGATCTTCATCTATATCATCTTCATCCTCAGGGACTTGTGGTGGATCAAAAAAGTTGAAAAAACTTACACAATCTTCAGTTTTGATGATTGGCTTTGCATTTTTGGAGCCCTTCTTGGGTTTCTTCTTTAGAAGTTTCTGTGTCAAACATTTCCCTGGAAGCCATTTGATCTCCATCCTATAATGCAAAGCACAAATCTTAATGGGATATATTTCACAGAGGTTCTTCAAAGAAAAGAACATACAAAGAATTAGGTTGACATTGAGCGGTCAAGCGTAGAAAAAAGCATTCATACCCTACGGCTTTCTCAAGGATTGGTTCATCCTCATCAATCATGTGATAGGTTTTTGTCAAAACAGTGTTTGCAAAATAAGGATTGGTATCAAAGAAGAAGTCAAGCTTGAAGCCTTTGGGTTGATCTACCCTATTCCACTTGATGTCTTTTAGATACTTCAGGGCTCCTTCATCACGCTCAGAAATCTGAAAACAAGAAAGAAATCCATGAAGATCTCTAGAATTGAGAGTTGGCAATTACTGATGATTGGCATGTTTGCTTAGCAAACCTCCTCGGCTAGAACTTCATTATTTTTCATCGCATTGAGCCAGAAATTGGGTACCCCTCTTTCTGCAAAAACAATCAGTAAGATGTCAAGCAACCTATTATTCACCAAATGTAAGGAAGACAAGTAAGACTCAGAAGGCACCTCCTGCAGGTTTATCATCATCCTGGTTCATTGTGGCCTCAGTTGTAACTCCTTCAACCTCAACAACTCCATTTACAACTTCATACCGCTGCACATGGTCAGGAAAAAAATAAGAAAAAAATAAGAAAAAAACAAAACAAGAACTAGTACTGGCAAAGTTACTTCCATACACGCTTTGCAACTTAGTCTTGTGCATCTTGGATGAGGCAATACCCACAAGAATCAAACAGTGAAAGCACACTGTTTTTCGCCATCTTTTCCGGTCTCCCCCCCCCGGGGGGCCAAAAAAGGACAGAAGGAAAGAAAATGAAATTCCTAAACTTCATTGTGTATAACTTATGTTCAACCATAGTCCATAGGCTAAAAGTGTGAAATCATCTCACACAGAAAAGAGCCTAAACATCCCAAACTACCAATCAGGAATTCACTCACAAAACCCACCGTAAAAAATAAAGTGAAGGGAGTCAGTAATTAAAAAAAAAAAAAAAAAAAAAAAAAAAAAAGAAAACTGTGGAAGTGAGGGAAAAGAACTATATAAAGTACAAATACCTTTGTGTATAGCGGCTGGTACAATTTTTGATATTTAGCCTCAAGAGCAGCTCTCTCCTCAAAAAATTTGGCCTCTAATTCATCATGTTGACTCTGTAAAGTCAAGACATTCCAAAAGTTAAATTTTCATACAATCAAGCTTCATTGCAAATCCTGCAATTAGATGTCCAAGATTGTTGATGACTCATATGCTTCACAGTAATCAAAAACTAATCAATACGTAGAAAACATAAAAGTTAGCAGCACACAAAGTGAATTTTGCTTACAGAAAGTGATTGTATTAAATTAAATTGCTCTTTTGTAAATGGCAGAGATGTTGCATTCCTCTCATATCTATGTCTTGCATGCATATATCAGGAGCCTTCAAAGTTAAATATCATCTCAAGTTTGTAAGCAGATAAATAAAGGGAAACTTACATAAACTAATCATTTTCTTTTATAGTAGCATATAGTAGTGTCATTACCCATATAAGTCATAGGTGAAGCAACCTTCCAACAACTTAATCATGGCAATCCCAACTCAACATGGCATACCATGTTCCAGTCAGACAAAATAAGACAGGAGTTCTGGTCTGTCGCTGATACGAGACTAGTAGTCTAATTTGAGGAAAATCTAAACTAAACCTTTTGTTTATCAAAGACACATCCCCGGGCAAGTTGCATTGAATCATGTTTCACAGACTTGGTTGAGCTAAAATCATGTTTCAAGTAATTGGTTTTTCACTGCATTTTAAGCATAGTCCATCTTTTACTTAATGAAGGACCACTTCTCTGATATTTTGCAATCACAAGTCCTTTCACTTTCTATTTCCAACACATTTTTTCAGTTTTTCATTCAACTAAAATGCATCCCATATTATGATGAATGTAAACTTCATTGTAAATGACAGAATCATGTCAATTGGGCTGAAAATCATTCACTAAAGTTCTAGCGTTAAAATTGGGATTGCCCATGTGACGGGTTTCCCTTAATACCCCCTTATAAGCCCAGCCCCAAACCGCGTGACACATGCCTAAGTGTACATATCACATTCCAAGAAACACCCCCATCTTCTAAAATGCTCAGAACAAATCTTCTAACCCTAAGCATTTTTATGCCAGGAATCTCTACACACAAGAAAGAAATATATATGTGCGTGTGTGTGTACCTGAATCTGTCTAAGAACCTCAACACGCTTCCTCACGTTTGGAGTCAACTTCTCGAGAAAATCTTGCCCAGCTAGATTCTCTATCTTGTTCTGCATGAAAGAAAAAAAAATCCCTAAAAATACTTTTCTTTCACGTAAAAGGAGCTTAAAACACGAGTAAGAAATCAAAACACTGACCTTGAGAGCATTAACAAGAACAGCTCGATCCTCAGAGTTCAGAGCTAACAAAACAAAGCAAAATCCAAGTCAAATAAATTGATAATCACATTGCGAGAGTGAGAGAGTTTTTGGCGATTAGGGGTTTACCGGTGGTGAGATCAGACATGTTGAATTGATTGCTGTTGCCGTTGCTGTCACTGTTGCTCATGCTTACAAGAGATAGAGAGAGAGAGAGAGAGAGAGAGAGAGAGAGGAGATTGAGGGACGAGAAACCCTAGAGAGAGAAAAGGTTGGGGACAAAGAGAGAGAGAAAGCAAGAGAGGCACACTTTATGGTCGCCTATGACTACATTGAGGACCTGCTTGGTTTCTTAGTGGGCAAAATAGAATACAATTTGGAATTTCCTTTTCCCGTGCAACTTTTGAAGGAAGTGTATTACGGTGGTATCAAGATTGTTTCTTGATTTGTTTAAAGCTTATAAGGTGTACAAAAAACCATCCTTAACCATATATATATATATATATATATATATATATTTTTTTTAATTATCAAAATCTGATAATTATATTAGACATGACTAAATTATATTTAAATTAAATTAAACTTTAAATAAAACTCTCACGATACCTGCTTTTATTATACACAAAATTCGAATTCAATATTTTATTTAAAATATTAGTATTCAGTCACTATACTAACCAAGCGTTATTCGCTCTAACAATCTCTGGTACCCTAATCCAACGACACTTGCATAAAAAAATGTCAAATAAGATTTTGAATAAATTTTTTTTTGAAAAAATTATTTCATTATAACTATTTAGATATCGACAATCTAATGACAGATTGTGATTTTTAAAAATAATTAATTATTTTATGATTAATAACTTGTTAGTATTTCTTTAAAAAAATAAACAAATCATAATAATGGGACATAATTAGTCTCTTCTGGAATCTTAAAACCCTTTACTCACTTTACACCCAAGTACTTTCTTTGTCAAACATTGAAAATCATGGTTTTAATAAATTTATTACGAACATGGTGCCCTCTTTGATTTCAATTCATACCCCACTCAGTACCCTCGTTAATTAACAAACCTTAAGCAATATTTGTAACACTTTCGTATCTTTAAAAGACTAAATTTAGGATGAGATATAAATTAATACGTTTGATTTACTCCGATAAAAAAAAATACATTTAAATCACATAATGCGCGTGTGTATTTTTTTAATATTATATAATTCAACGATACACTTTTTAAATTCATCAAATATATATAATAATATTTAAACTATATAGATGAGGCATTAAATGTCGGACTAGTTCCACTTGATTGTTCATAAATTGTCTAAATTTATGCCTTATAAAGTCAATCCTCCTTTGATAATCTTCATGCCATTTTCATTATATGGCTAACTTGATTTTCAACTACAACTCTAGTTAACTAGGTTTGTATCCCAACTTAGTAAGAATTACCCACATGAATTGATTTTTCATTTACCTCTATTTAAATCTAACTTGAAGTGGGTTGGAAAGTTATTTCAAAACAATTTATGCAGAAAGATAAAAATATTAATATTAGTTAATTAGAAATTAATGAAAAATTGAATTAGTGTTAAAAATTAACTACACATCTAACATATTTTAGAGTAAATTGTAGTGAATGATCAAAAAAGAAAAGAAAAATCTATGAAGCCTCTTATATAAGTTAGAGCCTTGGTTTTTTGAGTCACAAAACCTATCTTTCGTGCTATATATATATATATATATATATATATATCTTTTTTCAACTCTATTTAAATATATAAATCTATTATAAAATAAAAGGGGGATCATTTGTCGGACCTCTCACGGGCCGAGCCCATAAAATCTTTTGAGAGGCCTCGAGCGCAAGCCCACCTATGTCCTTCCCTTCCCTTACCTGCCCTTTTACCTTCTGGGTCGGTTCCGTTCATTTGGGTTTAGAGATTCATACGGTCTCTTTATGCGGGGAGCGAGAGACCACAACAGAGAGAGAGAGAGAGAAGGAGGCTAATGGAGGAAACGTAATTCAAAACCCTAAAACCCTAGAAGCACCGCCCTTTATTTTCCCGCCACAGTGCAAGTCAGCAAAACCTACTCCTCTATCGTGTCACTTCACTCTTACTGCTCACCCACTCTCAATTTCTATCACAAATTCCAATTCAACAGGCAAACATCTAAATTTCATGCCTATGTTTGCAGTTTATCTCACATCGTATAACGGTTTGGATTATAGTATTCTTTATTGTTGTTGATTCTTGTTTTGATTGAAGATATTGAACAAGAAAGGTTCGAAACAACAATTGACAAGGTTCCCAGGCCTAAAAACTTGTCGGTTCTGGATGATACTGGGGTTAGTGAATGTAGTAGAGTACATGAATTAGCAAATAATGAGGTTAATTTGGGGAAAGATGAGCAGAAATTGGTTATCAAAGAAACTTTTCACCTTTCGAACTCGATTTCCGTGAAAAGTAAGAGTGCATTGGCAGTTTTGTTTCAACAAATATTCAAAATGATCAATTTGATCAAGCAAACAAAACTTTGTAGAAAGTGAGAAGTGGAATTTGATGGGTTTGGAGGATTTTGATTCGGAGTTGGATGTGGGTGTGATAGGTCAATATTTTGAACCAAGTGAAATCATTAAAGAGACAAGTAATTGAGGAATGAAAATTTTGGAACATGACGTGCAAGATAGTACCATGTTAACTGCGAAAGATGAGCGGAAGATGGTGGCTACAGAAAGTGTTGAGCATTCAAACATGAATTTGGTGAATGATCATAGTGGAATCGATGGTTTTGTATTCAGAGATATTCAAGATCAGCCCAATGAAAGATTGCTGCAAGAGCTTATGAAAGAGTAAACGGTGGGCTCTGGAGTGGTAAATATAGATGGTGATGAGTGGTGCTTGATGAATTTGGATGTGGGCATGATAGCTCAAATGTGAGAACAAAGTGAAACTAATAATGGGACAAGCACTTCGGCCGGGAGGGATATGTTGGAAAATTTGGGACATGACATTCAAGAAATAGAGAGAGACTTGAAGAGTTCAGATCCTTCTAGTAATGATACGAATTCTTCTTGTTGTGTGATTGGAAGGGAACAGATAGAAGAAAGAGAAATACACGATGCCTCTGGAATTTGTTTTGAGATGAAGACAGATGAGGAAATATTTCGTGGAGATGCATTTGATAAGGAAGATATTAGTTGTGATAACCAAAGAAAGTTGGATGTGAAAGCTACTGATTTAACTTCCCATGCTTTGAGCACAGGTGGTTGTGTTGCCAGCGGCATGGAGGCGGAGCTCCAAGAAAGCAGGAAAAGCAACATAGAGCATGGGTCTGAGAAGCTTCTTGACAAGACAGATGTGGATTGTAAAGGGGGCGATAGCGTGGAGGTCCCCAAAAAAATTAAATGCAAGGGGAGCCAAACAGGGTAACCCTTTGGAAACCGCATGTGGCAGTGTTTTATGGGGGATATCTCACAGGAGAATGTAATGCAAGCAGTTCCATCTACACAAAAGCCCTTCCCTTCCAACCTTCTCATGCCTCGCTCATTCTCTTCACTCGTTCTTTCTCACTGGTGTTTGCAAATTGATTTTCACAAGTAACATTGGTTGTTTGCCTTACTACTGCATGGTCAATGGAGATGTCTGTGTAATTACATAGGAATCCACTGATAAGGAACTATTTGCTGGCGTGTGAAACTGAAAGTGCGGTGCAAGAGGGACTTATTTAGGTTTAAGCAACTATATTAAGTATGCAAACTTCTTTTGCATGTTAAAGAGATGACGTAATAGTTCAGAAATTGATAGTTGCAACTTGCACTTCATAGTTCATGTACTTAATTGTTAAATGTGATCCCTTACGGATCAAATTACTGCATGGTTCAGCTTCAGTTGGAGTGCTTTATATTCTAAAGTTACAATGCATAATGGTACTTGTAGTTGTTTTTATTGTATTGATTATTATATTTCGTCAAGAAGAATTACAGCAAACTACCTTGTCTTCTTTTTGGTTGATATCTAGCCAATTTTCTCATGGTGCTGGTCATCTATGGTAGGTTACTGATGTTGGCAAGAAGAGAAACCGGGGTCCTCCCTCCGAGAAAAGAAAAGCTAGAAAAGAAGATAATATTATGTTTTCTGTTTTAAGCTTTCCATTTTATCCCATACAGAATTGAGAAGCATGTACCTGGAAAATAGAGAAAATTTGGTCAAGTGCCTTTTTTTGTGAAAAGCAAATGACAACTTACCTTAACCACTGGTCATGTTTGCAGTGATTTATGTGTCAATCAAGCAAATCGTTGTTTCTGTTCTTTCTGACAATCAAGGTCTCACTCAGGAGATCAACAGAATTTGTTAGTAGTGTATATAATCTCTGCATATATGAATATGAATAAGTAGTGCATAGTGGAACTACTTGCTATACTATGGCAATTCGTCACAAAACAATGTGCACTTTTTTTTTTTTTACTGAGCCTGATTTCAAAAGTTGCTGATTTATTGACCACAAATCTTCTCGCAAAAAGAATGAAAAGGGCAGAAAAGAACAGGCAGCTTGGTGTTAAAAGATTGAAGTTGCAAACCATAGTAAAAGCGAAGGCAATATCTTATTGTCAGCACTATCTAATGGGAAGATGGCACGAGGTAAAATAACTCGCTTGACAATGATGTTCCGATTTTATTTTTTATTACAAGCATAAATTGTTTAAAGTCTTCCCGTTCCTATTGAAGGTTTGGATTTGGTAGATCATAATTAATTCGTTTCAACTAGTTGTTGAGTTTTGTCTAATTACTCTTTGTGAGTAACTCCTGACTGAATTATGGGAAATTTAGACAGACAAGTAGTACTGAAATATTCATGTTGATCGACCGCCATAATTGCCTAGCAGGTCATCATGTCATCATGTGGCAGGGTGATCTGTTTTCAGACGTTGACTCGTTAAGTTCTTCAACTGTCATAAATTGGTAGAGAGATCTGTTCGGCTATGAAAAGATTACTAGAACCCGCCTTATAGAAGCTGACACTCATCCATTTCTGTAGTCTTCATGTGGGAAGTTCCTTGTATGCTAACCTTTCATGTTCTGTCATTTCACAGCAATTGTATGACTTTTATTTGCAACTGAATTGAGATGGATCATTGTTAGCATTCTAAATTGAAGTTGAAGTATTTCACGTTTGATGCTAATGCATTGCAATAATGATATAAAAGACAAACAGAATGCTAATTTTCTTTTATGTTTCCCAGGGTGAGATGCAAATTTTCCCATGATACAACACCCTTGACAAAGTCCATGGTATGCTTCAAGTGAGCTTTTATTTCTTAATGCTTCCTTATGAGCCAGTCGGTCATTCAAAAATGAATCACTGTATGCATTTGATGTTAACTCTTGAATTCCTTCTGTATGTTCTGCTTGTTCCAGCCTTGCTGTTATTTTGCTCGAAATTCTTGCATGAAAGGAGATGACTGCCCATTTGATCATTAGCTATCAAAGTGTCCCTGGAACAACTTTCTATTTAAAGGTTTTTGCAGTAGAGGTGATGAATGATTGTTTTCACACAAGGTAATAGCATCCCTCATTGGATAATATTTTGGCCAATTTAGCTTTAGATTCTTCTTTACATTTGGTTGTTGTCTCTATGCTCTACACTGATGCCCCAGGAAGGGTTATTATCAACTCCAAATGTGAAAAGGCCTGAGCTAAAGTCTCCACCTCAATTGGGCACTAGAAATGTGATGAATCAACCGAGTGTGAATGGCACCAAGGATTCTCCATCTACTGTAAGTGTGTGCAAAACTGCATTAAGGTCACCACCGCCTCAAGGCATTACAAAAGCCAATAATCTACAGGCAATTAATAATCACTCCATTCTGGTTTTACCATCGCCTTGTTAGAACACAGCGCAGAATGTGGCAAAACCTATGATAAATTTCCCTGCTCAGGTTCCCAAAGGGATCTGCTTTCATATGGAAAATCACCTTCGCAGGATGGTAGGGCACTTAAACAAGCTTCATTGGAAAAAAAAAGATTATGATGTGAAGGCTGGCAATCATGAGTCAAAATGCATCTGATGTAATTCATAGCTCCAATGAGACACAGAAGAAATATCCTGTAGTTGAGATGACAGCAACTAAAACACCGTCGCTGGCTCCAAAGGGCATTAACTTTCTTTTATTTGGGAATCAGAGCCATAAGAAAGAAACTAGCTTGCCATCCTTAGAGGGCTATGGCATTCGAATGCGCCTTCAAGATGAAAAAACTTCACTTGATCAACTTCTAAAGTCAAGTATGATGGATTCTGAGCCTGAGAAACCCCAAAAGGATGTGATGGCATCTGAATCAAATAAGCCACTGGCGTCAAGGGTGATGGCACCAAAGCTCTTAGTGTTTCCGCGTCCATCTAGTCAATCTTCTGAGTTTTTGGCTGATGGGCAGAGCAAAAACACACCAAGTTCAAGTCAAAAGGCTTTCTTATCTGCACTGGCATTTGCCTCCAAGTATGAGATCTCAAACAAAGATGGACTGGACCGCTGGTAGAAATGTTGTTAATCATGATGTTTACAAGGATCCCAGCAGTAGCACAGCTGGCAATTCACGCAATTATCCAATGAATGCCTTGACAGTTTTAGATCTCTTATTTGGATCCTCCGGTAAAACCAAGAACTAAAAGACAGAACTATTCTCTCGAAGACCGATCCATGAATTACAAAGTTCGTCAATTGTTTATTCTCCAATGAAAATTGAGCCAGGTAAATTCTCTTCTTTATTAGAATGGTTTAACATACTTATGATATGCTATTGAATGCTTTCTGTTATTTTGCAGCCAGGATTCGATGAACAAAAGGCTTATTTCTGTGATAGATTTTTGGAACACTAGGATGCAGATGCCGCATATTGTGATTCCAGAAGGTCAGCAGCAATCTCATAAGTTCTCTTTGTAAAATTTTTCATGCAGATATCTTATTCTTTTAAATACCATCAACCCTATTAGACTGAAATTTGAAATTTTGCTTTTGCGGTTTACGTGGCTCAATTTGGTGTATAGTTATTGGTGTCCTAACTGAATTAATTTGTGTAGTTGGGCTCAGCACCCTCTCTCTCTCTCTCTCTCTCTGTGCACTTGAATTTACTTGTTACAGATTTCCAAATGTTTAGTAAGATGCGAGACCATTTTTTCCCCGACAGGAAAATGAAATTCTTGCAGTATTCTAACTGGGAGCAATCCCAATTATAGGTTCGTTGTCTTCATTTTGTACTTGGGGGAAGATGGCCAACCCCACACTCTTCTGTTACAGGTACAGCTTGAATATGGGCTGAAGACTTTTGAGGGAAGATCCATTTTGGAACCTGACATAGACTGGGTTACAGAGATCAGGTGTTGCGTTTGGTCTCTTTCATGATGTTGGTCGCAATGTTTTGGGCGCTTTGATGCGCGTATAGCCCTCTCAAGATGTAAATAGTACAAGTGTGAAATTCTGTCACCCAGTGGTATTCATACTAAAGAATGAAAAGTTGCAATCAATTTGTACACCATGGTCTGATACAATTTCACGTAATTGCGGACAAAAATGTTTATTAAAAGTTTATATTTAAAAATTTAATATTTATATAATTATTTTATTGATTATATTTAGAAAACAAATTGAGTTAAGCTATGTGGCTCTTTTTTTTGGGTGGGGGGTGTGCAAAGGCGGCAGGGCAGAGCAGAAGAAGGGCACGTAGTTGTGCAAATGCCACGGATCAACCTACCCAGGAACTGCTTCCCAAAACGCAGGACAACTGAACAATCCTACTCTGCCCTCATGTCATACACGTGGCAGGCATGCAGTCGCAAAACCGGACACGTGTCAAATTATTGGGACTGGTTAAAAAAGGTGGTGAGGACACGTGTAGAGCATTGTGTTTGAACCGGATTGAGTTAAAAAAGAACAAAGAATTTGGGATTATATCATATCCCATTGTCATTTTGGTTTTTACTCACGTATGCGGAAGCTGCCACCTCCTTGAGTTTCTTTAGCACAAGGGGCCATTTAGGTTAGGAGGTGTCAATCATTTCCTCTTCATCGGCACAGGGCTTGTTGCACCCCTTTCTTATGCACCGCACCGCACCGCACCGCACCGCACCGCAACTTTGATTCATTTCTTTATTTTCTTTTCTTTTGTATAAAAATTTAAATATGCGATCATGAGAAATTTTGTACTACTAATATGTTCCCTTATCAACTCTATATTTTTATTTCAATTATTAAAAGATGTTTTTTTTCATGTAATAATTATGTTGAAGAAGGTTTTACACACAAAATTTTCTTAATATACTTTTGATTTGTATAGTTAGTGAGTTATTATATATATACATATAATAGGTTAAATAGAAATTACTTGACGCTTTATACAACTCAAAATTTATCTTTGGAGTTTTTAGTAATAATTTTAATTTATTATTAATTATATTAAGAAATAATGTCTATCGTGTTATCTTAGAGTTATAGATTTCCAATTAAACTGAAAAAAAAAAAAAAAAAAGTGTACCTAATAATCTCTACTCTATTTTTACTCGTAAAAGGTCAATGCAAAAACATGATACGCATAGCTGTATCAATTTTTTCTTTCTTTTTCCTTTTGTCTAGTAATTAAGATTTCTATTTATAGAAAAAAAATGTATTCCCTCTTGTTTTACGAGAAGTAGTTCATGTAAAATCTTATAGATGAAACGTGGATGACAAAAATTATTTCACCTTTCCTTGTGATCCCCAGAGGTCTTGTTCATAAATTCTAATGTGACGGTCTCAAAGAGAGATCAGATTCATTTTCTTAATTTAGTGATATCAAATTTAAATTTTTATATAATAAAAAATAAATAAATCTGATGACATTCATATTACTTATTAAAAAATAAATTCTCTGTCAATGAACCCTAATTCAAATTCATCTCAAACATAATATCCTTGATCTAAAAAAAATCCAAAAAAAAGAAAAAAAAAATCCAAAAAGCCTTACACATCCGAATTTCAATGAGTATCAAACGAAGTGGAGATTTAAGGTACGTTATAAATTAATTAAATCATAATTGGTGTTCTTTGAGGATGTCCATGCAAACACCTCGAGAAAGGTGTGACCAAATGTTCTTTGTTTCCGAATCTTTTTGTGCACCAAAATAAACATACTCCGTACGCCTTACAATTGCCCCCCGGATCGTGTCAAGGGTCACTGTTGTTTCTTTCGTGTTTTGTACGTCAATCAAGATGCTGACAAAATGTGATCCAAGGGGTCCGAGTTTCTGCAAATGTACCATTTTCAACAGCATGATGGTTACCCCACATCGCATGCTTCCAATGCCTCCTCCCATTTCTTATCCTTACCAAGTTTTTGTTGCTCGTTCTCATTGTTTTTTGTTTTCATTTTTGAAAAACGTAACTCTCATTTACTAGGAGAAGAAATTGTAGTAAAAGCCATGTATGTAATAATTAGTCATAAATACACTTTAATCTTGACTAATGATCCAGATGTTATTGTAACTAAATATAAATACTCTTTGATCTGGTACATCTTAAATAAAATATAATATTTGGGACATATATATATATATATATATATATATATATATATTATAAAATTAATTCATAATAATTCAATTTCACGAGAATCGGATTTACAAAAACTTGTATCACATAAAAAATATAGAAATAATAATTTATTAAGTTCTATGTCTGTCCTAAGAAATCTAGCACTAATAAATATAACTTAGCCATGTCTAAAATCAATAAAGATGAATAACTAAGTGATTTAAAAATAATAATAATAATAATGACTAGAAAATTGGATAACAATTTATGCAAAAGGCTCAATCTTTCTCTCAAGGTGGGGTCACAAAGAAGTTTCTAGAAAGTTGAGGGACTAGAGTCCATGGGGACATATGCCAAAAGTGTGTGCATTATCAGTGTCACAAATGGCAAAATCTCAGCCTAGGTGTTTTTGACACGTTTCCCTAAATGGCTCTCTCCCACTCTATCCTTTTTTTTTTTTTTTCCTCAGCTGGGTTGCGTCGATTAATATCTAACACCGTTGTGGGTTTAACTCTCCCAATTTTTTTTCTCCGTTCCAAGGATTTAAACTCGAGAACTCGGTTAAATACCGAACGCTCTCTCCTCACCGTCATTTTTCTCCTGCACTACAAATTTCAAGCGGTCTTACACTTGACTTGTCAAGAAAAAACCAGTGCCCAAGTCTCCAAATTGGTTATGGAAGCCAAAACAGGAGTTAAAGGAGAGGAAAAATGTGATTTTTACCCAAAAATGGATTCTGGGTTTTCTTCAAATGTTGCAATTAAGGAAGAGGAAATGTCATTTGATATTGATAAGATTGATTTCGTTGGCTGCAACAATTGGTCTGCTTCTTCTTCATCATCTTCTCATGATTCTACCAAAATGGAGTTTTTGCCTAAACCTATGAAGGGTTTACATGAAAATGGGCCTCCGCCATTCTTGACAAAGACTTATGAAATGGTCGAGGACCCTGAGACTGATCCAATCGTGTCTTGGAGTAATACTCACAACAGCTTTGTTGTCTGGGATTCTCACTTGTTTTCAAGCAATCTTCTTCCTAAGTATTTCAAGCACAGTAATTTCTCAAGCTTTATTAGGCAGCTTAACACTTATGTGGGTATTCATAGTCAATCCTTGTTTTTTTATTAATCTTGTAATCATGTTTGATCTTCCCTTCCTTTGTATATTTATGAAAATTTTGCAAATTTTCTTTTTTCTTTCTTTGGAGTGGTTTATCTCGCTTTATGGTGTAATCGTTTTTTTTTTATTGGTCTGGTTATCTTGCTTTATGGGCTTCTAGGGTTGTGCTAATTTCCTTTTCTCATTGGTCTAATTGTATAACTAAGTATATGCTCTTATGTGAGTGAAATCCCCTTATTATTATATTTTCTAATGTTCTTTTTTTTTGGGGGGGGGGGGTTTATTTGATTAACTTTAAGTGGTCTAATTTGTGTCTAGTTTTCTTCAATTTGGTAAGCAAGTTTCTCTGATTTGTGTTTTTATATATAATATATATACAATCTCTCTTGTATTTGAGATTTTACTGAAGTGTTCTATTTTCATTTTAATTTTTTCTGCAGGGATTTTAGTTTTAACTGGGTTTTCTGATCAATTATGTTTTTTCGTTGGTTTTTAGCGGCCTATGTCTTATTGTGTTGATTGCTTGCTAGCCTTGTCTAGCGTGATTGCCTTTTTGCAGTTGTTTTGATCAAATAGTTTTTAATGGTTTGCAGGGATTCAAGAAGATTGACTCTGATAGGTGGGAATTTGCAAATGAGGGATTTCAAAGGGGAAAAAGGCATTTGTTGAAGAATATTAAGAGGAAAAGAAATGGCAGTCAACAAAATGTGCAGCAACAAAATGGAGGAAAAAGTTATGGTGAACAGAAAATTGCTTTGGAGGCTGAACTAGAGATGCTGAAGAAAGACCATAACACAATGAGATCGGAGATTCTCCGCCTCAGACAACAACATCAGGATACTCAAAGTAACTTAGTTAACATTGAGGAGAGGATTCAACGCTCTGAAAGAAAGCAACGCCAAATGGTTGTTTTTTTCCTTGCTAGAGCTGTTAAGAACTCAACTTTTATTCATAACTTAGCTCAACAAAACAAGTTGCGGAGAGAGTTGAGTAGTGGTGAAAACTTGAAGAAAAGGAGGTTGGTTGCTTGTAATGGGGCTTTGGACTTAACCCACAATATTCCATTGTTCTCAAATGCTATGAGGGATGATTTGATCAACCCCATTCAAGATCACAAGGCGAATAAGATGTCTAGAACAAATGGTGCAGAGATGTTCCATGTGAATTGCATAATGTGGGAGAAACTATTGGAGGACAATGTGATTACCCAAAACGAAGTTGATGATATGGCTGTGGGTCAATCAGACATTGTCCATGAACCGGAGAATTTGATTGCTAAGCCACCACCACCGAATGTGGTCTTTTGAAGGCATGACGTGGAGATATTATTTGGTCTTTCATTTGTTTGTGAATCTTTTGAATCAATGTTGTTGTTTCTTAAGTTAATGCTGCTGGTTTTTTCTTTATGCAGGGAAAAGTTGCTTATACCTCCTTCATGAACAATTCGAGCTTCCAAGTGGGGGTACTAAGACTTTTCTCACCCACAAAGAGGGATCAGCTCAATGTACAAACCTGATGTTCATTCTTCCAGCCTCGGTTTCTTGGGGTTGTAGATGGGTTTTTAGTTTCTGGAGAAAAAAAGCAAGGTGTGTTGCACCAGTGACAACAAATAAGGCTTGTAAATAGGTGTCTAGTGGACTTCTTGTTAGTTGTCATATACTAAATAAGGCTAATGACAAAACAAAATGCTGTTTACTTTCCTGATTTGGTGAATCTTTGACAGCCTAGCCTAACTCTCTTTGGTTCTTTCCGGATCAAGTAATCATATGTTCCCCACTGAATGACCAGATGATAAAAAACGCTTACCTGATTTGTATAATATAATAAAAAGGTGACCCCATGACTAGAAAGCTCAACAAAGTCCCTTTTCCCCTCATTTGAGAGCCAGGGGTATGGTTAGGACTTGGCATTAGAAGACCTTTTTTTTGTTGGTGGTCACATAAAGTCCCTTTTCTCCTCATTTAAGAGCCAGGTGTATGGTTAGGACTTGGCATTAGAAGACCCTTTTTTGTTGGTGGTCACTGAATGTGACCCAAAGGGATTTCGGATTCAATTTTATTGCCTATCGAAGCAAAAAGAGAGTTTAGGATTAATTTAAGCTGGCGTTGAATTCCTTTCTAAGGACTAATCTATCGCTTGTCTAGCAGTGTTAGCAAGAGTCTTGTCTTTCTCAGAGGAGACTAAGATCACAAAGGTCCCCACTTTGAGAAGTCTCTACCAACTTATTATGAAAAATGGACTTTTTCAATAATCCTAACGATGGATTTGCGTTGTTTTTTTCCATTAAAGTAAAAGCTCAAATTTGTGGTTTGGTTTCTGTCCAAGAATTCTCACAAGGAAGATGGCAAGTGGTGTTCATGGGGTTATACTACAATGTAAACAGCCATAACACGTTCATGACTAAATTTTAAGTGAAGTATAGTTAGATTGGATTAACTAACATTTCTAAGTTGTATCTTCATGTCCATAATTAAGTTTTTAGATTGATTTGTAAATAATAATAAAATATAAATAAATAAATTAAGCATAATATGAGAAAGATATTAGAAAGATAAAGTAAATAGATTATTGTTTAATAGATGATTTTTCCTATTTAATAGATTATTTTCTTAAAAGAAAGATAAAGTAAATTGACAAAATATGAGAAAAATATAATCATGTTAGTAGAGGTATAAATGAGATTGGTCGTCTCATTAGTAGCTTAATCAGTTAAACTTATGAATTAATTGAGATATACAGACTAAACATTTTTATACATTTAAGATTTGAGTCAAATTTGAATTAAAAACGAATTCGAGATTTAATTTATGAGTCGATTCAATATATATAGTTGTATTATAGTTTTGATTATGTTCGCTTTAAATTCTACCATCACAGTACACTATGAAGTATGAATTTCTCAATATTAATATTTCTTTATTTGGGAAATGTTTTTCACTTTCAAAACATTTCCAAAACATTTTAACATGTTAAATTAATTTATATTTACATGAAAATTCTTATATTTTCTATAATTATATATATTTTTTCATATTTAATGAATTATTTATTTATTTAATTATAATTATAATTTTTTATATTAATTGTTTTATAGTTAATAATTACATATTTGATCACTGTAGATTTTTTTTTTTATAAAATATAATTATTTTATTATTTTATAGAATAATTAATATTTACATAAAATTGGTTCATATTGGTTTTTGCTTCTCTATTTCGATTTCCCTGCAGCATAGACAATACATGCAAAAGAAAAGGGCCCCAAAACCGCAACAAGCGTTGGTCCTCTCAAAACAAAAGGGAAATCATCTCTGAATGTGTCTTGCAAACTGATAATTATACCCTCTGCACTTATAAACAAAAATGATAACTATTTTTTTGTTTCTTTTTTGATATCAAATAATTTACAAAATTCACCGACTAAACTTGCTTTGTTTTCTTTAGTTTATCAATTTTGATTCGATTGATGCATGTGAATTTATGGGTCGAGTCGAACCGATTGTGAGTGCAATAGAAGCTGAACCTAAATTAAAAATACTGACTAACAAAATATTAAAACGTCAATTTATCTCTACTCACGTTCACTTAGGTGAATAATTTTAATATTCATCAGACAACCTGTATGCATACAAACTGGCTTCTTGTTAATCCGAATGAATTTCATTTATTTTTACCGAAATTTTGCTTCTGTTTGAAAAATCATTGAAAATTGAACATGTAAGGGCAAAGAGCAAACAGCTCTCCCTTTGCTTGTAGCCCCTTATGATGCGGGAGGGTCAAGTGTCAGAACTCAGAAGTTGCTATAACTGGCTTCGCTCCAGGAACAAAATTGACCACTGTCTCGTCAAAGACAGGAGAGAGACCCGGGAAAGGCATGATGCGTGCACCTCGGTGAGACCTGTAACGCAGATCTTTTGATGTTGACCTCCTCAATGGATCATGCAGTTGCATTTTTCTTACCAGACATCACTAGAGCAAAACTGTGCCCCTATGACGGTAGGTGTAAGCTCCAGGTTCCTTTTAATATTGGGGGTATATTGGGCCTGTCATGTGACTAGCTCAAGGACCTAGCGTTTGAAGGCATTTCAAGAACATACCATACAGGAAAGAAGAAAACCCAAAATAATATTACCGGCAAACATTTACAAATGTAAGTCCAAAACAATCCGACGCTGCAACAAACAAAATCTAAGAGAGAGAAGGGGGGATGAACTGAACACCAAGTTGAAGAAGCACTATTGCATGTTGGCGTCAAATTTCATCTGCAAATCCTGTTGGCTCAATCAAATATCGCACAGCAAAAGCTTGAGAAATTTGAGACTTCTATCAATATCAATGAGAGTATCATCTCCTGAGGGTTAGTGTGCCATTTTGCCTCACTGCTCCTATGGATGTGGATGAAGAAGAAGATGACACGGTTGATCTATCAAACTCCTCTTTGTCCTCCGTAAAGGCCTTGCTCACGATATCTAGGAGTTCCATATACCTTTGCTTCTTTACCGCAGAGCTATATCCCAAGTATGCTAAATGTGACCAGTCATCGGCATCCATTATCTTATCAAGCACATTTGAACAACGTGGGAAGAAGCGTTTCCCTAGTTCAACTGCCAAACAAGGACAGGTTAGTAGTACACAAATATTTGCACCTACCACCTATACACATCTTTGATTGTATTATGTCTAAACCCACTTTTCCCTGAAGAGAGAGAGAGAGTATTGCTATAAAGGAATCTTAAAGAGAAATCAAATGTGATGTGTTAAGGTTTTCTTGTCAATAGAGTGTTACATTGTAGAAAGGACATGCTCTTCATCCAATTTAATTTGTAACTTGGATGTCTTTTTGTCAAAAGAAGCCTTTAGTCCCCTCAAAACCTAATGTCAAAAACATGTCATAAAACCAATATACAGTGCGACAGCTATATCATGCTCATGCATGGATCCTAGTAATCTTCTTCTTGATGGGAGAGGAAAAACGTTATTCATGGAAGAAAGAGAATGAAAGTCAAGGTGGTGCTAGCCCCAGAAGCTAAAACGACAAGGAATACACAAAATCAACAACCTCCCCAAAGAGAGAAAAAAAATCAAGAAGGAAAAAAGAAAAAAAAGAAAGAAAAAGAAAATTCCAGGAAGCCATCCATTATACTGATGAAGACTATTTCCACCCCCCCCCCCAATTTTCTTCCCGATTGTGTTATTGGCAAACTTGAGAACCAGGGCATGAATGCATACCAGAAAAGAGCATGAGAAAGATTACCGGTCCCAGAGAGTGCTTTAAACCTATTCAAATGCTCTTCTCCAATCAGAAAAGGTGCCTCATTAAGATTCACAGCTGTCCTCTGACTGCCCAAATCACCCGGATTATTGCTTGCTAGCATAAATTCAGAAGTTCTATCAACTTGAGCAATGTCCATTGCAACTCTTGCTTCCATGGGGAATAGAAGTCTTGCCAATGCAACTAACAAGAATCAACAACTTAAATGAAAACCTAATTACGAGATATCTATATGCAATGACCAGGAAAACAGCTTTGCCATGTCAAATAATTTTATAAGCAAACCTCAATCAGATGCACAACTTTAATTTTAAATTTTTTGCGCAAAAAAATTAACATAACAACAAGAATTAACCTAGTCAATTTACAAATACCTATGATGAAGGTAGACAATGTCTCATATCGGAAGCAAAGATTTTAAAACTAACCATGCTAGTGTTTGAAGTTGAACTCTGTCAAAGCCCAAAAAGCTGCTAGATACATAAATGGTCATGGTTCAAATGACAACAAGAGATAATACTAGGTTTCGTGCCTTTTATTTTCCTACAAAACCATGAAACAGACCAACATAGCAAGATGACCACAGTTGATGCCAAACACAAAGGAGCAGCTTACCTCTGTTTTCAAGGTAGAGCAACTTCAACCGCAAATCATCTCCTGCCTTGGCAAGAGAAAAGGCAGCTTCTCCAAAGGATGAATCTCTTCTTTCCGCATGCTCCAAAATTTCTACACATAACTTGTCCTTTGGAGAAGCTTTTCCTTCTTCAGTACTCTTGTAATAGTCAGCTGCCTTAGTGAGCCTCTTTGATATTTGAAGCGCTTTCCTGCCATCTGAGGTGAGGTCGGTTGGACAAGCCCCCTTTGTAAGAAGAGAGATAATTATCTTCGGCTCTTTCCTCATGGCCGCAACATGGAGCACAGTGTAACCTCTAGCATTTCTACGATTAATATCGGCAAGTGCAAGATCAAGAAGCTCAGTCGTGGTTTTTGCATCACAATAAGCCACAGCATAGTGAAGGGCACATGCATTGTCTAAACTAGTATGCCCTTCTTTTAGCAGCATCCGGACTAGCTCAACATCGTCTGAATCCAAAGCCCTGTGTATTCTCTTCACATGCTTATCAGGAAAGCTGTTGCCTTCAGGGCCATCCATGCCAAGTTCCTTACGAGAATCAGAAATTTGTTTGGCAACATGTTTAGGCAATGATTTCTCAAGAGTCACAATATCAACATTAGATTTGACCATGACCTCAATGCACTTGGCTAGCAATCTTTCACATGCACCACTGCATATATTTGCAACAGATAAAATCACCAAAACATCATCTGGTGCAACCTTGCCAAGAATTTCTAGTATGTGTCTCTGCAATTAAATCCAATGCAAGCACTGAAAAAAATCAAATTGCAAGAACACTAAAAGTACCAATATAAGCAAGTACAAATAGATAGAATACTTTAAGGTAGAAATGGGAGAGAAATGGAAACAATATTGTTTAATTGCCTTACGCTTTCTCTGAACAATCCTACACTGAAGAAAAAACCATTCCTCTCAAAGGTTTATACAGCAACTCCAGGCCATTTCTGTTATCAGTGCTTATAGAGCTAACAACCATGATAACCATGACGCAATTTAGGTCCCCGGGGGGCTTTCTTTCGATGATAGTGGGAAACTCAGTCACTACTCTTTGGCATGCATTGGTAAACTCATTGGACACATGCAAATGCTGACAAACAATGTGCACCAGGCAAGTACACAAGTTTTCTATATGAAGTTTGATGTATTTCAGTAGTTATACCTCACAGCGATTTAAGATCAACAATGGGAACAAATAAGATGCATAGTGCTAAGAATCTATCCTTTCTATGAATCTTTTTCTTTTTGCGTTCAAAGAAGGCAATGATCTACACAATCCTTCATCTTAAAAACTTTCATTCTGTAAACTTTTAAAACTGCTGAGGAAGCACCTTTTTGTCTAAGGCATTCTCAAGAGTCTAAAAAGGCGGAGGAGTCCTACAAAGAATCATTAGCCTTTACATGGTGAACAATGAAAACTAATCTGCATACAAATGCAATAGAGCTCAAACAAGCTTCCTGCTAGTGCCACACAAAGATCCCGATAACTTTGAGGTCACGGAACAAAATTCAAGCATAAGCGTGTAAAAATCCAAATCCTATATGGGGATGAGATGAGAATTCTCTGATGCAAATTAGGAGCGCACAGATAAGCTATCATTGAAGACTTTTCAGATTAACCTACACAAGGAAAAAGCAAGCTAAAACTAAAACATTTTGCTGACATGTCCATAAAAACACAAACAAGTAAATCAAAACACTTAGCCACATTATCAGAAAATGAAGATGAGAGTGTGATAATCTGAATTAGAAATGTTCCTCTATCACTTTGCCTACTAAGCAATAACAGAAACATGCTCAGTAAAGTTTTCATTTCCCATTTCATACATACCCACATCAGTCAACCACTTACAAGACATCAACTCAATCAAAATACTTAACAAAATATGTCACCCATTTACCAAAAATTGAAGGGGGAGAGAGAGAGAGAGAGAGAGAGAGAGAGAGAGAGGATGATAGTCATATATACCTGAAAAACAACAACCAATTCAGAGATCTGAAAAGTGAAGGAAACATAGAGAACCTCAGCCAAGAACTCCACAGCAGGTCTACAAGCAACATGAGAACACTCCTCATCAACGCAAACACAAACACCTTTAGGCAATTCTCTCACTCTCCCACTATACATATAACCTAGTACAATCAAGAGCGACTCCATCCCAATCTCTATTTCCTTAGCCAATTCCTTCAACTCAATTTTCACACTGTTGTCTCTCCAGCTCCCAAATAAGCTCTTGAAAAATGGACTTCTCGCCGCCAAAATGCACCGATGAATCGGTACTTCGTTGCCGTTGTTGAGGATGATTTTGGCGTCTGAGAAGTAGTTGTCGACATCGGAGGATTCAAAGACGGAGTCGAGGCTCTCGGAGAGGCGTTTGAGAGCTGTTACGTCAGCTTCGGAGAGGTCGGGGTTTGGAGATGAGGAAGATAAGGTTTCGGAAATATTGGAGTTGTGGTTTGGGAGATAACAGATGCTGCTGCTTCCTCCACTGATTATGTCGTTTGAATCTGAGAAGGCTGTTCTTGTATCCATTAATTCACTGCTCTGAATTGTCTAGAGAGAGAAATTAGAAAAATAGAGATGGCCTATTCTGTGAGAGAGAGAAAAGCTTTTTTAGAGAGAGAAATTCAACAAAAGGATCCATGTACAGCGAGAGAGAAAAATTCAACAACGAAGAGGAAGAAGAAGAAGAAGAAAAAGTAGTAGAAGAAGAAGAACGCCGCCGACGATGTGAACTTAACAGGGAGAAAGTGAGGATTTGGAGAGTTCACGATAGGGTCAAAGATGCGCGTTTCTGTGAGATGATTGGGTAACATGCAGAGCGAAAAGAACCAGAAGATAAAGGGAAAGAGCGGAGAAACTGCAATCTGATGTGTAGTCAACTAGGGTAGGAGAGAGAGAGAGAGAGAGAGAGAGAGAGAGAGAGTCGGAAGAAGCAGAGGGAAAAGAGAGGAGGAGAAAGATCTGCTTCCTTCTTCAGGCAATAACACATGTAATTGTTCTTAGATTTTATTGTCCGTACATCATATCTATCCATGCCTATCAAATCACTCAGAAACCCAAAAAAAGGGCACTGGATTCTATCTTCATGATGAACCGGAAAAGACGAGGATTGGCCCCCACTAACTCTCCTGTCGTTTTCGGCAATGGCGTCTCTTGAGTGCCACCATCGGACGGCTGATTTTTAATATATTTCATCCTCCGATCAATAATGACGGTTAAATAGTGATCGAATAGATATAAATCTTTTAGTACACCTATGAAAATTTTTACAAAATTATTTATTTGAAGATATTCGTATCTTTTTAAAATATGTCAACAACACTATTTTCATTTTTAAATTACAAAGCTTAATTTTCAAACTGATTTGACATTATTACCCTTGACTAAAATGATGAAAGTTGGTCTACACTACTTTTATTGCATAAAAATAATACTGCTGCCCATCCACGGCCTTCCCTTCCATATTAAAGGAATTCCTTTTATTTTTATTATTATTATTTCTTGAGTTTAATTTTTCCTGAAAAGTTATGAATAGAACTTTGTTAGATTTAATAAAAATGAAACATTACCCGATATGAATGGATGGAGGTGCTCATGCTCATCTTTCCTGACATTTTTCGTTATTAATTTTTTAACACCATTTCGCTAGGAGTTGTATTTTCCCCCTTTTTTTTTTTTTCCTTTCTTTTTTTTCTCATGTAATAAGATTAAGATTATATTCCTTCTTTTTTTTTTATTTGATAATCGATATTTAAAAATTTAATTAATCGGATTAAAATATTTATAGGGTTCAAATAAGATACCGTCTCTCTCTCGATATCTGTTTTTTTTATTTTTAAAATTTAAATTCAAATTTTTAATTAAAAAATGGCACTAGATGCCTCGTTTGTTGATTCCAATCACCTTTATTTATTTTTATACAAAAGCCGGTTGGAATTCGCCAAATTGTTTTTGACTTTCATTTTGGTGCTATGTCATTTACATTTGCATTTGTTACCGGTCAAAGGCAATGCTCTGGACCTCCTCTGTTCCCGCTTCCTTCACAATTTTTTAGGCATATGTTATAATAATATATTATATTATATATTATAAAAATTATTTATTTTATTTTGCGTAATTAAGATTTATATAAATTCGAGTTAAATGCCAAAGAAAGGAGTAGCGTTCGTACTCTCAACTTTTTTTAAAAAAAATTTATTTTAATCTATCTATATTTTAATTTATACTTTATTTTGTAAAATTTATCAATTAAAGTGACAAAAAAAATTAAGTTAAATTTTCTATAAAAAATATTTAAATTATAATATACCAATAGTTTTTGAGTTAATCTAGGTTCCTCGGTTAAAGTTTAAGTCAGCCGTCTCGATCGAAACCTTAAAAAAAAAAAATAACATTAGATGATGATACGGATGTTGTATCAATTATATTACAATGCAGTCGTGTGCCTAACCTACCCCTACATCTATATAAAAATCTAACTAAATATGTTAACAGTGTCGAGGTAGGCCACTGGCGTTTTGATGCTCTATAAGCTGTATATCAAAACATTATAATATGATAAGAATATTTCAACCCAAAAACTTATCACACCTTATTAGCATATTAGTGCTCCAATGGCAGTTTGAATGGTGCTTAATTCCCGAACTACTATTACAAACATGTTTAAATATTAGTATTACTTGCCGCAAAACTACCATTTTAGTCAAATATCAGATATCAAATATTGGTAGTACCATATTAGTCAGCTGCCCCTGTGAGCCTCTTCCGGATCTTGAAGTGCCTTTTCATCCATCCAGGTGAGTTCAGCAACATGAAGCATCCATAACCCTAGCTTCTCCACAATTTTCATGGGCAAGTTAAATATCAAGAAACTTGATTGTCATCATAGCCTCACATTAAGTTAGTTTGGCATCAGATTGACATAGGTTGGGACCGAAGAGCAGCAAAAGGATATGCAGAGCAGCCGCAAACAAAATGTAAACTAAAAACCTAATTAGAATGATATTAAGCAGCATGGCCCGTTGCCGGTGCATCCAAGACCAATTTTTCCAACAATTGGTTTAAATGTCATTCAAGTTTAAGGAACAATCATCACGAAAACACCATATACATGAATGACACCTATTTTCTGGCCCAAAGGCAAAACAAAAACAACCTCAAAACCATAACTTGACAATCTTAAATAAGTTTTGACTATAACATGTTTGCTCTCACGCCTGTAGTTACACTCATAGATAAATGTAAGAAAGCTAATTAATGCTCCAAATGAAATTAGTATTAAGGACTTTAAACACTCCTCGGTGCGCACTCCTTTTCCAACCCTCTTCCAAAACAAGCACCGAATCCTCCTTTCCCCTTTGGAGAGGAACCATGATCGTCAGATTCCTTCCTTGTATGAATAGTTTCAACAAGTGCCTCAAGTTCTTCCTTTGCTCGTTGGAATACATTTGGACCCTTAACTGCATCCACGGGGGTGTCCTCATCAATGTCATCACTCAGACCATGGGTTTCCGTGTGATGATGATGGGTCGGCAACTTGGAATGCATCTCAGATTCAGTTGTTTCCCCTGCATAATCATCTAACTTAGCTGTCTTCATATCATTTTCCGTGAATGTGGAGAAAAGAAATTGCGGAGTCACTTTGCTTTGACTTCCAATCCGTATATCAAAATACCATTATGTAAATATCAAGACCATTGATTCATAGAAGAAAGCATGATCCAAGCACGCATGTACATTTAGCACAGCAGTCAAATGAGACTGCCAAATTATGTGCAGGACATATCACCACTAAAATCCTCTCAGACACAAAAGTATGCATAAATCACAACTGCCAACAAACCAAAGAAATTCAGAAGAAGGATCCCATTACCCAGAGAAGGGCCTCCAGGGGAAAGGTACTTGGTGAAATCTATCCAAATTTAGTTTCCAGGTTACAAGATGGTCACAATCGGATCACTCTTCTTAGGGACTTTCACACGAGTGCATAAGCATATTTATAAAATTAGACACCATTTAGCTAGTAGATATTGGGCCCACTACACACACACACACACACACAACTCGCTCATCCACCATTTATCGAATATGGGATTTACCACCCTAGATGATTTCCATTTTCCAACACAAGTAGAAAATGAAAATGTTCATTCTACTACAAACAATACATCAACCTAGTAACTTGAATTTCCAATAATGCAAGATAAATTCAGGTCATGTTCAAGCCCACAAAATCTTACCAAACACTGAAAATTCGAAAAAAAAAAAAAAAAGATAAGGGGGCAATATAGAGCACCTGCATTCTCATGTTTCAAGACCAATGTAGTTACATCCCTGCAAATAAACACAAAAAAACCCAAAATTTCAAAACCCCATTCAACAATTAATTTTGTAAGATTAAAAGGATTAGATTACTTGATGTTTCACACAGAAAACCCAAAACAAATGCTTAATGATGTTTCAAAAACCCCATTTCAAATTTAGTATCAGATCTATGAGAAGAGTCGGATTCCTTTTTGGGCCCATGAATTGTTTGAACAATAGTAATAATCACACAAATAACACAAAATTAATGTTTGATGATGTTTCAAAATCCCATTTCAAGTTTAGGATCAAACCTAGGAGAAGAGTTTGATTCCTTTTTGGGTTGATGAATTACTTGAAAAATAGCCTCAAATTCCTCCTTGACCCTCTCGAACACACTGGGGGCTTTAACATCATCCAAAACGGTGTTCTCGTCAATATCGTTTCTCAATCCGTGTGTTTCCTTGTGTTCATGATTTGCCCTTTCGAATATATTCGGTGCTTTCACATATGTATAAAATCAAAATCTAATCAATGTGAGGATTCGTATATGTAATATATATATATATATATATATATATATAGAGAGAGAGAGAGAGAGAGAGAGAGAGAGAGAGAGATTTCTACCGGAGAGAGAGTCCGAGGAAAGTAATTCGGATTCCGACATTAAACAATTTCTCAGGGTGATTTCAGATTTTGTGGTTTTGAGGTTCGGAGATTCTGGATTTGGAGTGGTTAACGTTGGCGAAGAACGAAGCGACTTGGTTAGGTAGTCGAAAAGGTAACGGAAATTGGATAATCGTTTGACGCGTTTGGGTTGGAGTAATATCTAAACGAGATGAAGTGAACATTGGGCAGCGGAGCCCACTTTAGATTTGGACCAGGCCCACTTTTATAAATCTCTCTCTTTCCTTTACTTTTCTTCTAAAAAAAAAAATTCATATTTCAACTAATTTGATTTGAACTATTTTCAAACATTTTTAAAATGAAATCTCAAGAAAAAATCTCTTGGAATCCGATTCTTTTCAACATTGGCTCATGCAGCCTTTGCTTTGCAAAAAATGGAGGAAAGCCAGAGTGATACGAGGAAATCATTAGAATATCTGTATAAAGAAAACTTTGAACCACCGACGGACAGTTGGTCTAATAAGATATGGTGTTAGATCCCTTAATTAAGTTTCTGAGTTCAACTCATAATTTGAATATGAAAAAATTTATATTGAGAGGGTAACTTCTTAAATAAAACATTGCAAATCTCGAAACCGATTAGTCAAAATATAATTTTGGATACCGATCGGTATAGTAAAAAATAAATTAAAAAAAAAACTTTGAACCATGGAACATTATCACACAGAAAATAAATCAGCCATCCGAACTTAAAAATCGAAAGCCACGTATATGTTTTTTTTTTTTTGGGTACAAAAAGCCACGTATATGTTGGAGTTGAAGACGAAAACCAAAGTACTTACCGCATTAAGTTCTCATATATATTACCGCATTAAATTTAAACCAATATTTTTTTTTTATTTTCGTTATCGATATTCAGATTTTATCCGATTAATTTATTTTAAACATTATGAGACTCATTTTTTAGATTTATTCTTCTAAATTTTTTTTCGTCATTCTCAAAACTCGAATTCAAATTTTCTAATAAAAAAAAAATAAAGTATCCGATCATTCAATACAAAAAAATTAAAAACAAACATTCTCGGATTTATAGCTCAACACAGAAAATTCACGGTAAGCAAAATTTGAATCTCTCTAAATGTAATTTTTGCGTCTCATCTTGAAGTCTCATGGCCATGCTGTGTTCCTCAATAGTTGCTCATAATACCTTCCTTATAATTCAAACATTAATCCATACTAGAAATTTATTAATCTTAAACTTTACTAAAGAAAAAGGGAAGAAAAAAAAAATAAAGTATCCGATCATTCAATACAAAAAAATTAAAAACAAACATTCTCGGATTTATAGCTCAACACAGATAATTCACGGTAAGCAAAATTTGAATCTCTCTAAATGTAATTTTTGCGTCTCATCTTGAAGTCTCATGGCCATGCTGTGTTCCTCAATAGTTGCTCATAATACCTTCCTTATAATTCAAACATTAATCCATACTAGAAATTTATTAATCTTAAACTTTACTAAAGAAAAAGGGAAGAAAAAAAAAAGTAAATTTTAAAAAGGATATAGAGGGAAAAGGCTGGAATATATAAAAATCTCATCTGAAATAGAAGATAAGACACCTCTCTATTTAGGATAAAATTCTGAGTGACTTCAAAAAAATTGTATCAGGAAGATTTCAGATTCAAACAAGATTTTTCACACATGCATTTATGAACTAATGCCTTGTTAGTTTAGTGGCGAAGGAACTACATTTCCTTACTCAAATTCTAGTCATCAGAATGGAAATAACAAGTATTAAGAGAGCTCGTTTCTTAATAAACTTGAAGGTAACTTTGATCAACGTCCCGTAAGTTTAGTCGTAGAATATTAAACTTTTTTAATCAAAATCTCGAATTCAAATCTTGAAAATGAAAAAATAAACACCGAACAATTTCTTTTCTAAATTAGACTTTACAATAAATTAGACTTCACAATATTTAACTAGATCGATCAGCTAATTCGAATTCAACCGTTAAGTTAAAAAAAAAATGAAGACAGAATTGAGTGTAGGCCACCATAGAACATTGACCCAGTGGTTATGGTTCCACTTGGGAATTAAGCTGGGTTCGAAGTTCGAACACTATGGAACCAACGCACATGCACACAAAAAAATGAGTATAGGCCGAGTTCAAGCTGGGACGGAAACTACAAGATCATGGTTGGGCTGTGGCCCAAACCCATTAAAACAAGGCAGAGCCAGACAGATTTGAGATTTTGTGACAAATTTTCCTTTTTCTAGCTTGGTTGAGGTTTTATTTTATTTTATTTTATTATATCAACTGATATTTGAAATTATATTTTAATTAATTTGATTTAAGATTTACAACGACTCATTTAAGAGGACTATTCTCCCAACGTAGTCTGCTCCATGTCCAAGTCACGAGTCAATCTCATAACCTTGATTAAATGATCTAATACCACATTTCACTAAATCAACTGACCGTTAATGGCTGAGATTTTATGGGCAAGAGGAAGGAGAAAACCATGAGTGCAAATTTAAATGTTACTTTTTAAAAAAAAACCGATCCCATATTTGATTATCTGACTATTCAATTTGAGTATTGTACAACTCGTTTTAGAAATGACACTCTTAATATCTATTTTTTTATTTTTAAAATTTAAACTCAAAATTTTAATTAAAAAAATTTTATGCATCAATGTCACACAACATTAGTGCAAGCTTGGTATCGTCTCTAAACAATGTGTGGTTCAAATGGTACAAGTTGGACTTTTGAATAATAATGATAATAAAAGAAGTTGTGTTAAAAAATTAATTACCCTCTCATATGAGAATTCAAGGCCTGCAGGAACAAATGTAAACGTTGGATTGGAGTACTAAAATCTTATTAGCTGACCTGGCCCCCCCTATTTGTTTTTCTTTCCTTCTTTACTTTCTACCCCCATCAGTCCTGGGAAGGTTAAGGAAGTAATTTCAACATCGAATTACCCCTTGACGGATCTAATCTTTCTCTCTCTTAGCCATCTCCGCCCCCGTTTTTTTATACAGGTGAATATTTGATTTTTTTTAATTATTATCGATAAAAAGTAAATATATATTAATTATTTGAGATACAAGAATTTATTATTTTGTTTTCTTGTATTGTTATGATTGTCTTTTATTTATATAAATATAGCTAATAAAATTTAAAAATGATTTTATTATTTTAAAATTATTTTAATTGTTTTGTTTAACATATATTTAATAATTTTTACTATAAATTTTTGGTATTTTTTTTTTCTTTTGAGCCAGCTTGGTATAAGTTTTTTTGTTAAAAATTTTTATTTTTGACTTAGAAGTTAGTATAAAAAATAAGAGTTTGAAAATTTAAATGATAAATAATTTAACAATTTTAATTAAAAAATCTCTTTGGTAAGTTGTAAGTTTAGTAAAATTATAACAAAGGGCAATTTATTCTTTGTACTTCAAATGTTTTTTAATACTGGATTTTGCTTCTATCTCACATAATTTTATAATTTTTTTGGAATATTAATTCTCTTATCCATATGTCTTTCCATATTCTTTTTACTCTAAAATTGTCATTTTGAAATTAATTTCAATTATATCCTCACATTTATCAAAAGGGCGCAGCTTTTTACTCTAAGATTTAGTATTTCATTTTTTTTTTCATAATCCTAAATGAGAAACATTTAGATTTTAGTATTTTAGTTCTAATGACAAAATCGTGTTGTATGTGTAACACGAAACAAATTAACATCCTTGAGAGTGTATAAACAGAATATTAAAAAAAAAAGGAAAGCAATTTGAAAGAGAATATTTAGTCAAGGACTTGCTTTGGAAAAAAAAATGAAATCAAACCCCATCTGGTTCTTTTTTACTTTTCTAGTCAAACATTGCCCATGTTCTTTCCTGCTCGACGTTGGAAACCCGAACGTGCGAGTCGAATATGTCAACACGAATTCCAACTAAATTCGAACATGCGAGTCGAATATGTCAACACGAATTCCAACCAAATTTGACAATGAAAGAAAAATTATTGTTAAAAAGAAAAAAAAAACCATTTGGAGATAAGCTAATATATATATATATATATATATATATATATTTTTAACCTTGTTTGGGTCATCACTAAATATCCAAAATTTTATTCTAATTATTTTAAATCGATCACTGTAAAACCCGTTTTACAGGTAAATTTATTCTAATTATTATTTTTTTTGAATAGTCATTGAGTATTGTGAATTTTGTTTTTATTATTTTTCTTCAAAAAATGAGAACTAGAAGTTCCTCCTCATGCCACGTTGCCAACACCTCGATAAGCCATATCGACTTCCAAAAGGGTGTTAATACAACTATTGTTATATATTATTCTTTTTTGGTGATGATCATATCATAAATTTATAATTACGTTTGAATATAAATTTTGTCAAGTCAGAAGCATAATGCATTTCACGGTCAAATGTTTTCCTTACAGAAATGTTAGAAGCATAATTATGATTGTATTAATATGGAGAAATACGGAGTATTTTAGAATTTCATAAACATTTAATACGTTGAAAATTATGATTCTAGAACATCCTTATGTTTTGCTTCTATAATATAAGGTTTTTCAGATATTTGAATTTTATGTTCTTATCTTTTCTATATCTGTAAATATAGTGATAAATATATATGAAATAATAATAATCAACCTGTTTAATGGGTAACAATATTAAATCTTTTTATTTAATAATATTTAGATCGGATTAATCAAAATATATCGTCAAATACTTATCGATTATTAAAAATATATATATTTGTGAAAATATCCCCCCTCTTCTCTCCGAATGAGAACCGGTGATTTCATTTTTAAGTTACACGTGCCAGAGGCACAAATTTATTATTATTATTATTATTATTATTAGTGAATAAGATGACCGGATAAAAATAAATAAATAATAAAAATCAAGTTCCACACCCCACGTGTCGGGAGAGGAGTACAAAAGAATAAAAAACGATATCTGTCACTGTAATTAATATTTCTTCATAGATATTTCTCCCTCATGACTGGAGACCAATTAGATTGACCTTAAACAAAAACTTTCTTCGGCCTACAAAAAGGGTCAGGGCTACCCAAATAGCGATCGTCATCCCCAAGTGTGGATAAATTTGAACCAAACTTGCCTGGCCAGTGTCTTTCTTTGCTTTCCGTTCCATTTAAGCCAAGACAAAAAGTATTGCATCCCCCCCCCCCAAATTGACTTCACAGACCAAACAAAGGGCTTTGAATAACATTTAATAGCATGTTATTTCAAATTTTCAACAATTTGGATAACTTTAAATAAATAAATACTTGTTTAATCTTGCAAAGGTGACAAATAAACTTAAATAAAATAAGTTTTAAAAAAGTGTTTCTTTAGAGACTTCTGTTGGGGAGAATGAAACGGACCCCCCCAATGTCCACGGGTCAATTCTTCCTGCTATTAATGGAAGGAAGATGCCGGAAAATTAAAAAAATAAAAAAAATAAAAGAGAAGAAAGAGAAAGCAAAAGGAAGGTGGTGGGATGGGATGTGGTGTCAATAGAAGACATTAGGGTCGGAGCACACAAGATTTTTTTTTTTCCTTTGATCAACAGCGATCCGAAGTAATACTTGCTCAAGTTATTGTCTTAGAAAGTAAATTCTCTTAACGTATTTTTTTTATATTTTTAAAATTTATATTTAAATTTTAATTAAAAAATTTAATATTTTTTTCATCAAATTAATTACTGGATCAGTGTTAGGAAACATAGGATAAGGGATCAGTGTTAGGAAACATAGGATAAGGACGAGTTGACTAACCATAAGACAAATCAAATCCAAGTGAAGGCTTTTGGGGGGGGGGGGGTGTGGGTGTGTCGTGTGCGCAAGATTGTGCGACTTCTAAACATGTTCTATATTAAGCAAGATGATTTTGTTTGACCACACTCGCGCTCCCAATCCAAATCTATGCTTTCATACCATTTTCCCACAGATTGCTACGGGAATTGACTTCAAATAACCCATAATCATCATGACAACATTAAACCATAATCATATTGATCCTTTTGGGTCCAATGGCAGTACCAAAAATTTCTTTACAGTATAAAATTTATTTTTTTAAAATATATATACATATAAATATTATTAGAAAAGTTAAAAATTTAAAGATGCAAAATACTTCTTTTTTTTTTTTGACATACATTCAATCTTTAAAAATACCATTTATCCTTTACAATTAGAATAGCACTCATTTGCCTCCTTAGGACCATCATCATTTGGGACAGAGAACAAGAAAAGATGGATAGATTATTTCACCTATTTTGGTTGAGAATATTGTACTCACATTCACAACCTTATCTCTTTCAAAGAGAGGATATGTGGTTCGTTCGATCAGCTATTTTTATAATATTCTTTTTTTTTTCAAAATACTATATAATAAAATAAAAAAGTGTAAAAAAAAACATACTACAATGTCAAATTTATAATAGCATTATAGATTAAGAGACGTTTTTATTTGCGATCGCTTGCTATAGCCCACAATCTCTGGGATGATATTAGTGAGTTAGGAAAGGGGCATCTATTGCTAGGCTCAAAAACTTTAGACCGAAAAACATGAAAGTTCTTTTAATTCAAAATGGTTATTTAGTTCAAGATTTGGAAATCAAACACATAGTCTTTCAAGAATTTTAAGCCTTGAATAAATCAAAACAGCCCTGTGGATTTGAAACTAGAAAAAAAAAAAAAAAGGAATAAAACTAGCCGTTGAATATACTCTTCAAACACAAACCCAATAACAAATTTTTGTTCTCATTCAAATTAAAAAATTCCACAACTTGTTTAATAAAAAAGTCATTTCAATGGCTGCTCTAGTATCAATTGATTTTCCTCTATATTTGTAGGTATGTGAGTTTGGAATACGTGTTTTTAGGAGGTCAACTAGGGAACGACCTCTGACTATATTTTTAGAAAAATCTAAGCAGGTTGGTGCATAAAAGGGATGTTGCTCACAGTCAGACAAGTATTGGATTCTAGTATTGGGTTTGGTGAAACCTTGAAAATCAGGAACTTGTGAAAAAGCTCCTCTGAATTTTCCAAGGTTTGCAATTCATTATACATGTTATTCATGGGATTTGAGTTCTAGATTTTGATCATCTGACCTTAAAAATGGAGTTTATTTCTTGCTTTATTGCTATTTCTTATACTTACCAAAAAAAAGAAGTGATTGAATGATTTAGTAGATGGGGTTTTGAGAAATTATTATACTATGAATTCAAACATTTGTCTTTGATGATTTTGGTATTACCCTGATTTTCTCTGTCACAATTTGCAGGTTAAAAAGGTTACGTTGGTAGAGGTTAAGGTTGGTTTATGTTTGTGAATTCATTCATGGACTTATTGAGTTCATCAACATCTGCAGAAATCCGGCGACAACTTTGTCTTCTTCTTAGTTTGGCTTGTCACATAGGAAATGATTCAGAAAATGTTAGTTATGAGGAAGCCGATTCTAGTACTAATTCAGATGGCTGTGTTGTATTAAGCAGCGGAGACCAAAGAAGCTTCAAAAACAGCCAAACAGATATTGATAAACCCCTGCTTGATAAAACAGTTTCATTCAAGAGACTAGTCCTAGACAAAGAGAAGTTGGTGTCAAGTGCTTCTTCAGACGGTAAAATCAAGAGACCGGACCATGATCAAATTCCAACACTTTTCATTCCTCAACCGAAGGTGCTCTTTTCACCAAGGCCTTGTGAGATTGATAAATCGATGTCATTTAAGAGTCCAGTACAAGATCATGAAAATTTGAACTCAAATACTTTGAAATCAATGCCTACTAATTTGGTCTTATACTTGTCATCGAAACATGCCAAGGAGCTTAATGCTGCAGCAGTTAAGCTTCAGAAGTTTTACAAAAGTTATCGGACAAGGAGAAATCTTGCTGATTGTGCAGTTATTGTGGAGGAGTTTTGGTATGTTAAGTCACGTGTGACTAATGCATGAGTCGACTCCTCTGTTTTTTTCATGAGTTTTCATAAAGTTGTCTTTAAGTCATATTGTTTGACATGTTTCAGGTGGAAAGCACTGGATTTTGCAGCACTTAAACACAGTTATGTCTCATTCTTCAATGTCGAGAACCATGAAACTGCTGTTTCGCGGTGGGCAAGAGCAAGGACAAGAGTAGCCAAGGTAGTTTTCTTCAACATAAAATTAGTACTTTTGAAATTGCTGAGTTATTTTTTGATAGAATTGATGTTGATCATGGCTCATTGTAGGTCGGAAAAGGCTTGTCCAAAGATGAGAAGGCTCAAAAACTAGCCCTCCAACATTGGCTTGAAGCTGTAACTACTAAAGTCTTTTCAATTGTTGAACCAGAACATACAACTGAATTTCTGGCCTATAGTTTTGGTCATCAGCTGCAATTTCATATATTATAGTTTCATGTACCAATTGACTTCTTGTGGAGAAAAATATTACTCAACCTATTCGACATCTTGAATCTCTATGCATTATGTGCAGATTGATCCACGTCACCGGTACGGTCACAACTTGCACCTGTATTATGACATCTGGTTTAAAAGCGAGAGCACCCAACCATTCTTCTACTGGTAAACTTCCTCCTTTCCTCCATAGAGAGAGTGCATTCGCTTCTTTTATAACTTTGTAATTGATGATCATTACTATGAAAAATTAAGGTTGGATGTTGGAGATGGAAAAGAAGTAAATCTTCCACGATGTTCAAGAGCCGATTTGCAGCGACAATGCATCAAATATCTTGGACTTGTAAGTTACATTGGCTTGTTTTACTGTTGGATTAAAGTTCTCTAATATGTAAGAATTATCCAAATAATTAGATCCCTTCTTTTTTGGCATATCAGAAAGGTAGAGAAGCATACGAAGTGATCATAGTTGATCGGAAGCTTATATATAAGCAAAGCGGAAATGTTGTACAAACCATTGAAGGGTCTAAATGGATCTTCGTTCTAAGCACAACGCGTGCATTGTACGTTGGCCAGAAGAAGAAGGGAACCTTTCAGCATTCGAGTTTTCTGTCCGGTGCAGCAATCACTGCTGCTGGAAGATTAGTTGCACATGATGGAGTGCTTGAGGTATAAAACAGATATATGTCTAAGCTTCTTCAAACTTATCTGACTTATTCTCCATATATACTATATATATGAAAATATCATGTTAATCGTATTAATTTTTCTTGTCATTATTCTTTTTTTTTTTTTCAGGCTATATGGCCATATAGCGGTCATTACCATCCAACAGAAGAAAATTTTAGGGAATTTATCAACTTCCTGGAGAAACACCATGTAGAGCTCTCCAATGTCAAGGTACTAGGATTACCCCCTTAGTTTTAGTTCATTTGACATACTTTTTTGGTACATTGCCATAATATTTCTCTTCCAAACTTGTCTGCAGAGATGTGCTATTGATGATGACAGCCCATACAAAACTGTCTATGAGGAACCAAAGCAAGAGCCGACTCCAGCTTCTACAAATACACCATTGGAAGATACCAAAACAGCTGATGCAGATCCTAAAACCACAGAAGAAACCATCGATCCTACAATTGATCAACAACATAATACCAATGAAACTAATGTGGAAGAACAACCTGCGTATAAATTGGCCAAGCGCCATTCGTGTAGATGGACCACAGGGGCTGGACCGCGTATTGGATGTGTTAGGGACTACCCTACAGAGCTCCAATTCAGGGCACTCGAGCAAGTCCATCTGTCGCCTAGAGTCACTCCTGGACCCTTTGGCAACATTGGTCCCATACCATCTCCTCGGCCTAGCCCTAAAGTTCGAATGTCTCCGAGGTTGGCTTCGTGCATGGGACTTCCAAGTCCTAGGACTCCAATTGCCGCAGCTAACTAGTGAATTTTTGGTTTGGTTCCCTCGAATTTTTTCCGGTGGTTTTATAGCACCACTGGACCAACTCTTTTTAACTTTTCTTTTGATTTGTTCAACAGTCCAGTTTTGGCTGTTTGTTTAAGCCGATTTTGGGAATTTATTGTTTCATGTAAGAATAACTTAATGACTTGAAATTCATAAATAAAAATTTCCCCTTTCACTTGAAATTTGTGGGAACATAATTGACAAGACTAAAGCCAAACCACCTTTCGCAATTATAATAACTTTGATATTCATTATTCCCCATGAACGATAAAATCTTGTAGATGATCTTGTATGGTCCAAAAATGGACGTGGCTGACATTGATGAAACTTTGGCTTTTTCTCAATGGGCGGAAGACAAGTTGTACCGGGCATCGCCAGATTTTGCAACTACAAATCTTGGAAGTGATCTGAAATTCTCTCCTGAAGTCCAGGCTGCCCAGCAGTGTCTGCCCTGGAACAACTAGTACGGCACAACAGCAGCGCATTATCACATCACTCAAATCACTCTCCACATCACTGTGGTAGCGTTTAATTCTGAATTAAGGAAAGAAACAAAGACGCGGGTAAATAGGGGATAGGATACAAGGAGAACAAAATTTAAAAATTACATAATGATTTCCTCGTCTGTCTCCCACGTTACACGAAAACCAAAATAAAAAGTAAATACGAATAAATACATAAATATAATAAATATAAAATTTTTATATAAATATTAATTATTTTATACAAATAATAAAATAACAGTATTTTATAATAAAAATATAAAATAATCAAATATATAATTATTAATTATAAAACAAATAATATAAATTTTATAATTATAATTAAATAAATAACACATTAAATACTAAAAATATATAAATATAAAAAATAAAAGAAATTTAAATATTTTGAAAATATTTTGTAAACACGAAATAAACAGAAAAACACTAATATTGTGAAGTTTTCGTGTATTATGGTCCACGTCTCTCTCGAATTCCTAAAATGTGAAGCTCATATTTACTCTGGAGACAGAATTTTTATTATTTACCTTTGTCTAAGCAAACTAAATATTAGAGAGATAGTTTTTAATTTTATATTTATTTAAGTAAATTAAATATAATATTTTTTTATTCCTTCTATCCCCATTCCACCATATATTACAACAATAAAAACCATTTTGTTTAGTTATTTCAGTTTAAAATTAATTCAAAATAAAAAAATTAGGCAAGACATTTTCAAAAGCTGCTTAAAAAAACTTTTTTTTAATGAACAAAACAGAGAAAAATGAGCAGCATGAGTTTTTGCCAGACTTTTTTAATAAAAATATCTGGGATAATAAAATTGTCTCTAACTATTTCAACTATTATAATTTTATCACATATATAAGTTTTAAAAAGAAAATTATTTTAAAAAATTGTTAATTTCTTAGGAAATATTTTAAAAAATATATGACCTTTAAATATTTATGAAATTAAAGTATTTTGTTTAATTTATAAATATTTTATAATTATTTATTTTATAAATTATATATAAAATTTTAATGTCGATTATCATTCATTGAAAGACAAAGGTTTAGCTCAAGTCGATGTACTGGGCTTTTTTTTTTTCTCATTTTTGTCCGAACTCAGACAAAAATTGAGCTCCCTTTTTTTTTGGTAACGTAATAATTATGGTATAAAAAATATTAAAAAAAATATTTTAGGATTTCAAATTATTTCTACTTAAATTTATTTTTGATCGAAAGAGTTTGTCTGATTATGTCAGCATATGGGACGGTTGAATGAAACAATTTGAAGGTAATATCAAAATGAGAATTATTTATTTTTTAATATTAAGATTAAAATATTTCTTATAAATATATGGACCAAAATCAAATTTTGGGCCAAGCCAGAGCCTAAATCTACTCAAAAGATGAACCGGGCATAGAGAATTTTTTTTATATAAGTTATGATTAATCAGTAATCACATTAATCTAATTAAATTTGATTTAATTCAGGTTAAATATAAAAAAAATAAAATTCTTTTTATATTTTTTTATACGTAATATTTAAATTTAAGATCCAATCATAAAAGAAACAACTGTATATTGGCTGAGGCGGAGAGACGGTTAAATATATTGCAGGTATTGAACAATATGATATTTAAATTTAAATTTAAATTTAAAATTATTTTCCTTCTTTTTGAAAAAGAAAAGTTATTTTGATGCGAATAACACCTTTTGTCTCCTCCATATATCACTGTTGTGTTAGCGATTCATAGACTCGCCAGCTAGGGCAGAGAATGCAAATACCATGGCAGCTGGCTACCCTCCATGTGATTGATTCCTTCTGCCTCGTCTCCCCAATTTTCCAAGTTCAGGTATAGGGTTTTTAGGATCGCTTTGGAATATGTGTAGTACTACCCATCTCTCTCTCTCTCTCTCTCTATCTTTCTTTTTATCTTTCCCCTCTCTAAATTTTCTCTTTATTTTTTCTCTCTCTCTTTAAAGTTGGGCTGTGACGGGGTGTTACAAGCGTGTCGCAAGGGCGTGTCTCGCGGTGGCTGCGCTCGTAAGGCAAAGAGCTTCCTAATATATTGCGACAGAAAGAATCCAAACTTTGGAGTTGCATTCGACCGTGTCTTCGCCGGAAAATCGGTTTTTCTAAATAATTACTGTTCTAAAAAAATTATAATTTTGAAAAGAAATAAAGGGCTGAGATGAAAAGCTGGTCACACCAAACCTGACTATCTGTCGTATCATTATTAATATCATTCAAAATGAAAAAAAAAATAATAATTATTTTTTTCTCAAAAAGTTGGGCACAAAAGCACTTGTATAACCGGTCAAACGGATTTTTTTTCTTAATTCTAAAGACCAAATTATGGTTTAGGCACTGCTACAAATTTGAGTTATGATTTAGGTGACAAGATATACGTATTTAATTTGGAGGTCTGAATTTAAGTTGAAAATATTTTTATACAAATTAAGTGAATGTAATTTTTTAAATTCTTTTTTGATTTAAATTGTTTCTAAATAAAACAGCAGGGAAGAAGAGAGATGAGAGAGGAGATAAACATTAAGAAGAAAGAGAGAGAAGAGATGGACGAAGGAAAAAGGTGAAGAGGGTAAGAAAGCAAATGAACAAAGATAGAGAGTAGATTTATCTAATTTTTTTTTTTGTGTTCACCGTAATTTCATTTAGAATATAAGATAGTATTTAATTATATAATATAAAAAAAATAAAATTAAAAATCATTTGAATTAATGAAATAAAAATAGAGATTTGGAAATTAAACTCTCAAAATAAGAGTTTCAATGAACCCAATATAAAAACTTAGGTTTCGGTCGAAAATCATGTCTAAAATTTAAGAAAAATATCTACTCACTTCTTTGTCTTTCCATTCATCTGACACTCTTGTTCTTTTTCCACCATTTTTATTTCTCAAACTTACTTCTCGAGTTTTTCATGACTGCTATGTGATTAGATCGTCGGTGTTCAAAAAGTCAGGGTTTGGGTCTATAACTTTCACCTCTATTGTAGGTAACAAAACTATACTTTCATCACAACCGGATGAAGAGAAACCATTGTTAGAGTGGAATCCCCCTTGTGTGGTCATCTTGATGCTTGAGATTTAGACGAGCTATATGTAGAGTTTATTTAGAGTAAAATTAAAAATTATACAAATTAAATATTAATAATGATAATTATTTTTATTTTAAAATTTAAATTAAATAACTGATATCGAAATCAATTTTTCTATTTTATTTTTAAAATTTTTTATTTCAAATATAATTTCTATTTTTAAATACGAATCAAATGTCCCTGGTGTTAAACAATTTTGGGTGCCGATTTCGAAGGAGAGGCGATGCGAGACGTTGCATGGTAAAAAGCACCTGGTTGCACTCACCTCTCCTAATTAAATACAAACCTCAGACCACCCTAGTCATGACAGAAATTGGAATCACCTCCTGAAACATAATTCTGCCATTCTACTTTGGGCAAAATTATGTTTGCCCTCATTTATTTGGTTTTGGAGTTGATGAAAATTAAAACAAAATTTATTTATTTATTTATTTTTGGGATTTATGACTAACATTGTGGTGGTCAAAAAGCCGACTTTTTGACACTGGGTTCAAGATAGAAACTGCAATATGTTCCCCCATCGACCAATCTCCTGAAAATTAAGTAATCAGCTGGCATTCACTTCAACCCTTTTTTAAACAGGAACGGTAGTGGAAAAAGTACTGCACATATTTACTTTCTTTATTCCATTTCAAATACCTTTTAAAATTATTTTACGGAAATTAAAAATAATTAAATGATCATAATTTTAAATAAAAAATGTTATTAGTTTGAGTAAAAATATGTTTTTCCAAAAGTCGAAATTGCTCGGATCAAAAAATACGATAAGAAAAAGTTCATTTGAGTTGTAGCCTCTGTGATTTGCATAAGTTTCCCCCAAGGTCTTTCACAATTGTGATGTCGATGCGTGAGGCATGTCTGATGTGACCCCCTTCAAACAGGACAAGTGAGAGAGAGAGAGAGAGAGAACTAATTTGTATGAATTTTGAGTGGAGTTTTCAAGAAAAAAGAGAAGATGCTGTAAATCTATACCGTTTGAGAAGAGAAAAAACAGAATCACTTGTCCTGTAAATTCTCTGCACTTAAAAGGAGAAGACTTGTTTTTGCTTTCTCTTGTATTATTATAAAAATTGCCCCGACTCACTTCAAATTTGAGTTTAACCGATCCCAACCCCTCTCTCCATTCTCTTCTCTCTCTCCGGTATCCAGAGGAAGTTTTGTTTGGATTATCAGCATCAAAATACACAATGATGGGTGCGCAGTTAGTGACAAGAAAAATGTGTTTTTCTGTGGTTGCTATCGTACATGTATTCATCTTGATTTCTACAGCAAGCAAGTCCCTGCCCACTCAGGATGGTTAGTCACTCAAATATACCTCTCTCTTTCTCTCTCATAAGCTACCCTTTTATCTGATTCTCAAAAATTTTTCTTGGGTCACCATTGTTTTCACCTCTTTTTAAGTCGGAGAGAAAAACCTTCCTTTCAGTTTCCATGGATTTGATTTGGGAGTTGTAAATCTTCGGATTTTTTCTCATCAGTGTCTCTCCGTTATTGCCTCTTTTGGACTTGCAACTTTATATTGTAGATGTACTACTTATCAAGACTTCTCTATTATGGGTGCAGACCGAATCATCAGGTCCCCTCAAGCTGCCATGTACTCAAAACAGGTGAAAGCCTCTCTCTCTCTCCCTCTCTCTCTAGAGCTGAAAAGGCCCTGATTTTATCTAGGTGAAATTCGATTACTCTCTTAATAATGCATGCCCTTTTATGCACCGAATTTTTTTAGTTTTTTTATTTTTTATTTAATGTACACAACAATTATTTATTTTGACAAATGATCAGCAATTTTCACTAAAATGTATGTGGGTCTATTAATGGTTCTTCCTTTATGTTTTACTATTCTGGTGAAGGAATATGAGGTTGTCAAAGTGGGAGCTAAGAGTACAAATGAGGAAGAAAAAGAAGACGAAGCATATAAGGAACTAGGGAGACTTGGGTCAAGGCCACCAAACTGTGAGCATAAATGTGGGGGATGTGTTCCATGTGAGGCTATTCAAGTGCCTGCCACTTCCATTGCCACACCCACAACCTCTTCCCTTTTTAGGCTTCAATATACTAATTATGAGCCTGAAGGCTGGAAATGCCAGTGTGGCTCTTCTTTCGACAATCCCTAGCTTGAAAGTTTAGAGCCTTTAATTGCATCAACCACTAGTTCTCTCTCTCTCTCTCCCTTTTACTGAATTCTAATGCTGGGTAATGGATTCTGCTGGTTCGTGGCTTGTGCTTTTCCTTTGAAAGAAACTGCCCTCTCTCTCTCTCTCTCCCTCCCTCTTCTGGTGTAACAATTGATGAAAAGTACGGTAATCCACGCAGAGCTTAGCTTCATTATGTTTCTCAACATTTATTGGATCGGTAGAACTAAAGCTGGATCATAAATTCTCCCACTACTACGAGAATAAAGTATGCCACACCTTAGCCCTCGAGAGAAAGAGAGATTTAAGCTAGAGTGGTGCAGGCCAGCCCATGAAAATGCTCTTGGCAAAAGAAAATTGCTATATTTTCCCTTTTCATGTGACGGTATAAACAACTATGAGTGCTTTGTGGTTGGCTGTGGTCACTTTAAGGTATTGTCTGCATAAACATTAATAACCAGCTTGACCTTGAAAAATATTTTATAAGGTGACTCAACCCATTTATTCTAAAGCGCCTACAATATTTTGTGTCTCGAGTAAAATCTATAATTTGGTGTTTTTTGGGTTATTTAAAATCATAAAATATCAAAATAACTTTTCGATCAAGAAAAATTTATTTTAAAAAATATATTTTCCCTAAAATTGAAAAATAGTTAACCATAAGGCTGACCTTTAATATATATATTTTTTTTAATTTTCATAAAGTGGTTTTTTTTTTTTTTTTTGGGTCTGCAGATCGAGAGAGAGAGAGTTCATAAAGTGGTTTTGACCTTTAATGAATAGTATTCTCTCTCTCTCTCTCTCTCTCTCTCTTAAAATTAATTTTTAAAACTAGTTTAAGTGCTGCTTAAGTTATGAAAAACATTATAAGAAAATTGAGATCTTTTTATTTTTTATGTATTTTTTTAAGAAGAAAGCAATCATTGAGATCTGCAAATTGCAGATGAGAGCCTATCTTTGGTGGCTCATTGCAAATGGCCATTACTCTGCCAGAAAAACTATATTTTGTTTCAAACTATTAAGAGAAGGGATTGTTGGGTGGGAAACGCATTTTTTCACAACGTGTGAACTTACGGGTAACAACAACAACGACGTTTGCACCAGAACGCGTCAAATATGTCGAAACGTGACAAAAAAACAAATGAATGGGAAATAACCACGCGGTCTAATTAAGATAAGTACAAAAACGTGACCAAAAAGAGAAAAAAAATATTAAAAAAAAATGAGGACCATTGGATTAGATAAGTGAGAGTTCTAAAATATTAGATTCTTTTAAAATCACGTGATGAAAAACTTTAGAACCCTGAATTGTATTAACTCTACTCTAAAATATATGCCTGCCAAAAATAAAATTATTAAACTCTAGTGTGTGTATATATATAAAAATTGAATAAATAAATATAAAGATATATAAAATGGTATACGTTAAAATGTAAAAAAAAAAAAAATGAGAAAAGGAGATAGGAATGAGAGAAGCAAGAGAGACTCAAAAATTTAATAAAATATATAAGAATCATATATGAAATTCATATTTTAATAAAGGCAACATTAAAAAAAAATATTTTGTTCTATACACATTTTTATAAATAATTATAGAAGTATAATCCAATCAAGTAGTGGTTAATGTTGGTAGAAAGTTTTCCTCCTCATTTGGGTTTTCATTAAGAAAATCATTGGATCAAAAAGAAAAAAGAAATCTTTGCCCGTATTTCTGTAAACTTGACAGCTACTTAATGCTGCAAAGATATTTCAAGATTGATTTTTTTTTCCTTCCCATCTTAAGAGTTGGGGGAAGAATTTGAGACATAACCACAAGAGGGATTTATATGTTCAAGCGTTGTAGAAGTGATGTGCACCCATCGGCAAAGAGTAAATCCATCTACAAATAAGTTCATATTACCCCCAAAACAAAATCAATATTATGTACAAACACCCACGTACCATTAATGAAGTGTCATTGGTGGGGAGAACTCTCCTTAAATTTAATTCGATAATATTCGAATTGAATTAATTAAAATATGATTTCAAATATCGATCAATTATATTAAAATATATATATATATATATATATATATCATTAATTTTTTCCTTCTTCCTTTTAAAGTTGATTATTCTTATTAAAATTGCCTTTTTTAGGGCTCCTTAAATAACTAAAGGCAGGAAAATTCCTTTCCGAAATATACCAAAGAAATTGATTTTTTTTTTAATTTTAAAAAAATAAAATAACATTAATTTTCTCAAGTTTAAAGGTGGGAAGCAACGGACAATTTTTATTATTATATAAAAGGGTAGGAGAATTTAAGACAATCTCTCCGTGCCACCCTTAGTACCTAAAGTCGGTTACTGAGAAAAATAAGATTTTGATTTTTTTTTTTAATTGATTTATCTTGAACTTTAAACAAAATTGAAATATCTTTTTTCTTCTATTTTGTATTTTGATAAAAATGTAGAAAAAAAACAAAATCGAAATCAAGCATCAGTGCTAGGATTTGTATATTCTACAAAATATCCAAAATTATTGAAGAAAAAAATGAAATCCCTAACTTAATTTTACTATATATTTAAAAATAGCATATTTATTTATATATTATTGGAATAAATAAAATTTTAATTTTTAATGAAATATTGGTTTTAACTTGATTTAAGTGCGACATTAAACTTTTGAGATTAATTTTGTAAACAAATGGTATAATCTTTTCTGGAAAAAAAAAATTAAGAAAAGAAGACGAGAGAAGAGGAAAAGCAAGTGGAGAATGTGAAAGATATTGAAGTTTGATAAAAACGCGAAGGCTGAGGTGGCGAAACGTGATTGGGCAGAAAAGAGGAGAGGATTACCAGGAATGCGGGGGGAGAGAGAGAGGAGAGGGATAGGTACTGTCCAATTGTTGAATTCGGAAGTCGCTCATTGTTTGGAATTTGGATCAAAAATTAACGATAAGACAGACAAAACCAGAGAAGCAAAGAAAGGGAAGAGAAAACGAAGAGAGAGAGCGAGACGGAGATGCTATATTACGCCGGTTCTCGCTTTCCTTGTTTCCTTTTTCGTTAACCTTTTCTTTTTTCTTTGTTTCTTCGACCAAAAACCTCCTTTTTTTCAACCTATAACCCTAATATAATCCCCCCTCTCTCTCTCTCTCTCTCCCTCTAAAATTTACTCTTCAGATCTCTCTCTCTCTCTCTCTCTCTCTCTCTCTCTCGCTTGTCGATCTATCAAGATTTATCTCTCTCTTTCTCTCCCCCCCATTCGTAATTGTACAATTATTTAATTAAACATGATGTTCGTCGATTTCGTCAATATTTTTAGGTTTTCTTTGATATTCAATTTTGACCATTTGTAGGGTTTCTTTTTTTCTTGTTTTGATTTTGTTTTCGGTGTTGGAATTTGTAAATTAGGGTTAAGTTAGGGTTTCGATCAAATTATTTTTTTTGTTTAATTTTTTTATGGAGCCCCGTGTTGGGAACAAATTTCGTCTCGGTCGTAAGATTGGAAGTGGTTCATTCGGAGAGATCTATCTGGGTTTGTTTGAAATTGTTGCCTCTTCTTTGTTTTTCGATTGATCGGAAGAAATTAATTGTTAGGTTTTTGATGGGGTTTGTGTTTTGTGCATGTGCAGGTACTAATATTCAGACAAATGAGGAGGTTGCAATAAAGCTTGTGAGTGTTTATGTTCGCAATTTTGTATGGGGTTTTACGAGTACCTGTATATGTTAAGCTTATTGTTTAATTACTTTGGAACGTTGTGTTTTTTTATCATGGTTTTATGCATATTTGACTTATAAGCTACGATAGGATACTCATATGGAGATTGTAATTATGATTGCAAGAATTTTGTTCCGAATAGGTGAAATTTCTTAGTACTTCTGGACACATTGTGTTTCTCCCTTTTGTTTTTTTTTTTTTTTTTTTTTTTTTTTTTGTGTTTGTCTTAAGAGTCTACAAAAGATTGCCCCAGACACTACATGTAAACGCTCATTTGGTGGGTTTTAGAGGGAACAGGGAACCTGGGCAGCTATAGAGGGTGCAAGTTTGTCGTGAAAATTGGCTTCACTAAAAGCATGGGGTTTGATGTTGTGTTTTCTGGGGGTTTATTTTGACCAATAAGGGAAAGAGAGTTTTAGGCAGTTCAATGTTAAGGGCATGCACCATCTTTTGCAAAAAAACTGAGTGATGCATTGGTATTTGCTAAATTAGACATAAAATAGTGTTTTAAGCACTTGAGCTCAAAATGGATTAAAAGGTGGCTCTTGCTTTCTGCATGCATTGAATTCTATCAAACACGTGGCAATATGAGAGAAGTTCTAGTATGACATGCTTCTCTTCATTTTTCAAACACAGGATGCTTTCTGTACCATCCATTGTATTGTATCAGGTTGGATTTACTGATAATGGCTTTATGTTTTTGGTACATTATGGTGGTTCAATTTTTTATGATATGGATTGACTGTATCTTTTTGAAATCTTCTTTATTTGAGCTCATGAGCTTGAGTATTTAATGACATATGTTTGCAAAATATAACCATGCAAGAGAATTCCATATTGTCTTCAGAAATTTGTGACTTTCTTCCCTTTTTCTCTTGCACTATTTTTGTAAACCTGTAAATTGTGGTATGATCAATGGCAATATGATATTCACTAATCATCCTTCATTTTATTCACAGGAAAATGTGAAGACAAAGCATCCTCAGTTGCTGTATGAATCAAAGTTGTACAGAATTCTTCAAGGAGGAAGTAATGCAGTTCTCACATTTCCTATCAAGAATTGTTTTGTTTTCCAAAATTCAAAGTACGCCTACCTTATTTTATCCTAATTTCTGATGCTTGGCAGCTGGAATTCCAAATGTCAGATGGTTTGGTGTCGAAGGAGAATACAATGTTTTGGTAATGGATTTGCTCGGGCCTAGTCTTGAAGATCTATTTAACTTCTGCAGCCGAAAGCTTTCCTTGAAGTCTGTCCTTATGCTTGCAGATCAAATGGTGAGCTTCGACAAATTTTGCATATATATGTTGCCTGTTGTAATAATTTCTCAATGGCTAATTGAATGCACTAATATTGACTCTGTATTTTAGATCAATCGTGTTGAATTTGTTCATTCCAAATCTTTTCTTCATCGGGATCTTAAGCCAGACAATTTCCTGATGGGCTTAGGCAGGCGTGCTAATCAGGTTCCTATTTCCATCTGACTTTTTTGGCTTTTCAATTTGATGATCATATGTTTCTGTTAGAATTCTATGTAACTGGTTCTGCAATCTGATTAGGTTTATATTATTGATTTTGGCTTGGCAAAGAAGTATAGAGATACATCAACCCATCAACACATTCCTTATAGGTAAATCTATTGACATCTACGTTTTGGTATCATTTGACATTAATTCTAGATTTATATTTGAAGAAAAGATCACAGAATAGGAGAAAAAATCATCCTATTCTATCCGCATGCTTGCAGTAGCAGAAGCCTGGCAGTGGAAATGCACCACAGATGCAGATTTAGGCACTGTGTATAGCATATATGCCAGTGATTATGATATATGTGTAATTTATATATTTGGGTTGAATGATGACTATATTGGAATCGATTGTTGTTTATGGCTTCTATCTGTAGAGTTCCTAGTTGCTTTCATGAATCTTAAATTCTATATTTCACTTTCGCCAATTTTTAATAAATATCAAGTAAACCATTATTTATGCAGAGAAAATAAGAATTTGACTGGAACTGCGAGATATGCTAGCATGAATACACACCTTGGCATTGGTATGATTTTATCCTTTTTCTCTTCATGTGTTGTGCTTTTTGTTTAGTTCAAAATTTCTGGTTTCAGAGTATTAATTTTGTTTCCATTTTATTAAAATGTCTTGAACTATATAGAACAAAGTCGGAGGGATGATTTAGAATCTCTTGGTTATGTTCTTATGTACTTCTTAAGAGGAAGGTAATCATTGCTGTGAACTCTTCTCTTGTCTTGGTATTCAATATTCATTTCATACAGTTGATGGTATCCATTTTCTCTTTAGTCTTCCTTGGCAGGGACTAAAGGCAGGAACTAAGAAGCAAAAATATGAGAAAATTAGTGAGAAGAAGGTTTCCACATCAATTGAGGTAATTGAAAAATAACTTGTTAGACAACATACATATATTAGAGATAAAGGAATCTCACTGGATTACATTATTCTTTCTCTCCAGGCATTGTGCCGGGGCTATCCAACAGAATTTGCTTCATATTTCCATTATTGTCGTTCACTACGCTTTGATGATAAACCAGATTATGCTTATCTGAAAAGAATCTTCCGCGACTTATTTATACGAGAAGGTCTTGGATGCTTTTGGGTGTTAGGATTCTTTGGAAAAGTGAAATTCATCATGTGGCATTGTTCCCTCTTTCTGTCAACTACTTTGATGAGAAAGATACTCTTGGTTGCTTACAATGTTATGCTTTTTCTATCTTGTAGGTTTCCAATTTGATTATGTGTTCGACTGGACTATTTTGAAGTATCAGCAATCACAGGTTGCTACTCCTCCCAGCCGTTCTCTTGTAAGTTGTTCTGTGAATAATTCTGTTTTCCTATCTTTTCTGGTATTATATTCTCTTTTTGAATTTTAATGATGGTTCTTGTTGATAGGGTCTTTCTGCTGGTCCTAGTTCCGGCTTACCACCCCATGTTTCTCATGGTGATCGCCATTCAGGTCTGTGCTTGGAATAATTTTCATCTAGATGTATTTATGTTCTATGGGTTTCACGTTTTTCATATAACCCTGTAATGGCTCCTCATAGTAAATTTTTCACTACTACCCCCTTTTGCATCCCTCTAATATATGTCAACCTTCTCTAGTTACCCCCATGTTCTCTTATTTGACTCATCTTTTTCCTTGCCTGGCGTTGCTTAGGCCCTGGCATACCGGTTCATAATATCTAGTTATTTTTTTCTTTATAAGTGTATGGGGCTTAACATTCTCAATGGGGATCTCTAAAGTGTATGGTTTGTTTACATATTTTCATCTCAACTTGTTCCAGGTGGGGAAGATGGAAAGCCCACTGGTTTGGCTTCTATGGATTCCTCTCGCCGTAGAATTGCTGGACCGGCTATAGCTGCAGGAAGTTTCTCAAAGCAAAAGAATCCGATGGCCAATCATCATTCAGGGACAAAAGATCCTATGGTATATCTTGGAATGAATGTTTTAATTGTCAGCAGCCTAGTTCATTGTTTTGATCTGTTTGATTTTTTGTTTGAACATATTCCCTGCTAGCAGAATGATTTCTGTTGTTATTTTTGGTTTAAGACAATTTGAAATTTAGCCTTGTTAATTATAATATGCTTTTAATGTGCAGCAATCAAGTTCAAATTTCATGGGGCGGTCAAGTGGTTCTTCAAGACGAGCCGCTGTGCCTAGTAGCCGTGATGCTCTTAACATGGGAAGTGATTCTGATCCTTCTCGCCGTGCTACTGAGGCTAGCCCAGGAGCATTACGTAAGGTTTCAAGTACACAAAGAAGTTCACCAGTGGGTTCCTCAGATCCCAGGCGCGGCGCATCTGCTCGACATGCCTCTACAATCAAAAACTATGAATCTACACTCAAGGGCATAGAAGGTCTCCATTTCGATAATGATGATAAGGTTCAATACTAGATGCCTTCACTACATTCTTGTATAGTCTTCTGCATTACTGCTGTCTGGGAGATTCTATTTTCAACCCTCATTTGCCGCGGGGGGGGGGGGAGAAATGACGAAGAAGAAAATTATTGGAACTGCATTGCTGGCAGTTACCACGTGAGGAATTCATGGTTGGGATTGGTGCTCACATGATCAAAGATCTACCCTTAATAAAGTGTAAGTACAACAAGAACAGGTGCTTAATCCCAACCAGAACCTGTTGGGGTAAGAGACAACCTGCAAGCATAGTGTTTTGTCATTAGTTTCTTGTTAGGCCACTCGAATTAGGTTTTACTGTTTCTCTTTTTCCTCTTTTACCTTCCCGTTATCGAGTTAACCACCATTTTTCACCACACACATCTCTATCTTAAGCTGCCTGCTTTAACTACGGACCTCATCTAAGGCACTTGCTTAGATGGAAGGATTTGCAATACTCACGCACTGTAAATGAGCTGTTTGTATTGATCACAATTTATTTTTCACAGCTTATGCATTACTTCTTGCCCTCTGCTTTTATAATGCTTTTGTTTTAGACATCCTTGGGAATATGATCATGGTCCTCCAAAGAAAATGATTGTGAATTTATATGCAGCTGTAATTGAGCTACATGTTATGTCTACTGTTTGAATCCAATCCTAGGCGATGGAGATTGTGTGTGTGTGTTTTTTTTTTTTGTATAATTTTTTTTCCTTATTTTTTTCCCAAATTTACGAACTTTGTAGTTGTATTGTTCTATTGCATGCTACATATTTAGGAAAATCTAAAAAGGATGGTGATAATCGACCTTGCATCGGATTTTTTATTTATTCCAACACTCATTTTAAGTCCATAAATCGGAAGTTATGAATTTGCGGTTTTTTTATTTTTTATTTTTTTGTGATCTTTGAGGAAAATAGTCCCGTACTAATAGGTATTAGTGTTGCTTAGGATCCAATTGCCCATTATCCATAGGAAGATGACACGGGACCACGATTTTGTTGACTGAAGAATTCCAAGACGTTGGTCAAATCAATTTTGCCCCAGCTTGGCCCGAGTTTTAAAAGATGATGATAGAATAAAATAAAAGAAAAACCACACCAGAATGCGCCCGAGAGTTTTCTTTTTCTTTTTTTTTTCTCATTTATTTAATTGGCCCTCTAGAATTTTGAGGGCTTGCACGGTTAGTTTATGGCCATCCTAAAATCGTAGAAAAGTTGATACGATGCTCAACGGTCAGCAGCGAAGTGGGTTTGAAAAACATTGTAATTTATATCTAGGTATCGACCATGCTGGGTGACGAGCCAGTCTAGAAAAAACACGGAAGAAATAAGGAAATCTGGTCAATGACCGGAATAAGCACCCTCAGTGGTATTTAATGCGTGCAAGCCTGCCAATAGATGCATAATTATACTTGAGAAGTGTAACTAAGGAAATTTATTTAAAGATGTATAAGATTTGAATGAATGGTTTACAGTTCTCTACTAGTGATGATTATTGAGCACAGCGTGAAAATACATAGTGGGGCTTCAACAAATAATGCTTAGATTCACTTTTATATGATCAAAATTGCCCCATGTTGATCGAATGTTGGGTTTACAAATATTTAATGAGATAAGAGCACCAAGGCAAGATGAGTGAAGTGAGGTTACTGCGGTACGTAGAACTTTTGACAAAGATATATGCCACAGGATGCGGATGGCGCGAAGACGAAGGTTATGACATCCATCTTTCGAGCTAGTAACTCCAGATTCCAGATATAAATATTCTTTATCAAGCACAGTTCATTTTGCGCTCACTTTCCGATTCATCACATCATGGTAGTATAAAAGAATACACATGGGTTGACCAAGTATGCTGAAGAAGAGCCAGAAAATCATGTTTCCGACCTGAAACAGTGAGAGAGACCTATGTTATGAGGTGAGACAGCCATCCTCCTAGCAAAAATCTAACAAGGCCAACATGGAGCTGAACTTCATATCATGTGCTTTAAGCCTCTAAAATTTAGCCCATCCTAAGGAGAAAATCATATGCTCAACCACAAACTCACCTTTTCGGTATTTACATCCTACCATAAGGTGAACGCATTAATATAACAACACTACTTTTTTGACCCTGATTCCCAGAAACTTTGTGGGTTGGGAGGGGGGTGCCATTCTTTGGGGCCAAATGACTTTGAAGATACATTGCGTAAATTGGTTCAATTTTCATCACACAAACCCCCCTCCCCCCCAAAAAAAAAGAACACTAGAGTGCACCCAGATGAATATAGCTACTCTTAAGGACGTCGGGTGGGGAGGACCCTTCATGTTCTAATAGGCCCCATATAAATGGTACTGTAAAATCACAGTACACGCAACCATGAATTAGGGCATCCTTGTTCCTTGCAATAAGTGGTTTTAAGAACGGTGCCGATTTAGAGAAATGCTGGTTTATGGTTTTCAACAATATGTGGAATCTCAACTAGCAGCCTGGAATCAAGGTAACTGTATCTAAATTTTTCCTTCTCTGCCGAATGGGTGATAATAACCAGTGGTAAATAATGCCTTGTATTATAGACCATATAGTTCTAGTAAGAGTAAGCATACCATAGTACTTTTGAATTGATTCTGCAGGAAATTTGTAAGCATAACCAAGGGAATCTGAATCAAACAAAACGATGGTGGTCATAAACTCGTGCACCATAAAATTGGCAGAAAAAATAAGCAGTGTTAATTCAAGATAATAGTCACAACACGTGCTTGAAACATGAAACATGAATCATCACCTGCAACAAAATACCCATAAAAGCCCAGAACTTGAATATGTGGCAGGGAACAGCTATGCACAACTGCAACAATACCGCAAAAAAGTAGTACCCATTAGATAAGTGAGTTTTATGTCCAGAGCAATTCGCGAAAAGCAATAAACCAAGCTTTGTGAGCTGCAGCTAGTTTATATGCCAGACCGTAGTTCCAAAAACAGGATTGTTGGAAAAGCTGGGACCTTCACCCCAGTTCAGTACTGGTTCCAGCTCTGGCTTAATCTGATTTTTTTTATTTTTATTTTAATTTTAATTTTTAATTTTTTTATTATTATTATTATTTACAATTTAGTTGGGCATTGCTGGCAAAAATCCCCCCCCCCAGGTTGCTGAGCAGGAGTCTGCTTCCACAACAGGCTCACACCAACGGGGAAAATCTATACCTTCACCAAGAAAACTTTGAGCTCTGCAGGTAACTAACGGAGGTCAATGAGCATATCTCAGTGGTGCTCAATGAAGCAGAGTGCTGTCCCTGAAGTATACGAGTGGGACAACGAGCTGGTTATCTTTCAAGTAAAAATAGTAGTAAGGGACTACTCTTGTATTCAAAGACTAGGAGCAAGAAAGATAGGATGAGATTCCAAGCAAATGAAAGCCACTTTAAATTAAAGGGGAAGAAAGGGACTATCATTTCATTCCGTAAGTTTTAAGCTGCATTTCATGTGCTCCCTTCCAACCTGAGGGTGTATTAGTTCCATTTCCCCTTTCCTTTTTTTCCATGCCTTCAATTGGTCAACAACCAATCACAACTCTTTATGGTTCTTCACCATCTGTATGGGAAGGACTCTCTTTCTTTTCTATCTGGAGGAAATCATTTTTCTCAATAACCGACTCAATTAGACAAATTATTTCACACAATTCTTCTGGATAAGCCTTTTCCTTTTCCTTTTTCTATTCTTTCTCTATTCCCATATGGATAATGGAGATGGACCACAACTATGAAGCCAACCGCTTCAACATTGAGTAACAAGATCTAAAGCAAGAACCCCAACAATTTGAAAGATACCTTGAGAAAAGGTTTTAGCACTGATGGGAACCCCAACAATTTGCTCAAGTATGGGTGAACTCTCTTGTACGATATAACCGGTAGTATGAGGACTCCAGCTGTGACTTCACTTTACCTCTGGAACAACAACCTGGGGTTTGTGTATGTCCTGATGGGAAAGACCAATTAAGTTTAACAAATATGGTCTGATAGATGTTATGACTTAATCTGCTAGCCACTTTATTTGCCTGTTGGGGCATTTAGTCTTTGTCCAAAAATCAAATTTCCTCTTTATATTATTCTTTTTGAATTTTTGGACCCACAATTTTGGTTCTGGAACCGTACCAATTTTTAATTGGAGAAACTGGAAGCAGAACCAGAATGAGAACCTTTCTTCCGGTTCTGATTTGGTTCAGAATGGGGAACACTTAACTCATTCTAGTTTTGACAAGCTTGGTTCCTGGCTTTGGCGAATCACTGCTAGGCCTCCTAGTTCTTATAAGCATTAAAGGATGCAGTAATAACTTTATGAATTTACTCCTTTAATTAGAGTAAAGGCAGGAAAAAAATAATCACTTATTTGATTAGAACAGCCACAGAAAAATATTGAAAATAGTTAAATCATAAGCCAAATAATGTGAACTTCCTAACAGATTACATCCGCAAGGATTTATGGTTATGGCACCTGTTGTGTAGGTAATGCAAATTATTGCACAAAAGTATTGAAAAAAGTAAGAGAGTATTGAGCAACATATCACTTTCATTAAAATTTTTTAGTGACTTTAACAATGTTAGCGTCTAATCACAGAAATGGCTACGTCCAACTCTTCACATGGAACCACAGCTAGAATTCGTGTTCATAGTGTTTTTCTTCTTCCTTTGTTTTTTTCTTTTTTTTTTTTTTTTCTTTTGAGGAGGGGGGTTTGGGGAGGACCAATCTCATGGACCATCATAACCTCCCATCCTACAATAACTGCGCAATTAGGGGATAGTTCGTTCCTCAAGGTGACCCATAAAGTTCAATGCTTTTCACAATGTTTCAAACCCTCAATCAATTCTAAACTAGCTAGGGCTTATGGAGGCTTGATTGGCCATAGGTCAAAACCAGGGGGTTGAGCTTGGATGCTTCTTGTTGAGTTGGTGATCCCAAATTCATTGGGATTTAGTTGAAGATTGAAGGTCAACTCAGGAAGTCAGAAGCATTGCTCTCAGCCAGTCCACCACTGGGGTGCTGGCATGATATGTTGAAGAAAGAAAGCTTCTACCTGTCACAGCATGGACGGTGCAACCTTCATCGCATTCTGCTTTGGATCACAGCCGTGATGGACCCTTCACTTCTATGCCTTGGTAAAGAATCAACCCTGCAGTGCTTTCGCACTGCAAGAGTGGTGGCAACAGAGGGCTTCTGTGTTTAGGGTTTCTAACCCTAGAATTAAAGCCCCTTTTCTCATTTGTATCATAAAAGAGAGCCAAAATTTTTAGGGTTTTAGAGCCAGAAAGCATTCTAGAGGATCTAGAGAGCTTGCTGAGAGCCATTGATGGTGGTTTGTAATTTCCTTCACACTTCTTCATGTGCATTTATTCTTCTGTCTCCTCATGGTTTTTCCCATTTGGGTTTTCCACTTAAAATTTGTCTGGTTTTGTGTTTGTTTGTTTGCTTTGATAGCTCATCATACTTCACCCCATATCTCTTGCTTCTATTGCAACACTTGTTTACAATGAGGAAATGATGTTTGTAATGACAGAATTACTTACCTCATGAAATATCGCAGAGAGGAAAAAGGATATTACAACGGCCACTCCCTGAGAGAAAGAAATTGAAACACTTAGTTGCTTCCCAAAAAATAAAGTGCAAGCCAAGAATTAGATTGATTTTGATCAGATAATATAATGATAAAAATCAAAGTTATAGCAGTGAGCCAAATTAAACCTAGTAAATGTTATTTACGCAGGAAATGAGGGAATCATGATAGATGCTACCCCCTCCAGAAAAGGCTTGAGACTAGCATCCACTTAAACATGTAAAATAAAATGCAGTGAATTCCGTTTAGGAGGGAAAGGAGAATTCAAGAAGGTTGAGACTCCACCCAACATACCCAGATGTGCTCAAATTACTTGCCTAGGGTTTGGTCCCATGCAGTTGCTGCATCCCTCATACATACTGTCATGGAATAGGCTTCAATTCTTTCTTCTATAAAGAGCCTAAACTAGATTCACCAGTTTTTCTCTTTCATAACCAACACCCACTTTAATTTTATCACTTATGAAAATATAATAATCCCTATATCATGTCCAATCAGACCACATCCCCATATATATAGGTGATTTTTTCAGTGAATAGCATTAACTCTACCGTATTTGTCAATGATAATTTCAGATTAAGTCTAACTACTTCAACACTTAAGCATCAAAGCATACCAATGCACAAAAGCATCAAAGCATATAAACAAGAAAGATTCCATCATGATAGAAAGTTTTCTAAATGTAACTCGGCACAGCACACATTTTCATATAAATGTGCAGTAAACAGAAATAACAAGAATATCAAAGGCAATATTAATGCATCACATAAGCCTCCTCAACATTAAGCTCAGTATAAAAATTGTTTCTAATGGAAGGACCAATTTACCTTGGGAATACCATTCCTTAAGCATGGAAAGTAAAGATGACGGACCATCCACTTATGAACAGGCTGTGATCAACAAAAATTCTCATCAGTCAAACATTAACAATCATTCATCCACCATCTCCCCCTTTTTACTTTTTGTTTGACCTCAGTTTTATACTATTTTCAGTGTTGCCTCCAAACTTGAAAATCAATTAGAAAACATAATTGCAACTTGAAAATCAGTTTTATACCCATTTCCTATAAGGATAATGTGGTATTCTAAGTAAAGCCCTTATTACAAGAGTTACATTTTGAGATCTGTATGTATCCTAAAATGCAAGAAAAAAGATCCGGGCCTCGCCTTAAGCTCATTTATTTAGCAAAAGAGCCTGGCGGGCATTTAAAAACTCAGCTTGTTAGGCTCGCAAACAAGCTTGTTGGATACTTGACTCAACATGTTCTTTTCTAACAACTATTATAAAAAATTAATGTTTAAAAAAAATTTAGCACATAATTAAGAGGGTCAAGATAATAATAGGTTACATGAGGATTAAAATGTCTATTTTAAATATATTCTCATAAAAGATTATATAAAAAGGCTTCCAGGTTCATGTAAAAGCTCAAGCTCGGGCACGTGTAATTTCAGATAAAAAATCCGCAACAACTCAAAGCTCAGTCTAACTCGACTCATTTGCAACCCCCTATCAACAACCCATAAAGTTGAACTTGAATTATTGTGCATAAAATATTGAATAATTAGCAGAAACTGAAAAGGCCAGTGAAGAATAATACCATGTTCCACATCCTCCAATACTGATGGCAGTGATTAAACCAACAATCATGCAAGAACCAAATTTCAGTCAGTGATTGTTAAGTCAATAAAGATCTACCTGGAAACTGGGCAAAAAACCAAGACAGAAAACTACCTCCTCAGCTGTCTTTGCATTCCACCAGTCTTTGTAAAACTCACGATCGCCAAAACGTGTAAGCTCAGCAAGTATATTTAACCTGCATATGATATACTTCCAGTGATTTTCCATAGATTATATTGCAAAGGAAAAACAAAATCCTACTGATTGAACTATCCACATTAATAAAGTGCCAATCCCATTCCCACAAAGGGAGAGTGTACAATTTATTGTTCAAACATTCTAAGAACGAGCTCGCAACAGGAAATGAGATAAATGTTAAGGTAAAATACCCTATCCACCAGGAGAGTATAATTTTTTTAAAAAAATACTAATAAAAATCGATTTGTATCCAGCCCTCTTCACTAGAAACGGAAACATCCTTGGGAACCATGAATAGATTCTACAAGATGGATCTAACCAACAAATTAGTAGCAACCATGTTTGCAAGTAATCACAACTACCAAGAAAAAAGGCTATAGATTGAAAAGCAAGTTGAGTATGCACTTCAATGAATTGAAACTAGAAAGAGATGGCATACCATAGGTGAAAAAAGCAGTAGAATATGCAGAGCCACACATATAAATTTGGAACTGAGAGCTTCAGAACTCTCTCCAATCCATATAAGAGATCTCCTTTTAAAGGGTGCTGAGAATTCTTGGCAATTGGCAATATATACTACACATAGCAAACCCCGCAACAGATTATCATCCCTTCACTTTCCAACAAATGAAATAGGAAAAAGAGGAAGCCAACCATTTCTGAAAGGAATCTTACTTGTTCTATGATGAATCCTACAACTCCAGAAAATATTACCAACTTTATGATTTGACGAACCACCCATCCCTTTCGGACCCGGGCAGTACGAGGGTAGCTTAGCTACGAATAATGAAATAAAAATCCACAATTTGACATGTCAAATGTACGGTCTCAAAAGCTCTAGAGATATGAAGAAATAATGAGAGTTGGGGCAGTTGAGTTATTGAAAGGCTAATTGTACCTGATAACACAATGTGGGAGCAACCATGAAATAGGCCAAAGTTGTGATGCTGACCTCATATGGGCAATCCATGTTAACAGACACACCATCTCCCTAAAAACAAAAGCAGGGGAAAAACAATAAAAACTATGATAAAGGCAGGCAGAATCTAATTGATAACAGTGCCAGAAAAGAAGACCAGACATTAAGAAATGAGAAGGGAGAAAAAGGTGGGAAAAAGCTGATATTAGCAATGGGGAAAAGGCATCACAACAAAAAGTTAATTAGAGGATATCAATAATTGAAACGTGTGAAAAAAAAAGGATCTATGTAACATAAATCATTACAGAATTCCCAACAATGTTAGTGGTTACCCATCAAACAACCACAATACTAAAACCTGAAGCTTGTAGAACAATTGATTTGACATGATACCGAGGCCACATGCTAAGTTGAAGACTTACCGAACATCTTATAACTCCATTTTATAAACCACATGTTTCGACCCTCTAATGATCGGCCGACCCCAAATATTGGGATTAAGGCCGAGTTTGTTATTGTTGTTTTTAGACCCTCTTATGATCATCACTATTCCACGAATGAGTGAGAATTTTACAAAATAGCATGCACACCTTTTTTGACTTTTGAAGCAATCGATGGTTTCACATCACCAAAACTTAATTTAATAATTGATAGAAATTGGAGAATCTATTTGCACACTTACCATTTCTATATACCCTTTTACAGGAAAAATAACACAAGAAAAATTCCATTCACCTCTAATATTGGCACAAATATCTTGCAATGCCGGTTCACCTAGTTTTAGTGATCTTCCTCTTGTCAAAGTACATATCCCTCGAGATCTAAGTTTCTGAGTACATTAAAGACATAATGGATGCAAGGAATCAAATTAATACCTTCTCAGCTGTTCTGGCAATTGCCCTCATGTCATAGTTTGTATGAGCATATGAGACCAATTTCAGCCACACTATGCAAGCACAGAGCATCAGGTTGACACCAGATAGAACAGCAGGAGAGTCAAGCCTGCACAAACAAAAATTGGAAACTACCTTAAAGATGCAGAAACCAGGAAATCTATCTCTTATTGGCCAATTATACCAATGAGCTTCACTCCATGGCTAGAAGAGTCTGCAATTGAAAGGAGAAATGTAATCCAAGATAAAAGTCCAGATGGGTCAATAAGACCATAAGTTAGGATGATTAAAATAATCAAAGATAGCAGAACAGCAACCATATTACAGACAGAATCTCATGTCAAGTGAATTTTTATGGACCAACAAATGTAAAGTGACTTCAGGAGAATCAGCAGGGTTGATCAGAAATGGCCAATGTTATTTTCTAAACTATAAGCCTCAAGCAAAAACAGGCGAGAAGATATTAAATGCCGTCCCCTCTGAAAGGAATCTTTGAAAACAGATATTTTTAGGTTTTATACAATAAGAGTACCAATTGTTTCTTATCATATCCAATGCAAATCAGCACAAACCCCTTACACATGCTAAACTGGGTAATTACAACATAAAGAAGTCTTACTTGATAACAGTTAGAAACAAAAACTGCTAGACAACTTACAAGAAAAAACTGACCTGAGAATTACATATACTGGATAGACTATCTCAATTGTAGTAATTATAAAATCCAGTAAGACAACAACCTGCAATAACAGAGGTAATGAAGTCAGAGTTCATGAAACAATATAGTTATTGTTCAATAGCAACAGGGAAACTGCTCATAGAGACATGCTTCTTGAAAGTGAACAAGCAGGATCAAGCATTAGTGAGGACTAGCTAAAAATTCCATCCATATATTGATTGTGCAGAAAGTTCTAATATAGAGCAACAAAACCCTTCATTATAATGTTCAAATTGGCAAATCCATCCCTCTCAATCTCCTTAGATAAAGGAGGGGACCTAACAATAGACATGCATCCAAGGTACACATGGTACATATATTGAAGCCCAAAGATGGAGATGCAAGGGCAAACTATTCAAAGAAATGTTACTCTAAAAGACACTATCACTATGAAAGTAGTGTTTGGAATAAACCCACAATTAAAGTATCACTTACTGGATCAGAAATTAACTTTTTCTCTGCCAACTTTTCCACCACAAAAGCGGCAAGGGGAAAGAGAGGTAGAGTAAGGCTGCGAGAATGTTTAATTCTTGTTGGTATTTCACAAAAAAAAAAGGAACTCACTCTGCCAAAAGAATTGAGCAGAAAACATGTAATTACCAGCACATTAGGAGTGGCCAATCACTCAAGGACTTTGAACTAAACCAAAATCCCGCTCTTATCAACCATCCATACTGCAAAGAAAGAGGTCAATGATAAGTGAGATTTTCTCAACCATTCCATAAAGAAAACATACTATGGAGACAACAATAATTATAATGACAATAAGAAGGGAAAAGACGATAATTGTGGTGATGATAAAACAAGAAAGAACCAAAAAAAAAAAAAAAATCTCAAACGCATGCTCATAGTTAACATTGCACTCAAAGTACACTTAAGTCCCACAGTCAAAAAGTTAGGGGCAAACCTTCATCAAATTCTCTATGATTAGCCTGCTGTTCACAGCAACAAGCACAACAATGCAGAGGTTAAAGAGACCTGCATGACTCTGGAATAAAATATCAATTAAGGATCAGCATAAACGTTTGAGAACCATAAAATCCAAACAAAATGTTCCAGCTTAGAAAGTGCGCAAAACTAACAAACTCATAAATAGCCAATGTCATCTAATATCATGCATGATTACACAAGCCAAGCCAAGCACAACCAGAGGATCCAAAACAGTACAGAACAAATTGACAGACACAATAATCTGCATCTATGCAAGACAACCACGATGAGGCTAATGAGCCCAAGTCAGCATAATTAAAGTGCCAGATTCATCACGACATTCAAACAATTTTAGATAGCAGGACCTTTCTTCTTTTATTTTCAACATGAAAGATAGTGGCACACTACAAACAAGCCTATAAAGGGCAGATACGATAGTTTTAACAAAGGCAGTGAGCAGATCATTACTTGTGAGTTTAAACATGGCTAACCAGGTAACGTTTCTTCATTGAGGACTGTTAATCAGGGTATAGGACCCAGATACCAACCAAACATGGTTGAAGAAGCAATGGATCAATCCAAACATTTGGTACTAAGGGGTTATTCTTATGGCTATGCCCCAGGGGGATCGGTCACCCTTCCACTCCTATTGCTCAAAAGAAAAAGGGGTTCATTTAATTCCCTATAATGAGTCAACTCTAAAGCCTCTCAGCTTCCACAACAACAAAATGCCATCAAACAAATCATACAACTAAAAGGAGCATAAACTCAAAATTGGAGTATTCAGTGCATCAAAATCCAACAATATTCACTAGACTTTCGTCATTTTCACTCAATCTAACACATTGCATTCCCCAACTTCCCTTTCCCAAGTTCCTCAGGTAACCAATAAGCAATGGAAGCCTCATGTCACAGCAATTCTATCACGACCACACAATTAATTAGCATTTCTCCTTTTGTGTTATGTGGTAATAGGCACTTTGGAACCAAATGAATTTCACTACGAATGAAAATTTCAATTCTAACCACATTAAAAGCATAATTTCTCAATAGTAGAGAAAGAGAGAGAGAGAGAATTGTACATGAACCGCAACAGAGTTTATGATTCCTAGTAATCACTTCATGATTACCACTGAAAAACAACAAACTTCATAATCGGGCTAGCACTTTTTTTTTTGGTGTTCAAAGGGATTCAATTAGATTTCACAATTTAATCCTTGATTCCAAGCAAAAAGATTCATTTAATGATGAATTCAATTAAAAACTACAGTTCAAATGCACCGGATTCTTTCTTCTTTCACTTAATATCCAGCACAGCCCAAGAGTTTTCTAGACTTTGCTTTGGTGGTACCCTCCGGACCCACTCTTATCTATGCCATCAGCATTTCTTCCCACAGTTCCTCACCAAATTAACACATAAACAAATAAGCAAGGATTTCCTAAACAGGAAATTGAACGTACAATTAATGTTTTCCATTTTGTTATCCGCAGTTTTCTGACTTTGCTAATGCTCAAACTGGCGAATTTTATAAGAATTTCATCTCGAAGACATTCTAGCAAGAAATAGCAAATTAACACCACCAACCAAAAAGTAAGAGTAAATTGACCAGGAATTTGTTCATAATAACATTTTAACCGCTCGGTCACGGCACAAATAACGATAAAAAGAAAGGTAGAGATTACAGAGAGAATATTCCTACATACCTGTTTGAAAATTGCATCTGAACTTAGAGGACTTTCTTTGATTTTCCGGTGAGCCGGCACCGATGGCCTGTACGCATATTTATGTCTGCTTCTTGCGTCAACTTTAACGCTGCCACCGTCTCCTTTTCCATTCAGATTAGCTTCCGATTTCGTCTCGAACATCGATTCGTCTCCATCTAGCGATTCTTTGGCGAGATTCTCACCTTCGGAATCACTAGTCCTCAATTCCGCCCGCGCCGTCGTCGAGGATTCGAGAATCGCCGCCGAAGAAACCGCCTTCTGTCTCCGGCGAAGAGAGGAATTGAGATCGGAATCTCGTCGCAAAATCGTATCCGTCTCCGACGCCGTCGTGATATTCATAGATTCCGGCGATTCCGAAACCGCCATTGAAAAATACCAAAAAAAAGACTCGGAACTATGGAGAGAAAAATGACAACACTACGGTTGTAGAGAGATAGAAGGAGCTCTCAGGCAAAGCTATAGAGAGAATGTGAAGACAGAGAAAAGATATACGGGAATAATATATACGTGTGTGTGTGTATAGAGAGAGAGAGAGAGAGAGAGAGAGAGAGAGAGAGAGAGATGACAAAAGATTCTTTAAAGTCCGAAATCAGCCGCCTTGGAAGTATTGGTGAGGTGGTGTCTGTTTAGGCAATATATGGCGCGAGTGCCCAGTCCGCACCGCACCGCACCGCTGCTCATGAAACTAATTGCTATTTTCCTTCCCCCATTCAAATCTTCGGTTCGGTGGGCTCTAGCTTTTTATCAAAATAAAAAGAACACAGCGTTTTCCCCCCTTGGCGTCACCCCTTTGTCATTTTTTAACCAATAATACCCCTTCATAGCCCATTATAAATATGTGTTATGTCAACTTTTATAATTTTTTTAATTTTTTAATAATTGTTTGACTATTAAAGTGTTAATTTTGATATATAACATTGTTCGTCCTTTCTTTGTGTATATTTTGAGAACGATTAACTGAAATTAAAAGTCAAATTTATTTGGAATTGATGGAAAAGTTTATGGTAAGATAAAAGCACATTTTTCTTTTTCTTTTTCTTTTAAAGAAAAAAATAGCTTCTCCGATCAAAATATTAAAGAAAAAGGTAAAATTGTAAATGTCGAGTATAAAAAATAATAAGATGAAAATTAAAAATTAAAATAAAACGAGAGGCAGGGGGAGCAGGCGCAGGCCACATGAGGCTTAGCCGGTGGCAGGATGCACCCGTCCCCAAGGCTGCCAAAGGTTCAGTTTCCATATGGCCTTTTTTGGGAATCTTATATACCCAATTTGATACAGGGAGTTTGTGCTTATTATTATTTTATATATATATAATTAATCGATATTTAAAGACTTAATTTAAGAATTTTTTTTTTTTTTTCATTTTCAAAGAAATTTGCGCAAAGAATTTAATCTTATCTTGTTGGTTGTGCTTGTTTTCTCTCCTTGGGTTGTGCCCAAAACAAATAAAACTCATTAAAATGATTAAACTAAACTAAATTAATGGGTTTGATTTGAATTTAAGAGATCATAGGTATAGTATGGTTTGGATTATTTTTAAAATTTTTTTATCTCGATTTACTATAGAATTTAGAAAAATTTTAAATTATATCGATCCGAATCAAAATCATAAATTAATAATAGTATTAAAATTTTACTTTTGGCTTGATATTTTTCTATAGCACCGAGTAAAGTTACCATTCACCACCCATCTACTCTTTCTTGGCTGAAAATGTTTGTATTTCTTTTCTCTGTAATTAGTTTTAGTCAACTCATTCCTCCCATAATTCATTTTTTAACTTTCTCAAACCATTTTTAAAAAGTAGGATTATTTTTTCACTATTTTGTCTATATCGATATTATAATAATTAAATTTTTAATATTTAGAAAGTTTGAATAAAATCACTAATTATTAGAAAATCTTATGATAAAATTATATTGTATAACGTTTCGAATAAAGAATGGATAGACCAACCCTAGTTTGGCTAGTTTGATCAATCACATTGATTTGGTTCGGTCTTAATTTTGTAGGACTCATTAAATTTGATTTAATTCAATTCTATACTTAAAACCAATACAAACAACCTTACACATACCCTTACCTTGTGGGCTATTATTATTATTATTATTGCCTCTTAATAGCAAGATTATGTAGTCATGGGTAACTATGATTCCTCGATTTAATTTGGAAAATTTTTTCAAAGAATTATTAGTTATTTGAATTTAAAATGAGTAGAACTATTAACATTTTTACTATATGAATCGAGTTTAAATCCAACTTATTTATTGTATACGATATAATCAAATAATTTTTTGAAAATTTAATTTGAGTTAGACTCAAATAATCTAAATCGAGAGAAGTTGATCAATTTATGCTAAAATCAAATTATTTAATAGAAATATAGGATCGAATTTAACATTTTCTTTTTTGTTATGGAAATTATAATATTCATAGTTAAATCACACCGTAAAACGAGATTAAATAAAAAAATAAAAAAAAGATCATAATTCTAAGTGGGATTTACCAAATTATAATTTGTTGACGATTACCGACCGGAAAGAAGTACAAATTTGTTATGAAATGTTATGAATGTCCATTCATTTCCTAAAAAGTTCTACGTTTTTCATGAATTCATTCACCTTCTAAGGATTACCTTTTGAATCCATTCACTTCTTAAGAAACCATTTATTTTCCCGATTTCTAAGACTTTTGAAAAATTTATAAATGACCTTTGAGAAATTAAAAAGTGTTTGTTAATATATTATTAATTAGTTTGGAGACTATATATATATATATATGTGGGTATATCAAGGAAGCAATAATTATTCATACTCTTTTAATATCTTTCTTGTTTTTTTGGATAAATAGTGAGATTTGAATTCGAGACATTTTAAAAGAGGAGAGGGACGATGGCCAGATGAGCTATAACTCATTAGCTCTTTCTTCTCTTTTTCTATTAGATTAGAATTACTTATTTTTTATAATAAAATTTAAGTTATTTAATACTATAAATCAAAATTTGATGAATTTTTAATAAGTTTAATTTAAACTACTTTTATTAATTTACATCCCCATTGAAATTTATGAAAAAATGGCTCAAAGACATCTGGGCTTGGGAAAAAAAGGTCACCCACACACACGTGTGCCTAAAAGTCGGCCATAAGCAAAGCAAGAGTAAATGTTTTGACCGAAATATGGAGCAACTTCATAGAATCTGCAGCGATAAAGGTTTGTTCGAGTAACAGAAGTTTTGAGACTTTCGGTTTGAAGTCATGTCAATGCATGTGAGATTGGCTATATAATGATTTTGGGTGTGAGACTTTAGGTAGGGCCTGCTTTGTTCCCCCAGAAAAAGGAATCTTCGAATACAGGTACAAATGTACAAATCTTTAATTTATGTCATTCCTGAGCTATCATCTTTTCTTGGTACACATTATATATATTCTAATTTTTTATTTATTTTTTTAATTTTTTTGTCGACATTGCTTACAAAAGCTTAACCAAGAAGGAAAAGCGTGTCGCAAATGGAAAGACATTGCAGATGGGGTTAAGGCAATGGAAGCCAATTATAAACACATCTCACGAATAAGTCAACCCAGAAAATAGCATCTTAGGTTTATACCTTAAGAACCTCTCTCTATCTCTCTCTCTCTACAGGCGTGAATTGTGATTCCGAGAGGGCTGGGGGAGTGGGCCTATCTCTCTCTAAAGTCACTGTCAGATCGGGCAAAACCGAGAGAAAAGATAAAAACTTATTACGTAGTTGCAGATGTTCGCTAGTTCATGTTCCCCCAACATTGTCCAATTTCCTAGTCTGACCGTGTGATCCAATGGTACCTTAGAACAACGATATGACCATATAAAGCCATTGATTTGGGGTGACACCGCGGGGGGGGGGGGGGGTTTGGGTGGAATTAAATTTAGACCTCAAAAGCTCTGCTTTCTTAAACCCTCGGCAAAGGCCACACCTTTTATAAAGAGATCATCAGTGAGTTAATTCCTTAAAAGAACATGAAAGAAATGGAGAATTATATTATTACAAACTTTGCATCCTCTTGTAATAAAAAGATACATCAGGGCAACACGATTTACCAAAATTAGAAGAGAATCAAACACTGTTAAAAAAATATAAATGCAAGTTCTTATGTTAAAATAGAATGTTGACAAACATCTCCACCTGAATGTTGGCAAACTTGTATTCCTGGAACGAACAAGATGAAAGAGCCCAAAGAGGGTTAAACTTCTTCGTCTCTTAATTTATTTTTATTTTATTTTTTATAATAATTTTAAATTAAAATAAGCTTCTATAAAAAAAAGAAAATTTCATAACTGACAATTAAAATTTTTCTATAGAAAATATTTGATTACCATTACAGTAATAATTTTAGTACTAAATAATTTATTAAATCAAGACTGATCTCAATTTTCTCAAATAATTTATTTGCTCTATCTAGAATTAGGATTAAGGCTTAATTTTTTTTTTTGCTAATGTTGTTGTTGCTACTGCTCTATCTAGAATTACCCAAATTTCTAGCCCTAATGAGTCACGGTGTTACTATGACAAACTGCTAAATTGCTCTCATGTTGGATGGGATGTTCGCAGAACACAAGAATATGATCCACGAGCGAAGCAAATAAAAGAAAAACTGAAATAATAGAACAAAGAAATTACATTGCACAAAATAGTTAGGGCTTAGTTGAGCACAAAGCAAACTTGCAAGAAAAAATTGCAACAAATTATCCACCACGGCCAGCAAAATGGTGGATCAAGCATTGCAAATGTGCAGTACCCACATTGCTCCCCAGTCAAATCCAAAATAAAATAAAACTAAGACCTAATGGAAATTGAATGTGAACATAAATAGTACTCATCTAGATGTCTCGCTTACCTTTCTTAACTGAGAATCGGAAGACAACAATCAAATTTAGAGGAGATCGGCAACATTTGATGGCAGCTCCTCAATAACCACGTTGTAAAACTTCTGGATGTCAAACAGCATTCTCTCGTCATCTCTACTAACAAAATTGATGGCAACACCCTTCCTCCCAAACCTTCCACTACGACCAATACGATGAAGGTAGTTCTCCGGCTGAATTGGGAGATCATAATTTATGACCAATGAGACTTGTTGAACATCAATGCCACGAGCCAAAAGATCAGTGGTGATGAGAACACGTGAGGATCCGGAACGAAATTCACGCATAATGATGTCTCTAGTGTTCTGGTCCATATCCCCATGCGTGGCTGAGACTGTGTGGTCTCGACTTCTCATCTTGTCAGTGAGCCAGTCAACCTTGCGTCGGGTGTTCACAAAGATGACACTTTGGGTGATGGCCAATGTCTCATACAAATCACATAGTGTTTCAAGTTTCCATTCCTCCTTCTCAACATTGACATAGAACTGTTTGATACCCTCCAAGGTGAGTTCATCCCGCTTCACCAGAATCCTCATAGGCTTGTTCATGAACTTTCTAGTGATCTCAAGTGCTTCAGGTGGCATTGTTGCAGAAAACACACCAATCTGAACTTTTGATGGAAGAAGCTGAAAAATATCATAGATCTGGCACAAGAAATTCACACACAAAAATGAGCAACAGGAGAATTTTCTTAAGACATTATAAAAGCAATCCGAAGATGACGTGAAAATCACAAAACTATAACATAAGGCAAATCATTAATAATTGAGATCAAGTTTCATTCATTATGTTAAAACATTTACATTAGCTCTAATAAGAATTTGTTCTAGAAGCAAGCCTAGTAGAAAAAACTAAAAAGAACTGCAAAAATCTCAGCAAAGCTGCATCAATATTTGCCAAAACATTAGTCTCAGACCATGCGACCAACAAGGACAAAAGTATCACTAATGTGACACCATTCAACTTAAGTCCTTATTGATATCAGAAAGGTACATAAGCAAGGGGAAAAAATGAACAAAAAAATAAAAAAGCTTCCTGTGATTCCTGGAAGGTTGATTGGAACAAATACACAGGCATGACAAGAAATGTAATGACAGCCACCATAATGATTAAAAATTGTGTACAAGCAACAAATCTGAAAGAATAAAGTCCTGCTGGAAGGAGGCCTTAAAAAATATGCATGGGTGCTAGAGACTAGAAGGTTTTCTGTCCAATTGACATGCTCATCGGGGTTGTTAATCAACCGTCTTGAAAATGCATTATAGTTCCATAAATCCCCAAGAACATCAACAGTTACTGCCCTAAAAAAATAAATAGGGAGGCCAGGAGAAGTTTCTAATATAGGACAAAAAAATTAATTATTTTTAAAAATATACTCAAGACCAGTAGATACTGCATCAACAAAAAAGGCATATGTATACAATCACTTCATTATAATAAAGGAGCAGATTGGCACCTGGTCCTTAAAACCTCGTGAAAGCATTTCATCAGCTTCATCTAATACAAACATCTTAATGTAGTCAGCACGAAGTGACTGTCTGCGCAGCATGTCAAAGACCCGACCAGGAGTGCCCACAACGACATGAACTCCACTTGCGAGGATGCGTTGATCCTCACGAACACTGGTTCCACCAACGCAGGCATGCACCTTTACCCCAAGATAGTCACCAAGTGCACGCATAACTTTCTCAATCTGCTGTGCAAGCTCTCGTGTTGGTGCAAGAACCAGAGCTTGGCATTCTACCAAACCATAATCAAGCAGCTGTAAGATACCAGAGCAGAAAGTTGCGGTCTTTCCTGTCCCAGACTGTGCCTGTTGAATGACATCAAAACCCTTGATAAAGGGGACGATTCCCCTTTGCTGAATTGCTGAAGGTTTCTCAAAACCTGCGAAGGAATTATTAGATAATCAGCATTCATTTCACATTTACAGAGCCAAAAAATTAAATTAAACAAAAAAGAAACAAGCAAGTGCATGGCAATTAAGATTATCATGGTCCACACAAATCCAGTACTCAGGTGGGTGCACCTGTCTACCAAGTACCATGCATACACAAATTTTGTGCTGAAGGAATATCATAAACCAATATCAAATAAAATGGAAAGCTTTATCCAACAAAAAAGATCAGCAAACAAGTATTACTGAATGAAGTTTAGATATACCATATGCATAAATCCCCCTCAGTAGGTTTTCTGACAAACCCATAACATCAAAGCTATCATGAACCTCATCATAAGTTGTAATATGATCTTGTCCATCAGAAAGCCTGTTAAAATCAATTCAACCCAACAATTAATCAAAATATGCATTTAGCAAGGGAAAGCAATCCAAGACTACAAGCTATCTCTAAGAAAAGTATCATCAACACAGGAATGCATAGAATAACAAATTTCACCACCAAACAGCATCTGATAATGAGCAGTCTGCTGAAGGGACTAAAGCTTACACATCATTCATCTTAGCATCAAATTGACGAGCATCAAATTGTGATCCTTCAGGTGCAACGCCAGCCATGACTGCCAAGAAAATAGCAAAAAAACCAATTATAAATAATGAACAATTCAGTAACAGTGTCAGGTCCAATTAAATTGAAATTACCAACCGTATCCTCAAACTACACAATGCGTATTTTCTTTGCATGGCCCACAACCATGCAAATGAAATCATTAAAAGCCAAAGGGTATGATTCTTAAACAAACAATTATATTGCTTCTCCAAAATAAAAAATAAAAAATAAAAATAAACACAAGCCTTTAAACAGTAAAAAATTCTACATGACAATGGACTCCAAAAGTATATACCACATAATCAATTCGATGACCTTTAATCAATTAAAATCAAAATACCAACTAAATTCTCAAACTTTACAATCCAATGTTGCAAAGACTCTTCAAAAAATAAATAAATAAGCATGTCCTTGTTATCACTTTGCAACGTTCAATTTATGAAGCATGGACACAGGACAAGGAAGCAACAAGATGACACAAATGGCTTGGAAAAATAAAAAATAAAAAATAAACATGATTATAAATTACAAAATGTTATAGGGTACCATGCCTGATTCAGACATAACCTAGACACATCTGTCGGTTGCAAATGTAGGTGCAACTTAGCTATCAAAACAATGCACACGTTTTTCCTGTTGCTGTCTGCTACATAGATACAATGCAATCGTTCCTTTTCATGATACACATCTATGCAAGTCAAGTAATTGATAACCATGCATCTGATTCTTAACCATACACGATAAAAAAAAAAAAAATCTTTCAAATTAAAAATGAAAAATAACAGACACAACAACAACAAAATCCCTGTATAATGTAACAGAAAAGAATCCCAAATGCTGAATCTATCTCCAAAACATATAACGGTTCCACATAATATCTAACGCAGAAACCATACTCTACAAAAAGACTTCGACTTTTGAATGAAAACATAAGACCCAATTGTGAAAATTAAGGTTAGACTCAATAGATGGAGTTTTCAATGTAAAACATTATTAACACAGAGATAATTCTAGTCAGGAGAAAATTTTGATTTCTACATGCCAAACCCTATAATTTCCACAAAAAACTTTTCACATTAGTTAAAGATATTACCAACATAAAGGGCAGGTTAAGCTCCCCCCAGGGCCGTAGAGTCATAATAACAACACAATGTACAGATTAAAAAATGAATAAAATAAAAAATAAAACCCTAGAAAGCCACATTAATCACAAACAGACAGATTGAATATTAAAAGAAAACAAATTGAAAGCAAAAGAACAGATCGGTAAAGATTAAGCATAAATCAACCAGTTTTAGAGTGAAGAGACGGAGAGAGGGAGATACCTGATTGTTCACGATAAGAGAGAGAGATGTTGACGAGAGAGACGGAGAGACGTAGAGACAGAGAGAGCGAGCAGAGAGAGAAAAAGGAGTTTAGGGTTTCCCAAACTCCTCGGATCACCGCCGCGAATGTTAGAGAGCGGCTTTTATAGTGGAAGCGGCAGAGGTGAGATTGCAACGATTTGAAGGGTTCGGATTTTCTATTTCCTATTTTGCCCTTAAACTGTTACTATAATCTCGAATATGACTTTCTTATTTTGTTTTAAACTTGTAAATAAATCATAAATAAATAAATAAGCGGAAGAAATCTGCTTGTGCGGGAGTCATAAACTTGGGCTTGGTTTTGGGTCTGGGTCCAATTAGCCCATTTGACAATTTTTTATTTTTTTATTTTTTATTCATAGTGAGAGTCGAACTCAAATCTACTACAAGAGAGAGAGGAATCGGTGCCACTTGAGTTGAAATTCATTGTCATTTGACATCTTTATTTATCTCATCATTAATTTAAATTTTATTTCAAAAAAAAAAATTATTAACTTATTGACTAATTAAAACATATAATTGTAAAACTTTGCTCACAATGATTCGAAGACAGGTTAAAAATCATAAGCTCCCCTAAACTCGCATTACCCTATGATAGGATTTGGTATACGATAAAGGGTTTGAGTTATGTTTATCCATTTTTTCAGTATTTGATACAAAATCGGGTAATGATGTAATCATTTTTCAAAGGGTTAAAAATATTACCCTTTTAAATAAATTAATATATTAAAGTAATATGTCTTATTTCAGAGAGTAAAAAACTAAATTCATATGTTTTTGTAAAAAAAAAAAAATTAAAACTAATGTATTTAGATAAAAATTGAATTAAATTGATTTTTAAGAGAGAAAAATTATATTTATATTTTTTAGAGAGAAAAAAATTAATATCAATGTATTTAGAGAGATTAAATTTCAATTTTTTGAGAAAGAAAAGTTAATTTTGATATTTTGGAGAGAGAAAATTCAAAAACAATATATTTAGAGAGGAAAAATATGAATTAAATTAATTTTTTCAAGAGAGAAAAAATTGATATGTTTGGTTTTAAAGAGGAAAAATGTGAATCAAATTAATTCTTTCAAGAGAAAATATAAATAAAATCAAATTAAATTTGGTTTTTTATAGAGATAGAAATCATAAAATCAATGTGTTTAAAGAGAAAAAAATATAAATAAAATTGATTTTAGAAAATAAAAATTAAAGTTGGTTTCTTGGAGATAGAAAACTTAAAATTGATATATTTAGAAGGAGAAAATATGAATCAAAATGATTTTTTAGCGAGAAATTTAATGTGTTTAATTTTAGAGATAAAAATTTTACTTCTATATGTTTATAGAAATAAAAGTTAAAAAATTAATTTTTCTAGAGAGAGAATTGATATGCTTAGGTTAGAGAAGGAAATTTTATTTTAAAAATACAAAATAAATACCTTTTGAGAGAGAAAATTTGAGTTAAATTGATTTTGTGATAGTGAAAATTAAAGTGTTTAGTTTTATAGAGAGAGAATTTTAATTTAATTTTTTTAAAAGAGAAAACTAATAACTAATATGTTTAAAGAGATTAAAATAATTTAGTTCTTTAGAGAGAAAAAATTAATTTGATTAACTCTAAAGAAAAAAATAAATGTCATTTTTTAAGAGAAAAAATAAAAACAATGTGCTTAGAGAGATAATATGAAATAAAATGAGTTTTTTTTAGAGGGAAAAAATAATATATTTATTTTTATAGAGAGGGAGAATTTATATAAGTTTAATTTGAAAAGAGAGAAAATAATATTTAAATTATAAAAAATAAATATTATCAAGTGTTAATGTTCATACCATATTACCCTTCTATCATTTTCACCCCTAACCTTTTACTCATAATTAACACAAGAACACCATTATCTGTCAATTTCTTTTGGGTTGAGTAATTAGGCATTTTATCTCTTAATCAGAAGTTTCAAGTTCAAATCCTGAAAATGACGAAAAAGAATTAAGAAAAGCCAACCTTTAACTAAACTCCACAGTATTTGAATCGAATTAATCGGACAAATCTCAGATACTAATGGTAAAAAAAAAAAAAAAAAAACACCGTTATTTGCTTCTTTTATTTAATTAATTTCTAGTCAATTTTAAATAATATTTTTTAATTTATATGCTGGTCTAAAATTTCTTATAATAAAAAAATATCCTAATATAAAATAGAAATAAAACAAATTTTCTTAGTTCTTATTATAATAAAGTTTTAATAAATTAGGTACACCAAAGCGTTTCATGATTTTTACACATTTACAACACTGGATTTAATATAAATAATAACCATTGTTTTCCAAAAATAGTAACATGACAATGCAGAGGACTTATAGTTTATGTTGAAAATATTCTTCCAATTTTGGCTCGAGGGATGATACATAGAATTTCTCAGAGAGAGAGAGAGAGAGAGAGATTCTTTGCGGTTTACTGTCTCAATCATAGAAGAAATCTTCGCTTGAACTGACGTTTTTAGTTTTGTTAAACATTGAATGAAAGCTCTCAATTTGAAAATTGCTTTGCCATGCCTGTGGTAGGGCCCCTGTAAGCCTGACAATTGCACTGGTTTTTTCATTTCTTCATATTCAGACGCAGAATGTCTTGAGAGGCCCCCCCTTGAAACACCCAAAGCAATTGACAGAGGACAACCCTTATGTTTTACAAATTTAAAATTATCTTAAAAAAAGTAAATCAAAATTTAGAATGTTATTTATTAATTGACATACAATTTAAAATGTTGATAAATAATTTATTCATTTATTTTTTGTAATATAAACCTAACCCAAATAGGGGTGGGGCATCCTGATCAACAAGGGTTTTGTAAGTTACAAACACGTTTAGTGCATTTCTAATCTAAATGCTGTTCATAAGCACTAGCATCGAAATGCGCATAAGTGGCTTCCATACTGCGAGATAACATCTACTAGACCTCCATAACCTGCAACAGCTACAACCTAAAGGAAACCAGTGGGATATGAGCAATAAGTAAAGCCACCAACAAGAATTAATGTCCAATATTTTGCTAGTGCTCAGAACCAAATGACCAAGATACCAACTCATTAATAGGAACAAAGAACACGAACAAGATTATATGTGGACGATTTAGATTAAAGCAGTCATGCAGCAATATAGAAGAAGAGATGAGGCTTCGCAGAGAATGTAAAAGAATGGTCAAAATTCATGACATACCCCAGAAGGATGCAAAGAGACAGAAAATGCTGACAGGGGAGCAAATCGGATCTGTGACACAACTCCCCCATTGATATCAATGCGTGTGAGTAGAGGTTCAGCGGTTCAGCTCCAACTGTTAAAAATCTAAAAATGAGAGATGCAACAAGTATTAGAGAGGAAGGGGGAAAAAATAGTTGACCAATAGCGAGAGAAAAGGGGCAGTTTAAGAACTCCAAACATGAGGGTTCAAATAAGTTTATTAGAAGACTGCCATTTCTGAAATGGCTGGAATTATATAGGGTTCAAATGGGTTTATTAGAATACTGAAATTTGTTATCCTCTCTGAAGAACCAAATTATAAACAAGACAAGACACTTGTAACAAATAACAAACAACACAAGACATTTGTAACAAATAACTGATGTGACTCCACAACCAAGGGACCTTAACATCAAGCATCATTGCTGCAATAGAAGTTGCAGATGAAGTGTAATAGGAGGAGAAGCCAACAAAAGCATCAGCTTTGTCTCAACATCAAGCATGTAACAAGCAAAAGGAACACCAAGAAAAGACAACCCCAATCACATTTAAGTAAAATTCAACTATGACCCTTTAGGTACTTAAGGGAACCAAGCAACTTACTTGGTTATCTTCAAATAGAAGATCTTGGATAAGAGCACGAGTAAGCACAGTAACTTGGATAATTATTGATGCACAAGTACGGCTATATAGTTTATGACTACAGGATCATCAAATTATCTGCTGCTTATAACTTTCAAACAACCTGAAATTTGTTGACTACTTCTTGTCCACGAGCAATATGCCCACACAGCTAATTAAACAAAGGTTATATGAAATTGGGTAATGTAACTACATGAAGGGACTCCTAAACATGAAGTAGACTTTCTATGGCACTAAAAACTAAATGTCCTAAGTTTAGTTCCATCATCTCTGTCTCCCACCTGCAATGGCTAGCATAATTTATGGTGATGCACCGCCATGTATAACAGTGCCGATGCCAAAAATCTTTGGCATGAGAAAACTTACCATCCAGCTTTCACTTGAATCAAGAGCAATGCAGCTGACACAACAATATAAGTCTTTTGAGTTTAATCTTTCATTTGGCACAAGAATTTCCAATTCTACAATCTGTACAGATCCGAATTAAAGCACTCAAGAATTAGAAACATAACAGCTATTGTATATTTAATTTTGCTTGAATCTGATTTCTTGAGTTTACTCAGAGTAGCAAGTGAAAAGAAGATACATGGGACATGGACAAAAGGACAACTTAACTTCAGAGCAACATTTTCTGTACCACCATTACCACAGATAACGCATCATTATACTGTTGAATAACAGATATATCATGAACTAGAAAGGTCTCATAAAATGACAAGATAGAAATAATTGCTGGAGCTACGTGTAACAATGCAATGCAGATAGTCCGTGTGTCCTTTAAGAGTCATTTTGTTTAAAAGTCATTTTGATTTGACTTTTCTCCTGAAAATCTTATCAAAAAGTCAGGTAAACATCATAGTACTTAAGAAATATAAAGATTTCATTAAAAAAATAAAAATAAAAATAGTCACATTCAGATAGAACTTTCACAAAAAACATCAACATCCCTGATAAATCCACCTTATTGATGTACGTATCACATCCCAGCAATATGCACAAGAATCACCGGTGGCTGTAAAAATGGATCCATCCTGTTGCAGAGCAGAGGAACCTCATCAGCGTGGAACTAAGCTATTCAGTATGGTTATCACGTGATAGGCACAAGTAGGCTTAGATGACAAGATAGATGCAAACATTTGTAGACTGCGATCATAAGTATTAGTCCCAATATTGTCAGAGAAGATGAAGCTAAGTGGCAGTTTTCAAGCATTGAAGATGCCCATGAGATTGATTCACATGGCATCAATCTAATTAAATGATCATACAGCAACCAACCAGAGCAAAAGAAAATCCAAGCAACTGGTTTCAACAGTGAAACATACACTAGTACGTAGCAATCATGAACATGCAATCATGAACATGCAGAGTCGAATTCATATGAAAAGAAGCATGAGAGAATAACAAAAGACTGCATACCTGATCATTAACAGCAATGGCATTATTTTCTAGAATTGGAGATAGAGCATCCCATGGACCTCTAGCAAAAAGAACTAATGCAATTAATGTCATTCCTTGTAATATAACAAAACAAGCAGATAAGCATAATCAGAGTTAAAATTAACTGTACAAAAACTGTTAGATTAAGGTGACTCAATCACGCAACGGAAGCAATAATTAACATTTTTCAGAATCATAAAAGATCAAGTTTACGGTGTACCTTAATCGGTGATTCGAATAATTTCAGAAACCGCAAACTTGGAACTGCAACAACTCGCAGTCGGGATGATAGTTACGTAAGACGAACTATTAACACAATACCACGACGTTCCAACCCTTAACCCGGTGATTCGTGCGTTGATCGGAATCAATCCCTCTTGATCATCATCTCTCTTGATGTTCTCTCCTTTTTTTCATATATAAAACTTAACTTACCTTTTTTGTTTTTTTGTTTTTGAATCATAACTCCCGCAGGAGTTATTTGGAGAGTGAAATTAGGGGAGAGTGGGGTAATGGGTAACTACCCATTACCCCCTTTGTTTTTGAAATTTAAATAGCCCCACGTGGGCATTACACAACATCTCCCACTTGCACACGAGGGCATTCTATTTCCGTCATAAGATCACAACTCATGCGATCCACCATATCACCCTACAGGGTTTTCATACAGGGTTGGACGTCGTGCGACTAGCGAGTACACCTGCAAACAAAAACTGCTCGACACACCTGTTAGGATGATCGAGTAGTCACCGTTAATATCATAAAAAAGCTCGCTGTACCCCAGATCCAAGACTAATTACATTCATCGAGCTACTTTCCTCACCGAAAGTAATCCCCAGATATTACTCGACTATGTATTCACTATTATGTTCAAATCCCTACATGGATGAACATAAAAGACCGGTCGGTGAATACAACATAACAATGCAATGTCAATTGGTCTTCCTTTTCCCAAACTCGAATCTATCGATCTCAATTCGGCTGCTTTCCTAGACCTGTCCCTCAGACCTCAATTTATTTTCCGGGCCATTGGTAAACAGACTAAAGTAGCAAACACTGAATCATGATCTCAAGAGACAGCCGAAAGTAATAAGGGCACAAGAGATCCCACCCAATGGATCTCGAATCTCACACAGTGGGGTTTGGGGATAAGTTTTAAATTATTGTCTCAAGTAATATAGCTCCCAATATCCCAAGTCGTCTTTTCACACGTGGTATGAAAACACGTGCCACAGTGTTACTCCCCCATCTCTCAGAAGGGCATATGTCAGATTTCTCTAACACTGTGCAGGTACGAGGACACAGTCTACTCATAAGACTTTACCTAGAGATCTCAGAAAGAGTACCTATGAGACAATATCACAAATTACAGGTGATATCCGAGATCTCAAACTTGGCTTCTCACAGGCAACATGGATGTGGGTATTTCCATGTCGGTCATATCGCATATGACCTCATCCTGAACACGTATCAGGGCGACTTATGTTCTAGCAGGGCCACTCTCAAAACCTCTTACAGCTAGAAACCGTCTCATCCCAGCTCACTCAGAACCGGAGGTGGTCACTCGTGTGAGAGAGTCGACCTCGCCTGCCTGACATATCTATTACATATATATGATAATTAAAAGTAAGTGCATTAAATGAAAAATATAATGCAAAAGTGACTGAATAATGCACTATAATCATATATATAAAATCAATAAGCATCAACGTCATCATTAAATACAAACTGAGAAATGTCAGTAGATATTCAAACCCAATGACTCTCTATGCCCTAAAAAAGAGTCTCTAGTGATGGGTTTGGTGAAGGGGTCAGCCACCATGCTGTGTGTCGAAATGTACTTGACGGTCACTTCACCCTTCTCGATGATGTCTCTAACATAATGGTATCTGGTGTCGATGTGTTTAGTTCTACTATGAAACTTAGGGTCTCGAGTGTAAGCGATAGCGGCCTGATTATCACAATAAATCATTACAGGTCTCCCACTATCCGCTACAATCCCTAAGTCATTCAGTAGTCTCCGGAGCCAAACACTCTCCTGAACTGCAACTGAGCACGCCACGAACTCAGCCTCCATCGTAGATAGAGCAACACAGGTTTGCTTCTTACTGCTCCAAGAGATAGCTCCGCCATTGAGCAAGAAAGCAAAACCTGATGTCGATTTGCGTTTATCCAAATCGCCTCCCCAGTCGGCGTCCGAATAGCCCACAAGGCGCAAATCGCCTCCTCCGTAACTCAAGGAGAAGTTTGCAGTTCCTTTTAGATATCGGAAAATCCTTTTCACTGCTCTCCAGTGACCCCTTCCAGGATTTGCCTGATATCTGCTCACCAGACCAACTGCATAACAAATGTCCGGTCTAGTACACAACATTGCGTACATCAAACTTCCCACTGCACTGGAATAAGGTACTTTACTCATTTCCCTTACTTCTTCCTGAGTTTTCGGACACATGTCCAGGCTCAAGCCTTCACCTTTGGCGATCGGAGTATCTATGGGATTACAATCATTCATCCCAAAACGCTCAAGAATTTTCTTAATATAGGTCTCTTGTGAAAGAGCCAACATCTTTCTCGAGCGATCCCTCTGGATCTTAACTCCAAGGATGAACTCAGCTTCACCCATGTCTTTCATGTCGAAACTGGATGACAACCATGCTTTGATGGTCTTTAAATACTTAATGTTGTTCCCAGCCAACATTATGTCATCCACATACAACGACAGGATCACAAAAGAGTTATCAGACCGAATCAGATAGACACAATGATCCTCCTCAACTATCGTAAAACCGTAAGATATCACCTCCTCGTGAAATCTTAGGTACCACCGCCTGGATGATTGCTTTAGACCGTATATCGACTTCCGAAGTCGACAGACCTTGTCTTCTTGACCTACCAGAACAAACCCAGGGGGCTGTTCCATGTAGATTTCCTCATCCAGGCTCCCGTTAAGAAAAGCGGTCTTAACGTCCATCTGGTGTAACTCAAGATCCATACTAGCGACAATCGCCAAAAGTAAACGGATCGAAGTAAATTTGACTACTGGAGAGAAAGTCTCCTCGTAGTCAATACCCTTGGTCTGCGTGTAACCCTTGGCTACTAGACGGGCCTTGTACCTCTCAATCGATCCGTCGGCCTTTCTTTTAATTTTGAAAACCCACTTGTTTCCAATAGCCTTTCTTTCCTCAGGTAAGTCAACTAGCTCCCAGACTTCGTTGACTCTCATTGATTCCAATTCCTCGTGCATGGCCTGTAACCATTGGTCCTTTGCTGAACCCTCAAGAGCCTCCTGTGCAGTCCTCGGCTCTTCATCGTCCTCAGGAGTCACAATGAGGATCTCATCCTCAATCGGGAAACGGCGACGTGGCACTTGTCCCCGATTACTTCTTCGAGGAGAGAGAGGTCCCACACCTTGAAATGGATTGCTCCCACTAAGATCAAAATCCATAATCGGCTCTTGAATCTCGTCACTGGGTTCGGCTAAGCCACTAGGCTCATCCATCTCGTAAAAGGTGAGATCTCGATCGATTTCTCCTCTTTTAGGGAAATCACTTTCGAGAAATGTGATATCACGAGACTCTATCTCGGTGACAGTACCGTCCGTATGTTCTCCTAGGAACACATATCCTTTGGATTGTTCAGAGTATCTAACAAAGATACACTTCTTTCCTCGCGGTCCTAACTTGCCGTACTGATGCGAGAAATCACGAACATACGTAGCGCAACCCCATGGCCTCAAGTGGCTAAGGTCAGGCTGTCTCCCTGTCCAAAGCTCGTATGGGGTGCTTACTACAGACTTTGTCGGAACACGGTTAAGGACGTAAGCCGCAGTCAACAACGCATCCCCCCAATGGGAGATAGGTAGGTTGGCTTGTGCCATCATCGACCTCACCATCTCCAACAGAGTCCTATTCCTTCTCTCGGCTACTCCGTTCTGTTGAGGAGTAGCAGGAATAGTTAACTGTCTCGTAATACCTCTATCGGAACAGAGCTCTTTAAATTGCTCAGACAGATACTCGCACCCCCGATCGGTTCTGAGAGTTTTCACCCTCAAGTCTAGCTGATTTTCAACCTCACTGATAAATCTCCTGAAACATTCTAGTGCCTCAGACTTGTGTGAGATCAGGTAGACGTAACCGAAACGCGTGTAATCGTCTATAAATGTAATAAAATACGTGGCTCCGTTTCGGGCTCTCACATTCATGGGTCCGCAAATGTCGGAATGGACCAATTGCAATGGAGTCCCAGCTCTCATTGCTTTCCCAAATGGTTTTCTAGTGGCTTTGCCCGCAAGGCAAAACTCACATACGGGCAACTGAATCTTGGTTAGCGGGCCCAGCAGGCCATTCGTAGCTAACCGGGCCATCCTCTCTTGCCCTATGTGACCAAGTCTACTATGCCATACATTCACATCATCCACTACACTATCAGATGCAAAAGCAATAGTAAAAGAAGAATAAGTCTCATAACATGAAATCATATCCAGTACATAAAGTCCCTTATGGACCAAACCGGAACAAATTAAAGAACTGTCATAAGTAATGAAAACTCTAGAGTTTCCCAACAACACTGAATATCCCAACAAATCTAAACATCGGACAGATACTAGATTCCGCCTAATCTCAGGAGCATACAAAACATCATGAAGATATAAGATTTGGTCACTTCGTAACAATAGCTTGCAAGTGTCAATCCCTTTTACTTCCACGAATGCTCCATTCCCCACGTATAGCCTCCTCGCCTGGGGACTTAAACGGCGGAACTCCACGTATGCGCTCCTGTCCCGAGCTACATGGTCCGTGGCTCCTGAGTCTACAATCCACAAAGGAGAAGAGTTAATGAGCATCACACTAGATGACACGTAACTCAAACCATGTAAAGAAGAATGACATACCTTTCGCTCGCCACACTCGCGTGCGAAATGCCCAAGCTTGCCACAAACATAGCATTGGACTTTGCTCTTATCGAGCTCCTTCTTCTTGCGCTTCTGTCCTTTGTCGTCGGTCTTGGCAGGTTGCTTCTTCTTGCCTTGGCCCTTGGCCTTCTTCTCATGCTTGTGCCACTTGCGCTTTAAACCCCGGGAGCCCTTACTCGACTCCGCAAAATTAGCATGAGCAGAAGAAGACCTAGCCACCTCCTGACGCTCCTCCTCGAGCTCACAGTGCCTACTCACGTCCATGAAAGTATGAATACTCTCAGTGTGCGTGAGATAGGTCTTAACCACATCCCAGGAGTCAGGCAAGGACTGGATCACACCCAGTACCTGAAGCTCATTAGACATCGGCTCCCCCATATTCTTCAGAGAGGCGATCATACTCGACATGTGCATTAAATGCTGTTTCATTGTATGATCGTGCCTCTTCTTATAAGTGATGAACTTATAAGTCAGCATCCTCACCTTAGGAGCTGACAGGGCGCCATATTGCTCTCTTAGAGCATGCCAGATCGACTGTGCAGTAGGATACTGCTCGTAAATCGGAATCAGTTCATCGTGCATGCAGCTAAGAAGGATTACCCTCGCTTGACTATCCTTCTTTTTCCAAGCACGATATACCTCCTGATCCCGTCGTGCTTGTGCAGTGGTACCCTCCCCGGGATCCACCATCTCGTTCTTAAGAACTTCCCCGAGTTCTTGTTCCTCGAAGACAAACTGAACCTTTCGGTGCCAAATATCATAATTGTCACCGTTTAGTTTATCTCCCTTAACGAGATCTAGAACGACAGTTTTCGTAGCAGCCATGTCTCTGTTACACAGAAAAAGAGACGTTAGTGACTAATAATGCTTATTTTCACAATTTCGTACACCCTACGAATTAATAATCCAAAATGAATCAAGTATTGATCCCAAAGTGAGCATATGAGTCAACGGACACTATACACCACAACCCGGGATCTCATCTCTTTATCTGGACTTTAATTCAGTGTACAAAATCCCACAAATAGTCACAATTTACCTCATAGGACCCCAAAAGAAAATTGAAAAAAACAATTTTGGGCGACCTGACGCGCCGCCGGGGTCCCCACGCGCCGCCGCGCACCGGCGGCGCGTCTGCAGGCCCTGCCACGCACCTCCACGCGCCGGCAGGAGCCTGGATCACGCGCCAGACGCGCGGTAAGTTCTTCACGCGCCACCACGCGCCTTTCGTGGCTCGGCTCACGCGGCGCGCGTGGCTCACGCGCTTCCACGCGCCTGAGCCGGCTCGGCTCACGCGCGCCCAGTCGCGGCGCGTACTCACGCGCGGAGCCGAGTCAGCGGGTCGGTCAAACGGGTCAGGTGACCCGACTGCGGTTAACGGGTCGGGTTGACCCGACACGTGTCGGGTCGTGGGTCGACTCTTGACCCGCCCCGACCCGTGCCCCTTCTGGACCGCTCACGCGCCTTACGTGCGCGTGAGATACACGCGCCAGCTGGACGCGCTTATGGGCGCGTGTTGTGCACGCGCCCGCGGGTCTGGAACTCATCTTCCTTGCCCGACGGGTCTGCAACTGGGTTTTTCGACCCGGTTCTCCGAAAACCCAATTTCCAATATAAACAACATGCAATATATATGTCAAAATGTAGATCTAGCAGAGACAAACTTAGATCTATCATTTTCATGCTCTGATTTGACCTAAAACTCGCCAAATCTGGGGTTGAAGTGTTCGGTCACTATTCACGGCCGAATGCTTCAACCGGAAATTTCTTAGCCCTATTGTGCTCAGAAAATTACGAAAAAATTATTTTCGTATTCTACGTGAGTTGGGTAACACAGTGGTATAATCGGATTCACGAAATTCATTCGTGATCCGAACCTCAAATTTTATACCCTATATTTTATACCCAAATTAAATTCCGAAAAATTATTTAAAATATATCTAACACGCTCTGATACCAATGTTAGATTAAGGTGACTCAATCACGCAACGGAAGCAATAATTAACATTTTTCAGAATCATAAAAGATCAAGTTTACGGTGTACCTTAATCGGTGATTCGAATAATTTCGAAAACCGCAAACTTGGAACTGCAACAACTCGCAGTCGGGATGATAGTTACATAAGACGAACTATTAACACAATACCACGACGTTCCAACCCTTAACCCGGTGATTCGTGCGTTGATCGGAATCAATCCCTCTTGATCATCATCTCTCTTGATGTTCTCTCCTTTTTTTCATATATAAAACTTAACTTACCTTTTTTGTTTTTTTTGTTTTTGAATCATAACTCCCGCAGGAGTTATTTGGAGAGTGAAATTAGGGGAGAGTAGGGTAATGGGTAACTACCCATTACCCCCTTTGTTTTTGAAATTTAAATAGCCCCACGTGGGCATTACACAACAAAAACAAATACTGATCTGTTCAAGTGGAAAAAATGAAAAAAAAAAAAGCAAATACAGCCGAAAATTAAAGATGCATGATGAATCAAATGAAGAGGGATTAATGGACACGTGGCACGCGAAATGCTTATTGTTTTTCAGTACTTTGTCTCAATATTGCATCCTATCATGCTTAAATTATGACATCGTTGAATTATGCCCTTTCAAATTAAAAGCACTTTTTTTTCCCTACATTTATAAAACTGGTACCTTATCATATAAATGAAAGAAGTTGACTACAAGTAACAGTAGACCATTTTTAGAAGGAGTAATGTTCTTCCAAATGGGAATTATATTTCTCATGCATGATAATGCCTCAAGCAAATGCCCCATTGCTTATGAGATTAGTTCTTATCCTAGTAGAATCTAATCATTGAAGTGATTACTCTCACTGCCCCACAGGCTTAGTTGAACTTGGTTATTTACCCACTTATGCACAAAGATTAGCTTTAAAATGACAAGGTGCAATAGATGTCTATCTCAAAAATTCAAGACATTTATATCTCAGCTGGATAAAAGTTAAAAGGAAAAACAACAGAGAATATATCACCTCCCTTGTATTTGGTTGAATAAACATGAAAATATGAGCATATTCACTTTAATGTTAATAGTATTTTGCGCAGCTCACCTATGTTGAGGATTGTCAAGGTCAAGTGCCGGCTCCACCTGGTTTCCTGCCCAAGGGAAGCAATTGAGCAAAAAGGATCAATTAAAAACGACCAAGCCACAACTTAGAAAAGAATAAAAGACTCTGGGAATCTCAAGTCCTTGGACAAACCCTATTAGAAACAGCTTAACGTAAGCATGAAAAATTGACAAATTTAATTTCTGAATGATTTATGGTCACACCGTTTATGAAAATTTACCTGAAGCAAGGACAGGGTCCTCTGAATTGGCAATTTCCTTCCATTTTGAATTCGACCATCATCACCACAACTCCAAGATATATCAACAAAGAATAGTTTGTGATAAGAACTTCCTGAGGAACGTGCAAAATTTTACACTAGTCCCTCACTCTTTCTCCTATCGCCACAAGAGAACTTAAGAATTAGACATGCAATTCACTACATTTTCATGCCTGAATTAACCATGATTCTGTGACTAGCTAGTATTGAGTGAACAACTTCTAATCAAACGCATATCCAGAAGATTCAAATATAGATTAAGCACTATTTAACCCTCAGGGAACCCAAAAACAAGTTCTTGACTGAAAGCCCATTGAATAGCATCTTCAAATAAGAATTATATCATGAATTGCATACACACGCACACAGACGCACAGAACTAATCCCTTTTCAAATCTTCTTTTGTCACCAGTTTAAACCAACAAGACATCATATTCCATTTTGACAAACACATGGCAGGGAGAGAGAGAGAGAGAGAGAGAGAGACCTCAATAACAGTGAATCTTCACCCTTGCCGTAAAACATAGCATCACAAGCAGGTCCATCATGCAATCAGGCTCAGCAACTGCAAAACCACCCAAATGCCTCCACGATTTTTACAGCAAAAGCAAAACCAATCAAAATTCCTCATTCTCTCATATATCGAATCAAATTAACGATTAGAGAGAGAGAGTGGAAACTGACAGCGGAGTTAATGCAAGAAGAGATGGAATAAGAAGCAATAGAACCGTCACTTGAAGCCACAACAATGTTGTCTGCTGCGTTAGGTTTTTCAAGAGAGTAACCAAAAACTGTTCGAAACACGGTCCGAGTTTCACTTTCCCTATCGTATAATATGCTGTTCCTGTACTCTTCTTCGTCCCAGCTCGTCGCATTTCTCCCCACTTTTGGCCGTCTTCTCCTTCTCCATGGTCTGCACCGCAGAAAGTGAGAAGAAAGAGGAGGGAGAAAATCCTGCGAATAGTTTTTTGAATTTCGAGTTCTGCCCCAGAACTTTGGAAAAAAATATCTTTTTCCCAGCCGGTGGTTGGGCCAAATTAGGAAGGCATAAAGCTCGGAGGCACATGAAAAGCCCGCCCGGTCAAAAATAATAATAACAATAAGAATAATAATGAAGTTTATATGAATATTTATTTATGTGTGTATCCTTTGTCAAAAAAAATATTTTTGTGTGAATTGTATTTGTAAAATTAAAAAAAAAATATATATATATATATATATATATATAACAAATATAATCATATAAGATCAAACTTGAGCTTGATATATTGATTTGATTTATCAAACAACATTTGATTTGGATCGAAAAAATTTAAACATGACCTGCTTACCTTATTTCCATTACATACGAGATTTAAACCTTATCTATTGTAATATAGACCCAACTCAAATGTTTTTTTTTTCTTTTTTATCAACCATCGGAGGGTTTAAAATTTCTAGGTCAAAACTCGATTTCGATCTTGAGTCAAAGCGGCCTTTTGTGTTTAAATTAAAGTATGTGAATATTGTGAATCGCATAATATTTTTTTTTTAATTTTATTATAGATGATATTTAATTTAAAAATTTTATTACACTTTCTTAAAATACTTAATTGAATAAATTACACATCAAAGAAAAAAAACACAGACTCTAACAAGGGGTCTTTAAATTTAGCAGTACTAAAAGTACTTTTTATGAATGGAAATTTCGAATTCAAACTTCCTTTGTGACCGAGAAAAAAAAAGAATACAACTCCTGACATATAAAAATGCTCATACATATTTATATAATATATAATGAAAAAAAATGTTTAATGCCTTGCATAAGCAATATACAACACTAATACTCCTTTTATTGCAACCACTCATCATTATTGACTTATGTGGTTTTTTTTGTATTGTACTGATTAATATCTAAAATTATAGTTTGATTAATCTGATTCGAAACTTACGATAACCTATTATTGTCTTATCTGTGACACACTGACTTCTCGTACCTCAGTTCCCTTTAGCTTTAGGGACAAATGCATGCGAAGGAGGACTTTTGGGCTAAGTTTTGCATGCTTAACCTAACCAAATTAGAGATTCAGTCTAGTTTAGTCATTCCCAGCCCAAAGTTCAAGTCCAGATACTCCTAGGTTTGCGGTTGTACGGTGAGAGAGCTCCCATTATATCTTTTTAAAACAAAACCTTTCTCTCTTTTTTCCCTTATACATTGTTTAAATTGCAACCTAAATGCCAAATCAATTCACTTATGTACTTTCCTCTGTTTCTTTACTACCTCAGCTTCTCTCTCTTTATCTCTCTTGGTTTGGGGGTAAATTCTTATGTTTTTTCTCCCTTGTTTTTAATATGAACTTGGTTAGCCTTTTGTGTTTGTATCAAATATATAATTGATGACATTGTGTTTAGGTTAGGGCTTTTGTAATGGTGCTGCTTTTCCATCATTCTTCCTCCTTGTTAGTAAAATCTCTCTCTCCTCTTCTATATCTTTTTGGTATGATATAAGTATTCTTTGACATCTAGAGTAGTTGTGGACTCATAACCACGGAGGGAGTACACTATATGTATTCAACAATATACTGTGCATGATAATGAATAGAACGATGGATCAATCTAAAACATAATCTCATGATCCAATCGTTAAGTACATAATATCTCCATAATACGATATTACAAATATCAAAATAGAGAAAAATGAGTGATTAGATCATTTTTTTGTACAAATGGGGCAAGATTACTAGCCTCTAAAGAAAGCTAAGTCTCGAATGTCATGTGATAACATTAGATATAATTTCCGGAGGGGACAACAAATCGTGAAACCCATGAGAAACCAAGTGCCCAAGATGACTTAAAGTATACGCACAAGTATTTCCTTCTTTAGGAATGAACTGCACTCAAACAACTCTCACAAGCTATACCAGCATGTAACATTCTCAGAGGATGCTATAAGCCGAATGATGATTGTCAATATTCCCATTAAGAGCCAACACCAGCTCCATAGAATCTGATTCAAGGACCATCGAAGAGAGTTTAATGCGAATAAGAAATAGAAGCCCTCCTCTAATTTCATATAATTTACTATGAAAGGATTAGTGACACCTAACTTACAAATGAAGTCTCGAACTCACAAACTATATCCAACTCTAATTAGTCCGAGATCCAATGGTTTTGGACCATACCTGCCGAGTTACCCTATAGTCTCTGAAGAGGTGAGGCAAAGTTTCTGGCAATTCCTTACAAAGAGGGCATAGAGGGTCTCCTATAAGCCTTCGATAGAAGCAAGTTTCATTGGTCATTAGGCTTCCATATACCAATAGCCAAATCATAAACTTGACCCTCTCCTAACACTTCAACCTCTAAATCCACTTCCAACTCTCCGATGGAGTCATAGCTATGTCTCCCTTACAAAGGGCTAGGTAAACTAATTAAATCGAGCAAATTCCCGATGACTCCTCCTTCCAACAGAAATGATCATTCGAGTCATGGTCCCAAGGAATATGAATCACCCTAATCTCCTCAATGATGTCTATTGGGAGAATTGTCTCAAGCCTGGATAAATCCCAAACTCTACTAATGGTGATAAAATTACTAACATACAAACCCATCAAATCAGGCGGAGCATCACCATGTATTCTCTGATATAGCAGATTTGAATCCACCCAAGTGTCTTCCCTGAAGTGGATAGACCTCCCATTGCCTCCCTCCACTTGTTGTTACACGTAAGTAAATCTCAAGCCTTCAGAATACTCCTCTACACCAGCAAACAAACAGGAGATTAAGTGTAACTTAACAAATTTCTCCGACTACAATACTTTCCTCGGAGAACCTCACACCATAAAGATGATTCCCTTGACATGAGTCTCCAACCCAACTTTGCAAGAAGTGCTCTATTCATATCCTTTGTTGCTCGAGTACCAAGTCCCCCATGATCTTTCAGTTGACAGACTACCCCAATTTGATGGCATGAACTCAGTGCCTCCCATCTGTATCTCCCCACAAAAATTGTCGATTGATTCTGTCTAACTCACTACAAATATGATTCGGTAACCAAGAAAATTGCATTACATACGCAGGTATAGCAAAAGTGATAGATTTAATGTGAGTAACTCAGCCCAATATACTCAAGGTCTTAGCCTTCCATCCCGCAATCTTGTTTCGGATTCTCTCAACTAAATACTCGTATTGGGATCTTCCAACTGTACCATGAATTAGGGGAACTCCCAAATAAACCCCCAAATTCTCTGTAAGGTGAAAACAACACAGATCTACTATCTCTTTTTTCAAAGTCAAAGGAGCACGCAGGGAAATAAAAAACTTGGATTTTCTAGGCTTAAGATATAATCCACTCCAGTCTATGAAAACCCTAAGGCACTCCAAGATCTTTCCCATCATTGTGGGACTAGTATCCACGAATAACATCAGATCATCTGCAAAGAAGAGATGTGATATGGCTGGTCCTTGCCTATAAGCATGAATGGCATCCAACTACCCTGGTCCACTACTCTGAATCATATAAGACAGTTTCTTCATGATGTGAATGAATAAATACGGGGAAAGAGGATCATCTTGTTTCAATCCCTTTCCTAACCCAAAATCAAGGAGGGCTTCACCGTTCCACAATAGGGTTGATTGGGCATAAGCCACCACAAACATGATCAAGTGAATCTACTGGGTAGGAAAATTAAAATTTTGGAGGGTCTTCCCAAGAAATTCCCAATTGACACTATCATACACCTTAAGCAAATCAATTTTCGTCACCATTTTCCAATTCTTACCCTGGTGAGTCCGAATTGAGTGCAATAATTTCTGTGTGATAATAATATTATCCAAGGTACCATTGTTTGGCAAGAAGCTGCTCTGATACGGATCAATCACTTTTTGCAAGATAGGTCAAAGTCGGGTAATCAAAACCTAAGACCTTATAGCTTGTATTAAGCAAGCTGATTGGCCAAAATTCGTTTAAACTGCTTGGATAATCTACTTTCGAGATTAAGATAATGAATGCTCAAAAAAACTCTAGGGGAATACATCCATGCCAAAAGGCTCCCACAATAAACTGAAAAAATGTTAGATATGTAACCTCCTACAACCTTTGATAAAATATCGATTGAATACCTTCCGGACCCGGTGCTTTCAAACCTTTCATGGAGAATACCGTTGATTTCACCTCCGCCAACTCAATAGGTATGCTTACCCTCTCAATCATCTTCCTCTATCCCCCTAACCGGAGTCCTTCAAACAAAATTTTGAAATACTCTGTGGCATGCTCATTTAGCTGTTGTTGGTCATAGCACTAGACACTATCAATTTTAAGGCTAGATAGCCAGTTATGACTATGTCTGACCAAGGTAGATATATGATAGAACCAAGTATTACGGTCATCTTGATAGAACCACTGTAACCAAGATTTTTGATGCCATAGAATCTCCTCCATATCCAGAATCCTGTGGTACTCCCCCAATAATCTGTATTCCAAACTATATCACACGCATGTCTATCCTTCACTTGACAAAAATAGGTACTAGTAAGGCTAAATGGGCCAAATAGGGTCAAAGTGTCAAATTGATCTAAATCGGGTCAAAAGGACTTAACAAGTTGATCAAAACGGGTCTGATTGAATTGAGACGGATCAAATGGCTAACCTAGATCAAACTAGGTCAACTTTGATCAAAATGGGTTATCGGGAGTCAAACTAAGACTACCTAAACCACTAAAATTTCATGAAGTTCATAAACTAGTTTTCTATTCTAAAAGGTTATTGTGACTACTATAACATTATTATAGTCAAAATAAGGCAAGTAAAACCTGTGTAAGGTTCATCATAACTATAGTAGGCCATTGTAGTCGTGATGAGGAGTGGGGTACAAAATCATGTCATTTAGAGTTTATCATAGGCTAATGTATCATAGTCACAATACTAATTACAATTTGACATCGGGTTTATCATAGTTATAATAAATCTACTGTGTGACTACGTAACACTTCTTACAGAAAACATAATTCAACTCTCCGTAACTAAAATTCAATGTTGATTTATGTATTCGGATTATTCTATTATCGTTATGACATGTATTCAACAATTGCCCTAATCTTTGGATAGTTTCTTACGGAATCAACCTTCTTTGGCCACTACAAACCAATCCTCCTGACAATTTGAGACCCTTTTGATGATATTGATATGGTAATAATTTTATTTTTCATTTTATAAAATATTATGAATTGAAGATAAAGATAAATTGAGGAGATTTAGTGAGACAAAGATTAAATAAAGGCAAAGCTAGACGACGTCGTACACGCAACACCCCACACAGCGATTCCCACAAAGAATGCCAGCATCGGAGAACTCGTTCTTCCAGACCAAAATACATATTTTCTCAAAGCCATCGCTATTTTCTCAGAGCCATCGCCGCCCTTCACTCTCTCTCCCTCCCTGGAAACCCTAAATCCGATCCAAAGACTCCACTTTGCTCACTCCGAAGATCCAATGCCACAGAGCTCGTTCCACAATCACGTGAGTTTCTCTCAGATCCATCATTTTTAGTACTCTTCTACTCTTTTATTCGCTCTCTACCCCCCAAAAAGTTTGAATCATTTTCGCATATCGCTGTTTGAATGGCAAACAACAACGGAAATAACGAGGAACTCAACTCAAAGGTACCACAAGAGAAACCACCAATTTCTAATGAAACCCTAGAATCAATAGTTAGAAAGTTTCAGGATTCTCTCACTGGAGGCAATAAACAACATAAGTTTTGGGAAACACAACCAGTTGGGCAATTTAAGGATGTTGGGAATTCTAGTTTACCAGAAGGCCCAATTGAGGATCCTACACCTTTGTCCGAAGTCAAACAAGAACCCTACAATCTCCCTAGTTTGTATGAGTGGGTCACGTGTGACATGGATAATGAAGAAACATGTGCTGAGGTTTATAATCTTTTGACTAATAATTATGTTGAGGATGATGAGAACATGTTTAGGTTTAATTACTCCAAGGAATTTCTAGGGTGGGCATTGCGCCCGCCTGGGTATTTTAAGAGTTGGCATATTGGGGTTAAGGTTAGGGCATCGAAGAAGCTTGTGGCTTTCATTACTGGTGTGCCTGCGAGAATTAGGGTTCGCAATGAGGTTGTTAGCATGGCGGAGATCAATTTCTTGTGTGTTCATAAGAAACTTAGGTCGAAAAGATTGGCACCTGTTATGATTAAGGAGGTTACAAGGAGGGTTCATTTGGAGAATATTTGGCAGGCTGCTTATACAGCCGGGGTCGTTCTTCCAACCCCGATTACCTCTTGTCAATATTGGCATAGGTCGTTGAATCCGAAGAAGTTGATTGATGTGGGGTTTTCTAGGCTTGGTGCTAGGATGACTATGAGTCGGACTATTAAGCTTTACAAGCTACCAGATTCGACTGTTACTCCAGGTTTCAGGAAAATGGAGCTTCGGGATGTCCCTGCTGTTACTAGGCTGCTTAGGGAGTACTTGGGTCAGTTTGTTGTTGCACCCGATTTTGATGAGAACGATGTGGAGCATTGGCTTCGTCCAAGGGAGGATGTGGTTGATAGTTATTTGGTTGAGAGCCCTGAGACACATGAGGTGACTGATTTCTGCAGCTTCTATACTCTACCGTCATCAATTCTTGGTAACCAGAACTACTCAACTCTGAAAGCAGCTTATTCTTATTATAATGTCTCGACTAAAACTCCGTTGCTTCAATTGATGAATGATGCACTTATTGTTGCCAAAAAGAAGGATTATGATGTTTTTAATGCATTGGATGTCATGGAGAACGAGACTTTCCTGAAGGAGTTGAAGTTTGGACCAGGTGATGGGCAGCTTCACTATTATCTGTACAATTATAGGCTGCAGAATGCCGTGAAACCCTCTGAGCTTGGGCTTGTTCTCTTGTAGTTCTTTTCTTTCTTCCCATTTCTTGGTTTTTGTGTTTTGCAGTCTGGTTTAGAGAAACTATCGTTGGTCATGTTTCTTGCCCCGGTATGGGCTATATTCCCTTCTCTTGTTATTAGTTAGAAGTCTGCTCAAGAACATGTGTTATTGTGTTAATCCAGAAATGCCTAAGCATTCTGAGAATTTTGATGAAAGGGCAAATTGTTATATTGAGAAATAATTTTGGGTACTGAATTTACTTGGTGTTCTTCAAACCTCTTGTGAGTCATTTGACCTGCCTTGTTGCAATGAGTATGCTGTTGGTGACCTTTGCAGTTGCTCAGATTGTGCTAATGATCTGCTGTGCTCTTATTCAATTACATTAGCTGATCTTTGGGTCTAGATTTTAAAACATCACTGGTTAACTTCTAATATTTGAATGGGCTTTTAGGGATTGTCTGTTATCCTTAATTTCTAATTTGCTCATGCTTACAGTTTCGCCTTTGTGGTACTCAAAATCTCAAGTCACCTTTTCAGCTCCAACATTTTATCTTTGTCCATTCGCTTATTTGTTGAACATCACTGCCACAAGCTGTTCGACATGGCAAACTCACCACTCTGTTTGCTGAGACAACTTGTAACCATTATGATATCTCTTTAATCTGTCATGTCGTTGGAACCCTTGTCTTGTGTTTGTGAGCCTTGGCCCCTAGCACCCTTGTCTGTGTCGTTGAGTCTTTCCCCCTTTGCCATTGCCAAGGAAAAAAATTAAAAGTTAAAAAAAGGAAGAAGAAAAATCCCTCTTAGAACAAGCAGCTGGAATCAATCATTGCTGGACAACGAAGCTAAATCTTCGGGGAATTTGAAATTGAATTTGGAGAGATACCATTTTGTAAATAATGATCAACTAGAAAAATATGATGACAATAAAGCCTTTGTTTAACTAGAGCAGATAATCCAAACCTTATACTGATCAAGGCGTCCACTAATAGGTCAAATGTTTTGTACTGAATTATCATTACAACAAGAAGCCATGTATGTACTCGGGTTAGACAACAAGAAAATGGGGCCAAAAGAATATCTAAATGTACATAGTCTCCGCAAGAGATCCTGTCAGAGTAAAAAACAAAAAAAAAGGTCAGATCCTCCTTAAGCCATGAGCACAACTTCACCATGGGAACCTGTCAAGGAAGAAAACACTACTGTTACAAGGCTGACATTGATTCAGACAAGCAAAATTGAGGATTGTTTATGTTGGCATTACATTTTTCAAAAATCTCTTTAGCAAACAACAGAAATGATTCCGAGTCCTCAGCCATCTTTGCAATCCTCTCTGCCTCTTTCACAGCTTCAGCTGCCACAAATGACTTGTTTTCAGCCTCTGCAATCTTGTAAGCAGCAGCTACTGCCGCCTCTTCTATTGTTTCTGTAGTGTTTATGTAGCTAGAAGCTAGAAGCTGCTTAGGCCGAACATCTTTTGGCTTCAGTGGAGGTGCTTTTGTTGCTACTGGGGCATTGCTTTTCACCTTGTAACAATTTTTAACCTGCATTTTAGTGGCTGGCAAAGATTAAAGTTCGTTCTCTCCCACAGTAAGCAGTTCTTCTAACATAAATGTTAATGATGACCCACATACACGATTCATTCGGTTTCTCTCTTTTCTTGGAATTCCAAGTAGTTCTTTAAGTTTCAGAATTTGAAAATATAAAAAGTGCCAATAGCTAGCAAAAGATGACTTCTCAAAATGTAAAATTTGCAGGAAAAAGAAGCATGTCTAGCTGCTCTAATTCTTGTACAGTTTACAGGTTCTTTACTTTCGAGCAAATGCAATACAAAGAATGCAAATGGCTGTGACATTTTTTCCAGATAAAGTATTAGGGATATTCTCACACATATTTTACTATTATTCACCAAAGAAGCTATAGGTTGAGTTCATTGAAATATTTCAATAGTTGTAACCTTTGACAAAGTCCACTAGTTGTGGAAGGATCAACTTACCCTTTCGAGTTTGTCTTGTGCAACGAGTCTTCTTAGCCTTGAACTTAATAGCCTCCTAAAATTTTGTGGGATCTCCTGCCTTTGCTGCAAATAATATCAAGGAAGAAAACCTTCATTAATGTTTGGAGTTTTCCAAATAACAAAAACTTAAAATTAAAAAATTAAAGATTACATAATGCAAATGTCATCAGAATACACTGCAACATGTATTCTCTAGGAAGTTAGGCTCTTCTTAAGATCAATTTTTGCAGGAAATTCTTCTGCTTAAAATAATCTCATATTCATACTGAAAGTTTAACCTCACCGACATTCTAATGCCATGAAAAATTGGAAACCCTTTGCAGTACATTTATTATTTCTGGATGTCATTCATTTGACATTAATGTTCTTTATGACATCAATTATTTCACAATTGATTCATTATTTCTCCATATCTCAATCATGGTTTTTAGGAGAATCCAAAACAATTAAATTATCTCTCTTAATATTTTAAGTTTTTATGGATAGTTTATTTTTATTTCTCTTTTTTCATTATTCTTATTCTTATTTTTATATTTTAGTGTTATCTTCTCGATTTTTGCTTTCAAACTTTAATTTTATTAATTTTTAATTTTTATTTTTTAATTTTTCTTTCTTGCAGATATATTTGTCTCTCAAACGACCGACCCCAAAATTTGGGACTAAGCCTCAGGTTGTTTTTGGTTTTTTGGGTTTGGAGTTCCCTCCTTGCCAAATGAGTTAGTTTGTGCAACCAAATCATTTGAAACAACCAATGCAACTATATTCAACCCCCGCACTAAACTTTTTGACTTGGTCTTATAAGGTAATGGAACCATCCATGGTGGCCTATGTTTGTAACATCAAATTAATATATTTTTAGAAGATGATGGCTCTTGAAATGCTAAATCAGTACAGAAACTAACAAAATAAACCAAGACAGTGAAGTTATGTAATGAAACCTTAATATATCCGACAATCGAACTGATGTCTGATCCATTTGGCTCCTTCATATTAGTGATTGCTTCAATAATCAGTAAGTTATACCTGGAAACAGCACAATCATGTTAAGATTTACAGGAAAAGGCTTTGGCCAAATCTTACTATTGTGAACTACCATTGGATTAATTCTACAACATAGGAATGCATATGCAGAGATGGACTACAATAAAAGATCCACTAGCCATCCAAGTCAGACATCTCATAGTTTTAGCAACAAATCTAAGCCCAAAAGTTACCAATCTTATTCCATGCTTCAACTGGATACCAGATATTAAAGTTTATGGAACAAAAATAAGAAACAGATATGTCTGTAATAGAACATACAAATGGAAAGCGTGCCCTCTGTTGTCGTAAGGTACAGTTGGCAGAGAAAATTCATAATGCAGCTAAGAGGTAGGGGGAATCCAGCATGGCAAGCATGAAAAATATGAAAACTTGTAATAGCAATCCAAACAATGAAAAGGAAAAAAGCATACTTCCCCAGAATCTGATGTTGCCACATTGAATGAATGATACATCATAAACAAATAATGCAACCGCATAGCCTCCTAATTGCTGATCCCAGGTTTGCTCATTTTCAGTTAATCAATTACTTATAATACAATTTCAGTAACTATACAGAAGAACATGCCACCTTTGCGAAGGATTGGAAATTGCAATTAATTCAACATAAAGCTATTTCTCTGATTGTGGAGATATATATATAACATGCTCATTAAATAAGGACCAATAAACTTCTTAAAGCCAAGCTCAATAAAGGCTAATTTTTAGACCATAGTACATTCTACATCCAACCAACTTCAAATCAAACAACTCAAAACTTATCAAAGAACCAATCAAAGAGACCTGAACGCCATACGAGTATGTACTTCATTAAACCCTCCCCCCCTCTGACGCAGTAGGAGGGGGTAGGCTTTAGTACTGGGGTAGATATTCCGGGTTGTGGTTTGTTTGTAGGTGGGTTGTACATACATTTAAGTCAATATAATAAAGAAATATATCGAAATTCAAAACAAGATACAATTCTCATAAAAGATTAAGAAGAACAAAAAAATTATTATCGTTAAGACTTAAAAGAAAAAAATTTAATGACTTAAGTTTTTTATCGAAAAATAGCCTAGAGATTTACCTTTTTTATGGAACATAGCTTAGACATTTAATTCCCTAGAAAAATCCCTTAATCTTCTCTAGATAATTCCCCACCTCTTGAAAATAAATTAGCAGTTCCTTGATCTTCTCCATATTTTTCCTAAGGAAGGACACTGAAATTGCAATTAATTCAACATAAAGCTATTTCTCTGATTGTGGAGTTATATAAATAACATGCTCATTAACTAAGGACCAATAAATTTCTTAATGCCAAGCTCAATAAAAGCTAATTTTTAGACCATAGTATGTTCTACATCCAACCAACTTCAAATCAAACAATTCAAAGCTTATTAAAGAACCAATCAAAGAGACACGAATGCCGTAAGAGTATGTAGTTCATTAGACCCAACCCCCCGGACGCAGTACAAGGGGGTAGGCTTAGTACTGGGGTAGATATTCCGGGTTGTGGTTTGTTTGTTGGTGGGTTGTACATACATATAAGTCAATATAATAAAGAAATATATCAAAATTCAAAACAAGATAGAATTCTCATAAAAGATTAGGTAGAACAAAAAATTATTATCGTTAAGACTTAAAAGAAAAAAATTTAATGACTTAAGTTTTTTATGGAAAAATAGCCTAGAGATTTACTTTTTTATGGAAAATAGCTTAGACATTTACTTCCCTAGAAAAATCCCTTGATCTTCTCTAGATAATTCCCCACCTCTTGAAAATAAATTAGCATTTCCTTGATCTTCTCCATATTTTTTCCAAGGAAGGACACTGAATATAAATTTATTTCCTATATTGTCTGGTTTTACATGCAAGAAAAAAAAATTCCCAAATTTTAAGGATCTGGATGGCGAATGCACCACAATTCGGGTTGCAATATCCGGATTCTATTTCCATTGAGGATTCGAGCAAATTAGGAAAATAAGGAACCAACAATTTTATGATATTCAATATAAATCCAAAACAATCACCTATTTTTTCCTTCAACCGAGATTATTATACTCCAAAATGTAATTCTTAGACTAGACTACCACTAAATTGCCGTATAACTTCACCCAACTTCAAATAAAACAGTTCAAAACTTGTAAAATAAGCCAAAACATTATTTTTATCACCCCAGAAATAGCAAAGTTAAGTAGTGGAACATACTTTGGAGCAGATTTTGCATCCACTGAACTTTTAGTAGAGTCATCAATCGGAGTTTCTGCAGATGTGTCTTCCTTGATGGGCTCAGAAACTGTAGCAGAAGACTGTGCATTTGATGCTGGAGTTTTTGCAGCCACAGGACTATCGGAATTGGATTTGGGTTTTGATGTTCTTGACTTTTCTCTAGGATTTTGACCTCCTGCACTCACACTCATATTCCTCCATTTATCCTGTTTAACCAATTTAAACATTCCAAGCTATTGACTTAGGTCTGTTTCAATGTCTTTACGTCCATCCAAATCACTTAGCTTAAAAAAAAGAGACATTTCCAACGCACATAATTCTAGTTGCACGCACATAATTCTAGTTGCAGTATTAATTGGCAATGGAAGGTCAATATCTAACAACTCAAGAGATGACTTTTTCAGAAACAGATAAATTTATTGAGTTGTAAATCAAAATCACTTTTCTAAAAAATATGAAACAATTTTTTTTTTAATCAGTAAAGATAATTAAGGGAGTTCAAATATACAAGTTTTCATCCATAAGATGAAACGTGATGAACCCACCATCAATTTAATGTGCTTAATGCGCAAGTCTTTTAATCACTCTCTTTAATGCACCAACCAAGAATCAAAGCCAGGTTTGTATCATGGTGGGGCACTATTCTTAAAAATATGAAACAATTCAAAAGCATATATTCTATTGGGTGGCGATGGTTAGTGATAAGAATGCTTTTTCATCTAATATAAATTGTTGGAGTCATAATTTTAAAATTAAACCACTCTGCTTAAAGCATCCCAATCCCACTAACATATGGGGTCTAGGGTGGTCAATATGCATACACTCTGGCTTTCTTTTTAATAAGAAGAGGCTGCTTTTAGCAAGGTTTAAAACACAAGACCTCAATAAAAGATGCAATCAACTTTACCATCAAGTTTGCCCACCCAGTTGCAATAGTAAGTGTGCACTAAAAATTTATCCTTTAGAAACTATTAGGGTTCCAAGTGGTCTCTAAATATTTTAAACGCATGCATATTCTATTTTGTTGCAACAATTGGCAGTGAGAGGTCAAGTTGTAACACTGTAAGATATGCCCTTTTCCTTCTATTATCAAAAAATAAACAGATAAATAAACAAAACGCAGAGATTTTTAACAACAAGAACGCATTCAAAATTCAGCCTTTAGAAACCGTTAGGGTTCTAAATGTTATCTAAATATTACAAATGCATAAATATTGATAAACCCAGTTTTAATGATTCATATTTTGAAATAGACTCAGTTTCATGGTAATCTTGCATCCAAAATTAAGCATATTGAAACTATTAGGGTTCCCATTGTTCTCCAAACGGTTCGAATGCATTCGAAATCACAAGGTCACGCGCTCTCCTCTACCATTTCAAAAACAGTGCTTGTAAAGTATAATGTTAAGCGTGCATTCAAGAATATAGACATTAGAGATTAGAAATTAGGGTTTCAAAGAGAAACTGACTTTGAGATCAATATTGGAGCGAGAGAAAAGAAGTCGATTGAATTCGGGATCTCTCTGAATGTTCTTCCACTTTCCGGTCCCGTGTTTGGCTACTCCGGCTCGTAACGCTTCTTCTTCTTCTGCCGTCCATTTCTGCTTCGGATTTCCCATCTCTCTCTCTCTCTCTCTCTCTCTCTCTCTTTCTCTCTCTCCCTCTCTCTCTCTCTCACGCTAAAACCCTCGTTTGCCTCTGTAAGATTTTTTTTTAATTATTTTTTTCCTTTTTTGTTTGAACGATAAACCCAAAAAGGCATTAGTCAGGTACAGGCCTACAGCCTCGGATTTTAGGATCGTTAACTATGTGATTAAGTTGATTTTGTGGGTAAAAATCGATGGATTAATTCGTGTGTCGGGTCGGATCAGATCGGGCTTTTTTACTTTATGAGGTACCAAAATTTCTTCGCACGGCTATTTTTTTTTTTTAAATATTTTAACACATTAAATTAATAAATTTTTATATATAAATTTTTATATTTTAATATTTTTTAATATTTAATGAATGAATGAATTAATTATTTATAATTTTAATTTTTATATTATTTGTCTTATAATTAATAATTATATATTTGATCATTTTTATTATAAAATATAATTATTTTATTATTTACATAAAATAATTAATATTTATATAAAAATTATTATATTTTTTTATTTATACATTTATCTATATTTCTATTTACTATATTTTTATAAAATATTATTATTTTTTTATTAGTTTTCCTCTTTCGTTTCCCATCTTTGTTTCTTGTTACCATTTTCATGCAACCTACATTTTACTCAACTCATCATTTTGGAAACTTTGACTAAGTTGCCAAATTTATAGGTTTAAATCTAACTATAAACACTTATTTAGGTTGAAACTTTTATTGTAATTAAGTTAGAAATTATGTTTCATATAAATATTTTAACGCATATTAAAATCAATTTAAATCAATTTGGCCAAACTAAAATAATAAAATATTATACGGTTTCAAAATCGAGTTGTTTTAAATCAAATGTTTTTCACTTTCGGTTTTAGTTAAATTTACAAAAATTATACAATTTTCAATTTAATATCAGTTTAAAATATATTACAAAGAAATATGATATTTTAAATAGGGTTAATTTATTTTCTTTTTACTTTTAAGAGATATGTTATAGGAAGATAATAATTTTTCATATTTTAGACAATAAAAAATAAAATGTGGATTTAATTTTTTTACTATTTCCATTCACTAAACTTCCTACTATCTTCATATTTTATTAGAAATTCATAATTTTTATTTACATTCAACGTAACAAAAATTGAAATGTGAAATATCCATAAAATTCATTTGATTCTAACTAAAGTTTAAAACTTTATTTGATTTCAAATACAAGTTAAATACCGTAAAAAATAAAAATTAAAAAAATTAATGCACAAAAATTATTAATGTAATAAAAGTTTTATTTATTTTGTGGAAAAAGACTTTCTTAGTCATGAACGGGAGCATAGTTGTGGAATGCCTTTCCAAAAGGGCTAGCTGGTACTAGCGTGTAAAAGGTTTCCTTTGTTTTACTGAGGAAGAAGAAACTGCATTGATGCCATAAGTATAACCTTGTCTGCTTGTGGAGGGTCTCTTCCATGAATTATGTGGACACACTTGGGCAAAACCGTAACTTTAGTGCAGAGAAGAAAAAATAATCCATCCGAATTTTAGGGTGTATCATGAAAAGGGAGGTAAAATAAAAAAAGGAAAAGGATGGAAAAGAAAAGAAAAGCAACGTAAAATTAAAAATAAAATTTGATAACAAAATATGTGATAATAAATGAGAAAAAATAAAATAAAATAAAAAATTATGTTTGGTAGTTGAAAGAAAGGAAGGGAATATAATAAAAAAGTGTACAAAATTTACTATTTTATTTTTTTAATTTTTAATTAGAGTTTTAAAATAAAAAATATAAAAATAAATTTAATATTTATAATTTTTTTAAAAAATCGCTTCCCTCCAAAACCCATTGGTTTCATGGAGTTAAAAAATAGGGTTCCAAGGATTTCGTAGACACCCTTCCTTTTCTCTCCCCTCCAAATAATTGTTTTGTTAAATATGGGTAGATTTTTTTAAAAATCTCAATTTCCCTCCCTTTTTCACCGAAACTCTTAATTTAAACGGACTGTTAGAGTTTAAAACTATTTCGGCAGTAGGGTGACATTACTTTCTTTTTTAACTAAATGCTACTAAAATCCTATATCTAAGATAACAATTATGAATTGATATTTTTTTCATTATATATATTTTTTATAAATTATTAGTATTCGATAATTATATTAAATTCGATTAAATCAAAATTAAATTAAATTAAATTTTTAAAAGATAAATCTTTTTCCATCTTCTTTTATATATATATATATAAGATTTGAATTTAATATATTGTTTAAGGATATTAATATTAGTACTATATGTTGATATTTTTTAACCAGACCGGCCATTTTTGATAGAAAAATGTAACGCTTTAAAAATCCGCATCCAAGATGACAAGTTTTAAAATGTTTTGTTTTGATTAATGTTTATATTTGTATATGACATAAAAAAAAAAAGTGACACAACATCGATTAAACTCTCAATCAAAAATAATTCTGAAAAAGGTCAAAATTTTAATTTTTTTCCCTTCTAGATATTTTCCCCACACGTGAGGCTAAGGCTGATATGGGTTTAGTAGTAAGATATTTTCGAGTTGTATCTCCTTAGTTCATTTGCCAAGTCATTTATTTTACTCTCTTGCTTTCCCGAAAAAAAAAAAAAAAATCACGTCTCTCTCTTCCTCTGCTCGTGTTGGTTCTTTTATTTATTATTATTATTTTTTATTTTAAGAGGATAGTGTTATGCATCATACATCAGAATTTACTATTTTATTGCATTCACTAAATTTGTAAACAGTTTTAAAATCTTTTTATTGAAAAAAACAGAAAATAGAGAAAATCTTTTCTGTATTACGATGAAACGGTGAAGTTAAATATATAATATAAAATTCTTTGAGAATTTTTTTTTTCTTTTGAAATATGTTTTATTTATAAAACAATGTTATTTTTACATTTTGTATGGTAAAAATTTTATTCTATGCTATACATCTGTGCTATAAAACTTTTCTATATATCACACTAAAAAAATTATTTTTTTTATACATACTGTATCTTAGAAATAATTCTGATAAATCCTTTCAAGTAAATTTGAAAAATTAAAATTACTTCCGTATATATATAATGAAGAATCAAAAAGATAACATTGTGCTTTCATTCTCTAGAAAAAGATTTTTTTTTTTGTGGAAAAATGTATTTAAGAAATAATATTATCAACCGAAGCAAAAAAATTGCATGAAAATATATGAGCGTTTACACAAAAATAAAATTATATACACAACGGTATAATTTTTTTTTTTTTTTTTAGCTTTTCAATAAAATTGTTATTAATAAAAAAAATTGATCAGAAAATATAAAATTTATATTAAAAAAATTAAGTCTAAAAGCTTTACTTATCCTTATTATTTTACTATCAAGGGAAGACAGCAGCTCCCATATCATCAAGTGTGGTCCCCATTGAAGATCCTAGCCAATGATAGAGATCCACGTGGAGAAGAAGGATGACTGTTGAGGTAAACTCATCAAATCAGTGTCTCCCTCCCCCTATCCGCTTTGCTGAGCCCGCAGAGCGGAACGAACGAACGAGCAACTCTGCACGCGCAGAAAATAGATAGATAGAGAGAGAGAGATTTTGATCTTATGCGAGCGTTTCCAAATAACAAAAATGCTTCGAACATTGTAAAAAAGGATAAGAGGACGACATAGAAAGAAGACAGAAAGCTTTTAAGCTTTAACGATGGAGTGTGTAGGAGGCCGAAATTTGATGGCAATGGCGGTTTCTTTATGCCCAAATTGGAGACCTAGAAGACGAATGCTTTTGTCTCAACAGTCTCTAATTCGATTTCGGACTTGGCGTTCCTCTTCCTCCTCCTCCTCCTCCTCCTCTTCTTCTCCTTCGTCTCTGTTAGTGAAGTCTAGTACTGGAAGGGAGAGCTGTCTGGTAGTTAAAGAGGAATTCGCCGACGAAGAAGATTACGTGAAGGCTGGTGGTTCTGAGCTTCTTTTTGTTCAAATGCAACAGAACAAGTCGATGGAGAAACAGTCCAAAATCGCAGATAAGGTCTTTGATGTTTTCTTTCTGTTCAGTATAATGCGTTCTTTTAGAGGTATGGTTTTTGGACTTTTTTTTTGTTAAGGCAAATTTCCTATGAGGGAGACCTAAAGCTAATTTATGGGGTTTTAGTGTATGTATCTTGTTTAAGATATATGGTTTTAGTTAATGAATTTGTAGTGTGTGACACTCTGGGTCTGAAATTACATTAGCGTTTAGGAGTGACATGTGATAAGTTTTAGCAAGTTTTATTTGAGACTTTCAGAGTAATTTTGGTTGAATCAGGAGGAAACAAAGAAACCTTATGGTCTATGAAGCACATCGGTCATTCAAACTGCACTATCGTTGATGCGGCATAGAATCATTGAAAATGGTTATGCATGACCAGTGCGAGTTTCTTCAGTTAGTAAAGACCCTTGAGGTGATATCAATTGGTCGTGATCTGAAATCTCATTAGTAGTGGTAATAGGGTTGCGGGTTCGGTATAGAAGGAGCCACTCCCATTGTGTGGCTCAATTACCTTTGGACCCGGGGGGGGGGGGAGTGGTTATGCCTCGAATGTACTATGCGAGCATAGTGAGGAAAATGAGGAAAAGTGTCCGTGACAAAAAGCTCGGTGACCGATATGAATAATGGGGAACAGTTGTTATCCTGGAGATATCCCCACGACCAATTCGCTCTGTTGTTTAGTTGAATTCATCATTGGATAATATCGGTGGAACATTTAAGATCATAATGCAGCCAGTAGTTACACATCTCAGGGATACCATTCCCAATAAATCTAATGGCTGACTAACATTTCCCATGAAGATCCTTGACGTTATGTCGAGAGGTCATGAGCTCAACTCTCGTTAGTAGTGGTAACAGGTTTGTGGGGTTTGGTGGTTATGTGGGGAGCCACTCTCATGGCATGGTTCAATCGCCTGTGGACCCAGAAAAAGAAGAGGTTATTTATCAAATGTTCTATGTGAGAATAGTGAGGAAAATAGGGAAATGTGTCTGACAAAGAACTCCATGACTGATATGGTTAACAGGGAATAGTGAGGAAAATAAGGAAATGTGTACAGTGGTTATCCTGGAGATCCCACGACCATTACTTTCTCTTGTTGGATGAATGTATCATTGGATATTAATGGTGAAATATTTAAAATCATAATGAAGCTGAAATTCTGCATGATTTAAGGATGTGAACGTGGGAGTAGTCGCATATCTCAGGGATACCATTCCCAATAAATCTAATGGCTGACTAACAACTGGGCCACATAATAAACATTGCTCGATTGCACCTAAATGGAGGTAACCAGGTGGCAAAAAAATCTGACTTTCATCAGTAACTTATCTATAACCATTTGTAATGCTCTTGCTCCTGATTTTGTTTGTTAGCTTAGGTATTCCTTGTTTTTCTTGCGGTTTTGTCAGCATCCCATATTATGTGAAAAATGCTAATGATATTACCTGTGCTGATTTGGTCGTTTGTTTCCCCTGTTCTCTCTTTCCTTGTTTGTGGGTGCTTTCTCATGTCCTCTGTTTCGTTGTCTGTTGCAGTTGCCAAAAATAACAGTTGGAGATACGATTCTTGATTTGGTTGTCATTGGTTGCGGTCCTGCTGGTCTTGCTTTGGCAGCAGAATCAGCCAAACTAGGATTAAGGGTTGGACTTATTGGGCCCGATCTCCCTTTTACAAATAACTACGGCGTGTGGGAAGATGAGTTCAAAGGTATTGAAAGGGGAAGACATAACAAAGAATAAAAATATCGTATACTCTTCATATTCTTACAGGATTTCCACTGCTTTGGATTCTATAAATGTCAAAATTTCATCAGCCATTTGCAAATTGCAACTTATGCTTGCTTATTGATTCCATGCTTTTCAGATCTTGGTCTTGCAGGGTGTATTGAGCATGTTTGGAAAGACACCATTGTGTATCTTGACAATGATGACCCCATTTTGATTGGACGTGCTTATGGAAGAGTTAGTCGACACCTGCTCCATGAAGAATTGCTGAAAAGGTTAGACCAGCTGTAGTTCTTTTACAGTTAATTATTTTCACTTTATGTGGATATTTATCAAGTCTGGTGCTGCTTGTTGTGTCCATTCTGTAGATATGTAATCCGTATTAATTTCCCCTAGGTGTGTCGAGTCAGGTGTTTCATATCTTAGCTCCAAAGTGGAAAGGATCTATGAAGCTCCTGATGGTCATAGTCTTGTAGCATGTGAAAGTGACATAGTTATTCCTTGCAGGTACAATTGAATACCAACAGAAAAATGACATTCAATTATTTGAATCATTCTTGCTTTCACTCATCTTTCGCATTGTTGTAGGCTTGCTACTGTTGCATCTGGCGCAGCTTCAGGGAAACTCTTGCAGTATGAGGTAGGAGGTCCACGAGTTTCGGTACAAACAGCATACGGTGTGGAAGTTGAGGTATAACTTTTAATTTTTATAATAAACTAGTTTCAACGTTGTGGGTGCTCCTATTTCTCCCTTAATTACCTGTGCATTTCTCTAGATTTAATTATGTATAAAGAGCAAAGCTCTGCCTTTGTGCTCTTTGGCATGGAGATTCTTTAGCTCTATTTTTCCTCTTTGTTTCCTAGGCAGTAGGCACTAATTTTTTTAGGTTCTTCTGTAGTTTGAACGGACACCTCCAATGTTTCCTAATGGATGTCCTTTTCTATGATAAAATTCTTTTCCCCCCTACTTTATCTTTCCTTGTTCTTGGCCTCAAATCTAAGTTATGGCTACTGGTGATCTATCATGACACAATCTTTGTCTGAATTGATTGGACAAAAAATTTGCCTGCTTCAGTTCGAAGGAACAAAAGATATATATAAATATATTTATGCGTGTGTGTATGTATGTATGAATGGGAAATGCATGCTTTTCCCTGTTCTTTTGTTAGATTATAATCATTGTCTTTGCAAAGGAAAAAAAATGACTTTTGTTACTTTGGGACCATCTCTTGTAATTCTTTTTTCTTTTTCCTTTTTCTTCTTCATTGAGTTCAGGTGGAAAACAATCCATATGATACAAGCCTCATGGTTTTTATGGACTACAGAGAGTACATGAAGCAAAAGGTTCCAAGTTCGGAAGCACAATATCCAACATTTCTTTATGCTATGCCTATGTCTTCAACAAGAGTGTTCTTTGAGGTTTGCCCAGTGGTTACTTTCAATTCTCGTATAATCCTAAACTTATGAGCAAGGCAGTCAGATTGAACTGTTCATGTTACAGGAAACTTGTTTGGCTTCAAAAGATGCAATGCCATTTGATCTATTGAAGAGGAAACTCATGTCAAGATTAGAGACTATGGGAATCCGCATATTAAAAACTTATGAAGAGGTATTCTCTCAACCAATTTCTATGCCCTTCCAGGTGTCCCCTTCCCAAAAGCATCAAGTAGGATACAACCTAGAAGAACTTTTGGAGTAGATTTTATAGGCAATTAGTCATATTCTAGCGCATGGAATGATAGGTTAATCAATTGTGCAACTGTTTCTGTTTGGTGCTGAGGAATGTTAACAGTACTTGCCACATATTGATCTGCAGGAATGGTCATATATTCCAGTTGGTGGATCATTACCAAATACTGAGCAGAAAAACCTTGCTTTTGGTGCAGCTGCTAGCATGGTGCATCCTGCCACAGGTGAAGGAAAAAAATGATTTCATCCACTTCTTATACTAAATTTGTGTTTTCTTTTTCCCCTTATTCTATTCATTGTTCACCAAATAGGGTATTCAGTTGTGAGATCATTGTCAGAGGCTCCCAAATATGCTGCTGTCATTGCAAATATTTTGAAGCAGGTCCATACTAAGGACTCGCTCATTTGTCAAGAATTCACACAAGACATATCAACAGAAGGTACGTGGAAGTAGTTTTCTTTTAAGATTGCCTCAGTACTTTGTTTTGATCAGGAGACTTTCCATTGTTGCCAGCGTTGTTCTTTAGCCAAACGTGTGACTGTACTCTTCTAAGATTTTGGTACACCTTTATGCTAATCTGATTGGCTAAATGCCTTCCGACAAGTGGCAGAGAAGCCCTTCATTTTCTCCAAGTCTCTTACCTGACTAAGTCCTTGAATTAGGCAACTGTGGTGACAATGCTTCTAGTCTATAGACAAGCCGAGACTTATCTGAACATGCTGGGATTATTCTTAGGACCAATTATCAGATTGTTTTGACAAATTTCACTTGACCAAATTTTAGTTGGCATTTTGCCAAGAATCTGCCCCGTGAGATTAAATTATGAATTATGATTTGCTATTTGCTTTCTCCTTCTGCAGCTTGGAAAGCCCTTTGGCCACAAGAGAGGAAACGTCAAAGAGCATTCTTTCTCTTTGGACTTGCTCTTATCTTGCAATTGGATATCGAGGGCATCAGGACATTTTTTCACACGTTCTTCCGCTTACCCAATTGGTATGAGTTGATTAGATCACCTTCTCTTTATTTTGTGGATTTTTGACTGTATGTACAGGGAAGTAATTTAACATATACCCAACAATGACTTGTGAGGAGATTATTGCTTTCTAACACTTACCAAGTCTTGGATCAAATGGTAATGCGTCCTTTCGTCTTGGCAGGATGTGGCAAGGTTTTCTGGGTTCAACACTTTCCTCGACAGACCTTATACTTTTTGCTTTCTATATGTTTGTCACAGCACCAAACAACATGAGAATGTGCCTGATCAGACATCTCATGTCAGATCCTACTGGAGCAACTATGTTAAGAACATATCTCACTATATAGACCGGAAACATTCCTTCCAATGTAGCAGCAGATGGTACATCTAGGATACTAGTTCACAAATATTACAAATATGTTTGTATATCTTCTTACTAGATTTTATCATGATCAGCCAAGTAAGTATCCTCTGGGTTCACTGGTATCAGTTCGTTCAATTCCATCAGTAAAAACCCTTAAAGATAATTCCATAGAAATTATTTCAAGCTCCAAAAAAAAAAAAAAATCCCATAAAATATTCTTACTATAAAGGATAAATAACAATTGCATGCATTTTTTTTATGATAAAACAATGGTTATATATAAAATAATTAAACATCCTTTTTCTTTGTCATTAAGTCAAGGATGGACAAGCTGCAAAATACCTTTAAGTAATTTGTATTTTTTTTTCCCCAAAATTTTAGAATTAGCCAAGTGCTTCATACTTAACAAAGTGCATAGCTAGGAGTTAGAACAATACAAAGACACAGAAAATGGATAACATATTTATAACTCCAAATATGATTGGCCCTTTTTATTTTTTACTTCTCCTTTCCCTCTTCCTTTCTTTCCATAAATTAATCACGGGGCTACTCTTTCTTCTTTTTCTTTTTGTTCATAATATCTTTTGTATATCCTCCTCGTGAATGCGTGGCGTAGCATCATATAATTTGGACTTCTTTTTTGTTGATTTTAATGTAATTTACTCACGAAAACCGAACCGACGGTCATTTTTCACCGCCTTGTCGATTGTCGTCGGAGATAATATTTCCGGCGACGATACACGGACGTCGTACATTTTTCCTCGGAATTTCAGACATCAAAAAGGCTTCTCTATACTTGAAAACTAATTTGATACCAGACATTAAAAAGGCGCATTCTCTTTCTCTCTCTCTCTCTCTCTCTCCAGGTCTGAGTAGGGAAATTCATTGATTCCATCAAATGGGTCCTTTTCTAACTCCTAGCTTATGCTAATTTCCTATTATTGCACACTCACCGCATGTTTGATATATGGTCTGTTTAGATAAATCATCCAACAGTACATAAACTTTTTAAATTCACATCGTCTACAACAACAGCAGAATGGACCATTTGAGAGAGTAAAGGGAAGAAAAATAATAATAATATAAAATTAGAATTTAAAAATAAAAATAGAGTAGACAACTAAATTATACGTGAGCTTGATTATTGCCCTTCACCAACTACATCTAAAGATATCAGATGTGGGCTGCATAGAGACCAGGCAATTTGAGAGTAACCAAACGGGATTCTAGCACTCGGTTTAAAAGTAAATTTATATAATTAGGTGGCAAAAGTTTTGAATCAAATTAGTTTTTTAAGTCCTTGGATTGTATGTATAGAATCAGAATTTTGACAGCTATATTAGATCGGTGGTCACCTGCTCTTAATTGCATCTGTTGCACCAATACAGCGCGCTTTTGTTTTTTTTTTGGGGGCGGGAGGGGGTAAGATAATGGCCAGACTTGAGCATGGTTTGTTCGGACCATGCTCGTTCGGTATTATAAGAAAATATAGTATGAAAATTTATAGTTAATAGTAAAAAATTCGTTGTTAAAAAGTATTAATGATAAATTTTTATTATCGCTAAATTCGTCATTAAAAATCACTCTACTAAATATTACCGACAGAATATTATCTATCGTTAAATATTAGTGACAGATTAGCGACGGAAATTTTCCATCCCTAAAAAATAGAAAAAAAATATGTAAAAATATCAGCGACGGATTAAGAACGGGCACCGCCCCTGTATTTTTTTGTGAAAAATGTCTTAACTCAGAATTGAACCTAAGATAGATTTTGAGTTATCCAACCACTACACCACAATCTACTCTATGATATCTTTTTTTCTTTTTATTTATTATCTAAATCTCACTTTTTTTTAATATTAACCTTACTCTCACATTTTTTTTCTTATTTCACTCTCATCCCTCTTTTTTTCTCCTTTATCTTGAAGTAATTTTTTTATTAAATTTTTCTAACCGATTAAATTCGATATTGATTAAATTTACGCTAAATAAAGAAATAAAATATTTTTTTGATTAATTAAAATAGAATAGCAAATTATTTTTTTGATTTATCCATTAATTTGAATAATAAAATAATAGAATAAAAGAAAAAAATAAAATAAATAAAAGAAAAAAGAAAAAGAATTATAAAATTAAAAATTAAAAATTAAAAATAAAAAATAATAAAAAAATAAAAAAATAAAATTTACAAAATTTCCATCACTAAAATTTCCGTCACTAATCCATCGCTGATAGTAATACATATTTTGTTTTTTTTTTTACCCTTCACCGCTACACCGACGGATTAGCGATAAATATTTACTTTAATTTCCGTCGCTAATCTCTTAGTATTCCGTCCATCATTAATCTGTCGCAATTCCATCACTATTTACGATGGATTTTTTTTCGTCGATAATTTTATGTTGTGATAACATATTTTCTTGTAGTGGGGGTATTGATGAAGAACTGGGGCGGGTTTTTACCGGTGAATTTAAAGTACAAGCATGACCCTTGAATAATTTCGAGCCATTTCGATTTCTTAAAAGGGCACTTTCACGAGAAGATCAAGGAACATTCATGGAGGATAAAAGAAGAAAAATCATGTAAAGGACCCGAATGTATAAAAGTCAAAAGTCAACATCTACTTTTCAAGCTGGGGAAGGAATGGAGAACTTGCAATTACTGAATTCCAATATGGTGGGTTGTGGAAATGTCAATGAATACCAAAATAAAAATTTTTGAAGCTCTATTGGGCTTAGGCACTGTGAGGATTGATTGAAAAATATCACATAACTAGAAGACTTATCCAAAATTCTTATGTATCATTGAGCATTCTCAACCTCTGCTGGCTTAACCGTACGTTTCAGCCCTTTATCCATGGAGTTTGCTTTACCTCTAATCACCATGGTTGGTAGCTTTTGCAAGTTCATTGCCTCGAAGATTAGTAGTGTAATGAATTTAGATCAAAGTGCTGATTGTGTTGCGACTGCACTGGAAGACTTGAAGGGTACAAGGGATGACTTGAAGAGAAGGATTGACCAAGCTGAGTTTCAGGGTTTAGTGTGCAAAAACCAAGTCAAAAGGTGGCTGCAACGGGTGGAAGCAGCCGAGGCTGAAGCAAATTTGATAACTGGAAAAATTAAACATCAAAAACGATGTTTTTGGTGCTGCCCTGCAGACATTTGTTCTAGAGATAAGCTGAGAAGCAAAGTTGAGAAAGTGTTCAAGGAGATACATGAATTGATGGGAGAAGGAAATTTTGATGCCATCCTGGCAGAAGAATTGATTCCTGATGCAGTTGAGGAGAAGCCTATTAGGCCTACAATCGGTCTTGATATGAGTACGGAGAAAGTCTGGCAATTTCTTGGAGAAGATGAGATTGGAATCATTGGAATCTACGGAATGGGTGGTGTGGGGAAAACTACTCTCTTGAAGCGTATTAATAATGGACTGATTACACGATCTCACAACTTCGATCTGGTGATATGGATTTTGGTCTCTAAAGAGTTTGTTGCTGAGAAGATCCAGAAGGCTATTGGGGCAAGGTTGGGCTTGTCTTGGGAAGAAACAGAAGATAACGAAGAAAGAGCTTCCAGAATTCATAAAGTTCTGCAAAATAAGAAGTTATTGCTATTGCTGGATGATGTCTGGAAAGGACTTAATCTTGAAGAAATGGGAATCCCTTTGCCCGATAAAAGAAACAAATGCAAGGTTATATTCACAGCACGGTCAATGGATGTGTGCAGTGATATGGGTGCTGACAGGAAGCTAAGAGTAGAGTTTTTGAACGAAAGGGATTCATGGCAGCTCTTCAGAGAGAAGGTTGGCGAAATTTTGGAGTCACCGTCTATACGACATTATGCTAAGACCATTGTTAGAAAATGTGGAGGACTACCACTTGCCCTGATAACTATTGGAAGGGCCATGGCGAATAAACAGACTGAGCAGGAATGGGAGTATGCTCTACAAGCACTCAGAATATCTCCATCAGAACTTCGGGGTATGGAAGATGTCTTCACTCTCTTAAGATTCAGTTATGACAATTTGGACAACGATGCTCTAAGATCATGCTTCTTGTATTGCTCCATATTCCCTGAGGACTACTCTGTAGAGAAGGAACAGCTTATTGAGTACTGGATTGCGGAAGGATTCTTAGATGGCACCCATGAAAATAATGCCTACAACAAGGGACATGATTTCATTGGGGCTCTCAAAATCTCTTGCTTATTGGAAACTGGTGAAGAACAGTCTCAAGTAAAAATGCATGATGTTATCCATAGCTTTGCCTTATGGATAGCAACGGCAGCTGGCAGGGATGAGAAGAAATTTCTTATCCAATCCAGTGTAGGTCTGACTGAAGCGCCAAGGGTTCATGAGTGGGGAAAAGCAAAAAGAATTTCATTATTTGATAACTTTATCACTGCTCTATCAGAGACACCAGTTTGCCCCAATTTATCAACCTTGCTTCTCCATTGGAACAGCAGTTTGAGCAGAATGGCAAATGGGTTTTTCCAATATATGCCTGTCCTAAGAGTTCTTGACCTATCATTCACCAGTCTTAAAGAGATTCCAGAGAGTATAGGCCACTTAGTTGAACTACGCCATCTGGATCTGTCTGGAGCAAAAGTGATTACATTGCCAAAGGAGCTAGGAAATCTGACAAAGTTAAGGCATCTGGATCTGCAGCGCACGTATTCTCTGAGAACTATACCAAGTGAAGTAATACTTGGACTTTCCGAACTGAGAATTTTGAATCTTTATTACAGTTACAGTTTTTGGGAGGTACAAGAACATCATGATGAGAACGAAGTAAGTTTTGCAGACTTGGAAAGCATGGGGCACCTCGTTGGTGTTGGGATCACTGTAAGTGAATTGGCTACCTTGCAAAAGCTTTCGCGTTACAAGCACTTGCTTAAATGCATGCAGTTTCTTTACATCACAGAGTGCCAAGGACTATTTTATCTGCCATTAGCCAAAAATTCTGGTGATGGTGAGAGGCTAAGAAGGCTTAGCATCAATAACTGTTGTGACTTGAAATACCTGGTAATCTGTGCTGGGGCTGGAAAGAAATGGCTACCAAGCCTAGAGGTTCTTGCATTGCACAATCTTCCCAACATGACGATTGTGTGGAAGAATTCTATTACTCAAGACTGCCTTCAAAATCTTCAATCCATTAATATTTGGTATTGCCACAAGTTAAAAAATGTATCATGGCTTTTCCAACTTCCTCGGCTTGAACTAATCTACCTATTTTCCTGCAATGGAATGGAAGAAGTGATAGGTGAGGATGAAGTAGTCTTGGGAGATCTATGGGAACCATTTCCAAGCCTGAGAACTGTGTCCATTCGGGACCTCCCAAAGTTAAAAAGCATATGTCCACGGAAGCTGAGTTTTCCTTCTCTGGAGCGCATTGCCATAATTAATTGTCCAAATCTCAAGAAGCTGCCACTTAGACCTCAACAGTCATCGATGTTACCAAAAGTATATGGAAGCAGACAATGGTGGGATGGACTTGAATGGGATGATCCCTCCGCCAAAACTGCTTTGGTTCCCTTTTTTGTGGCAAGTTGATGAAACAGCCCAGGTATGTGGCCCTTGAAAGACTTTACTGGAGTTCCCTTTCATACCATTTTTTATGTTCATTATGCAGATGTCAATTCTAGCTTTGTTACTATTCCATGATTTTCTGTACAAGTCCCATGAACCGAAATTTTCTCTGTTCTGATTGCTTACTTGTACTAACCGAAAATTTTGATGGAAAAAGATTGTTTGATTGGCATGTGTGAGATCCATGAGGGATTGTTTTTGTGTGTCTGTGATGGTCGTATTATGGACCAGATCAAAGTTATCAGTCATAAAATGTAATTCCAAGTTGATTTTAGGCACATTACTACTTAATCAATTGTGAAGATGCCCTTTTGATGCACATAATTGCCCGCAGAATAGGTTAAAGCCCAGCGTAGCTTAAAAATGCTTGAAGATTATTTTCCTTTTCCCCATGAAGCATGCAAAAAGGAAGAGAGGTTGATCCTAAATGGGCCCTTTGAAAGCACTAGTGGAAGAATATTAGCTTGGACGAAGAAAAAAATCGACAAAAACAAGAAATCTGGACAAAAATATCCCTGTAGTGCCGAATGGTGAGTGGGATAAGCTAATCAGGAGCATCGGCAAGTAAATGCCTGCTCTTCTATTATTAATCTTTTCTGTAGATACTTTCAACACTACTAGAAGAGAAAGACAAAGCAAATTAAGATATCCAATAAGAAATTTGATGTTTCTGTGGAGGGCTTATCCCCCCTGAAAGCCACTCCAGGCACATTAGTAGAGGAATAACAAAACAACTTCAATTCTTCAAGACATGGGCTAAACTGTCACCAGCATCCACTTTAGTTTGAAAACTCAAAGACACTTCTTCTTTTTTCTTTTTTTGTTTTTTTTTGAGCTATGGGACTATGATACGGGAACAATACAACACGAATTGGGATAAATTGACAAAATTATAAATTAGTTGATAAATTGAAAAAATTATAAATTAGTTTAATTTCCATTTATGAGTGTAGGCCCAATACAGAATCACGTGTAAGAGGAATCAGTTCTTTTTTTTTTTTTTTTTTTTTTCGGAAACCAAAATTTTTGAAAACATTAGCCTCTTTCGATGAAAAAAAGCAATTTTAGATCACCCTAGTTGAAAATCCATGAAAGCTAGAAGGTCATTAGTAGACATAGATGACCTCTCTACTCTACATTAAGGCCTGTGCAAGGGACCTTGATCTATAAATCAAGCAACCAAATAGTTGATAAATTATGTCGTCTCAATGGGGGCTCAGATACTGATAATCTGCAGGAATCACACTTGCCCCATCCCAATGTTTTGCCATGTAAATACCAATGCCGTATTGGTTCAGTGGTCAGGACACTGGATTATTTTAGCCAAATTCTCAGATTCGAGTCTTCATCCCTTAATGTGCCTTACATTAACTCAAACCAGATTTGTTGAGTTATCGGACATTGGTTGATCAAACAAAATAATAATAATAATAATAATGCCATGTAAATGTTAGCTTTATCGGCCATAAAAATTAACATAATGTAGGATACTTACCCGCCCGAAAATGCTTTAAGGCCTATTGGATTACCTTAATCCAATTAGATGTCATTCCATTAGCATCATATCTAGAGGAATAACAAACCAAACAAATCATATTTCTCAGTCGAGGGAATGTTGAAAATGCGTGAATGACAATGTCTTTCTGGAGATGTGCTCTTGTAGGGATTGGTGTGGTGCATTTCAATGGTTCTTGGGCATAGATTTTGTGTTTTAATTACTATAAAGCATATATACTTTATCCTACTTTTTAGGATGCTCAATCTTAATAAGTTACTTATTTTATGTCTATTGCTCAACAATTTTTATTTTAAAATTCATTTGTCAGAATAAAAGAAATTGAGATTTATATATTACATATGTAGAGGTGGCATTGTGGATGAGGTTTATGTACTAAAATAATATGAGATGACAAATTGAGCTATAGGAGATAGTTGATGTGTGAGGCCAGAGAGAACAAACTTGGACATGAGATGATGTAGGATTCAACATCTCCTTCCACAATTTAAGACCGGAAGAGGCAAATCTGATGGAGAAAAATAAGTATATCTGACATAACAGAGTTAGCTGGAAGTTAACGTGGGACTAATGTTATCCCCACAAATGAGGTACCAAGATAGGCGATCTTAGTAGAATGGACTTTAACTTTTGTTATTATATTAGAAAATTTAATTATTATCATAGAAGTTAGTAATTAAATTAAATAGTTTTAGGGGTCTATATACAGAGAGTTAAAGTTAAATAAATAGTGAACACCAAACTCTAGTGAGTATAGTGGTAGGATGTTATACTCTCTTAATCACAGATCTCGGATTTGAACTATATGAATGAAAAAATAAAATTTAAGAGAGTCAATCCTTTATAAACTTTATAATACTTGGACATGATTAATAAGTTAAAATATGGATATCGAATATCGATTAATAATAAGAATCTATTTACATAAAAAATAATAATAATAATAAACAGTGCACCAAACAAACAATGGACATTTCTTTTGAAATTTCCTCTTATTTAGGACAACCATGTCGGATTCTAGAACCTAGGAGCTGAAAGGAGTTCAAAAATGGAGCTTATGCCAAATTTGGTTGCCCAACCTTAAATGGTGACAAGTGTAGGATGGGAGCTATCTAGCCTTGGTCAAATTAGAAGATTAATTAGGACCATTAATGGATACATCAGAAGAATCATTCGTTGTACCAACACTTGTTGATGTAGATAGAATTGATACTTTCACCCCTTAACCAAATCAGGAGTTTGACTCCCCTATATACGAAAAAAATAATATTGAGAGATCCGTCTTCATAAAATGGATCCTGGTCGATTTAAATTAGTCGGATCGAAACTACGAATAGGGTGGTAGCTAAAACCATAATATCAAAAAAAAAAAAAAAAATAGAAGAAGAATCCTTCGTTGTTATGTCACTATGGCATTTTTTATGTAAGAAACTGTAAAGGGGTTCTTTTTCTTACGTGGTTGCTATAAATTATTGGAGAAGACGAATGAGAGTGAGGCAAGCTTTTATTCCCCAATTGTGGGCTGATCGTAACCTTTTCCTGCCTATAAAGCTCATGAAAGTATCACTTCTGTTCATCCAGTCAATTCAAGTCTCATTTGGCCTTTTAAGTTGCACAGGAGACGTACAAAGGAAAGAGTTTTTTGTGCACTTGAGATGTGTCTGTGTCTGGGTGGGTAACGGAGGTGACAGAAGAGAGTGAGCACACATGGGTTTTTTCTTGCATGTAGTGTCCATGCTTGAAGCCCTGCGTGCTCGCTCTCTGTCTGTCACCACCACTCTCTCTCTCTCTCTCTCTCTCTCTCTCTTAAGTGCTTGATGATGTTCTTAAGTTCCATCATGTGCATGTCAGTCTGTTGTGCCAATGTCATATTGCGCAGTACTTCATAATAAATTTGGTTTGGTTGTTGATGACATTTTTGTTATGTTCTTCACAGGTTTGCTATTGATTTTGCCAAGGTTGTTTCCAATAATCAGTTGCTTTCTGTGCTCATAAGTGGAGTTTTTGAGGTCCAGCCTTTTGTCCCACATTCGGGATTGCTGTGTATTTGCCTTCAGTTGCTTGTTGGACGGACGTTGGATTAACATTTATTTTCATAATTTTTTTTTTCAAAAGAGTATTTCACATTTATCCATAATTATAAAATTTCTATATTAAGTAAGATTCAAAATTCAACATTTAAAAATAATTTTAGAAAGAATTTGAGCTCATATATAGAGTTTTTACTTTATTCGTCGAACTAAACTTAAAAGGACTGTAAAACCGGTTGTAAAAATATTTTAAATAAAGTCAATTTTAAAATTTAAACTTATATATATATATATATATATATATATATGAGATAAGAGAATAACAATTTGAAAAATAAAAATCAACTTAAAGTTGGTTAAAATGGTAATCCCTTGTCTCGCGATTATAATCTTTTTTTTTTTGACTATTTCACCGTAAATATTTAAAAATTTGATTAATTTGATTCGAATAGTTATTGGATTCAATTTTGGAGTTAATATTTTTCGCGTCTATTTTTTCAATTTCAAAAATTCGAATTCGAGAGTTTAGTTAAATGAATTTAGAGTCCTATCACTAGATACTCAGATTATTGATACACCTAATTATACTTATTTTTTCATTTGATAAATAAGAAATTTTCTATTATTTATAAGATTTGTGATGTTGAATTCTACCATTTTGTTTTTTAATTAATAATACCAGTTTAATTCCGATTCAATGAGTGCTAATTCTACGTAATTTGACACAAAAATTCCAACAAATAAATTAGGCTAAGACGATCCAAATCAATAGCCCAAAATAGCGGGCCATACAGGCCATGCCGGGCCGTCCCCGACGATTTGATTTTGAAATGCCAGCCTCATCTTCACTCCGCCGGAACCAAACGGGCCGGTATAAAAGTCAACCGTCGCGTCAAAATAAACAAAGCCCAATAAACAAGTCAAAGAGAGTCTCTCTGTCTCTCTCTCTCTCTCTCTCTCTCTCTGTCTCTCACCTGCGGTAGCCGTCAAGAATGAGTGTCGTCGACGGTGAGACTCCGACGCTGGCAGTCGCCGTTCACGGTGGCGGAGCAAGTATGGGTAGAGGAAGCCGTCGAGCTCTCCGTTGGGCTCTCGACAATCTATCTCTTCATTCTTATCGACTCATTCTCGTCCATGTCATGCCTTCCATTACTTCAGTCCCCACCCCATGTATGAAATTCTCTCTCCCTCTCTCTCTCCCCGTGCATGTGGCTCCTGTTTGTGATCAAGTAGTCTCGTAATTTCACTTGATTCGGATAAATTTGTTGCTTTATTCTACCGGTTATGGATTTATTATTTTTTATTGAATTATTATCTTCTTATGTGGGAGAGGAGGATTAAGTATTGTTTATTTGTTTTTATTGGATTTGTAAGGTCCTGATCAATTGTATTCTATAAAGTTACGTCCTTATGCAATAATTTCAAAAAAGGGGAGAATCTGCTTTGTTGATTGTGCAAAATGACAATAATGTTCAAGAAAATTGGTACTATTAGTTGCAAAGGAAATGGAGGGAAAAAAATATCTTATATTGTATAAGCTTAACCAGGAAAAAAAAAATAGAGAGAGAGAGAGAGAGTATGGTCAATGTGGGCAAAATAAAGTGGTCTAGTGGTGATTGTGTTACACAATGCGGGGCGACTCTCCGCCTGCTCAAAAACGCCCCTTCGCCAACTTTAGTATTAGCTGGAATTGATCCCATGACCTTTTGATACTACCTCAAGCTTCTTAGCTGAACTAGCTTATATGGGTTAAAAAGGAAAAACAAAAACAAAGCTTTTGATGTGTGTCATGTTTCTGATAATTAGTATAGATATTTCTTAATATTGAGGGCACATGGAAGGTTGTTCTTAGAAGATTGTGGTTAAAATGACTGGGAATTCTGACCAAGCTGTTAAAAGGATTATCAGCTTCTGAGTGTTTTCAAGTGTTGTGGCATGCTTGGTATTGAGATTAGTGTTTATTCAGCAGGAGCTTGTATCCCAATTGAGGAGTTGGATGCCGATGTGGTAGCAATGTATGTGCAGGATAGAAGAGCATATTATCAGTCTGTGTTTTACCCCTTTGAGAAATTATGCAAAACCCGGAAGGTCAGGCTTTTCTTTTTCCTCGTTTCTTAGTATGAACTTCTTTCTTAGCTTATTTTTTAGTAGTTCTGTTGGAAATGAAGTTTTAACAAAATAAACCGTGCGTATATAGGTGGAAACTTTGCTGCTAGAAGACAACAATCCTGCAACTGCACTGGTGAAATATGCTTCTGAGTGTGATATTAAAAGTCTTGTGTTGGGCTCTAAATCTTCAAATTGCATTTTGCGGTATGTACCCATGTGTCTGCTTTATTTTGATTTTCTTCTTCATTTCATTTTCAGTTTGTGATCTCATTGCAATTTTGACAGAGGACTGCCCCTGTGGTTTATGTTTTTGTCACTTTGAAACTAATTATGCTATTTCATGCTCTCCAAAACTGTGACTATTGGTACTCTACAGATATCAAGTTTGACCTTCTTTTTTCTAACTTTTTTGATCTCTAATATTTGCATTCCCACTTAGATTCTATCATGGCACATACATCATATGTGCATATGAGAACTGGACAAGCATGTATGCTTAAACTATTAAGGAATTTAACCTGTGTGTATACCCCAGAATGAACCAGTCTGCAGTTTTATCTTGTTATAGTATGGGACTATTTAATGTCATTTATGGGATGGTTACTAAATGCAGCTTTCTATGCTTAGTTTACCTGCACAACATAATTTCACATGCATTAGCTTTTCAGTCTCCATAATGTATATCAGTTTGTTGGATTCTTGGCATGCTGCTGACAAATATATGGTCATGCCTTGTAGGAAACTAAGAGGACCAGGAGTTCCATCAACAGTTCTGAAAAATGCTCCTGATACCTGTGATGTCCATGTCGTATCAAGACGTAGAACCATAACAAAATTGGCAAAGACCATGTCATATAGGGGTACGTTTGCATTGCTTGTTCCTGCTAAGTCAATAACCTTTTATGTTTCATGGTTGGCTGCTTCTGATGTTGATTTATTCCTACAGAGGCGATCCTGTCTCAAAACGAACTTGCTGTAGGAGCCAGGAGCCCCAAGGTTCAAAAATCCATGCTTAATTCACCATGTTCTTTGGAAGCAAGAGTTGAAGAATTGCTTGGTGGACCTCAAATGCTAGAGCTCCGTTATCCCAGTTCTTATGTTTTCACATCTTTGGGCTCTCTGGAAAGTGATTATCAGAATCTAGGACCTCTTAACCTACAGACTGAAATGGCCAGCCAGTGTGGTTCCATTTCTTCTGCAGATACTGAGCAGGTGCTAATATGAATCTATCCAAGGTTTCTGGATTTGTTGGCAATTTGTGTTGCACTCATCAGCTACTTGCTGAATACACAATATCTACTTCCAATCCTCATTTTGCTGATACATCTTCATCCAGGCTGATGTGCAGGCTGAAGTGGAAAAATTGCGGCTGGAACTACGAAACACAGTTGCCATGTATAATAGAGCTTGTGAAGATCTGGTCCATGTCCATTCCAAGGTTGAAGTTCATTCTTACCAAGTACTTTAAGCACTTCTTCTCTGTAGAAAGAGATATGAGAATCCCATATTTAAAGCTGACCCTGGATTTATTTCCTTGAAGAGTTTTATTAGTTCCAATAGCATGATTTGTATCAGATTTTATGGGTTTTCTATTGATTCCATGTTGGTCCTCACTAGATATCTGAGCATGGGATAAATCTTCGGCATCCATTGGAACCATTGCCAGTGAATATGTGTAGTCAGTGGCTGCAAGAGAGCAAATTTGGTGCTCTGATAAAATTGTGTCGTGGTTCTGTTTCTGGTTAAGCTCTTTGGTGATTCATTTTGCTTGAACCCCCAAACAAGTTATCCCCCAAGCCCGACCCCTACAAAATACACAAGATTTTTTTACAGCCCTATTTTTTTTTACCCTACGCTGCAGGTTAGATTGCTTTCTGCTGAATGCTTTGAAGAAGCAAGAAGAGTGAATGCTGCACTGGAGAGAGAAGAAATTTTAAGGAAGATTGCTGCTGAGGAGAAAGCAAAGCATTTGGAAGCAGTTGAGAAGCTTGAAATGGCGAAAAACAAGTTGGCTAAAGAGGCCTATGAAAGGCAGATAGCAGAACAGAGTGCACTAAAAGAATCCTTGGAGAAGCAGAAAATTGTAGACGCACTCTTTTTGGATGACAAAAGGTACAGGAGGTATAGTAAGGAGGAGATAGAGGAGGCAACTGATGGATTTTCTGAGACAAAGATGATTGGTGAAGGTGCATACGGGAAAGTTTACAAATGCAGTCTTGATCACACCCCGGTAGCTGTCAAGGTTATTCATCCTGGCAGAAGTGACAAAAGAGAAGAATATCTGAGAGAGGTTCATTCTGTACCTCTGAATTGCCTATACATATTGCTGTTACTTCTCAGGACCAAACATATATCTGACTACTAGATTCAGTTTGTCAAAACTATAATCTTCTTTCTTTTCTGGATCACGAACGAGATATTTACTGCATGTTTTGATCAATTAGTGCAGTATCACTTCCAGTAAAGAATTACTTTAAAATTTTTAATTGTTCTTTCTCTACAAAACTGAGAGCTTGCATATTTTGCCTGTTATCAGTAGATATGCTAAGGGTTTTCTTCGATATCTCTTTGTTGCTGGATTCTCTTTGTCCAAAGTTGTTATATTAGAATCATTCTTTCATTTTCAAGAGGGCGAGCCTTAGGTGCAATGGTTGAGTTGCTCCTTTGGTGACCTCGAGGTCACAGGTTCAAGGCGTGGAAACAGCCTCTTTGCAAAAATGCAAGGGAAAGGCTGTGTACATATACGCCCTCTCCCTACCCCCGCACCAAACTAGGGAGCACTTTGTGCACGGGGTGAGCCCTTTATTCTTTCATTTTCAACCAAAATAAATTTTTCATAATGTTCTTTGTCAACTTGTTTTAGGTGGCAGTCCTTAGCCGCCTACACCATCCACATATACTTATACTGCTTGGAGCCTGTCCGGAGAGTGGATGCTTGGTCTATGAATACATGGAAAATGGAAGCCTGGAGGATTATATCCATGGCCAAAGTGGCAAACCAGCACTTCCTTGGTTCGTTCGCTTCCGGATAATTTATGAAGTAGCTTGTGGTCTTGCATTCTTACATGGCTCAAAGCCAGAACCAATAATCCATAGGGATCTGAAACCAGGCAACATATTGTTAGGCAGGAACTTTGTTAGCAAAATTGGTGATGTGGGAATGGCCAAAGTTATTAAAGATATTGTCCCTGATAACATCACAGAGTATAGAGACTCCATTCTTGCTGGTACCTTGTTTTACATGGATCCCGAGTATCAGAGAACTGGCACTGTGAGACCCAAGTCTGATTTGTACGCTTTTGGAGTCATTACACTCCAACTGCTGGCAGCCCGCCATCCAAATGGACTTATACCACTAGTTGAAGATGCCATTGTTAAGGGCTCCTTAGCAAGTGTATTAGATTATTCAATTACAGACTGGCCTCTTGCTGAGACTGAGGAATTGGCTAAAATTGCACTAAAATGTTCAAGACTTAGGTGCAGGGATCGGCCAGATTTGGACACTGAAGTCCTGCCAGTTCTCAAAAAACTTGCTGGCATGGCAGATGCTAGTAGAAAGATAGGAAACCACAGTATCTATGCACCGAGTCACTACTTCTGTCCAATTCTTCAGGTGAAATTCTATAGATACATTTATATGGAACTTGTAGAGTTCCTAAAAGCTTATCTCACATTCTCTGCATTTACAAATTCTGCAGGAAGTAATGGATAATCCTCACATTGCAGCTGACGGCTTTACCTATGAGCACAGAGCAATAAAAGCATGGCTAGAGAAACATAGAGTCTCTCCTGTGACAAAGCTTAGATTTCAGCATACCATGCTCACACCAAATCACACTTTGCGTTCTGCAATACAAGAGTGGAGGTTGCGTATAAAGCTCTAGTGAGTGCCAGAGAATTTTTACAGCTTTGTCAAGGCCACAACTGAGGGAGCTGAGATCTTTGAGGTCAAGTATGTATTTTTGGTGTTTATATATATACACTACAAATTGTAAATCTCTGTAATGCATTATTTGTATTTGTTGATGGTGTCCAAATTATGCCAAAATAAAAGGTAGAAAAAGGCAAGCAAGCTTGCTTGATGGACTATTGTATCTGCCGACAATGTGCAAATTTCAAGGCAAATGAAATCTCTTTGATATATATATGTAAATCTATATATAGATAGATTGATATATCACTGTTTACAAATTGAAACTGTCATTTGTAGAACAAGTTGCAACATTAGTTTATGAATGCCATCTTTTACATTTGACATTTAGCCGAGTATATCTATGAACAAAATTGCTTGTCCTCTCTCAGCAATCCAGTTGCACAAATTCTAGGGCATTTGCATCCGGATCTCGTGTGAAAATTGCTGTCCTTCCGGATTGCTAAGTGCATAAGGAATACCTGCAATCCATGTGAAGAAGCAATCAGAACTCCAAGCCATTGAAGTGTATCAAAAACGTCAGGTGACATTACCGGCTTTGTCAAGAATTTCCTTCAACTTGGCAACATCCTTTATGGCAAATCGCGGCCTCCATGTTCAGGGCGTCCGGGTAATGGATCAGGATTTGGAAGTTCCATCAAATGAAACATCTCAGATCCCACCCAAAGCCAAGCACCTCCATAAGGGAGCTTGTCACATGGCCTTGCCTCATTTATCTCTGGTCCTAGATTCAATTGAATTTGGATATAAGGAGCGTTCATCTGGTGCACAAAATGCTCTCCTTACATTTTTGCAAATGGACTGTTTTCACATATTGAATCCGTCATCTCGAAATCACCAAAAGAACAACTCAACTGTTATTTCAAAATTCTTTGGATATAATGTTAACATAAAATTAAACATAGTATAACAAGATCCTTCCTATGGGAAAGAGAAGCATACCCAGAATATTATGATAAAAATCTAATGACCATTCGAGGTTTTTGCATAGAATTCCAACGTGGTGAATGCTAACAACCCCAATGTCTGCAACATTTCATCATATCATAAAAGAATTAAGGCAATTTACCTTAGAAAAGAAGCTCTAATACTGCTTTAGTGAGGTGTGTGAGGTTAAGAAGAGTGAGATCTTAGTGCAGATCATAGTTCATTTTATGGTGGTAGCTCATTTAGACCAAACTCTGGATATATCCTTCAATACAACCAGAAGAAAGCAATAGGCCCTATTCTCTTTCCAGTCCTACCGGTGAGGATGAGGCACGTACAATTTAGTCAAGCACACATGGTCATGAGCATGGAACGCATAACTAACAACCAATTTGTTAAATGAGATATAATATTAAATTTTTTTAATTAAAATCTCGGATTCGATTTACAATTTAGGTATGAAACAGATTATGTTAGAAAAGTAAACCTCTTAAATAGAACACTGTAAGTTTCAAACCGAATTAGTTAAAATATAATTTCAGATATCGATTAGAATAGTATCAAAAAAAAACTTCTAACGCTGAACATAAGTCACCAAAACGGCCACATAATAATGTAATAAACTAATCTAGTTTCACTCCACCAAGTATTTGCAGACGTCAAACATGGGACATAGCACACAGCACGACACCAGCCCAGCCACATGATGAAGTAATAAAAATTTTACAGTGAGATAAGTTACAAGTGTCCTATCATGTCATGTCCAGCACGGACTCAAGACACCCACTCATCTCTAAAAGTCTCTCTGAAACATAGGTTTTATCAGATGGTAGGATGCATGAAATTTGAAGAAGCAAAATATTTTTCATTGCCTAATGTAAGAACACACGAAAGAAAAGCAAGAAATGAATTACCAATCTTTTCACCACCAGCAACAGCCTCTTTCTTAAGGACGTTTCCTTCAACAGATGCCTTGGCTCTTGTTAACAAACAATTGCCATGAATTCTTCCATTTCTTAGCACAACATTCCAACCTGCAATCGCGGGTCTACTAGTAGATGTCCTGGTGATGCCAACCTGAAAAAGCTACGCGGACAGGAAGTTGCTCAGAAGATGACATACTACATTGTAAACAAACTTGTCCAGAGAGAGGCACTTGTCTGCGTCTCCTGTACAGTAACATAAATAAAAGACTACTTAAAAAGAACTCAACCAGAAACTAACACAGATTAGGAATAAATCTATTCCAATATAATCCCCACTCTTCAAAAATGAAACTAAACATGTCTTGAATTTTGTATTCCATGTAGAAAAAAACCTTAGTCCTTGAAATCCCAATTTTACTTGTACCATTTTATGGTTTTATAACATATCCAATTTAATTTTGCTTTTTGAATTTAATCGCAAACCCAATTCTAAATATTCTATCCTTAAAACCAGTAACCTTGGATCTCGATTTTATGATCACGAAAAAAATGAAAAGAAGAATCAAGAAAACTGCTTACTCAGAAAACAGCAATTCACTTCGGGTAAATCGAGGATATAGCATTCCATACGGAATAGAAAAAAAAAAAAAGGGAACTACCTAAGACGAATTAACGAGCAATCAAAAACTGAGAATTGTTTCATAGATAGATACAAACAAGACAATTTCAAATTCCAAATTTCCTTAAAAGGAGAAATTCACTTTGAGGATACAAATTTAAGAACAAAGCAATCAACAAAGAAAGGGAAAAATAAAAATGGAATCGTACACATCTGCAGTGACCTTATTTTGAAGTGTGATTGATGAAGATGAGCTAAGAAGAGATGCCATTGTTGCCGAAGAGCTACAGACAGCAGCAACTCGCTTTTTTCTATTAATTTGTTTGCTTCTGTGTTTGTTTCTGTAGAGTGTGTATCTGTGGTTCGATTTTGCGCCAGTGGTCTATATCTCTTTGATTTTCATATTGAGAAAATTAATCTTCACTCCTGAATTATGGGATTAACATAGATTTTAGACCACAGACTTTAAAATGAAAACTTAAATTTAAAAAATTATATAGCAAAATGGTCTCTCTTTCTCTCAGTAACAGTGACACACTGCCGTGAAAAACCGAGCTCCATCAATGTGGTAATCACTCGCTGATTTAACGTCCAACATGACAAGTCTTGCCCATGTGGTGTACCACATCAGCATATCCCACAACCACACAAGCACGTTAGCCACGTGCTAACATGACACTTTCCATGTCAGCGGTGGTTGACTTTATTGGTCTCACCTGGCTCAAATATTGGCGTGGCACGTGCCACGTTACCAAGATTAACGGCACGTATGACTCTCATACTCTCTCTCTTCTCTTTCTCTCTCCTCTCCTCTCTCGTGCCACCGCAGCCATGCCCACCGTGGTTGTCGTCGGACTACAATGCAATCCGACGGCCCTTGGCCTTCTGGCGGTAGCGAACTCTCACTCTGTTCCTCCACTCTCTCCTCACGGCCTCCCCAAATTTCTTCCATGACAAGTCCTCGCAATCAGACTGGTGGAGAGAGAGATAGAGAGATACTGAGTGACGGTGGAGGGTGAGAGAGAGCCAGGAGAGCCATGTTTGTAAAGCCCCTCTTTCTTCCTCTTAGGCTTCTTCCTCTCTACACCCTTCTAAAGACCTCTCTCTGTTTTCCTCTACCACCACCACCCACAACAACGATCTCCTAAAACCCATCTTCGACACCCTCCTCCACTACAGTATCACAAACAACAGCACCCACATGATTTTCTAATTACTATTCAATTTCAGTTCAATCACCAAAGTTTGCTTTCCAATTACATCCACCTTCAGTCGCCGTCAATGCACCGAATTCCAGAGATTCGATTTTACTTCAGTCGCCGTCAATTTCATCACTGCCAAAAAGTCGGTCACCATCGAATTCCACTACGACTTCACCTCCAAAGTTGATTTCGCTGCTGATAGGGTCTCCAGCCTCCGATTTCAATGATTTTCAGTTTCGTCGCCGCATAATTTCATCGTTTTTTCCACCGGTTGTCATTGACTTCATCGTCTTCCGCCTTCTTCGTCGTCCACCGTCTTCCTACTTCACAAATAAGAGTTTTCAATAGAATTCGATATCAGAAGAATTACCATAGAGAGCACAAAATTTCTCCACCGATTCCTTCGAGCTGAGTCTCCCGGTCTGTCATTATACCTCGCGAAGTAAAAAGAATTAAAATCTCCGTTCCCTAAAATCCTAAGAATTCGTTTATGGTTAGAATAGATTCATAGACCAGGTCGACTGATACATTTTAAATTGAAATAGTTCTATATGTATATGAATCTTTCTTATTTCTTTTATGTCATAAGGGTAAAATCAAAAAAGATTTCTTATTTTCATGATGTTTTCTCACGTTATCGATAAAACCCTTCCGTAAAAATATTTTAACAATGTTTTCTATAAGGTTAGTTAATAAAAGCTCCTTTTCTATTCGTATCAGCATTATAGAGAGGATATTATGTCAACAATGATGTCTCTACCCATGATGAACTCAAATCAGTGATACCCAAAAATTTGGATACAATCAATATATTCTTTTTTTTTTTTAGTTATTTACGTATTTCTATTTATCATTTATTTATCCTTTATGATTATTTATGAATTATTAAAGGTATATACCTGAGATATAATCTACTATATTATTAATTCAAATCAAACTTATTTCATTCAAATAACTTACTATAGTCTATATGATTCAACTTCTTCTCACTGGGGGAGAGAACCCCTCACTCCGCCACATGCTCTCTTTCACTCTCTCTCTCTCTCTCAATCTCTGTCTCTCCACTCTGTCACTCCGAAAGTCTATCTTATACTCTCTCTAAAACTTTGCCTCTCACTTACTCTCTCTCTCTAAAACTGTCTTTGAAACTGGATGAAAGACGTGATGCCTGCTATGTTTATTTCAATCTGCCCTCTGTTAGTAGCTTGAAGGAAAGAGGGAGAGAGAGAAAGAAAACGGATAGAGGAGAGAACGAGAATCCTCCCTTCTCTCCCCGGTGAGAGAGGTTCAACCGCGAGAGTTGCTCGCGACCAAGGGCCTCTCTCCCCCCACTGGAGGCAGAAAGAGGGTACCCTGGTGCCAAGGAATGGTTTCTGGCAACCGTCGTGGCCATGGTTGCTACAGCGTGAGAGGAGAGGAGACAGAAGAGAGAGAGTTTTTTGTTAGCGTCTATCTATGCTGACGCGGTAATATCGTATCAACATTTCTGTCCAGAAGTATACCAACTCAGCATGTTGAGCCACCTCAGTTTTTAATGACTAGCTAAGAGACTGTTTTGCCCGAAATATGAGCCCTAAAGTATTATATTTTGACGTGAACATCCCACAACGTAGGGAGTATAATTTTCTCACTGGCTACTGTTTGTAGAGAGAGAAACACATTAACCTCACGTATGTGTAAAGTCTTGTAACGGCTAGTAGGGCTATTGCATAGGCAAGACTGGCGGTAACAAGCTGCAACAGTAGTAGAGCAAAAACTGGTTGTTGTAATAACCTCTAATAACCATATGAACTGAAATCAATTAGTTTGGTAGGATATCAACTTCATGTAATTAGAGTTTTTTATGTTAGTTAATTAACATCCCCGAATTGATTATACAAAAATAATTGTAATGTTCAGACAAATGAAAAAGAAATAATCAAGCAGTTTGCTCTCTTCCTCTTACTCTCTGTTCGTTCTCTCTCTCTCAATCCCTCTCCTTCTTTTCTCTCTACTTCTCTCTCCCTCAATTCTCTCCTCTTTCTCTCTTTCTATCTCCTTTCTTTCATTTCCAATCATTCCTCACGACTTCCACTGTTCTCCACCATGATATTCCATGTTGCATCCCTCGCTTATGTCTTGTTATCCCATTCATTTTTGAATTTAATAATCATAACCCATCCAATTATAAGGAAACGGAACAGGTTGTTATAAATTAATATCAGAATTCACGATTTTTAATATAATCAATGATGAAAAATAATTTGTTTGAATAATATAAAAAAGAATAAAAGATTTATATGTGAGAATGAAAAAAAATATGTGAGACACGTGATAAAAGAATGGATGCTCTTAAGATTATTGACGGCAAATTTAAGATTTTATTAAAAATGTTTGGTATTAAGGACGTTATCAAAATTTGGTCAGAAAGGGTTGTTACAAGTCTATGACCATGAATTACGATTTGTGTTTGGCCAGGCTAGAGTTGACGATCTCAATCTACCAAGCTCCAGGTCAATCAAGCCCACGCCCCTCCCAAGTTGACTGAAGCATACTCGATGGATAATGATTGGACCATGGTGGGACCAGATAGCCCATTATTTGATTATTTTCTTTTTTTTATATATAACTTTTTAAATATAAATTACATAATTTAATTTAATTTGAGCACATGTATACCTGCCGACCATATAGATCTCCCCCTGGTTTTTGACAAGTCGCATCGCACACAATTTGCGTCTGAACGGATGGTTTGAAAACGAGGAGTTTTTCCCCCCATTTGGACTTCCCAATCGACGCGTTTTGAGATTCCCTTCTCCGTATTCATCAAATCTATCGAATCAAAACCAAAAGGTCGCATCATCACTGTCTTGGAAGCAAGCCTCCTTGGGTCCCATTTATGTACTCTAAAATCATATTTTATCATTGTGTGCCGTTTAGCAGCCGGTATACACATCAATAGGATTTGAGTTATAAATTATATATATATATACACACACACACACACTAAACACATAATAAACATATTCTAAAATTTCTATAATTACAATTACTGAGATTTAAATTTTACAATAATTATAAAAAAATATATATTTTTTTATCTATTAAATTGAAATTTATTACGGGTAAATCACTTTAGAAATTTATTATTGCATTTTTAAAATATACATAGTCTATTATTATTTTGAATAAAATATTTATTCAACTCTATTAGACTCTTACTTTCTTTTGCTTTTTTATTATTTAGCAAAACACGAAATAGGCTTACTTATGGCTCGAATCATCATTACCTAATGAAATTTGTCCTTTCCCTTCTTCATATATTTTAGGAAAATTCCAAGTGAATAGTTGATAGTCCCTTATAAACTTAATTTAATTACTCGTAGATAAAAGTAATAAAATTCTTAATTAAATTTTAAATTTAAAATTTAGAAATAGAAAAAATTATATTAGAAGAATTTTATTTAAATTGAGACAGATAATAATCGAATCAAATTAATTAAAATATAATTTTAAATATCAATTAATTATAGAAAAAAAATAAACTTAATTTCTTGTTATAGGAAAATAGAGTTCCCTTCATTATTGTTATCAAATCTGAAGGGACTCGAGACATTAATATTTTCCAATTAATTTTGGCTCTTAGGATCATTTATCTATGAAAATTCATTCTTTTTTTCATATAATCAATTTGCTGATAAACTTATATCGACAAGAGGACAACAGTAAACTTTATATGAACAGGAAAATTTATTATGATGTAATGAGAAAATTTAAAATTTTTAAACGATATAAATTTAATTACATCCGCAATACAAAGGAAAAAAAATCATAAATGAGCTTTCATGAAAATGTTTTTGTTAATATAAAATCATTAGAAAATGCGCCAGAGAATCCTCAATTACCCCAAGAAGGCCGAATAACCTCATAAACTCATATATTGTATATCATTTTCATTTTCATTTTTTATTAGATATATTACAAAAATTATAAAAATATATGTATACATAAAAATTCGAACACTGGATCTTAATCTCGGAAAAGGCATTTAAATAAAAGTTCTAGAATACTTAAGTGTCGTACAAGAACCAGTTATTATATTTCAGGCAGGTATAGTGCTAAACAAAATTATACATAAATTGGTCAAGAAATTAAATTAAACTTAATTCCATCAAATACAAAAATCGAGAGAAACCAACCCTAATAGATTTATTCTACGAGAGATTTAAAAATTAAAGGGAAAAAATTGAGTATAGTTGTACTTAAAAATACTATATAAAGTAACCCAACATGCTACACCAATCAAGTCCCAACCCAACTTTTATTATTGCATTTTTTTACACACAACCTAGCTAGGCTATGCTTAAGTTCCACATTTATTTGTATATCTGAAGATCTCGATTTTAAGTCTACTTAAGCAAAACCCATAGGGTAATAAACTTTTTTTTTTTTTGAGAAAAGGATATTTTAGGGCAAATTAAATTCTAAAAATCATCTCTTTAAAAAAATAATAATAAAAATAAATGAGATTGAGGTAAGGGTCCACATCATCATGCGAACCTTCAGAGCCACCTTCATTTTCCAAACGTGGATTACTGCCACAAAGGAAACGAACGAAACGAAGGGTTCCAAATATTATACCTTTGTTTTACCTTAAAAAGGAAAATCACCAATCATATTAAAACAACCTCTCAACCGCGTCAACAAATTAAAAAAAAAAAATCAGTCCAAAGTCACCGTCAGACCCCAGTCTCATCGTCTCACGTATCCCCACCCCGAATCTTCTCTCTATTTCCCCACGCGTTCACACGTTACTTTGCTTCACACGCTTTCTTCTCCTTCTATAAAACATCCCCTTTGTCCACCTCAATTTCACACTTGCATAGTTTTCTCCCCCGTTCACACTCAAGTCCTCTCTTACGCATTTTATCGAACAGTTATCAATCTTATTCCCTTTATGGAGATTTCTTCGGTTCCCTTTTTGAATCAAGATGATTACAATTACTTCTATTCCTTCTTTCAAGGCATGGAAGACAACAGCAGCAATGAAGACTTCAATGACTACAACAATGGAGATGGCAAAAAGAGAAGACGAATAGACAGTAACGGCAATGTTAAGGAAATTCTCTCTGCAATAATGTTATTGGACGAGGAAGAAAAATTCGAGAATGACGAACAGGGGTTTGCTCTAAACCTAGAAAAATCGAGTTTTGATGCCAATTACAGGCAAACAACTCAAGCTATGCAAGAGTACTATGAAAGCAATGTCGAGGGGCATTTTGGTAATTTGGTGGATTTGGAGAGTTCAAGAATTAAGTGTGCCCGTGACTCTGCATCAACTGTAATGGCTTCAATTGCAGCTAAGACTGAAAACTCTGAAGACCGTTTGAGTCAATCGTCCGATGTTAGGGAAGCAAGTGGTGGGCATAGGCGGCTTTGGGTTAAGGACAGGTCTAAAGCATGGTGGGATAGGTGTAATCATCCTGATTTTCCTGAAAGTGAGTTTAGGAAAGCATTTAGGATGAGCAAGGCAACGTTTGACATGATTTGTGATGAGCTTGATTCGGTTGTTACCAAGAAAGACACAATGCTTCGCGCTGCTATACCTGTTCGACAACGTGTTGCGGTCTGCATATGGAGACTAGCCACTGGTGAGCCTCTCAGACTTGTCTCTAAAAGATTCGGTTTAGGAATTTCAACTTGTCATAAGCTTGTCCTTGAGGTTTGTTCTGCTATTAAATCCGTCTTAATGCCTAAGTTCCTTCAATGGCCCGATGACAATAGAATACAAGCGACTAAGGATGAATATGAATTAATTTCTGGGATACCAAATGTTGGTGGATCAATGTACACTACACATGTACCCATTATAGCTCCCAAGATTAGCGTTGCTGCATATTTTAATAGGCGTCACACCGAGCGGAATCAGAAGACTTCATACTCAATCACTCTTCAGGGTGTAGTTGATCCAAGAGGAATTTTCACTGATGTCTGCATTGGATGGCCTGGTTCAATGCCTGACGATCAGGTGTTGGAGAAGTCTGCCTTGTATCAGCGTGCAAGTAGAGGCCTTTTGAAGGATGTTTGGATCGTTGGGAATTCTAGTTATCCTCTAATGGATTGGGTTTTGGTGCCTTATAGTCATCAGAACTTGACATGGACGCAGCACGCGTTCAATGAGAAAATAGGTGGGATTCAGAAGATTTCCAAGGATGCGTTTATGAGGCTGAAAGGGAGGTGGACTTGTTTGCAGAAGAGGACTGAAGTGAAGCTGCAGGACTTGCCTGTTGTTCTTGGGGCATGTTGCGTTTTGCACAACATATGTGAGATGAGGAATGAGGAAATGGATCCTGAGCTTATATTTGATATTTTCGATGATGAAATGATCCCCGAGAGCAGCATTAGGTCAGCCCATTCTGTTCATGCTAGAGATCATATTGCTCATAATCTCTTGCATCATGGCCTTGCAGGCACTTCTTTCATCTAGCATATGTATTCAGTCATATAAGATATCCGAGATTTTGATTGTCATTCTTTATTTATATGGCCTGTCTTGGCCATGTTGTACAATAATTTCCTTAGACCTGGATTGAGGGCTCTTGTTGTGTTATAGTATCGTTAGCCTTGTCAGATTGTTAGGTTGATACTTTTCTATTTTTGTACTTTACCGTTTCATACTCCTCATTTGAGATATAGATAGTTTTGTGATATTCTGTCTACCAATCGTTGGTCTTCTTCTTCAACTTTTTTGCTGTTGTTTTGTGATTGATTCTATGGGAGCTTCCATCTGAAACAGTTGACAAAAAACATCGGTCAGCGCCAACTTCTCTATTTAGGTTATCAAATCTCCCTTATTGTTTATGTTGGGAATTACAAGGGGGTTCCCTTTCTTTGACTGATAAAAACTGATGTTGACCCTTTTCCTCTTTCAATTTGATTATTCTTTCTTACACGTTTGAGGCTTGTTTGTTCATACAGCATCCTTGTAACATCATGCGCCTTCTCCTCAATCTACACCTTTAACATAATTAATATAGCTTCAATTCAAAGATAATTTGATTAGACTAATTCAATGATTCGGATTAAACATCTTTTCTTCGTGCTGTCAATGGTTTTGTTTAATGGGTCAACTCATGTTATCCTGGTATGTTGTTCATCAGATTACAAAAAAAGTAGCAGGACTTGGTTGACTTTGAAAAAATGAATATGTATCTTCCTCAAACAAACGACAGGTCGAATAAGGAAATTCATCCTCAACAACCTGGGGGCTTTTTTTTGGGGGGGGGATTAGGGTTTGATCATCTCCTCTCGGGGCTTTTTTTTTGGGGGGGGGATTTGGGTTTGATCATCTCCTCTGCGCTCTGCCCTCCTCCCCCGATAAAAAGAGTCAGGGTCGAAATAGCCACCTTTCTCCCCTCTCAAAAAGACGATGAAGATCGATAAAAGGGAGGACGAGGAAAAGCGGCCTATTCTGGTTTCATTCGAAAGGCTTCCCCGTCTTTGATTTCACCTACTTGTTCTGATTACCAGTGGTGGAGGTGATGTTTTCCGATGGGAATGAGCTTCTTCTTCTGGAATTAAAAACTTTATGGTGTCCGAGGAAAAGATGAGCAGCTTATTTTCACCGAACATTGCCTCCCTATTGCCAAAGAGTCGTGGCATTGGGCTGATTTCTCCCAAGTCAAATCCTGTCAGTCGATGTCTTGGCATGGAGTTCGACTTCCCTCTCCTCCTCATCGCGTTGATGGCACCCCTGGTTTATCATTTGAATCTTAATCTTCAATTTTGATGATGAAACTTGGAGCTGTGAATGCATGTCGACATCTATCCTATGATGCTGCGGAATTTGATGGTTTGAATATTGCCCTTGCATATACAAATAATGCACATACTCAATTCAATTCCGGTGGCTTTGCCTAAAAATACAAATAGCATTTCTCAATGATCTTTCCCTAGATTGGATTGGAATCCATTGAGAACCCAAACAGAATCCGCAAGATTGAGCTTAACGCACATTAAAACATATACAAGACTTCCAACTGTTAAAAGCAAAAAGCTTGTCTTCTAACCACATTAGGCGATAATCCCCAGATAATTTCTTATCATTATTCCAACGGAAATCGTTTAACGCATAGATCTCAACTCCTAACAGTGCTTTATCATTATGATCTTTTGATCTCTGTGTTAAAATTGGTTTCATATTTTTTAGAAATATTCTTGTATTCCTTAAAGACTATAGTTTTTTGACATCATCATTATGGACATTTATATTTTTTTAATAAACTTGTTGTCATATTATTTATATGCGTATAAAAAATCAAACAATTTTATAAAGTAACTTATATTGTGATTAAATTTATGATATATACAGAAATAATAAATCATAAGTATATCAACCATGGGTAAGATATTAATAATTAATTGTTGAATTTGGACACTCTAGCATGTACATATTATAGGCCTAGAGTTTTTTGTTTGTGAGCAATGATTTGTCCGGATCATTAGACGGGGTCCAAACTCAATAGAAATGATGCTTGTACTCGGGGCTTTGTATCGAAATAAACCTTTATAAAAAAACTTTTAAATGACCTGCAAAGTGAATAAATTTTAGAAATAATTCACATTTATCGCGTGTTAAACCCGTGATAGGGTATGTCGCGAGTTGAATCCGTGATATGATCACGTGACGGTACCGGAATGGCCGAAGGTGAGTCGCGTCTTGAAGACACGACATTCCCCCTCTCCAGGCGTGACCCCTCCCTTCATCGCCCACGGTTCTTTCTCTCTCCCCCCCGCCGCCAGTGGCTCTCTCTCTCCCACCCCCCTCCCCCGCGGGGCTCCACTCCTCCCCCTCCCTGAAATTATTCAATAGTCAAGTGAAGACAAGGTGGACATTTTTTGATATCCTTTTTTTTATTAGAAACTCAATGAAATTAAATAATTAATGAGGTAATAGTGCATTTGATTTTCTTGATATCAATTATAGGTGTTATGTAAAGAGACGTCGTATAAAAATACATATAGGCCAAGTATAAAGTAATAAATGGTTATTAGCTAACTTTTGTAAATAATGTTGGTATTTATTTTAAAGAACAATTCTAATTTTCTATCCTAAAACTCTATTAATACAGATTATTTATTCAATGTGACATTATTTTTATATTAGATTAATTAGAAAAGAAGAATAATACAAAAGAAAAGAGGTTTATAACTGAATTATGATTTTTCTAAAATATTACGTTTTAGAAATTATTGCGATTTTAATTCAAATGACAGATAGCATATGTCAACTTCCATTCACATATTCAATTCGTGACCTTTAAACTTTTCACTTTTAAAAATAATGATAATGATAATAACGGTATTATATTTTGAAATTGCATTAAACTCGCAATAATTAAGGTGCCATGCGTACCCTTCAATTTCTTGATTTTCTTTTGCGGTGCCACCTTATGCTCTACGATTAATGGTGCATATTTCTTCGATACAATTTATGTTTTGATATTAAATAAATAATTAATAAATTATAATTTAAATGATATCATCAATTTTCTTTAAATTTTGAATTAAAATCTCTTTTATATATAAAAAAATGTTGTATAATAGTTTTCTTAATAATATTTTGATATGACGAACGTAAAAGAGAAGAATTATTTCCCCATATCTTATAAAATGAATTATTATATATTATTAGTATTGGAGACTAAAAGAAGACAACAAGAAGCATGGAATATCAAAGACTTGGCAAGATGGTATTCTATAAAACAAATCGAGAACAATTCTATTTGAATTACTCTGTTGTCCATTACGTTTTTTATTTTTTATTTTTTACAAAACAATTTTAATCAAATTATAATTAGCCAATTAAAAAAAAATTGTAATTCGACATTTTTTGGCAAGGGTAGAAATCACCTCACATGCTAATAATCTCGGTGTAAAAGCTCTATTATTGGTGACAAACTAATTAATAACATGATATTTCTAAAAAAAAAAAAAGAACATTATAACATAGTTGATGATTGCATTGATTAATAAATTACTATCATATATTATGTTGCTTCATAACTTAAATTAAAATCATGCAATTTCAATAATATCTTCGATACAATTACCAAAGTTCAAATCTGAAGGTGATGAGAATATGTGTCTTCTCGTAGCTGAGCTGGAGATCATATGTGATAAGACATATTGCAATTTTCTTTTTTTCCCGGCAAAAGGGATAAGAATAAAGTAAGAATTTTTTAGGAAAAGAAGAAAATTTTGTAAATAAAACTAATGTTTTTTTAGAAAAATAAATTTAAATTAGTATAATATTAAATATTTTTTTTATATTAAAAAGTCGTATTTAATTTCAATAATTCAGCTACTTTAACTTTTATCAAATACTTTTAAGAATTCTAATTCACGAAAATGTATTAAATTCAAAAAACACAACGCTTTCCTTCTCTTTTGTCATGTGTACCGATAGAATTTATAACTGATTTTACTCATTATTGTATTGTGGGTACTTCTATCTCTCTCGCTATCTATCTATCTATATATATATAATCTAAATTTAGTTAAATTTATTTTTATTTTATTTACAATTATAATAAATTTAATTAAAATAAAATCTTTTAAAAATATAAAATTTTACAAATAAAATTCAATTTTTTATAAAAATTTATATTATCATTAAATTAGTAACTCTCTCTCTCTCTTTCCCTTAAATTATATGCTGCATGTTTAACATGGATCTCCAAGGTAATAACAGCCAGGTTGATACGAATAAACAAGACATTTCCATGCCCAACAAAGCTTTTAGTTCACATATCTCTGTCTACAGCTGTTAACTGCAAATGTTTATTGGTTACGTTGAACCGGGAAAACCAACCGCAGCCACAGCCAGCAGCAAGCAAAATCTTACAGCTACATCATTGCAATAATGTGTAATAAATTAACCATAATTTGAAAGACATATATATTAAAAAAAATGGTGAGAAATTGTGGACGGAGGGGTTGAAGGAGATTGCATCTACTTCTTTTGTAATAGAAGTTCATATATACGTATGGAAGGCTAGGAGTGAAGATACATGGAGGGCCTGTTTAAAATTAGAAAGGGTCTTACTTAAATGATTCTAAATTTGAGTGATTATATATAAAACCAGTCATTGTGAACATTAACACTTTTAATGTTGGGAATATTAATAATGCCCTTGATCAATGTTATTAATGCTGTGAGTGAGACGAGAATAAAGATAAACACCCGCAAGGTGGGCCCCCCATTAATTGTTCCCGAATTTTGATTAATGACTATGATATGATAGAATTAGGAAAAAAGGGTAAGGTCATCAAATACATTACACACTTATATGCTGCCAAAATCAATTATTAGTCACAGTTCCGTACGATTCGATATCTAAAATCAAAAAATTATTTATTGTGGTTTTAATCAGCTAACGAGTTAAATTTAAATAAAATATTTAAATTATTTATCAACGAATTTTAGTTTAAATTAATTTGATTCGTATAAAATATTTTTGATTGATATTTTTTATACTGATATACGCTTAATTAACTCTGTTATAATTGATCCCAAACTCGAATAAAATTAAGATAAAATTTATATATATATGAATATTTTATAATATTGTATTGTCGCGTTCTTAATTGAAGTGAATGATGTAGCTCAACTTGCAAGAAAAATCAATTATTTGAAATTGATGTCATTAGTAAATAAAATTATGATATTTAAAATAATAAGACTTTATTTGATTTAATTTTATTAGTGAAATGAAACGAAATTCAATAGATTTTTTTGAAGATTTTAAAAATAAATAAAAACTAAATATTTAATTTGACAATCTCCTTAATTTGCATTTGCTTGTAACGGGCATTTAATTTCCCTTATAGCCTAATCAAAATGATCAACCCCCTGATTTCTCCGTCGTAATTAACTCAAAAAATCCGACGTGTCACACTTTCTCTCTCTGGGTCCTACAAAACTTGGTAGGTCCCAACCAATATCTGTTTCCCACGCGTCCACTTCCGCATAGCCATAGAGGGAGATTTATACCTGAGTTTTTCCATTTTTGCTTCGTTGTCGCATTCATCATTCTTTATAAGGAGGGCGTTGGGGGGGGGGGGGGTGGGGGAGGGGGAGAGAGAGAGAGAGAGAGAGCGAGCGAGGAGAGAGGGAGGGAGGGGAGGGGAAGGCGTCGAGAGAGAGAGAGAGAGGGAGAGATACAGACAGACGGAGGAGAGAGAGTGAGGTATGGAGAAGGAGGAGGAGAAGGTGGTTGTGGAGGAGGAAGGTGAGGAAGAAGAGGAGGAGGTGTTAGGTTCGAGCCTAACCATGGAGAGAGTCGCCGCTGCCAAACAGTTTATTGAGAATCATTATAAAGCTCAGATGAAGCATATCCAAGAACGCAAAGCGAGGTGATATTCAGTAATTCTCAATCAACATTTGCGATTTCATCGCTTTTTTCGGATTCGCATGACGATCTCATTTACGTTTTTCTCATTTTATTTTATTAATCAATCTCGTTGTTCTATTCTTCAATTGTTGAAAGTTGCGTTTTTGGTCTTTCTTGTTGGAGCTGATAGTATATTTTAGGGCTTAATTTCAATGGTAGAATATGGTCTGCTCTCAAATGTTTTCTCGAATCAAAATTGAATTTGGAGTCGAACTTCTTGCAGAGGTGGATTTGCTTTATCTTCAATCCGTTAAGTTTGATGAATGATAGTTAGCGATGATGAGTCCTTTTATGGTATGTTTTGTCTGATTTCATGGAGAAAATTTGTTTCCCTTTCAGTTATTTAGTGCTTTTTTTTTTAAATATATAATGGTGGAAATCTTAGCCAGTACCCTTTGCATGTACACCAATTAAACCCATGGAGCGCTAGCATTAGAAACAATTAAACATACCTTTTTCCAACCATTTAAGATTTTGGAGTAATGATTATATCATGTGGTATCCAAGCAGAAGATCTTGCATTTGAAACTTATCAGATTCTCATCATCTCATTTAACATTTCGCGAGTTTGAAACCCTTTATACATCATCTCCATCCTATATAAGAGGTTTGGCATTAAGATATGATAGAAACAATAAGCCCACCTTTTTCCATTACTTAAAACTGATCGGAATAGCTCTTAAATCGTGCACTCTAAAAAAAAAAAGGGAAAACCTATGCATGGACTCACAACCTCCCCAAAGCAATTTCCGGGGTTTGTGCTTGAGGAGAGGTGAATTTTTTATTAGAGAGGTCTTTTCCCATTTTTCATCTAAGTTGTGGATGTGGCAGGAGATAGTTCATTTATTGGTGTTCACTTTTTTGATAACAAAATTGGGAAATAGGTGTGGGCCTCTAAAGGTGGTCTTTTAGAATAATTTGACAAGGTAATCTGATTTTTTTATCATGCTTCAAACATTTACAGATGAGGCATGTAATTTGTGTGCAATATGATAAAGAATAGATGATTGAGACACTAATGATCGGCAGATATTTTGAATAACCTTACTTCGTATTGGGTATCAAGATCTTTGAACTGTTTATTATGTGGTTGTTGAGTGGCACTCATGTAAAATGAAACCATAGCAAGCATGCACTAGCTTCTGCAAAGAAAATTTGGTTCCCTTCCACTTATCAAGTGTTCTTCTTTTAATAAAAGTCTCTGATGGTTGAATGTTTAGCCGGTATCCTTTGCTTGTACACCAATTAAACCCCTCGAGTGCGCAAAAGAGTGTTGGCATTTGAAATGATAAACATACCTTTTTCCATCTGTTTAAGATTTTGGAGTAATTGGTTATATTATGTGGCATCCAAGCAATGGGCCCGAAGTTTGGAACTTGTCGGATACTCCTCACCCCATTAAAACTTCATTTGTTTGGGACCCTCCATACATCATCTCAGTCCTATATGAGAGCTATAGCACTAAGATATAAAATAATAAGCCCACCTTTTTCCATTACTTTAATCTTTGAGTAATTGGTTGTTTGACAATAGCTCTTCAATCATTTGCACCAAAGAAACACAATACAGAAACTTGTGTGTGGACTCACAACCACCCCAAGGAAATTTCTGGGATTTGAACTATGGACATTGCTCGAAGAGAGGTGCATTTCTTATTAGCAAAGCTCTTGTGCCATTTTACTTCTAAGTTGTGGATGTGTCAGGAGATAGTTCATTTATTGGGGTTTATTTTTATGGTATCAAAATTGGGAAATAGGTGTGGCGCCTCTAAGGGTGGTCATTTAGAATAACTTTAGGGAATCTGATATTTTTATCATGCTTCAAACATTTACAGATGAGGCATGTAATTCGTGTGCAAAATGATAATTGAATTACTAAAAATAAATGATTGAGACATTAATGATTGACAGATATATTGGATAACTTTACTTTGTATTGGGATATCAAGATCTTTGAACTCTTTATCATGTAGTGGTTGAATGGTACTTATTTGGAATGAAATTATTGCTAGCATGGACTAGTTTATGCAAAGAGAATTCCTTTGGGCTATCTAGTAAACTTTTGTACTTGTTTTAGTGGGTTGTTATCTGTCTTGATTAGCATTTTATCTGGTAATCATTCTAATATGAGCTGCAGTTCTTTTTGAGATAGTAATTTGAGCTCAAATGTTAAGCCCATGAAAACCACGTAATTTGCATGAAAAACTTCTTGTATTTGGGAATTGAACTTTCATGATTTGTTTTTTCTTTGTGTAGAGAAAAAGTAAATTATAAATGTTGTAAAATGTACATATAATTTAAAAGAGGATCGGACATCCTCTACAAAATCAATAGGGAAGAGCAATCAAAGTGGTAGAGCAACCCAATCCCTACAAACATCACTAAATAGTAAGCTTGTAAGGCAGTTGCAGCTGAGGCCCAAAGAGAGGCTAGAAGAACAATCTTCTCCTCCGATGAATTGATAGGAAGATTCCGATCCTTAAAGATTCTAGAGTTTCTTTCTGACCGGTACCACCAATCACAAAGAATGATGGCACTCTTATTACCACTAATTCTCTAAAGTCTACAAACAAAAGCTCTTTAGAGATTTTATCCAAAAAAAGGAAAAAAAAAATAAAAGAATTTGAGATAATACGAAGTTGCCTAATTCTGCACTCTCGGGATGACAAAGAACCCACTCTGCAACAACACTTGTAACGTATAAAATCTCATTAAGATGTGCACCGGTTTAGAAAGCGATAATAGCATATTTTTTATTTATATTATTTTAGAAGGGGTTATGAGTAGCATAACCCCCTAAAACATGAAATCGATTCTTTTTTTTTGTGTTATTGTTATTTCTTTTAAAGAATTGTGTGGTATATTTTAGTTTTGTTTGAGAGATCTTCGATGGTCTCACCACAGTTGCACATACATTCGAATATTGGAATGCAGTGTTTTTCACAACTTGTAGTTTTCATGCTTTTTTATTGTATGTCCTGTCAAATTTTCTTCAACTACTTAAACAAATCATGCTGATGCATGTATCTAGTTCTTGGAGTACTCTTTCACTTTGCTATCATGATTATGTTTGTGGCAGGCGGTCTGTGCTAGAACAGAGGCTAGCGTCTTCACATGTATCAGAGGAAGAACAAATCAATCTACTGAAGGATTTGGAGCGTAAAGAAACAGAGTTTATCAGACTTAAACGTCACAAGATTTCTGTTGATGATTTTGAGCTTCTTACAATAATTGGAAGAGGTGCCTTTGGAGAGGTTAGATCCATCAGTTGTTTGTATAGCATATCCAATCCTTTCTATGGGAATTCTCATTTTCTCTTTAATTAATGAACTTGGATGCAATCTACATGAGCTTGGATGTTAGCAATTTCCAAATATTCTACCTTATTGGTGACTGAATGTGGCTTGATGTTGGGCAAATAAAACATAGCCAAACGCAGTTAACATAAAGTTTAGACGAGTTGAGTATGGCATTATGTTATGTCGATGCTAGTACAATTTAAAATGATATATAATGATTATGCACGCTATTGAACTTGTACTAATCGTTCTTGTTCTTCTTGACCTCACAAGCATTGACAACTAGCATCCTGATCACATGGAGTCATTGGCAAACAGGTTATGGTTTATGTTCAGTTCGAGCTAGTTGTATCAACTTAATTCCACTCAAACACCAGATATCAAGATGTTTCTTACTTCATAGAGATCTGAAAATTATTTACAATATGGCCTTTGGACCCATATTGAGAATTTTGTCGATGATGACAGTTTGTTGTGGCTGAGATCTTGCTCAGATATAATCAATCCTGGCTTAGGTGGTAGGAGTTGCACTTCTTTCTAGACAAGGTCCAACATTTAATGCTGGGTCATTGTACTAGGTAAGTTTTGAGCCCATAGATAGCGTTTGCCCAGTTTGCCTGCCTAGTGCGTGTGGTTTGTTGGCTATTGTGCATGTCCCATGGGTTTACAGCTCAAGTTCCCACTGTTAACCCCCCCCCCCAAAAAAAAAAAAAAACAAGAAACACTTCTTAAATAGGGTGGATCAAGTTGTGAGACTTGACATAGAAGCTCCTCTCGAAGCATTTATGAGATTCATCCTTGTAAATGTTTTCAATAATAGAAGGTGAGCAACAGGGAAATTTTCTGCTTGTTTGAGGTGAAATGCACACCATTAAATAAATTACTACATCCTTTGTGGAATTAGTGTAATCTGGTTCTTGTGATGACATGACCGAGCATTCAATGATTTTCTTGTTCTTTTTGGTCTAGAGAAGTTGATACAACTTATAGCTTCCCATTGTCTTCATTAGCTTAGGTACAGATCTCTGCCCATTTACATTGATCTTGATTTCTTTCTGTCTTTCTAGTTGCTAAATTACATTTCCTGTTAGATTTTGTGCTTCACTTATATGCAAACCATGCTTTTATGGAACTTTGTCACGTTACTTGAACTTTTAGTTTTCTATTGGGGAGACAAGACAAGAGTTGACTGAATCTTTCTTTAGCATGGAATGCCTCTATTGCAACAAGTGAATGTTACTTTCATCTTGTGCTTCCTTGGTGATGTACGAATTTTGGCAATAATGATGATAATATTTGCTTGAAATTTCCTTGCCAAAAGAGATTTTCAGTGTCTCAGTTATGTTTGAAATGACTTCACTATGATTTTTTCTTAGGATGAACCTCTGCATTTCTTCTGTTTCTTTGTAGCTTGAGCAGAATCCTCATCCTATGCTCATGTTCAATGTCTTATAGGTGCGCTTGTGTAGGGAAAAGAAATCTGGTGAAATTTTTGCCATGAAAAAGCTGAAGAAGTCTGAAATGCTTAGCAGGGGACAGGTGAGATCTGACATCAATAGTGGATTTTTTGTCCTATTCTATTTATAATATTACTATGGAATTACACTCCATGATTAAATCTACAACTCTACATATTTGCAAAAGTAGCATGTTTTCTCTGTGCAATTCACTCTGGGGTCTCTCTGAGGTAGCTGCGTTTGCATATAATTGCCTCGCCGAGTACTTCAATGAGCATAAAATTCAGATGCTTAAGACCTTGAGTGCTGTATGGAAGACGCATTGCTGAAACAGAGAAAACAATTTTCCCTACCTTATCCTACATCAGTTTGTTATCACCTCTTTCCTGCATTTCTTCGGATGCCACTTGGCCATTCTTCTTTCCCTATTATAAGATCTCTAAATTCTGTACATTGATCCCTTTGTTGCCATCCGGATTGGGAGTTCACATCTCCTGCTACCAATGCTGATTCTTCTGTTTATCTTGCTCCCTATACTACTGCTTCTGAGTGTCTACATGCTGTGGTCGAGCTCATGAATTGTCTCTTTTGACCACAGGTTGAGCATGTTAGAGCTGAAAGGAATTTGCTTGCAGAAGTTGCCAGCCATTTCATTGTGAAGCTGTATTATTCTTTTCAAGACACTGAGTACCTATATCTGGTAATGGAATATCTGCCTGGTGGTGACATGATGACTCTGCTAATGAGAGAAGAGACCTTAACAGAAACTGTCGCGAGATTTTACATTGCTCAAAGTGTCCTAGCTATAGAATCTATTCACAAGCACAACTACATTCACAGGTTCAATTCAATTTTGACTGATTGAGAGCTTGCATTCTCATGTTGTCTTGAAGTATAACTTTATTTGAAATTAGAAACTTGTTTCAGTATTTCTTGCATAGCTAAGGTTTTTCTATTCTTTCCTTCTCCCTTTCTCCAGAGACATTAAACCTGACAACCTTTTGTTGGACAAAAATGGTCACATGAAGCTCTCAGATTTTGGTCTTTGCAAGCCACTTGACTGTTCAGGTTTAACTGCAATAAAGGAAGATGAAGTGATGGATGAGGCAAATTTGAAGGAGTCAATGGATATTGATGGATCCTTCCGTCCTGGAAATGGGAGTCGATGGAAAAGTCCCCTCGAGCAGCTTCAGCATTGGCAGATTAATCGGAGGACATTGGTACTTGACATTTTCTTTATTGCCTTAATCTGTAAATTTTGTTCTATCATCTTTCTTCAAACATAATAGAGATTATTTAAATAATTGCCTAAGTTGGCTCCTTAGCTTTTGAAAAATTACGTGATAGAAAACCCAAACAATTAATTCCATATTGAGATGTGTTACATAATAGAAAGGTGCATAAAGAGTGAAGAAAGGAATACAAAAGTAAGGACAAGTTCATCAAGTGCTAGTCATGAAGTTAGTTTTTTTTTTTTTTTTTTTTTTGTCAAAGAAACAAAAGCACCAAGGAAAATCTGCAATCTCTTGAAAGCAGTGGTGGACCATGGTGTTGAACTTTTGGGGTGGGGGGTAGACAGCCACAAAGAAAAGAAGCAGTTTTAAAGTAAACTAGAAATAAATGACATCCCTAGTAATCAAGCTAAAATGAACAAAAAATAGTTCTAAATTGGGGTACATGTGTGACAATCCTTTAAACTGATCAAAATTTTAACCAGTTGTCAATGTGTGAGTTTGATATGGTGGCAAGATAATCCTAATTCTCATTCACTTACTAATTTGTTAATTTGTTATATTTAACTAGAGTATTAATGTGAACTGTACTGTTATCCTCGAATAGCAATATATCAAATAAGTTTGGTAATAGCATTACTATTTTGTATAGAAAAAATTTGACTATCTCTTTCTACATATTGTACAAATCTTTTTATCATTATTTAACTAGAATCAACATTTGAATTTTATAATTTTTTAGATTCTCTGCTTTATATGTTGCATTAAAAGATTCTTATGATTTTGGATATTTTGATTTTCACTAACTTGTGTTCCTTGTGTATTTTTTGCTGAATCAGTTCTTAAAATTTTAACATTTTCTCAATTTATTTCTGATAATATAAAAGTAATATATTAGAATGAGAAAAATTCAAAAACGGTTCAAATGACAAAACTTTGGGTGGCGTCGTTTCACTGCTTTAATAAGGTGCTCTCATTTTACGCTTAAGAGATAGGCAAATGCACTAAAGCTGGCGCCACTAAAGCTGGTGCCACTAAAGCTGGCTTATATTTGGAAGTTAGTTGTAACCTCTTTCTACCCACTCTCAGCGCTCAAACAATGGACCATCAAAATTTTACGGCACAGCCAGCCATCTTAAAAGCATGCTTTGACTTGTGAAGCCTTCATTTGGGAAGTCTGGTGGTTTTCTTGGTTTCCCCCCCCCCTCCACTCTCTCAGGAAATACATGCATATCAACTTACAAGGAACCATTAAATGTCATTGTTGTGGCATGTTCCCTGTTTCAGCTATGTTTAATGGTCTTTAATCTCAGTTGATGATTCTTTTGAGAGCATATTCAACGTACATGTTTTCTTTTGGGCCCAATTCTGCTGCATCGTCTCACCCCATGGCACTTTAGGAAGGCACATTTCATTGGACTGAGACAAGTGAAGATGCTATTTTAGATTTTGGTAATGGTACTTTAAATAGCCTGTGAAATTAATTTTAAGCAATACAGAACGAATGCATCTTTGGTCCTGCATTTTGTGTTTGTAACTTGGTCTTAGGCTCAGGTGGCTGTCCTGTGACTTGGTGGACATTGCTTTTGCTTTTTAACTTAAAAAGTGAGGTGGCATTTTTAGAATTCTAGATTGGGGGAGGTTGCAAATGTAGAGATTGTTCAGCTTTAGCTACTATGCATGGGTTCAATACTGGTTTCCCAAATGCCGGTATACTGTATAGGTGAAAGTAGGATATTTTACTTGTGGAACTGTTGTATGTTTCAGTGATGATATTATGTGAAACCTAAATTTTCCACCTCTGCTGTTATCCTCATGCCTGTTGATTACAAGACTCTGTTCATCTCTGACAGGCATTTTCGACAGTGGGAACACCAGATTATATCGCTCCAGAAGTATTACTGAAGAAGGGATATGGGATGGAATGTGACTGGTCAGTTTCTTTGACTGCTAAAAGTCCATTTCTTATGGCCATCATTGCATATATGTAACCTTGGTCTTCTCTCTTTGCCTGAGTTTTACTATGTTTAGTTTTGTCCTGATTTGTTTACATTCTACTTTCCCCTTGCTGTTATCTTGCTGAATTTATACATGGAACTTCTTTTGTTTTTAGAGGCGCTTGTTATGCTTTAGAGATGTACCTGTTGGTTGAATTTGCATTGTTCTCGTTGGTTTGTAGGTTATCATTGGTGGTATGATTCCCTGTTTGTGAAATACAGTTTATAAGTTTTTCTTGTTGAAGTTCTTTTTTTTTTTATTTGACTGCTTGCAGGTGGTCACTAGGTGCTATAATGTATGAGATGCTCGTAGGATATCCACCATTCTACTCTGATGATCCAATAACGACATGCAGAAAGGTGAAAATAACTTCCACCAAGACTATTGACTGTTTCCACTTATAAAGATCTATGAATATAAAAGGGTTGGTTTATAATAATGTAAGTTCAGGGATTTCAGGACACTTAGAAAATGGATGCTTTGAACTTTTTAAATGATATATTTAAGTGGGATCAATTTAGGTCGCTGTGTTGAAACAGACACTGTAGTTGAAAAAGCAGCCTCAGTAATCATCAGTAGAGCTAATGGTCTAGTCTCTGTTTTTTATTTACAGATCTGTTTATTTAGAAAGAATTTGTTTTTCATGTTCTTTATCCTAATAAACGTATTTTAACAAGAAAGTTTGCTGGTGACAAGTTCATATTTTTCCTCTGTTATTTATTTAGGTAATAAGTAGTCATATCATTTCATCTTTTGATGTGTTATTTATGGCAGATTGTCCACTGGAGGAACCACTTAAAATTTCCAGAGGATGCAAGATTGACACCTGAAGCAAAGGATCTGATCTGCCGATTGCTTTGTGATGTTGAAAATAGGTTAGGAACTGGTGGAGCAGACCAGATAAAGGTATGATTTTGCAACTAGCTAGTCCATTGTCTTTTTACAGCCAATATCATATACTTATGTATGTTCAATTTGATTAGGCTCATCCATGGTTTAAAGATGTTGAATGGGACAAACTTTATGAAATGGAGGCGGCATTTAAACCAGAGGTCAATAATGAACTAGATACTCAAAATTTTATGAAATTTGATGAGGTGAGTATATGGTGCTCTTTGGCAGTATGTATCTAGCTATGCATTACGCTTCTTTGAATTTCTTCTTTGTATGGCAAGGTCTTTCTTTGTTACATATATATATATCACTAGTTCTCTCTCTCTCTCTTCTGGCTGAAATTCATGTACATGGTTGTCCTGAAATTTGGGTAATGCATGTAACAATTAAAAATGGAACTGGTGGCCACTAAATTAAGCCACTAAATTAAGCCACTGTGCATTAACCAATTCTGGCTGATGGATTGAGCATGGATTTTCAGTGTGTTACAAGCCACATCTAAAGGGGGGGATCGCGTATATGTATTTGAAACCTGTAAGATGTTGATATATTGTGACTTGTATTAATGTTGCAACTTCCCACTTAAAATGAGACGAACAATAAATTATGGAAAGCCTAAAATTTTCTTGTGATAATACATAACTTTGAAAATAGATTATGAAATGACAGTTTTAGTATACCAGGCTCTAAAATAGTAGCCTTATTACGGCCATGGCATTCAATTATGCATATGCTTAATTGTTGCCTTAGTGGGGTAAATGGTATGTACAAATGCACAAATATCCTTAGGAGGCCGATTTTAGTAGAAAGAAAAGGTCATAGCACTAGCTTGTGGGACAGGGGCAGGGGGAGGACTTGGAAAAATGCTATAAAGTACTTTCTGGATGCTGTGTAAGTGAAACTGAGAATATATCTTGAAAAAGAGAGAATTTGCAAATTGGATAGAAGAATTATGCATGATTGAATTTGATTGACCCTCAATTGAAAAAAAAAGGATTTTTGGTTTTTTTTATTCTTTTTTTTTTTTTTTTTGTGGGGGAGGGGGGGTTGGCTGGGTTCTAACTGGTGTAGCTATGAGACTGAGGGCTTTTCTGTCCTCAACCTCCGGTTGCCTATGCCAACTAAACTGTGAGAAAAAATAGTAAGATGTGACAAAAAGGTTTTTCTTTTCTGAACAATCACTGATTTCTCAAACTAAGACCAGCTTCACTTTGAGGACCGAAACATAGAAGAAATGATGGTGACTTGTTTATTTCTTGCTAAAGGAATAGGTTCCAAGAATTTATGCTAAAACCTTGAGCAATGCAGAACTGCGTTCTTGTTACCCCACTTATTGGACAAGGTCAAAGTCTTTTCGAACATTTTGTAATAACTGGACTCCATATGATTGTGAGTCAAACTTACTCTACCCTATAATATGTTATTGGTTGAGTAAAGGATAAATATTTTCTAGATTTATCTGTATCATTAGCTAGGCATGATCGCAAGTACAACTATAAATTAGTCAAACAGCTATACTTAGGTTTTTAGTTAACCATATTAAATGCTTTGTACAATGCACTGTGATGACTATGGCTTGAAGAAGAAGTCATAAATCTAACCCCCCCCAAAAAAAAAGAGTATCCGATTTTAGTGATCTCTTCACGACACAAAGGATTTTTAGCTTAGATTCAAGAATTGTTTGGATTGTCTTTCTAGCTTCCTGCAATTCTCCCCACCCCCAAATAAATATCGAGCCTAGAACCTAACTTTTGTTAGATAACTCTGTAACGTGCTTGCTGTTTCTATGCGGTGCAGCGTATCAAAAATAATCCGCATGAAGTAGCTTTATGTGCATACTGTTTTATGTTTGTCTTATCTTCTTTATTTTTGTAGATGCTGATGTAATGCTTTATTCATATTTTTCTCTAAGCTTTCTTGTAATCTTGACTATGAGTTCTCATTCTGCCCGCATAATCAAAATTTTCACTAGGTTGAACCTCCAAACCCTACAAGAACTGGATCTGGACCTTCACGAAAGGTGAGCTACTTTGTCCTAGTCCTAGGGAAATGGTGAAGTGACTCTTAATTACCATCATTTTGCTGTCTTATTTTGTGTGCAAATGGAGGATTTGCTTTCTTGTCAAATGAAGTAGATTGCTTTTCCTATTAGAAGCATCAAGCTAGGGTTGTCCGAGTGATGTAACCTCACAAATGTATGCTCATATATGCAAGTATCTGCTGCACTATTTAAACAAAAACAAAGTTTATGTGCCTGTAAAATGCCCATGACATTTTGGCCACCATTTGCATGAATAGAGGTAGAAGGCTGCATCTTTATGACATGCTTTTCCTCTTCTTAGAATATCTTAAGTTAAACAAAATATAATAAAAGGAAAGGTGGACTTCCTGAAATGTTTTGTACATAGTTTCCTAAAGTGTTTGTTTTTTGGGGTCATCGTGTCTAACTTTTGCCTCCTTTGTGGAGGTTGTTGATTTTATGGATTCTAGATTTTTGAAAGCAACCGCTTGGTGCTCTTTCCTTTTCCTTTCTTTTGTCGATATGTTCTTTTCAATTAAAAAACACCAAGAAGGAGGCAGCCACAATTAACTACCTGATTCACAATTAACTACCCACAACAATTTGCAAACAGCAAAACCAAGTCTTCATAATGTTCGGTGAAGATGCTCAAACTTAAGTGTTCAAACTTTTTTTCATTTTCTTTTTGCTTGTTTTCCTGATGCCCTATTTCACAACTACTAACCCCCAACAATTTGCAATGAAGATGCACAAGCCTGACATTGATATTCTATACTTCAATTGCATTATTCTAAGACCTATTGCATTGGCCATCTAATGTGTTTCTATGATTTTGGTGGCAGATGATGTTAACCCCCCAAGATCTAAATTTTGTTGGCTATACATACAAGAACTTTGAAGCTGTTAAACATTTGCATCATAAATCACTTGGTAAGCAGTTCCATGGCAACCCAATTAGTTTGTTGTCTGTTTTCATCTCTCTCTCTCTCTCTCTCTCTCTCTCTCTCTCTCTCTCTCTTTCTCTTTATGTTCTTGACATGGGTTTTGTCAGCAAATATAGGTTCTTGATCATTCAGATGATCCATGAATTTATAATTGGCTACATGTAACAATCTCATGTATGCATAAAAGATTTAGGTGACCTTAATGAAATTTGCATCATTAAACAATTCTTGCTCGTGACCCACATGACTTCCTTGAAAGGGAGAGTACTCTCTTGAAAACTAAAGGCTGCAATCTTATTAGTTGGTCTTAGCCTATTAACTTAATCAGATCCATTGCCATAATAAATAAAATGTGAATTATCCTATTAATATCATCGTAATGATGCTACTCACCGTGATACATCTGAAATTTAGTGTTGACTTAATTGAGATGGTCAGTTGCAACTGTAAAACTTTACATAGCAAGTGTGATTCTTGAAAATCCAAGCCCGATTTGCAGGCTTAACATTCAAGCATGAGTAGCTTGCAGTTAGATTGGCCAACTAATATTCTAATCAAGTTTGATAGAATAGACTAACATGAATCGAGGTTCTTTAATTTTTTTGGGTACCCATGGGGAAAGGGGTACTCAGGGGGCTCGAGCCCTTGGCCAAAGTCAGGAAGGAGCCCCCAGTACCACTCAGCCCACAGGGTTGGTGGTTTGACATAAGTTAATGCTTAGTCATTTCAGCTAATTATATCTAACAAATCAAGTTTAAGATTTGGTGACATTCTGAATTTTGGTCCTGGTGCCGCTATGAAGAAATCGAACCTCTCCATTCCAAGAGTTCAATTACTGTAGTTTGTAAAAATTAATAGGTGATAGTTCTTTGGCTATATCTAGATATCACCAGGAGGAAGTTTCATGCTTTCCCTTGAAGCATAAGTTCAAGATCTGATCATTAAATATTTGCAAAAAATACTAACCTTGTATAGAAGTTTACAATCTTGTAAACATATTCTTTAAGTAGATAATTTATGTGGTGGAAGAATTCCAAAAGCAAATGAATGGAAGTTTAGGTTAATTGCTTTTTACAGTTCTTTTTATTTGTAAGAATTAGCTAAATTTCAACAAGATGCGTAAATTTTACTTAGGTTTTCAGTGAATAACATATGGAAAATAGAGATGTTCAAAAGTAGCTTCTACAAGTGCAACCATGTTTTATTAAAAATGTGCCATATTCTCTTTGCATAAGCCAGGCAAGTTGTTTTTTGGAGCCTTTGGCCAAAAAAAAAAAAGAAGTTGCTCTTTTTAAATTTGAACGTTGTATTTTTCGATAATTTTCTTAGATGGGGCAAAAAATGTGTGTATATTAGTTTTTAAGGCAGGAATCAAGTTCTTTGATATGGTATGAGAGGCAAAGCTCAAGTCCATTCTATTCAGGCTCTGACATCTAGGATATATGTGGAGCTTAGCCATCTGTTGTGGGGGAAGGGGGGGGACAATGATGTTAAGTCGCACATTGATAAATCCATGTTGGTGGTATGGGATATTAATCTCAAACTCTTCACTTTAACAGCTAACTTATAATGTTGGTTCAAGATTATCTAACAATATTGATGGATTATATAGTTTCAGGCTTCACTTTTCTTTTGTTTATTGTTGCAGACCTAAAGAAGAGCACATCACCGACAATATCGCCTATTAACTCGGTTCTCAGTAATGAATACTAATCTGAGGCTTTTTTGTTAACAATATCTTTTTGCCTCTTAGCCTATTATCTTTTCAATACATGCTTTAAATATTCCTTTCCAGGTGATTCTGCCATGGACTACACTACTAGCAGCTCAGATATGAGGATGAGTTCACCATCGAAGGATGCAATGTCACAGTGAGAACAAACTGATCGGTTCCATGTATAGCATACATTGAACAAATGACAAGCCCTCTTATGATGATGGTGGCATTACCTGCTTATTTTTATTCAGGTGTTGCCCTAATTCTACTGGCTAAAACGTTGACCGCCTCTTTATCTTATAAGACAGTACCTTAAAGTGCCCAGTGTCATTGAAAAATTCCTCCTATAGGGCACCTTGCTGGGTGTCGGTACCAAAAGCTGTAATTTAAAAGGTTTTGACCGAATCCTGACTACCCAGGTTGGCATGTCTTTTTTGCCTTCCCTTGTGGCAGTTCGTGTCATTTTTGTTTCCGGTTTTGGCTTTCTTGTCTACCCATCCTAACTGCTGAAGAAGGGCAAAGTGCTCGATTTCTGCATGAGGGTTTTGATGATTATACTCGCATGATTAGCCAAGGGCTTTGATGAGAAATCATTACCAAAAAAAATGGAAAACAAGTTTATTTTGTGGATATTTAAACTTACTGCTCATAATTTGAATTGGTACAAGACATTATTAGTTGATTTTTGAGTGCCTGCTGAATCTGAATTTTCTTTCAAATTCTTACGATACATGTTATAGACATTTTGCTTATTGTAGGGTAGGCAAGTGAGAATGAAAATTAAACGAGTGACAAGATGTCTGTTAATGAAACGCCGAGGCCTCATCACCTGGTGTAAACTGGCTGCGTAGACCTGAGTATGTATCAGTGGCCCACCTAGCCATGGCTGCCATTAGCTGCACTGAATGGCAGTGGGGCATGATGGAAAGCTTAACCCAGCATGTCTGCTATGAGGTATCACAAGATTATTGACCCCATCTGTATTGGCAGTCGGATCTTAGAAGGGAAAAAAAATGTATGCAAGGGACTACTTGGTTTAGAGGGGTACAACCGGGTTGAAAAATCGATTAAACCGGTCGATCCGAATTGCCCATATTGAAACTTCAGTTTTCCATTCAAATAGGGTCGGTTATGGTTTCAATCTAAAACAAAGTTTCGGTGGGTCGCTGTCGGTTTGGTTTTTACATTCCGAATTTACATGCAATCAACTGCAAAATTTTGTGGATATAACGTCCCAATCAGTAAGATGCCAATTTACCCCTATATAAAGGCTTTAGGGTTATTTCTTTTGAGGGAAAAGTGTAATTTTACTTCTGAAGCTTTGATCCAAACGTAAATAGCCTTCTGAATTATTATTTTTTATTTAAAAATGTATAAAATTGATCCTTTCATCTATAGTTTATTTATTTTTGTCACTAAAACAATAAAAAATTACAAACTTTATTTTTTTATTTTAAAAATATTTAAAACTTATTTGCTTCTCTAATTGAGAGAGTAACCAAAAAAAATTACAGGAGACTAGTTTTGTTCTGTAAGTTATTCTCAAATGAAAAAAAAATGGTATTTGAATTTATTCTGTAAGCTGTGTTGGATTTTTTTTTTTTTAATGCAATAGTTATAGATCTTATACATGGATTTGATAATTTAATATAAAATTTCTAGTGTTCAAAAAATAAAGTTTGGTGTGATCATTTTCGAATACTAGCATGAAGCGTTTGGACATAGGGTGTGTTTGGAGAATGTATGGGGTAAGGCTACATAATATTAATATATATAATATGGTGATATGTATATATATATATATATATTTATTTATTTATTTATTTTTTAATTTGGCAATTTAATTTGCTATTTCTTTTCTATTCTAATAATTATTGATATACAAAATGAGGCTCTTGGAGACATTTGGCCGTCCCAGTAATCCCGCTCCACACATCGTTTTTCAACCCTAGCCCCGCTCTTTCGAACACATCTCTCTTCTCTCTCCCGCCGTCGCGAACTCCTCCGCTCCGACTCCACCGCCGTTGCTAGTGACGCCCAAGGCCGCTACGGTAAGCTTACTCTCCCCTCTTCTGGATTAATTTTGAGTATGAACTTTCGGATCTTTATGTTTAGTCTTAAATTTTCTACTAGGAATTAGTATGAAGTTTCCCCTTCAACGATGTTTAGTCTTAACTCTCTCTCTCTTTCTCTCTCTCACATCCGTTGTCCTGCTATTACCAGTTCCAAAGTTCATTTCCATATCTCTTTAAGATACGGGCATTTGCTTTCTTTTAGGTCTTTAGGGTTTTAACATAATGCCCGATTTTCCCAGCTGGTTCGTTTCAGTACCTCTGTACTTTTTCAGCTTCATATGTGTATCTCAACTTTGTATATAATAAGCAAGAATTATAAACAATTTTTTAAATTTAATTATAACCTATTAGCAAGAATTATATTTCTTCGTTATTTTTCTCTCTTCATACTTATAAGCAATTTTTTATTCTTTTTTAACATTAATCCCAATCTTCAAAACCCGGTATTCATTTAATAAGTGTAATGGGTATTTTCCAGTTTCTAAGATCAAATCAACAATTTCAGACTCATGAGATTCAAATTTCCGTTTCTTTTTCTCTCTCACATTTTCATATATCTAACTCACGATGATGATGAAGATTGAATAATTGGCAATGGAGATTGCAAACTGGTTGGAGTTTGAATTTAATGATGTGTTGTGTTGTTTGAGATTTGAACTTAACAATGTCTTAGATTTGTAATCCGTATCAATCAGTTTATGAATCATTAATTCCTTTTGGATGTTTGTTTTTGTATTTCTGTTAAATGTTGATTTGGTTGATGAAAACAAGAATTCAGGAAAGATGTTATGTATAAACTGGGTAATTCGGTCTTCCCTGAATACCCACATGGACATGTGTTGTTTGGGTTTTGAACTTAACAATGTTTCATCTTTGTTGGTGAATTTTATGAACTGAGCAGCTCATTAATAAACAAGATCAGAGAGAATCTCCAAAATGGTTGTCAGGATCCGTTTGTCAAGATTCGGGTGCAAAAACAAACCATTTTACAGAGTCATGGCTGCTGATAGTCGATCACCCAGAGATGGCAAGCATCTTGAAGTCTTAGGTTACTACAATCCTATACCAGGTTCCTGTTTCTACTCCTTTTCTCTTGAACATATGAATTTACTCTAATATGGGTCTGCAAAAAGCACATCCTATGATTTAGATGTATTTGGGGGCAATTTATGACTACTGACATTTAGTGTTTTGATCCTATATAGGACAAGATGGTGGCAAGCGAATGGGTCTTAATTTTGACAGGGTGAAGTAAGTAACTTTTCTCCTCCTTAGTTCTTATCTTTATGTATGCATGACAATAGTTGTCGGTGAAGTTTGGTCTTCCCTGCCTCTTACCTAAACTCTGTAATATATCGTCGATGTTAAGTTAAATTCTATTTCAGCTTTGGTCTTATATCTTTTTTTAACCTGGTTATATTCCTAATTGTTCCCAGACAATTGTAGACCGAAGCAGGTTTTTAGCAACGCTGTTAGTTAAGGAAGAAATGAATCTGGGTTGATAAGAAGGTCAAATTTGTCCTAATTTATCTTCAGTATTGAAGTGCAATCTCACTTCTCAACAATTGCTGCCATTAGTGCCTCCTTTTGTTAAAATTCCATAAGATGGTGCTATATTTGTTTTCAATCTAATTTATCCAGAGTGATTGGATGATAATCACCTCTTTTACTTGTTATGTGAAATAATGCAAGCATGATTCTGGTTGAAATCCTATGATTGCTATTATTCCATTATGGATTCTAGAGACAGGTTCCGTTTGTGGAGGGAGACCACTTTCTTATTGATATATTGATGTCAGTGTAACACGTTCGATATAATTAGTACAATTTATTGTTTGGTTCTGCTAAGAAGGATCCTTATAACTAGGGGGAGGCTTTTCATCATTGGTTTGAGGTTTTAGCAGCTTAGCTTTAGTTTTGAGTTGTCACTTGATGCCTTAGCAAGCCTCTCTTACTGTTACTTTTGTTAACTCTTCATGCATTCTTTATTTTGAAGTGTTTCTTCTCTGAAGATGCATGGACAGTTAAAATCTCCTGTAACATCTTCAATGGCCGTCCTCCTATCAGTGTTATGTGGAAGTAGTCTGCAATTTTGCTGTTGTCCCAATTGATTCTCCCAACCTTTTGCAGGTATTGGCTTTCGGTTGGTGCCCAGCCTTCAGAGCCTGTTCAACGCATTCTTTTCAGATCTGGGCTACTTCCCCCACCACCAATGATGGCAATGGGGCGCAAAGGAGGGCCACGCGATACTCGTCCTATTGATCCTATGACTGGACGGTTTCTTACCCCAGAGACGGGCAATTCTGAGGAGCAAAACGATTCTGATGCTAATGAAGATGACAATGCAGAAAGTGCAGCCACGGAATGAGAGCTTTTAACTACAAATATGGCATTCATGACAAGCTAGAATGGTGTTCAATATGCCTAAAACTTCTGCCCAAGAATGTGATGTATTTACATATTCCTTCCATTATATGTCTGGTTCCTTCATTGGGATAATATTCAGCAGCCAAAGGCCCCAGCCACCTGCATGTGGGCGAAAAAGGGGCCCTGCTAGTTATGTGCACTACATAATCTCAAGAGACATTTTTTTTAAAATATTAAAAATAATTAAAAACAGGCCTAAAAATATTTCTTTATAAGGAAAGTTTATGCAAATATAATTTTTAATAATTTTATCTAATATGGAAACAATTAAAAATTAAAAATGTTTTCGGTTCAAGAGAAGGGTAAACAAAGAAACTAGGGATAAAAGGGATTGAAAGGCCGTGGTTAACATGATACCATAAGGAAATTGATATCCAGGAATATAAAGAAATAAGAGAGAAAAAGATGAGATGACAGGATTTAAATAATATTTGTTGAAATAATATTTTTATAAAATTATTATTAGAGCATTTTAAGAGGAGAGGGAGAGCTCAATAATATAATTTATCTATTGAATGGTATTTTATTCCCCCCCTCAAAAAGGAGAAATTATAAATGCTTATGAATTCGATAACAGTTGCTTCATGTCGTATCTCTTTTGCAAAATTCAAATAAAAAAAAAATTATTTGTTAGTCATATATACATATATATTAATATTTTGTTGGTTCAATGATAAAAGTAATGGATTATGTTAATCAAGTAATTGGATTCGAATATCGAAAATAGAAAAAATAGATGTCGTGAAAGTTCATTTTTTAATGGTTTGAAAGTTAACTTAAATAAAATTAATTAAAATCAATAAATTGATTATTAGATATTCACATCCGGTGTACAAGTAATTATTTTTGTTTATGAATAATATAAAATTCAAAATTTCCAAAAAAAAAAAAGCAAACAGATATGGGGTATTTTCTCATCTCATGTGCTCCGCGGCGGATCGGTACTATTTTAAGGCAGTAGAATCATTTCCCATTTCAAAGGAGGAATTAAATGTTGTTTACTCTCTATTTCTCCTTTCACTCTCCCTCCCTCAATATACATTCATATAATATTCATTTATATTTTATTGGAAAATCTTTCAACAAAATTTCACAATTTTTGCTAAATTCTTTTTGATATTTTACGGAGATTCAAAAGAATATTTATATGTTTTAAAAAATATTGATATGTTTTTTTTTTTTTTTTTTTTTTTTATATTTTTCTGAAAATTTAATAGATTTGTAATATGCACATGTTTTGTTTGTTAATTATTTTATATAATTTACAAAGACTTTTCTTTTTTTCAAAAAATGAAGCTTTAAAAAATTTCAGATTTTAGACAAAGACTTTGTTATGATTTGTCATTCTTTTAATTAATATGAAATTAACATATCTCAAAATCATCTAATAAAATGAGGAGAACACTCGGTTCTCCTCTTCCTCCTCTTCCCCCTCCTCAAATTCTCACCCTCTCTCGTTCTGACGAGACCCTCTATCTCACTTTCGAAATATATACCAAAACAACATTATTTTTTAAAATAAAATTTAAAATAATATTATTAGAAAAATATTTTCAAATCTAATATACTGTATCAAATTTTAAAAACTCGATTATCAAATGAGTTTTTAAGACTCGATATGTACTATTCATATTACTCTTATATCAAAATTTCAAGACTCGACATGTATTATACATGTAATATATATGTTTTGAAAATTTGATATGGTATTGTTTAATGAACAGTATTATATTGAGTTTTCAAAATTCGATACGTGGATATTAAAGTGTTATTTAAATTTTTTTTTAAAAGAAATAATATTATTTTCCTGACTTTCTGATTTTTTTAAGGAGAAAACTTAACAACATCTCTCTCTCACGCGCCTAGTCTTCTTCTTCTCCCGACACGACACCGTCTGCAACTCCTCTCTCCTGTCTCTCCCTCTCTCTCTTTTCGATTCACCAAATTTCTTCATGTTTTCCAACAATCGAACTCATGTACACCATTGAAGCACCATTAGAAACATTTTATCATCATCAATTTCATCGCAGTCGTCTTATTCCGCCATTAACGACAAGCTCCGAGCTCCCTTAGCTCCTGGTGAGTTTCTTTTCTTCAAATTGATGATGGAATCCGCTTTATTTTTTTTAAACATCGTTTAAGCGTCAAAAAAAGTTTTCGACTTTCAATAGCCATCATTTTTGAGTCACCGCCGTGTTATCTTCTTCCTCCGCCTCCGCTATGAACTCCGATCACCGCCCTGACCAATTGGCATGGGATCAAAGTGCCTAAAACCTCCTTTCTCAACGGATCTTCCAAATCCCAAGCCCTCTGGCCCCCTGTTTGAATAGATTAAAAGCCACCTCGGGGGCTACTCTGTAATAACATAAAGATCTCTAGGGTATGAGATTTTCAGAAACTTTAGGGGTCAAAGTAAAATTTTTTCGAAAAGTTCATGGAGCAATTTTGCAAAGCATGCCTTTCCTCTCTCTCTCTCTCTCTCTCTCTCTTTATTTATTTATTAATTTTTCAAGGGAAAAAACGAGGACCGAGGCACGTACCGAAATAATATTAAAATTTTTTTTTAAACAACCATAACGGAAAAATTTTTTTTCAAATAATACGAATTTGTCGGGAGTTGGAGACGCAACACACTATGTCGGTCTTCAACACGCGACAAAGTTCAGAGAGAGAGAGGAGTCCGCAGGGCAGGGGGAGGGAAAGAGAGAGAGAGGAGTCCGCGGGGTGAGGGGAGGGAGAGAGGGGAGGAGAGCGGCGAGGGGCGGAGGGGGGAGGGAGGATAGCGGCGGGGGGCGGGGGGGAAGGAGAGAGAGGGGAGGACCGCGGCAGCGGTGCGGATGGGGGAGGGAGGGAGAGAGAGGGGGGAGGGCCGCGGAGGGGGGAGGGAGGGAGAGAGAGGGGAGGGGGCGGGCGACGGGCGGCGGGCGGCGAAGGGGGAGGGAGGGAGAGGGAGGAGTGCCGCGGGGGAGGGAGAGAGAGAGGAGGGCCGCGGCGGGGGAGAGAAAGAGAGAGAGCCGTGAGGGAGGGAGGGAGAGGGAGGAGTGCCGCCGGGGGGAGGGGGAAGGCTTCCGCGGCGGTGGTGGAGGGAGGGAGAGGGAGGAGTGCCGCGGAGGGAGGGGGAGAGAGAGAGGAGGGCAACGGCGGTGGAGAGAAAGAAAGAGAGCCGCGGGGGGAGGGAGGGAGAGAGAGAGTCATGGGCAGCGGAGGGAGAGAGAGAGAGAGCCATCGGGGGGAGGGAGAGCATAGTGCTGAGGGGGAGAGAGGGAGAGCGCAGCGCTGTGGGGGAGGATGGCAGCGTTGCAGGGGAGGTGCGCAGCGCCGCGGGTGGTGGAGGCCCGCGGCTCTCTCTCTCTCCCTCCTCCCGCGGCTCTCTCTCTCCCCCGCGGCTGTCTTTCTCTCCCTCCCACCCTCACCAGTTGGCGGCTGTCTCTCTCTGCCCCCGCCGCCTGCGGCTCCTCCCTCCGCCGCCCGCGGCTCTCTCTCTCCCTCCCTCCCCCGCGGCTCTCTCTTTCTCTCCCCCGCCGCGGCACTCCTCCTCTCTCCCCCTCCTCCCCCTGCGGCACTCCTCCTTCTCCCTCCCTCCCTCCCTCCCCCACCGCCTCGGAAGCCCTCCCCCTCCCTCCCCCACCTCCGCACGAGGCTCCCTGTGGGAGCCCTCTGCACCCGGGAGCCTCTGGGCTATGTCGCTTCTTGAAGACGCGGAATAACCTGTCGCGGGTCCAATCCGCGATAAATATGGTATAAATGTGGAATTTGTTTGCTGTTCGAGTTTTTTAAATTTTTTTTTAGGGTATATTTTGAAACATAACCCATGAAAACTATCTTCTAAAGAAAGCATTTTCTCGAATATCACGTTTTAACTACCGATGTATCTTGTACGAAGGAGAATAAAACTCATGAAGTCTAGGGCTGATTGAGAACTTAATCAGACAAGCATATCTGTACATGTATTCCCCCTTTTGTGAATAAAAATCACCTGATACACACTGATGTATTACGAATTATCTCTTGATATTTCTTGATTATATGATAACTTGCATGTGAGAGAGCTACATTAAAGGTAAGGATCGATATAAGCTCAATTGAGTCAATTTTAAGAATAATCAAGGAGGATTTTGTATAACTTCGAAGAAACAGTTTCTCTTAGCTTTGTCGCGAATGGATTTGAAATCTCCAAGTTCACTGTGAACCCCCAAACTCAATACATACTCATCTCTGAGAAGATCCCCTGCACTCGTAGAAAGTAAAATCTGAAAATCCATCTGTATTTAATTTACAGAAATCTCGGAGAGGGATCTACCTCATCCAATATTCTAGATAGGGAGAAGTCCCAAATGCTAACCACCTATTCCGAGAGCAACTGAAGGCAAAAGTAGCAATACTCTCTGGCAAGAAGGTTATGAGGTTCTCAAAGACACTCTTATAGTAAACTTTCCAAATAGCCTCCTATAAAATGTATTTCTTATCTAAAAGCTATTTTCAAATTTTGAAAAAATTACGGTTTTTCACAAAAATAGAGGCCAATTTTCAAATTTCTAAAAATTTTAGGGTGAACTTATAATTTTGAGAATATAATCCCTGGAAAATATTAAAGTCTCCAAACATGATATTTACACTCACATTACAGATTTGAAAAAGCCATAGGTAATTCAAGAGGTATCGAAGGATGAGCAATCCAAGATTCATTTATTTTAAAACTTTAAGCTTTAAACACTCTACTGCAAACTTCTCTCCCATCACTATATGAGGTAATTCGGTCCTCTATTGATCTTATGCATCTTGCATTTTTCCTTAGATGTACTCATTCATTTCCTCACTATTGTGTTCCTACGTTTTCAATGACATGTTTTGGTTTATCCCAAATCATTAATATGTTTATGTATCTCATATGTTTTTAGATACCTTTTTTTTACTTATTTATAAACGCATTCCTTTCATTTCTCTATTATAAATATAAGTAACTAATGCAAGAATAAAGGAAGCTTTGTTTGCTTTTAAACTCTTTTAAGTTCAGCCAGCACATAAGCATGCAGAAGCTCAAGGCCCTCCACTTGGGGTAATCCAAAGCATTGTCAGCTCGGAAGCATAAGTTTAAGTTCTCCTTTCTTCGTCTTGGGAATACAAGCGCATCTGGCCTATGTAACAATAACAACATAAAGTTTTGTAAGTTTTAATAAGTTTTCTTTTTTTTTTTTTACCTTAAATTTGGTTCCCCGGCGAGTATTCAGAGTTTTGCTCTCGTTAATCTCGGCCGAGCTGTTATCGGGTCTCAATTAGGAGGGAGTTCTCCCAACGTCATTTTTGTCACTACCAAAACTTAAACCCTGGTTCTTGGTGTGGGATACTAGTGTCATTACCACTACACCAATGAAGTATCGGTGGTTTGAATAAGTTAATGTCTGAATATATATTTGTGTTATCTCTTTTGCTATGAATTTTCAGTATTTCTGCATTACACAAAGTACAAAACGTTAACCATATTGTATTGGTTGTATTGTCTTAGTTTTTACTAAAATCTTTTTTTTTTTTTTTATACATACTGATACTCGAATCCGAGTCTATTACATGAGAAAAGGGAAGATACCACTTGAACTAAAGCTTTTTGGCCGGTTCTTACTAAAACTTTGTGACTTGCCTGCTTTCTTCATCCTCCTAGGGTGATCAAGGGTATAGTAGTTACCATCTTATGAGATTATCTAAACTAATGAAGTCTATGGCTTTAGCCTATGAGAGAAAAAATAATTCTTCCTTTCCCCTATGATAGGACAATACAAGCTTCGAGTCATGTAAAATGGGTTTTGCATTATAAGTTAGTCGGCCATTTTTTGAACCCTCAAGTAATGACATTTTGTGGATAATATATTTATTTATTATTTTTTTTTGAAATGTGAAGTTTTCTTTCTCTATATATTGACTTTATGTGATACTTGTTATGAGACTGGTATTAAAGAGTGAGTCATTACAATTATTTTGTGTTAAAGTCGTTAATTGATTAAGCTGGAGTTAATTGAGTACAAACCTGTCGTAGCTACAATGCAATTGAATTGAAAATAATGTCTTTCATGGACCCTCAAACTCCAATACTGTATGTTCATCCACAAAAGAAAAAATGAGTTCAAGCTCTTTCACTATGATAAATGGAGTTTGTAGTTATTGGAGACTTTGTAGTTGTTGGAGTTAGACAGGTTCAATTTTGCGCTTCATCCAAGTAGAAAAAGATGAGGAGCCACAAATGCTTGACGGGACTATTGTGATGTCTCATATTCTGAAAGTATTCTCAAAGGCATCTAAAATGAGCAAGCTACAAATTACTTGTGTTACTCAAACATGCACCTTCGAGGCTAGGCGAGCTTGGGAGTTAGTCGGGTGGCAATATATTGTCATGCGACGTCAGAGGAGATAAGTTGCAAATACAACCTACAGGACTATCCCATGCTCATGTTTCCAAACGTGCGGGTTTGGGCCTCTGGCAAAGGCGTTTGACCGAGCCGTATAGCTTTTCAGGCTGAAATGGAGATGGGTTTGGGGAAGGCAAGCCGCAAGTTCAACTTACAAAGCTCTCCCACGGTGCCTGTTTCTCACCATAAAATGAGCATGTCTAATTGTTTATTACGTCCTCTGAATTTAATGATAAAATTTTTTTAATTAAAATATTAAATTAAAATATTAAAAATAAAAAAACAAATATCAAGAATCAACTCATAAATTGAGATTTACAACTGTTAAAACCGAATTAATCAAGTTTCTGAATTTCCATAATCAATTGCTAAAAAAAAAAAAAACTTATGCAATTTTTTTTCTTTAATAGGTTTGAGCCTTCATTATAACTTCAGTCATTAAAATAACCTTTTAATTATATTACCCATGCATTAACCTGCATCTCTCTAAACAATTATTTTGCTGATATTAAATAGATTCAAAGTTTTAACTTAAAATAAGGATTATAAAATTTCAAATTCTCTACCTATAAATTCCAAGCATATTGAATTTTAAAATTAATTAAATTACGTTCGATACGTGATAAATTGAAAAAATATATATATTATTTTATTTTTTAATAAGTAATTTCCTTCATAAATTATCTTCATACAATGTCGACAAACCCGGATTCACCGATCACAAAATATCAAAATATGTGTGTTTATTTATTTTTTATTAATTAATCAAACCAAAGAAAAAAGAGGAAAAAATCGTTTCTTGCGTCTTTTCGCGAAAAATCGGAAAACACAAAAACCCCAAAAAGTTGTCGTCCCGAGAAGAACATCAACGTACACGACTCAACGGAACTTCGTCTTCTGATTTCTCTCTCACCATCTCTCCTCTCTTCTTTCTTCTTTGATTTTTGATTTTTTTTGCAGAAATCAAATTCGCGATCTCAAAAACCCTAATTTGTCTCTCATCAAATCAACACAAGTAAGCGATCCCCCTCTCTCTCTTTCTCTCGAAAATGTGTATTTGTGTACGAAATCTGCAAAATCAAGCGCATCATGATGCCCTAGATTGCCGAACTGTTCTGCATTCAAGTCATCAACTGATTATTTTGATTTTAACGAATTTGTTTATAAGACTTGCATGATTGGGCTGACAATTGAATCCGATTGCTTTTGTGTTTTAGTTTTAATGTTGTTTTTTTCCTTGATTTTGTTGGTCGATGTGTTGAATACTTGGGCATTGATGAGATTAAGTAACTTTTTGAGTAGTTTGATATAATAGGAAAGTAGGTTTACTAAGGTTGGGATCGATTTATTTTGTGCTTACTTGATCAATGTGTTGGCATAGTGAATTTGGATGTTGAGATCTTCTTCAAGTAGTTGGATTCTTTTCTAAATTAGATCAAATCATTTTTCTGGGCTTTAAAATTTACTGCGAAATACATGGTTATTCTTAGTATGGCCAAAAAAGATTCAGTGACCATCAAATCAAATGGCGGATTAGATGTGATTCTGAGATGAATAGGAAAGTGTTTTATCTAGTATTGGGATTGATTTAGATTGATTTAGTTTGCACTTGCTAGATCAATTTGTTGGCATAGTGTGTTTTCAGGGATTAGATCTTTTTTATTGTTTGTGGGTTGTTATTTTCTAAAATAGCTTAAATTATTTGTGGGTTCTAAATTTTGGGGTGAAATATATAGTTATTCTTAGTACGGTAATAGTGATTTAGATTCTGCCAAATTAAATGGCGTGACGGTAAGGCACTTTTGTTGTTAGATTAGATTTGATAGGAAAGTGCTTTGACTAGAATTCTCATTAATTTACTCTGAACTTACATTATTGGCGTGTTTCCATAGTGAGGTTGGCGTGTGCATATCTTTTCAGATTTTGATATTTCTAAAATAGGTCGAATTATTTACGTAAATTTAAAATTTTCCGCGAAACGTATAGTTGTTCTTAGCATGGTCATCAATGATTTTGTCACCATAAAGTGGTGAGGTCGTAAGACACTCAAGTCATTAGATGTGATTCTAGTATGAATAGTATTGTTTTTTTTTTTTTTTTAATTTTCTGTTGGGATTGATTTCACATACTCAATTGATGCAATGACATAGTGAGTTCGGATGGTTAGATATTTTTAAATTATTGGATTATAGTTTAATTGTAAATTGGTTTTATATTTTGAAATGGAATACTCAGTTAAGTTTGTTTTCTTTTTTCTTCATAATTTTGATGGGAGAGACTCAAATTCTGTCTGAGTCTAAGGGTATGAGTAGAAGATACCACTAAGCTAAGAGGCCTGATGTGTAGTTATTCTCAATATGGCCATAAATGTAAGGACACTCATGTTGATTTAATACCAAAACAAATATATAAACTAATGATTTGATTACAAATTGCTCTCTGGGGCTCCATATTATTTTCATGTTATTCAATTTTACTTTTGGTCGCATATAATTATTGTTTAGACTTTTAAGTTATGTGGGATGAATAGATATGTCAAGAACATAGTTAGGAAAAAAAAAAAAGAAAAGGAAAAAAGAAGTTGCTTGTATGAAATAAGAAAATTATTAGTTGACAGCAACGATGACTTCGTAGTTGAGCATGGTAGTAAGTCATTTTATCTAACAGTGTATCAGTGAAGGGAAGTCATTTGATGCATTGACTTTATGTTTCTCTCTAAAATAATTATGAGGGCAGATATGCTTGAGATCCTAGATGCAGGAACTCGGAAAGTCTCCATTTTCATTTTTACTTTGAGTTTTATTTTCCAGTGATTACTGTACTCTTTCTCTCTCCCCCCCTCTCTTTCTTCACTGTTAATTTTTACCTTTTTCTTGATGCTACTTTTTTGTTATTATCATTACCATTGGTTGTTGTGTAATACTAATGGCTTATGGCTTTTTTTGGTTCAAAACTATGCCAATAAATAATTATTACAGAATGAAGGTAACCTTTCTAATTTGGATATATAGCTTAAAATAACTTATCGCTTTCTATTTTATATTGTCCCACATGGAAAGCATTATTATGGCTGCTTTCCTGGCTTATGCATGGATATTTTCCCTTCTGATTAACTCCACAATCAACTGTATAACAAAAACTGCTGATGCAACTGGGTAATGATCCCCTTTGAATTGGTGAGCAAGCTTTAGTAGTGAAAAATAAAAAGAAAACAGATACTCCACACAAGACAACACTAGTATAATTTCTTTGGTTAAGAAATAAATAAAGGCATTAGAGAATGTTAACGAAGGGTTTGCTTACCTGTCCTGCATTAAACTCAAAAAGGCAGAAAACATAGCAATGTAGTACATATGATCATGTCAGTAATGGATTTCTTCAGCTTCATCTAGCTTATTATTCTTTTCCTGCTTTTATTTTTGTTTTTTATTTGTCATTGGAAATGAACTTGGACATGTTTGGTTGAGATATTAATACTAGGTTGGATAGTTCTATTTCACATTAAGTTGCTATGTTTTCTATCTTTTGGGCCATTAGTAAAAAGATAAACCTCTATTTGATTGACATATCAATGCTAGGTTGGTTCCATGGGATTGGGCTAATCTCCAGCTTTTGGATTTCTGTTGTACAGGTTTTGCCACCTTCAGCTGATGGTCTTGAATTTTCTTTTCTTTTGCAATGCTTCTAAAATTTTGTCATGTGCAACTGTGCTCAGTTGTTTTATAACACACAGAATGAGTGGAAACTGATCCAATGGCAGCATCTGGAAAATTTGACCTTGCATCCGGAAGCCCTGATAGGCCTTTATATGCTAGTGGGCCTCGTGGTTCCTGTGTGGCTGCTTCACTGGACAGAGCAGGTAGCTTCCGTGAGGGTGTGGATAGTCCAATCCTATCATCTCTTCCAAGCATGTCAAGAAAGAGTTCCATAGCTACGTCGGCAGAAGTAACAAACTTTTTCCAGTGCCTGCCCTTTGATCCAACGCCGAGACCTCATCGGCTAGGAGAGTTCAAACGACATGCAACTGTTATTCTTGGCGTTTCAACAGATGATGCTCCCTCTGTCTCTTTGAAAGGCAAGCCTGCTGTTGAAGATCTCAAGCGGTTTAAGTTTGGATTGCAAGAATGTTATAAGAAGGCCAAGTAAGAAATTAATTTCTGTGCATTTGTTTATTTGTTTGAGAGGTATGCCATCACATGATAAATTGTTTGACAGAAAACGCCAGAAAATGTTCACGGAAGCCTTATCTGTTTTAAACAAGTTCTTTCCAAGTGTTCCATCAAGAAAGAGATCTCGGGCAGATGTATTATCTTCTGAACGTCCTAATTCCTTGTTGTCAAGTGATCACTCAACCGTGGGAGCAGATGTGGGTAAGATGGAAACAAAGAGTCATTCCATCTCTAGCAGTCTTGAACTTGAGCAGCCAAAGCTGGAAGAAAGGACCAAAAGTTCTATTCCAAACAAGCGTACTCGAACTTCCTTGTTGGATCCCAGGGTTGGTAACTTTGCTTCATGGATCTATCTTAGCTCATGTTAGTTGATATACTTAGTCTTGAGGATACTTATATTCCGGAAGCTGCATCTAGACTCTGTCTGTTCCTGCTATTGTAGTTGTTGAAGTTTATTGCACATGTAGTGGCTACTTTATTCTACTCACTTATGTACATGTTATGAACTTTCTTTGTAACTATTGCACATCATAACTTGGGTAATGCAATTAAATGTGTGTACTACTAGCATTGCAGTTGAAATTTTGGGTTTACTTCGAGTGTATCAATTGCTTTGTTTGGTGTAATTTTAGGAATATTTACACATAATACATACTTCTGCACCAGTAATGAGGGATACTTATTATGACAACATACTGAACCTTTTACACTTTTCTTTATTATTTTTTGCAATTCATCTAAGATATCCTGCCTAAGCTGTTTATGTTGGTAGTTAGTTTCCTTTAGGCCTCCCTCTTTTTTAAGCTAGCCACATTGCAATCCTTTAGAATAGTTAGATTCACTTTTAGCATTACGAGAGAAGGCTAATTAATAATGCATGATTATAATTGAATCCAGATGGATGTACGGGCAAATGCTCTAGCTAGACCCTCTGGAGCTGTGGATAGAGAAAGGGAATTGCTGAAAGTTGCAAGCCACAGTTCTGTTCAGTCTGAAGACCGATCAGTACCCATTGGTGTTGATGGCTGGGAGAAGTCAAAAATGAAGAAAAAGCGTTCTGGGATAAAGCCTGATGTTTCTCCAAGTTTAGGATCAGCAAAACTAGTTGATGGAAATCGGGAACCCAAACTGGGCATGGCACAGAGAGTGGGCCCTGATGCCAGATCAAGGTTGAGTGACTCCCATGGGTTCAGGTATGATCATGTATCTTCCTGTAGTGGATAGAACTCTTATCCATAATATTAACCTTCCATTCCTGCCTCAGATTCTACTTGACTTGGTGTCTTGCATTATTATCTTTACAGGTTCATTGCCTGTTTAAAATTTTATTGAACACCATCTGTGTGTGCTTGCCCAGAAAATAAAGGTTTTTTTTTTTTTAATTGTTCTTTCATATCATAGAGATGGTGCTTTATGGCAGGTCATTTCTAATGAGAATGTTTAGTGAATGGATGCTTTTACCATCTAATATGATACAAAATAGAGGAATGAATATTTCACATTTTATGCAGAAAGGTTCTTGTTGTTTCTAGTTCTAGTTCTGTGCCTTTTTTTATTTCTGGCTCGTTTACTTCCCCTTTGATCCCTAGACTTGCTGCTAGCATTAATGGATTTATTTTAGAATTAAACCTGTATTTTCCTGCAACGAAAGGTAATGATCATCATGATGGGCATTAAGATTGATGCATCAAATGCTAAAAAGTTCTTTCAACATGATCAATACAATTTCTATACAACATGGTATTTACTTTTGTCTACATTCTTCTTTCTATTATTTTTCTTATTTTCTGTTTCCCTTTGATACATCATTTATCTTAGTGGGACAAATTTTAATGGAACAGTTGTTGATTCCTATTGAGTTTTGGAATAGGGCTTGAAGGATTGCCTTATTGGTGTCATGTTTTAATTTAGAAGCTTTTCTATCAAGTTATTCTATCAGAATATAATTTTATAACAACAATAACAACAAACTGAGTCAAAATAATAATAATAATAATAATAATAATAATAATTCAGCTGATTCGGACTTCTACGCCATTCATTCCTATCTAAAGTTATCTACTCGATTAAATTCTTGACACTCATATTTTTATACATAACTTGCATCTATGTTTTCAATAGTTTACCCTGACGTTTCGCTAAATCTCTGACATTTAAGGTCTTGCTCCCCCTAACCGGGCATCTTTAGGTTTTCATTGCACATGTCCAAACTACCACAATATAATTGTAATTTCAATTATTTTTTTCATATGAATTAGCCAGTTATGCTCCTTTCAAAGTTAAATATTCTTTCATTCTGTCCATAAACACCATAGCCTTTGCATATTGCATCCATGGATAGGCTATTAAGGAACTGAAATTTTTGTTGTTCCCTGGTGCTGAACTTTTCTTTCAAAAAGTATACGTTCATCATTTTCCTTTGACTAAGGTCAAACTTGGCATTTCTTACCCAAAAACACCACTTTAATGTCCAATTCTACCAATGATATAAATTTTATCCATAAAATAATGCTAACTTATTTGCCACCCTGCCATTCTATTTCGTTCCTGTTTCCATGTCTCGCTTTCTGAGTAACCATAAGTTTAATATTATAGTCTGATTTTCTTGAAATTTGGTTTTGATCATTTGTTTTCATATATCCTAGAAAATATTAATCATTATGAAATGCTAAATTTTTTTAGGTTAATTGTACATGTGAAAGCAATGACTTGTTACTTGTCATATGTATTAAAATATTTGTTACACATACCAAAATATCTCGCATGCTTACACTTCATCTCTGGGGCTAGCATGTACCAAGATAAAATTATTGATATTTTAATTTTTGGTATACCAACGAGATTGAAATGGGATGCAAACAATAAATCCCTTTGTTTTTGGCTTGTTAATTTGTACTTCTATGCCACTTTTTGAAATTAAAATTTGTAGTAATGCTTTTTTTTTTTAGGCATTTTTCTTTGCATGTATCTTGAAAAGAAACTTTTCTCCATCCTTCTTCACTTCTTTAGCAGAAGTGCAGGACAAATTCAGCTTCAGATCTTGTCTAATGGTTGAACGAACATTTCATGCTGATGAAATCATTCTTATGCTAGAGTATTTTGCATCTTATTCTCTAGTACTTGCAAGGTGATTTTTGTGACACTCTTAAACAGGGCTGGAGTAGCCAATGGAGTTGCTGGAGCAGGAAAAATGGATGGTGTCTCACAACAAATTGGGTTGGGTATGCGTTTCTCTGTGCCTAGAAATGACCAAGACAGTGCTTCTACTATAAATGATCGGAGGGACCGTCCTACCGCTCCAGACAAGGAAAGGGTGAACCTCAGGACTGTTAACAAGTATGCACTACACTTTTCCATGTCGCACTGCTGCTTTTCGTATGATCTTTTTAATCATTTCTTCTAGGAAAAAACATTAATTGTGATCTTTTTTCACTTATAAATCCTAATTATATTTTATTTGTTGACTTGTTGTTGGTGGTCTGATATGGTCTTTTTGTGGTGTTCAGGACAAGTATTCATGAAGATTTTAGCTCCGCTAGTCCTAATTTAAATGTGAAAATGAATTCTTCTGTTCGAGCTCCACGTTCAGGTGCAGGCCTTGTACCCAAGTTGTCTGCACTTGGCCATCAAACAAATTCTCCTAATGATTGGGAGCTTTCTCAATGTACAAACAAGCTTCCAGCCTCTGTTGGGCCTAGCAATCGCAAGCGAACACCCTCAGCACGTTCTTCATCACCACCAGTTGCCCAATGGGCTGGCCAGAGGCCACAAAAGATTTCTCGAACTGCTAGAAGAACAAATTTTGTCCCTATTGTCTCCAGTCAAGATGATACCCCTGCATCTGGTTCTCCCTCTGATGCTACTGGAAATGAAAATGGTTTAGGATTTCCAAGACGCATGTCCAGCAGTTCTCAGCAAGTCAAGCCGAAAGTTGATAATTTTGCCTCAGCCACATTATCTGAAAGTGAGGAGTCTGTGGCTCTTGAAACCAAATCCAGGGAAAAGGGTAAGAAATTTGATGATATGGATGAAAAGGCTGCACCTTGTCAAAAGACATCGACTTTGCTGCTGGCATCAAGAAAAAATAAGCTGGTCATGGGAGATGAGCTTGGTGATGGTGTGCGGAGGCAAGGAAGAACTGGTCGAGGCTTGTCTTCAATAAGGTCTCCAATGAGAGTTGACAAACTTGGTGGTGTAGGAACTGGAAAACAGCTCAGAACTGCAAGACATGTTTTTGATAAGACTGAAAGGTTAAGCCTTTTTTTCTGTCTTTATCGGAGCTGAGGAGTTGAAATTTTGCTTCTGTTTTTGTCTAGCTATTGTAATTGCTACTCATGTTCCATATTTGAACACAGTAAGGCAGGTCGACCACCGACTCGGAAACTCTCAGTTGGGAGGGCTTATACGCGACAAAAGCACACAACAATTAATTCTACACCTGATTTTCTTGGTAATATGAGCACCTATCATGTAACTCAATTGTATTTTCTTTCCATCCTCTGATATTTTTGGTTCATGTTTGTTGGATTAGATGATGGGCATGAAGAGCTAGTGGCCGCTGCTAATGCTGTAATCAGTTCTGGTACTAACCTTGCTGGATGTTTGCTACATGTTATATAATTGAATTATTGGATATCAGTTGGATAAATACTTACAAGTGGCAATGCAGCTCATGTTTCTTCTAGCCCTTTCTGGAGGCAGATGGAGCATTATTTTGGCCTCCTAAGTGATGCGGACATTAAATTCTTAAAGGAACAGGTGAATATCCTTCTCTTGATAATCTATGCGATGAACACAGGAAAATATGAGTAAGATGAATGTTCTATTGTGAAAATATTAACATTTTGAACATGTGAGAGGAGCAGTAATTGGTGCAGTTCAGTGTTCTTTTGGATTTTCTATAAAATGATAAAAAAGGAATATAAGTTTGATTTACAATGGTACAATGGAATTGGAAAGATAATATTTTAGGTCATGGCTTTTGAATATGTGATGAAAAGATCCTCAAAGTTGTTGACAGGGGCAATCATTATCTAGTTTTGTGATAGACTTGTATTTCAACTTTCTAGGATATCTATTATTCTTGGAAATATTGAGTTTTTTTATTTTTTTAATCTTTCATTCTGATTAAAGAGAACCAATGTATATGCGTTCAAATCCCCTAAATATCTAGAAAATTTCCCTCCTTGTTTGACTATGTAGCTTTGTATTGGAAAACTTCCTCGTGTTTGAGGAAGGGGAACCCAATTTCGACCTCTGTAATATTTGATGTGAATAGCCTACTTATTGTAGCATTGCTCAATTTTCATGCACCTATATTTAGGTTAGAGTTGGCAGACCCATATATTCAACATTTTGAAATCTATCTTAGTGCTTATCAATCAATAAATGGACAACTTCGGTGTTTGGTTTCGGTGGTTGGAACAATCAAGTGGGCAGTTTTTATTTGTTATTTTGTTATTTGTTTTCTTAATTGGATTTTTTACTGTGTATTTTGCCTCTCTGTGATTACTAGGGAAATCTGGAGCCAACTGCAGCAACACGAGCCCCAGTTTCTTCAGATGTAGAGGGTAGTAATTGTGTTCCTAATGGTGTTCAGGTGATTGAAAACAAAACAGATACAAGTTTTCAAAGCAAACCAGAGGGTGTAGAAATAGTTGGAGATCAGTTGGCATTTGATTTGCAAGTTAGTAATGGGATCTCACTTTGGCAAAGACTGATTACAGCTATGATTCCTGAGGAAGATGAGGAGTTCTGCTGCAGTGAAAACGAAAACCTAAATTATGATTTATATGGGGATGAATTTGAGGTGGACAGAAATTTGAAACCTGATAGTTCGACTCACAGAATGATAAAGGGCCAGTCCGTTGCTTATGATGGTTATAATTTAACCTCCTCTGTGAGATCTCGTGATGCATTGGAGCATGCTGATATAGAAAGAAAGAGTTTGGCTTTTCAGAGTGCTGAAAGTTTCTCAAAAGTTGGCCATTCCTTAAATGTTGTAATTCCAGAGAAAACAACAGTTACTAGTATGGCTTGTTCCGAGTTTCAGAATGACAGCATGCTCCAGGATGAAACACTTCGCCAAGTTCTTCAGGGTGTTGGAATTTCCCCAGATCCAGTGGTAGGTTGCATTTGCTAGATATAGGTATTATCATCCTTATATGGTGGCATAATTCTTCACCCATAGTTGGATTGCTTTCTCGTTGCATGAGTGTTTGGAACTCGACCTGGCACAATGACATGTAAAAAGCTCAATTATACAGCTCTAATATGTGATCTTCCAGAATCTAGAGGATTTGTATTTTATATTCTTCGGAATTTTCTATTTTCTCTTCTTGACTCCTGTAATTGTTCTGATCAGTCCTCCCCCCCTTTTTTGCAGCATGATATTTCATGGACAAACGGAGAAGAAATCACCCAAGAAATCAGTAAATTACAAGATGCCTACAATGATAAGGTACCCTTTTAATTGCATGATGCATGCTTACCCCCCACGCGCGCGTTTTAGAAAAGGAAGTTATGAAGTGTGCGTTTTAGAAAAGGAAGTTATGTAGTTATATTTAGAGGCCCGAGAAGTAGAAGATATCATGGAATATTTTATCTGAATTGCAGGTTTCTCAGAAGAAAAGATTAGCAAATGCACTGTTAATGCCTGTGGAAGAAGCAAGAAAACTTCAAGAAAGGTAATAGGATTTTCCATTTACCCTAAATTCTTTGCCTATCAACTTTCTTTTCTTCTATGTGTTCACAAATATGATATTTATAATTATATAGGGAATTTGAGCAACAAGCCCTTGACAAACTTATAGGAATGGCCTACGAAAAATATATGGTAAATCTCTCTCTCTCTCTCCCTCTCCCCAGAAATCTAGTTTCTCCACCTCTCTGTTCAAATATCGGTGTAGGTATGTCCTTAAGTAGACATGAATTTGTGCTTCCCATCATGATCATTTGTCATCATCATTAGTGATAAGTTAGACTCAAACGTGTATAATATAAAGACAGCAAGGAAATTCCACCCAAGGACAAAATAGAAAAGCACCCACATGAAAGCAATCAAACATTGGCTCGTCTCTTCATTCCCTATATGAAACAAAGCTGGTGGCATCTCCACTCCCAGAAACGCTGTCTATTACATGGAACTTTAATCCATCCTAAAAATTGGTGAGATTGATGAGTGCACTTAATATCCTTTTCCCTGTAACCAGCAAGTTGCTGAATAAAGCATCTCCCAAAAGTTTATCATCTGGTCTGATGATTGTAGGAGCAGGAGACGGTCTTAGGGTTTTGCTCAAATTGAAGCACTTATTTGTGAGCACCTTACTTCTCTGAATTTCTAATAATTGGGATTCCTATGGTCACCAATGAAGATTGGTTTTTAACTCCTATTGATTTCCTTTCTTCTGTTGTGCTCTTCTTCATAAGTGAGAACAAGGTAATGAAAGAGTGAAATGTTTACACTGTTAAGAATGTAAAAAACCGCAAGAAACCTACTATTTAATGACAAATGACTGAATTTTCTATTGCCTCAGAAAGTCTCTTTGTCTCTCCATTTCACCTACCAGAAGGGAAAGAAAAAAAAAATGGAAACAGGAGGGAAAAGAGTTACAATTGTTTCTTACTCTAGGTATACCTTATTTTTATACTTGGGCTTTCTTTGCTTGCTGAAACAATTGCGCTTTACCAAAAAAGGAAAAAAAAGTTCTATTCTGTTAGGTTTTACATTTTAATTTGACTATATGAGTTGTTGCCTACAGTTTCTCCTGGCATTATGAGACAGTCCATTGACACTGTTAATCTATGCTTTCTGATGATTAGTTTGCATAAGTTGTTTTAGTCAATGTGTAATGTCTTCTTCATTGATAGACTTACTGGGGTCCCAATGCTTCTGGTGGAAAGAGTGCAAGTAGCAAAGTAGCTAAGCAAGCATCCTTGTTGTTTTTGCAACGGACATTAGAAAGATGTCATACATTTGAAGACACTGGAAAGAGCTGCTTTAGCGAACCGTTATTCAAGGAGATGTTTCTTTCTGGACTGTCACATCTCAATGATACACAATCCGGAGAGATTAGTACAGATGGCAAATCAATCAAGCCATATGAAACTGCTGCAGGCCATTCATTGGAAGGTAGGTTTTCAGGAATTTCCCTTGATTGTCCGCATGCATATGATTTTCTGTTGTTGTTAGTTATTTTGAGATCTGTTATGTATACTTTTAAGTCTTGGGATTTTCATTCCGTCTCTTCTGCAGCTTCTTTTAGTTCACGACAGAGCCCCTCTCGGACTTCACGGTTGGGTCTAAACATGGATAACCATGATATCTATTCATCTGATGTGCTTACTCCTTTAGATCACTCTTCTGAACAAACTACTGGGAGAGAAGATGGATGGTCTCATAGGGTAAAGAAGAGGGAGCTGTCACTTGATGTTGTTGGTGGAGCACTTGGTTCTTCAGGTGCCTCACCAGGTATTGGAAGCTCTCTTCCTAGCAGCACTAAAGGAAAGAGGAGTGACAGAGACAGAGAAGGAAAGGGCTATGGAAGAGAAGTTTTGTCTAGGAATGGGACTGCTAAAGTTGGCCGGCCTCCGACGTCTAACATTAAGGGTGAAAGAAAATCTAAAGCAAAGCCCAAGCAAAAAACAACCCAATTATCTGCTTCTGGCAGTGGCATTCTTGGAAAAGTGACTGATCAACCTAAAGATAGATTGTCTTCTGTGCCTAAATCACGTGAAATGTCCGCGTGCACTAATGTCAAACAAAAAGATGACTTTGGCTTGGCCATGCTGGATGATCCACTTGATTTGTCCAACCTGCAGTTGCCTGGGATGGATGCATTGGATGTTCCTGATGATCTTGGCGGTCAAGGACAGGACATTGGCTCATGGCTGAACATTGATGATGATGGTTTACAGGACCATGACTTTATGGGCCTTGAAATTCCTATGGATGATTTGTCAGACCTAAATATGATGGTTTGAAGTTTGCTTTTTTGTATATTCCTGTTCATTATACCATTTACAAGCAAAACACAGCTGCTGCTGTTAAGAAATGGCCGGTTGTGAAAATAGTCATCGATCAAGTCCATAAATAGGCTGTAGATTCTTTTTTGAGGATTCTGCACAAATGATTTTCAGGTGAAACTTTTAGACGTCTTGGAATTTACTCATATTAAGTTGGCAACTGCTACTGTAAAAAACTTTTTGTTCATCTTACTGGCCAGTATGTCTTAGTAGCACACATTGTACTCCCAACTGTAGCATTACACCATCAGAGAAGAACCCCTTTGTATATACACTTCATGTTCTGAATAAACTCAGTTTTTTATTTATGCAATATTCTAGGACTCAGCATAACAATTCATAAAGGTTGTTTTCTCTTCTATCTTTCCTGATTATGGTTGCTCTTTGAAGGTTACTTTCCATTATTGTTGTCCAGCTGAATCTGTGAGAACTGTTTACATAGTTTCCAATCTCTTGAAGCTGGCATATATCTGAGAATGTGCAATAATTTATTGTCCAAGAATTCATCAAAATTTAACATTGTCAGAGGTAACTGTTGATTGTTTTCTCTGTTATCCCTTCTTTTGTTCTTCTCGTAAAATGAAACTAGTGCAGTTTCATGTGTCTTAATCTTGAATATCAGCTTTTGTGCTATAGCATTGAAGGTGATCTAAAGATCAAATTTTCCTACAACCTTGTTTAAGTAATAATTGTATTAGGTATTGAACTTCCTTTTATGGATTTATTTACTATTTTACTCTCCTTATAATCCCTTTGGTGCATTCCAGAAAGCACTACATAGTGGCTGGCACATAGGTAAGGCTTGCTTATCTTTTGATCTCATCGATTTCTTTCCATTTAGCACCTGGTTTTATAAAGATTGTTTACAATGAACACTTACATATACTACCCGGTGGTGAGTGTGTTCTGTCACGCCCCATAGTTGGGTTTGAGCACTGAGGAACTGAAAACTTTTTCGGTTTCTTTTTGATCTAGGTGAACTTGGCCATCCATTTAGCTCCATTTATTTCATGGCTTTCAGCTTGTAAGCAAGTAGCAGAAAATGTAACCTTGTTTATAGTACCTGTAAAAACCTTACTTTATATTTACGTTATGGAGAAGGTTGTAAAATTTACAGGAATAGTAAGCCATAACTTTGTGTTTAATTTCTTGACACATTTCTTTTACCTCTAAACATGGAAAAAGTCTTGATTTATTGTTTTTCCAACTAAAAGATTTTTCAAGATTATTTCTACATTTAGGAAGTGTGACAAATCTATAGTCCATTTATGACTATTCGTAGCACTAGCCAGATTCCTGGCTTTTGCTTTGTTGCATAATGCCATGTATGATACGTGAAAATTCACCATTTTTCACGCTTAACAAGCATAGAGTCCTAATCTGTTGTTTCTTTCAAGTAAAAGATTATTCAAGTTTCTTTCCAAATTTAGTAGGTCAGACATGAACTTTTACCTGTGATACATAGCAATTTATTTATTTTTTAATTCCCAGATTCTGTTTTTTTTACTCATTGCAGTATTGCCCCTAGAGGTTCTCATGTATAGGCTTAAATTTTGTGCTTCCTTCCACAGAGGAGGTCAATCCTTGCGGCAAGATCATTAATGAGTTTCTTATGGTGGAAGGACCACCTCATTCTAGATTTCTAATGCTCTGACCTGATTCTTTGGCTTAAAATCCACAGCTCATCCTCGTGGTATTTCCTATAAAGTTACTTACCTACAGATGAAATTAGGTTCTGCTTATAGATTTCAATTTTCTTCTTGAATTACTTTTGACAAATTGACCTTTTTGATTATTGTAATGCTTTTTAGTCTCAGTATTGGCTTATGATGGGAAGTTCTAGTCTGATGAGATGGTTTGGTGATATTGGTTAAAAGATCATTGCTCAACTCAGGCACCACTAACTAATCAGGTAACTTCTCTATTTGTGGTGCTTAATGAATTATCGATATTGAAAATAGCACGGGGTTAATTTTTGTTTCAAAATAGTTTTCAAGAGGAAAATATTGTCACGAATTATATTTTCTGGATTTTTTTTCCTGGATCTTCTGCTTGTATGTTTATGGGGGGAAAATTTTCTTCAAGATGTTCCTTTTTCACTGATTGAAAGTTTATAGGTGCCAATCTCTGAAGTTAATTACTAGCAGTTGGCTGTGATTTCTAAAATGAGAGCCTTGCTTGAGACAATGGCTCTTAAGTGGCAGTGATAAAGTAAAGAGGCTGCTTGTCATGGTAATTGAAGAGGCAAATACAAAGGAGGTAGATCTATGCCCAGCTGCACTATGGAAATTTTTTCGATCCCAATCTTCCGAGTTGGTTAGTAGCAGTCTTTGGTAGTGATGTCTAAAATTGAAACCGTTGGTTGAGATGGCTTCTGTTAAAGTGGGGTAGTAAAAGAAAAAAATGGAGGTTGATTGTCATGGCAATTGAAGTGGCAAATATAAAGGAGAAATATATCTATTCCAAGCAGAATAATTTGGAGAGTGCTTCTCTTTGATATTTATAAATATAAGCATATGCTGGGTGTGTATTTAGGCACTCATGCACCCTTTCACTGTCTAACCACTAAAGCAAATTGACTCACAAGCAATAGTCTCACCTCCTCTATTCTCAACAGTAAGGAAAAAAAGGCTGCGATATGTAGTAGCTGAAGTAACCAAATGTTGAGGGGAGTTTACATTATGCAAAACCTAATTATGAAAATCACTCAGATGATGATTTCCCAGGTTGATTTCTAAAGTGAAACTATTGCTCGAGAACTGGTAGAGAGAGAGAGAGAGAGAGATGTGGCAGATGAAGTGACCTAGTTGTTTATAAAGTTTCTTTAACCCCTTTTTCTCAGTAGAGATTGACCATCATAATCTGGCATTTAGATGGGCGCTCAAGTAGATGGATTTTCTCCCCTGGTTGCTAAGTGTTTGTGATGCTAGCTGAAGTGCAAATCTAACCTTTGGCTGAAGTTTAATACCAAGGACCGTGCAGGGTTGGCAATACAAATGTTCCTATTTCTTTTAATATTTAGAAAATGTCTGGAGTGCACATAGTTTGAAAAGACTAGGTTGTGTAAAAGGGTACAATGCTGGCCTTTCCTTTGTTAGATCCTTTTCCTGATTTACGAAATGCAATTGAGTAACAATTGGAGGTTGAGTTTCCTTGAAAGTAGTCCAGTCCAAGTTCCCTCTTTTCCCTTCAGGGAAGGGACTCTGCTTAAGACTGCTTTGGAATGTGATGATATTATACGGTGTGATGGTATGGTAGTAAACTCTAGTAGGATTAGCAAAAACATGTAACTAATAGTTCAGTTCTAGTCCTTCTAGGGAGTGGAAATCATGTAAACAAATCAAAAGGCATCAATAAAGCCTCTAAGATATGGTAACTACTAAATGTATGTTGATAGAGAAGAAATAGCAAATATCTAAAGTCAAATCTTAAATATCAAGTGTATGTATAATGAATCAAACTTGTCAGTATTATCATAAACGAGTCCTTCAATAGTGGGTATTTATGATGAGAAAGATTTGAAGTGGAGGAGACCTTTTATGTTAGGATTGGGAAGAATAATAAATTTAGAGACTCCTTGTTTTTACATTCTCTCAATTTTAGATTTGTTGCATAGGGTGTTGGGTATCTATGATCAGAAGAGGGTACCTGAGGATTTTACTTGTGACGAAATTCAGAGCATCTGGTGTAGAAAGATTTAATTTTACAGTGGATAAGTGCTACATTTGAATGGAAGAAATGTAAAGAAAATGTTGCCCTTGCTACAGCAACACAAGCAAAAACTTTTAGAAACAAAGCAGAAGGACAAGTTTTAAGAAGCAGGAATATACTAGTGAATGATTGAGGATCGTGCAGTCATAAAATCTTGTATGTAACTGAATATTTAGTCTTTGAATGTGACAAGCATGCCCTAGAAATGTATGACAATTTCTGCCCTTTCTGAAATTCACTGAACAGTTTGGAAAGGATCCTCTAGCTTAGGGAGTAATGTTGGATCCCTGCAAACATAGGAGAGAGAATTGTCAGACCAAATTTTCTTAGGTTCAAACCAATGGTAAGGCTTGTCTGATGGACGAGTAACTTGATCTACACAATCAGGAACTAGACGAAGTTGAATGGGCTACGGTGCATGCTCTGCTTCTCCACTGGGTCCGAGAGGGACTCGCTATCTTATTCTTTTAAGCACTGCTTTTTCTTCATTGCATCTTCGTTTTCTAGTTTGAATGAAGTTAAGTTCATCCATACCTTATCAACTGGAATTTTTTTCTGGGGTTTCTGCAAGTCAGATGACATGTGACAATCATAACAGGAAAAACCATTTACATGCATGTCTTTGGCATGTTAATTATTGTTCTCTCTCTCTCTCTCTCTCTCTCACACACACACACACACACACACACACACACACATTTTGGCTTGCGCAATGGTTTAGAATTTGGAGTATTTTAGTGTTAGTAACATAGCTATTGTAATTGTAATGTTATGTGCACGAGAAGGGGAAGACTGAATCATACACCTTCCAAGTTATGGACATTGGTTTCATCTGCTGTCTGAATAAGGGTAAGCTTTAGAAAATGTTGGATTTTGTCATTTGGTTGGAAAAGTGCTTCGAGGGCTTGGTGGTTGCCCGTGGGGCACAATGAGGCTCATTTGTGCATTGGCAATTGCAATTGACAGAAAGGAGAAATCAAACTTTCCTTGAATCTCATTCTTGGATCTACAATCAGCTTTCATGGGCTAAATGATCTATGTGGTTGTAATGTACTTATATCATATTAAGACTGTCAAAATTAGGACTTTCTTTATATTTTGCTTATTATTGCAGATGCTGGGAGAGACCGCGGGGGGGGGGGGGGGGGGGAGGGAGCAGTGTAATAGCTGAAAGTTCAGTATGTTGGTCACACCTGTACATGGAAAGAATGCTTGAAGGATTCTTTCCAAGTTTAGGAGGTATTCACCCATCATACCTAGCATTATTTGAGTATTCCAATAGGAAAAGAAGCGGTGGTAGTAGGGAAGGGTCCTTCTCATGAATATCAAAATAATGATGAACTTAGAATTTGTATGACCAATTCATTTTGCGTACACTTGGGAGTTCTAATGAAGCCCCGTGTCTTGTACTTGGAAGATCAATGTGCCTGATATTGAAGGACTGAAAGGCCAGTGCTGGTCTCCTGTACTTTGGGTTTCAGGAGTGATTCAGAAAGGTTCATTTTGTTATATCTTCTAGTTTAAAGTACCATTTCATGGCATGAACATCTGACCTTCTCAGCTGTCTCAAAATTGACAATGTACCTTACTGCTACCATACAATAGGATCCTTATCTTGAGCCAACAAAGAAGGGTGAGCTCTCTTGTGGAGACCTTCACGTCAAATTTGGTTGCCTTGGCGTAATGAATCATTGAAATTTGAGATGATTGTAAATTATACTCTCTCTTATTCATCAGGAAAGTGTCTTTTTCTTGTGCTCCTTTTTTAAGGTTCCATGTATATTTATACAGCATGCATTCCTCTCTTCATCCTCTTGCTGGTTCTCTCTCTCTCTCCCCGCCATTCATGTACGAAGGAATATTGAAGCTGGAGGTTGTGTTGCTGGAAGAGGATGCAGCGGTGAATTCGCAGGGAAAAACCACCAATTTTATTTTACATCTATACATCAACAGTGTAAATCATAAATGACTCCAAAACCATAATTTAATTTATTGGATCATATGCTTTATTGCTTCTAGTATGGTCAGTTTATGGATGCCTACATTGATTGTGGCTGAAATTTGTACAAGTCGATTATTATTTGCACAGGTGCAAATCTCATGTATGTTGAATTGAGAGGAGACGAATAGTGGAAGAAAATATTATTAGGGTTTGTGAATGTGATGTAGGTACATTGAATGGTCGGGGTATGTAAATTCAATTAGCAAATGTGAGACAAGCCATCCGCATGCTAAATGTGTCACATTTTGTATAATATTCTTACCATTGTTTTGGTAATCAGAAAAAATAAAAATAACGACAGAGGTAATTACATGCAGATTATATGCATTATCGGACTCACTCCAAGTTGGTAAGATGTTCAATAATTAATTTTTGATACATATTTAGCTCTCTCTCTCTCTCTCTCTCTCTCTCTCTCTCTCTCTCTCTCTCTCTCTCTCTCTGATAAGCAAGGCTCCATGGCCTCCACGCAAGTACAACCATTCACAGCACGACCTTTTTTTCCTCTGTATTTTTAGGCAGAGATTAGGTAATGAACAAAGAGATTTTTTTTATCCTGAAATTTGAGGGAGGGAGGGGACAACAATTGTGCTCTTGAAACCTTTTTTTATTGTTTGATGAGAAGTTTCAGTGTAGACCTTTCTGTTATGGACACGTGTACTCCTCCTTTTATTTGTCTTTTTGACTTCTTTATTATTTCCATTTTTATTTTCTCACCTTCTCTCTCATTCTCTCTCTCTCTCTCATTTGTTCTTCTTGTAAAAGGGGAAGCCATCCCTTTAATCACACTTTGAAGTATTTGGAAACGGTAAGCAACTGATCACATGTTACTAGTTATCTTATTTCACTGCTTTAAGCATTTCTAGCGAGAGAGAGAGAGAGAGAGAGAGAGAGAGAGGTGGGTGTGCTTTAGATCCAATGAACTTGATAAGCACAGGAGTCTTTGTTGCTTAATCATTTTTGTGATTTTGAGCTTTTGATTTTTTCTTTTTCGCGTTTCATGCAGAACATTAGAAATATGTGCCGATGCTTATTTAGTTGATTGGTTGGATTTTGTGAAATCTTTGCATCTGGGTCTGAAGTTGAAAGATTCTTAACTTTGTTTCCATCGATGATTGGAGTGAATTAACGATTTTGGGTTTCATTTTCTTAAAGACCAGCTTCATTTTGCTTCCAATTTAGCTTATTTTGCGACCAATATTAATTTCTCTTGACTTTGCGATCGAGATCATTGTGGGTCATTTAGATCCTGAATCTGGAAAGAGAAGGATATGAAGTAGTTTGTTTAGTCATATGTTGTTGATTTGGTTGTGGAGTTTTGAAAGATTAATCTTAAAGATTGATAAAGCAAAAGGGTATTCATGGAAGAGATATCTCCACCGGTTGGTGTGCCATTTAGGATTGGGAATTTGATCTGTGAGGAGTCTGTAATAAACTCCCACATCAAAATTAGTGGGCTTAAGCTGATAGCAAGCACGGCGAACTTGTTATCTGAATCTGCAACCAAGTTGCCCTTGGAGCCCATTTTCAGCGGAGATGAGAATGGAAATTGTAGATATGATTTGGAGAATGAAGGTGGACAAAGTACTCGGTCTTTACTTGAAGAAAAGAAGGATTTTGAAGAACAAAGAGAAGAGTCGTCTAAGAAAGTGAGTGAAAATGGAAATGATATTCATCAGTTGCATGACAATTCAGACCCCCTGTCTGTGGCTGCTGATCATTGTAGTAATTCTGTTGAGGAATCTTTGGAGGTCAATTCTGAGATAAATTTGCTGATTTCTGAGGATATAGAAAAGAATGTTGTTAAGTCAAGATTTTCAGAACCAAAAACTGGGTCTCATCTGGTGGGTGATCTTTGCGTTGCTGAAAATTTTGTGGCTGGGATTGAAGTTGGTTCAGACACCAAATCATCTACTGAGCTGCCTGAACTACCTCAGGCAAAGAAGTTGAGGAGCTCATACAGCCAGAGTGCCAATGGTGTGGATTGTGTGCTGCTCTCAGGAGTTGCATCTCTCTGTGGAGGAAGATCTGAGATGGAAGACGCATTTGTTATTGCATCCCAAATCCTAAAATTTCCCGTGCAGCAATTGGCTGCTGACACGTCATTGAGCAGTGTTAGTGAGAATTTGGGTCATTCAACTGCCCATTTCCTTGGAGTCTATGATGGACATGGTGGCTGTCAGGTACCCTTCACTTTCTCTTATTAGTACTTTTTGTACTATGTTTCTTTATTATTCCTAGGTTCTCCAATGAGCCGATTTCTGATGGGGCTCGCATATGTAGGTTGCTAACTATTGTCGAGAGCATATCCATCTGGCTTTGGCTGAGGAGATGGGAAGGGCGCAAGAGGGTATTTTTCACGGAGGCTTTGGGGATAACTTGCAGGAGCAATGGGAGCAAACCTTCATCAAATGCTTTTTGAAAATTGATGCTGAGATTGAGCCAATTGCATCTGAGACAGTGGGGTCGACTGCAGTAGTTGCTGTAATTTGTGCAAGCCATATCATTGTTGCTAACTGTGGTGATTCAAGGGCAGTCCTTTGCCGTGGAAAAATAGCTATGCCATTGTCAATAGACCATAAAGTAGGGCACCTTGTTCTCCTTCAAGGTTACTTGTTCCAAGTTTGAAAGCTTGCTCATGCATAATTAGAAGACTAATGTCCTTTTCTGTTTATTGTGATTTCAGCCTGACAGGGAAGATGAGCGTACAAGAATAGAAGCTGCGGGAGGGAGAGTAATACAGTGGAATGGTTTTCGCGTTTGTGGGGTTCTTGCAATGTCAAGATCACTTGGTACGTATCTGCCATTTCCTAGATCCTTGTTGATATGTGCTTGGCATGAATTCCTTTTGTAATGTTGTAGGTGTAGCTGTAAGTTGAAGAGATGAATTGAGTGAGCCAGATGCTATTTGCTTGTTGCAGTTAGGTGATATAAGATTCTCAAAAGAATTAAGAACAATTTCTGCTTTTAAAACAATAGACATGGAAGTATCTGCATTTTTGCATTTGATTTTGATGGAGAAGCTGTATGTTTGTCTAAATAATGAAAATCACATGAACAATTGCAACTGTGGTGGAGAAGTGTGGTACTTCAGTATTATTAATTATATTACCCATAAGTAGCTATTTTACGGTTCATTCCTGATTCTGAAAATGCTGCTCTATACATATGATATGAGAGAAATGTAAGCTTTAGTCTTAGTTATATAGACTAATACTGTCTGGTACTTCCTCAACATGACCAGGACGAGCTCAGAATCCAAGGGTAGAGTTAGGGTGCTTTTAAGCTAATGTCATGTAAAACTTCGAAGACCACGAAAGCTTGTGGTCTGTTATGGATAATTCTGTGTTTAATGAAGTTTAAAAATACATTCCATCATGTGCATCGTTATTCTCCTGCTATATGTTATTTTTCCTATTCCTATTAATATTATAATAATACGGTGCGTGACAGATTTGATTAAACAAGAAAGACAAATGGGAAAGTGCAATTATGGGTTCTTAATGGGTGGTTATTGAGTAGCTTTTTTTTTATTTATTTAAATTTTATAATTCCAATTTTATCCAGTCTTAATGCTACCAAAAAAATTGTCAAGTTGTGATGGGAGGTGAATGCCAAATTGATGTGTTTGTTCTCTTTATTCTAAGATTTTGAAGGTAAAAAAACTTGCGAATATATTCAAGCAAATCCCATAGTTCTTACTGCGGCTATTATTGTGGGGGAGATCTTAGCCATCTTGATAGAACTTTTTGTGATAGGGTCTCAATGATTCATTTTGAGCAATGTATTCCATTATAGATCGTTTGTGTTTATTCCTATTGTACAGATATATATGCTGTACTGCTAGGATCAGATTCCTATCTGGTTTGAGATTCTCATTCACCTTCAAACTTGGCATCTTCTCTCGCTCTCCTCAGGTGACAGATATTTGAAACCATGGGTAGTACCAGATCCGGAAGTGATGGTTATTCCCAGAGCAAAAGAAGATGAATGCCTTATCCTTGCAAGCGATGGTATTTGGGATGTCATGACAAATGAGGAGGCTTGTGACATGGCAAGGAGGAGAATCCTTCTGTGGCATAAAAAGAATGGCACCCCACCTTGTGCGGAGAGAAGTGGAGGATTTGATCCTGCAGCTCAAGATGCAGCCAATTACCTCTCGAAGCTTGCCCTACAAAAGGGTAGCAGAGATAATATCACAGTGATAGTTGCAGACTTGAAAGCTCATAGGAAAATTAAAAGTAGAACCTAATTATAAGTTCTACCATATTGAAGTCATAATGGTCCTTAACTTGGTTAATGGTGTACCAACAGCCCATTAGACGCCTTTTTTTTTTTTTAACTTGGGCTATGTTGGTCACTGATAGATATCTGAAAAGGTGTCATCTGGTATCTGAAGTGTCTTATGGGATCCAGAATTAACATTATGCAGAGTTTCCTTTGATTTGTCAGAGATTTCCCTTTGGAGATTGAGCTTGATAGATATTGTGCAAGATCTCTGGTTATATTTGAGATTTAGTCAGAAATCGAATACAGTGGCTTTGCTTCATTTGGCTCCAGTGATCCAACACTTCCCAAATGAATACTGTGGCACATCAATACGCGACATTCTAACTCCGTCAAATAAGTCAATTAAGGTATAAGCCTCTTTAAGGCTAGCAGAGACAGAGAGAGAGAGAGTCCCGAATGCTTGTAATGATCCACGATCCACAATCCACGTAAAGTTTCTTTGGCCTTGTTTTGTTGCTTGAAGGGGGTGGAAAGACGGGGTAGTTGGAATCGACTAGTTTCCACTTTTAGTCCAACAGTTCTGGCTTAATCCAAGTCTGGATCATGATTTCAAGTTGCGTTAGTATACACGGCATCCTTTTGTATTCAAATCTCAAACTCAGCCGATAATTTCTCCGAGGTCCGAGATTAAATCCACGAGTATTGCACTAGAAAAATTTTGAATCCAAACAAATTATACTCAGAAAGTTTTGAACTGGCGTAGCTTAGAGTTTGCCTCGTACACATGATTTATAAGACTGTTGTTTATGAGTATAATGGCTTGAGAATTCTACCATTAATTTTTTTTTTTTTTTAAAGAATCAGCATACCAATAACCTGAAAATTTTGCTAAATCAAGACATTCACGTCTCCATACATGTTATCAACAGCCTCCTCTTCGAGGTCAGAATTGATTAATCTTGTTAAACAGTACATAACTTATCAACATCCTCCAACAGACAATTCAAATACGGATTTTTCCCTGGTCCTTGGGATGAAAAATAAAATTTTCAAGCATATCTCATGACTGCAATTCATACAATGCACATTATACAGCAAAGTAAAATCTGTAATTCATACAATGCACATTATACATCGTAAACCATGTCTTGCTTGAGCTGGTTCATGATCCTGCCCATCACTCTTGCAGCTGATTCTTCTTCTGACCTGGGATTCAGCAAAGTGTTCTCAGCTAGTGCATGTAAGTAATTAGAAAATGTTTCCAGCCGGAGGTTCATCATATTTCTCCTCTTGTAGATTTCTGGAAGACCACAGTCAATGAAAATTGTACCACTGTGTGGAAAAATGTGAACATCAATTAAGACACATGAATGACACGGGGTTCATAGCTGGTATGCAGTAAGATAGACAGGCCAGACTTGTAGAATTGAAAATAACAAGTTCACTTTATCAGATAATTAGCCAACAGGCTTCTGGGGAATGCGCAATATTTGAAATGCATGCCACATGCCCAGCAAGAAAATAAGCTGATAAATGTGAGTGCCATGTGAGTAAATAATTCATATAAAACATTCACTTTAATTGAATTAAAAACCAGAAAAAGCATCTATTTCCTCCAAAACAAGACCCAGGGAAGACACATTCTACAACTAAAACAAGGGAAACGAAACATTAGATAGAAGAAAAAGTGTCATACCAGGTAAGTTACTAAAAGGTTGCCAGCGGAGACCCTACACTGGTGAAGTAAGCTGCAAGGTCAATGTTCAAGTCTTTATACATGTTAATGAAAGGATGTCTCTGCGTTCACACAAAACAAATCAAATGTCAGTGCCCAAAGGGTAATATATACTATTACATAATTTATGATAGTAAAAGCAGCGACTGTATCTACCAGTAGGTCGATTGCTGGCTGTCTCTCTCTTGGGTCCTTCTGTATGCTGAAAAAGAAATAAACTATACATCAATTACTAATTCACAGATCTTCAAATCGATATAAATACAAAAGTCACTACAAATCTACTCGTACAGATGCAGGGCATAAAGGTTTAACAGGTACATTTATGAAAAGAAGACATGCTCTTGTTTACGGTGTTTATAAAGAAATCAAAGATGGGCGAACTTGGAAACTGGTTAAAACTCGGTAGACCTTTCCCTTTATTGTTTTCTTTCTGTTATGGATGGCACTATTACCAATTTCAGGTAAAAATCTGCGTACCAAACATGTGAGATTCTACAGTCCAATCTCATCAGTTCTTCCATTTTACTAGTTGTCAATATATTTATGTTGCCACAAGTTACCAGCATTAGGTTCTATGCGATATTTCAAGCAGGCAAGAGTGGGGCTAAGTCAACGAATATGTTCTCCACTCTTTAGATATATTAATGAGACCATAAATCGACAGCAGCTAACCATATTCTAGAATTTTAAACTTTGTAGCATTTTGAGCTCACAAGCATGTTACTAACTTGGAAGATGAGATATTTACCATGCAGAAATAAAGGAGCAGAATTCGGGAGAGAATTGATCAGTTGGGGCAGTAGGCGTTGGTTGATCAACAATGGCAACCATGAGCTCATAAAAGCTTCTCCATTCTTCCCCCTCTGGTGGAGAATATGGAAAACAACCCGTGGCACACTGTAGCAACACCAATCCCAAGCTCCAAATGTCACTCTTGTAACCATAGGAGCCTCCACTAATTCTTTCAGGCTACAGACATTTGCAGACAAAAACCAACCAGAAGTTTGATAATTATTCATTTAATCCAGTATGATCACACAGAAGAGGCATGGAGTGGGAACTTAATGGATAATCGTGGAGGAGGTTATAGGGAATACTAACCGACATATAGTTGTATGTGCCAACAAAAGTATTTGCCTGTCCAGAGGTACTTTTCAGAACTGCACTTACACCAAAATCAGTGATCTTGACTTCCCCTCTATGATTTATCAACAAATTAGATGGTTTTACATCTCTGTGGATAATGTGCTTTTCATGGTGGAGATACACCAAACCCATGAGTACCTGCATTTAGTAGAAAACCGGTGATTGTTTTGCAGCAGAAACCATGCTCCTAAAAGATCAAAAATCATAAGATGCATCCACTTGACCAGCAAAAATTTGGTAGAACCATTATTTCAGTGGTAGAGCCAGGGGGAGCAAGGGGGCAGGGAACTGCTCCCCCTGAAGTTTTGGGGGGGGAAAAATTAATATGTACACTTTTAGCAGCATATCTGATAAGGGCATAGAAATGCCACTAAAAGTCACATAAATGATGCTAAAAGTCTTTAAAATGTCATTGGAATCCTTTAAAATGTTTTTTGTGCTCTAAAGTTTATATCGTTTGTCCACCCCAGCCCCCCAACATTTTGCACTTGGCCCCCTCTAAGATAATTTTCTGGCTTTGTCCCTGATTGTATAAGGGTCATTTAGAAAATGGAAACGATTTCATCAAATAAAGTCAATATGGCTAAGCTGTTCTCTTGACATATACACTCAGATAACTTTCTCATTAAAATGGGATGGAGGATGTTTCTCTTTCTTGTCACACAATCAAGAACCATATTAATAATATGTTTTACCTGCTTACATATTGCAGCCAGATATGGTTCTGGAATGGTTCTAACTTTTCTCAAAAAATCTGCCAGAGATCCCCCATCCATGTACTCCAATATAATGGAAATGGCACCATTGTCATAAAAGGACTGGTAATACACAACAACATATGGACATTGAGATGACTGATTAATTTTCAGTTCCTGTACTATCTGCCTCCGCGCAGACTCCTGAATATTCATTTGGATAACCTGAATGTTGGGAGAATTTCAGAGCTAAACTTTGAAGATCAAAACAAAAAATGTATACTGAAGACAGAAGTAAGAGATCATGCTTGCACATATATCAAATATAAGAATGCAATCGGTACTTCATAGCTCCAACTGACAAATTTGTTTGCAATCTCTCTCAAAAAACACAAGGACCTTAATTTTAGTCTTCTAGAACTTTCTATAAAAGCTCAAATGACAAACTTAATTGATGGAGGACTTCAACTGACAACATATATGATGCACATTTCAAGACTTGAACATCTAATGGCACAGCAACAACAAATTTATGCATCTAAGCTCAATTAAATATCAACCAGAACTTCAAAAAAAAAAAAAAAAAGCAAAGAAGAGAAGTACAGAGAACTGCTAGCTAATATGCTGATTTACGACAATCTGGCTTAACAATGAGCAACTGACTAGAAGGCAGTTGGGAAGCATGCAACCAAAGAGGATTCGGTCTAAGAGAAGAACTTACTAACAGATTTCAGATAAAATGCATACATACCTTCAAGGCAAAGAACTGGCCAGTCCATTTGTGTTGTACCAACTGGACGATTCCACTACTTCCTTTTCCAATGACTTTAATCAAATCTATATCAGCCAAACTCAGCTGATCATCCGTTGGTCTTATAGGAGGTGGCTAAATCAAATATGCATGCAAATCAAACAAAATAACAATTTCAAGTAGAGAACAGACCACTTTAACCATACAAGCAAAATATGCATATAATCTTCAAACCAAAAATGCGCCACAAAGTTCAGTTCTTTCTGGAAACTTTACATTAACAACTTTATGATATGACCAGGTGACCCGAGTGTCCGACCCCATAAAAAATTAAAAGGGCTATAGCTCAAATGCCCATTAATATGGTAACATTAGTTACTAACCAATCAAACATTTATACAATGACCATTTTATCTCAGTTGCTTAATATGAAAAGAAATTATCTTTCCATTGAGAAATATAAGGAAGTATTAGGAGAAAAATTCTTTCTAAGTATAGGAAAAGGAAAAGGAAAAGAAAAAGTAAACTCAAGCAATGACAAATAGCATTATCATTTATTCCATGGTGAATACAAACCTTCGGTCCAATGAAACAAAGTAACAAAGGTGGCAGTTTTCTCTCACTAAGGCATGAACCCAATAAAAACCCCCAATTGCAAGAACTTTAGGCAAAACCCTACAGCCAAAGTGTACACAAGTTGAGGGATGGAGCCCTACAACAACAATAACCTGAGCCTGAATCCCAATATTTGAAGTCGACCATTTGAGAGACAAGTATGGAGATGATTTTAAAAAATAAAATAAAATAAAAAAAATAAATTTAAAAATTAAAAAAAAACAAATAAATATATATAATATATTGGTTTAATTTAATTTGATTTGTGCGGATTCTTCTGCGTTAGTTATTTTTATCCAAGACCATATTCTTATCTAAACTATTAACTATCATGTCTTTACGGATAACTTGTATATAAATTTTTAGCGGTCTACCTTTAAATTTTACTATATCTCCAAAATTTAAGTTCTCGATTCTCCTAACCGATGCGTCGTTAAGTTTTCTTTGTACATGTCCAAACCATCTCAAGCGACACTTTCGCATCTTATCCATAATCGAACTAATTTTCAACTTGTTACGAATCTCTTCATTTCTAATTCTATCTCTTCTAGTTTTGCCACACATCTATTTAAGTATTTTTATTTTTGCTACATCCATTTTTTGTTCTTGTTATTGTTTAATAATCCAGTACTTAGTATCATACAATAGTGAGGGTTTTACCGCGATTTTATAAAACTTTTCCCTCAAATATAGTGGTATCATGCGATCGTAAAGAATTCCGGATGTCTTTCTCTATTTCATCTAACTCGCTTGAATCTTATAATTTACGTCTCCATCTATTTTTGCAATCATTTTGAATGATAGAATCAAGATATCTAAATCGTTCACTTTTTGATACATCTTGTCCATCTAATCTAATCGTTTCTTCATCATTCTGATGATTGTCGCAAAATCCACATATCATATACTTAGTTTTCGATCTACTCAATTTAAATCTTATGGATTCCAGTGTGATTCTAATTTATTACTAATATTCTCCCTAATTTCATCAACCAACACTATATTATCTACAAAAAATATACACCATAGTATTTCATTTTGGATGTCTTTTGTGATTTCGTCCATCACTATTACAAAAATGATAGGATTTAATGTCGAATCTCGAAGGAACCCAATATTAATGGGGAAACTATCATTTAGACCCCTGCAAGTTCTTACATTGGTTATAGCTCTATCATACATATCTCTAATAATATTAATGTAAATCAAGGAGATTTCTTTCTTTTTCAGCGTCCACCACAATACGTCTCCAAGAACCTTATCATATGTTTTTTCTAAGTTTATGAATACCATATGCAGATCTCTCTTCTGTGCTCTATACATCTCCATCAAATATCTTAACAAGTGGATTGCTTCCATGATATATTTTTCTGGCATAAATCCAAATTGATTTTGAGATATATTTATCTTCGATGTCAATTTATACTCTATCACTCTCTCTCATAGTTTCATGGTATGGCTCATAAGTTTAACTCCTTTATAGTTAGAGCAATTTTGTATTCTCCTTTATTCTTATATAGTGGGAATGTCATCCGATCCTATGTTTTATTATTTTTCATTCTCTTTAAAGCCTCCTTCACTTCATGAGAATCTTACACTTAAAGTTTCTATTAATCTCTTTTACAGGTATCTCGATATTTTCTATATTTGTTGTATTCTTAACATTAAAGAGATTATCAAATAATCCTACCAATTTTCTTATTTTCTATTATCTGTTGTACTCTTAACATTAACTAGGGATGGAAGCCTAATTCCTCATTTTCTATTTCACACTAAACTTACCAATAATTCAACTTTCTTATTTTTCTTGGCAATAGCCAACAGCGACAAGACAAAACGCTGTTTGGCCCAGGACCTCAAAGATAGGCAAATTCTAAACCATTCAGGGTGACCCCCTGAGCCATAGCCCTTGGTCTTGCAATATTCAGCTTACAAATACAAGAAAGCCACCAAATTACCTATAGAATACATGTAAATAATTCCCAAAAAAAGAGGGAAAAAAAAATCTCACCGCTTCGACAGGATTTTGGGATACCATTCGAAGACCATCCCTGTTCACCAGCAAATCTCCATCCATAAAAGTCCCACTTTCCGTCCTAAAAATAATAATCATTATAAAAATTAGGGCTTCTAGATAAAATTTGGGTTGTTTATACAAAAACCCATCAAACCAAATCCCAGAAGCAAAAACTGTACAGAGAAAGGGGGAGAGAGAGAGAGAGTTTACAGAAATTTAGTGATGGAGACTTCATCAGAGGTAGGGAGAGAGAGCCTGAGATCTGGGTTCAAGGGGTTTCTCCTCATGATTGAAGAAATTGATGACGTCAACGTGGTTTCTGAACAAGCTCAAAACTTTTATGAGGTTGGTTTTACAAATTACACAAAAATACTATCAGTATTGCACAAATACAATGCCATAAATGCGTCGGCGTAGAAATACAAACTTACATACAAATATATAATGGATATAGAGAGAGAGAGAGAGAGAGAGAGAGAGAGAGAGAGAGAGGAAGAAAGATAGAGAAGGTTTTGGGGTTTGTGGTTTTGATTTTATTGGGGTTGGTGGTGAGACGAGTAACCATTAGAGGAAACAAAGAGGAAGCAAAGAAGAAGCAGTGTAGAAGGCGACTCGACGCAGACACGTTCCCTTTTCTTCATTTTTTATCATCACTTCACTGTGATTCAGCTCTCTCTCTCTCTTCTTTTTTCTTTTCTTCTTTTGTGTGATTTATTTTTTTGGTTGAAAAGTACAAGTCCAGAACTAGGTAAGGGCTGACTTCAGCTGAATTCGGTTCTAATGCTCACTATTCTGAATTGTTGGAAAACTTTTTTACGCCTAATTTTTCTAATAATTTTTTTATAATAACAAAATACCATACATAATATATTTAATTTAAATTATAATTATTATTTAAAACATAGGATGTCAAAAGCTTATTCTCTCAAATCAGGTAACCCATGCACCAATTATTAAGCAAAAAAATAATGAAAATGGCAAGTGGAGTGTGTAAAATGACTTTAGAAACATTGGGTAATTGGGAGGCTAAACATAGTTTTGGCTGAAGGGGGGGGGGGGGGGCGAAAGTGTAGATGTAGTGCTTCTTACCGCAATGAGAGAGAGACTGCCACTATGCCGAGTTCTTCAAAAAGGCTGGTTGCGAGTTGCCCACCATAAGATGGTGAGATTGCTGATCACTGATGGATCTCCTCTTTGCCCATTTCATCAATTACTCTTGCTGCAAACCCTTCATAAAAAAATAGGTGTTTAACTCCACTGAACCAATGAAAAGGGAGATTTTTTTTGTTAGTTTCAAGAAGAAAAAAATTATAGTTATGTAGATCATATATGTATATATATATATGTGTGTGTGTGTGTGTGTGTGTGTGTGTGTATGTGTCATGTGTGAATTTGAGAGGGAGATATTAAATGGACTAAATTTAATTAGGTTTTAAACTTTAGTATTTTCTTTAAATTATTAATTTGTTTTAAAAGTATTTTCCTAAATTCAAAAGTATTCAAATTTTCAAAATTTGTAATTTTTATACTAACTATTATACGCTGAATTTAATTTATAAATAATTTGGTCTATGTAAAAATATTTTAAAAAAATACTAATACGTGAAAGAAGAAAATTTAGTGAGGTAATTTTTATCATAAATTTAGAACATAATTTTATAAAAATCAACTAACTCAACTCAATTTAACTCTCATGTTAGATCGAAGACTTGACATTGAATCTCACACACAAAAAGATTAAGACTTGTGAGATCTATAATATAATTTTTTTGGTTATATAGCTTAATTGTCTTTAAATTCAAGAGAAAATATATCATTAAATATAAAGCAAGCCACAAACCGATAATTCAAGAAAGCAAGTGTAAAATGGGAACCACCATACATTATCCCCCAGGCTTTGAATGGTCAAAAAGCACACCAGCATTTTCCTCTGGGAATGTCCAAAGCCGGGGTGTGTACGTGGAACGGTGAATTTAAAGCAAACTTAAGAAAATTTTGAGGAAGTTTCATTGTTTTCTCCTTTGGATCTTACCTGGCCGAAAATGGTAGTTAAACAAAAAGAGGTCTACAATGCAGCAAAAAGTAGAAGATCCAAGCACGTGGGAAGGGAGAGAGCCCCTCACCAACTCTTCTTTGGCTGCAACTCCAAAGTCAGACCCATCTTCGGATACCCATCTTGACTAGCTTTTTGAGACCACAATTTTAGCAGGCATTGTGAAAGTAATCAAACCCCCCACAAGTTTTTGCCTTCATATTTGTTCTCACAAGCATGAACTTGACACTTGTGCCCACCCTATGGCAACAAACATCCAGAACATGATGGGGAGAGACGGATAGAGAGTTGGATATCTCATCTCTTGTTTTATGCGGCTCAAAATTTCTTGAAAATCGTAACCATGGAGGGTTTTTCAAAAAGCTGTTGGGTGCTTTGAAGTTACATGTGAATAATTATGTACAAAATTTCATGTAAATTAAACCTATTTATAAATAATTAATTAAGATCTTGGATAAAGTGTGATCCTTTAATGCGTAAAGAATTAAATGATAATTTCGATTTTTGAGACGAGTAATAATAAAAATATTAAAAGATAACGATTATCATATAAATATATTAAGAAATAATAAAACTGTCTTTATATAATGATTATGATACTTAGATTACATATAACTTTCATTTTTTTTCCTGCATCCCCTCGTTTAAAGAGAAAATTGAAAGAAAATTACCAATCACACAACTCCCAACAGGTGATTATGGAGTCATGTATGCTTTTGGATCTAATAATTTTTTTGATGATTTAATGTGAAATGTTGAATATATTTAAAGATGAGGGACTTCATCAAATAAGAAAACCAAGTTAATTTCTACACTGCAATTGTCAATAAAATATAGTTGCTAATATAGGAAAAGTTACAGCAACTATGAAACCATAGTCAAATGACTTCATGGTTTCAGAAATCAGGGACCACCGTCCTCAAAGGGACAGTATTGTAACCACAACTATCTCTATCAATCCTGTAATGTAGGATTCAAACCTCATATAATAAAAAAAAGAAAAAAATCAGGGACCACCGTAACATCCCTCCAGGTCTAGTAAAATGAAAAATTTGTCAATCACTTCAGTCAACTCTCAGCTGGAGGAGGCACTGGAGGGTCATAGTAGAGAATAGTCCATGCTTCAGCTCCATCCCCACACTTTTAAATGGGAGTGAAAGTGACTGATTATCGCGTTTAATCATCCATCGAACATTGCCATCAAGAAGCAAAGAAAACAATTTCTGCAGAGATCTCCAACTAATATTGACATCAACAAGCGAAGAAAAGAACTACCAGATGTCCAACTGAATAAACAGACAAAGCTTCTTATAGCTTCTCAAACAAATTAAAAGGATTAAAAAACACCCAACACTTACCATACCACAACCACCTAAGACATTTCTATCTTAGCCTCACATAAGTGGCAAAAAACCAGAGTTAAACTGAATTGCTCCTGTTACCTGGCAGAGGGCGAGCCCAACATAATGATCATCAGGTTCAGCAGGATCACAACAAATATCTATGCATGTTCTCTTTATAATTAGTCGAGCGCTCTTTTTCACATTAATATTTGCAGGCAATATAAGCTAGAAATACGTAGAGAAGCACAAGATAAAGGAGGAAAACAAGGAACAATATCAATAACTAGCAATGAGTTTCAGCATACTCAAATCAGTTCAATACTGAGTTCTCTTTGGGAAGCTGAGCATAAATAGAATATGATGAAAAAAAAAATTCAAACTGAGAACCTGAAACAAGCCACCAAAAAAGGCATAATATTATTGTGTTCCACAATATTTATACAGCAAATATTACCTCTTCATGCCATGGCATTTACAAATGTCTCCCATATATACCAATTCATACCAAGCATCACCGTAACAACTGTCAACATGTGTAAAAAATATCCTACTCACTAGTGCTGATAAGATAGCTTCAAGATTCGACCAGGTTGAAAGAAAATCTAGATAGAAGCTGTGGTACTCCAGATATTATCGGCCCATATGTCTACAAATACAACAAATTAATTGCATTAATCCCAAAATAAAATACATGAAACCTCAAAATATTCTTGGGTTTACTAAAGTTCTCAATAAATAGAATTCAAATTGGCATATTACTGTACCTTGATGCTTTCATGGACTTGGCATAATGGAACAGCCAGCAATTTTTGGTTTTTTGGTACAGTAAATCTTTTGCTCTCTGGCAACCTTACAAGAAAGAGTTTCGTGCATTCCTACAAAACCAAAAGAACATATATAAATTCAGTGCCACAAATAGCACTGGAAGTCATACATAAGAACAATGAAATAACCAAATACCTTAGGCCACTTTACATTAGGGGGCAAGAATGGATATTGCAACGTCTCAAAATCGGCTCTCCACCACATTCCAATGCATTCTCCAACCTAAACATTATAAATTAGGCATCTTCTCAGAACAGAACAGAAATCCTGCAATGAAGTGCTATCATAGACAGAGAAATACCTCCCAATCAGTTTCCTGGCCATCTTGACAGCAGTAGAGCTTGCTCGAAAGCTTCCGCTTCAATCCAACGATATCTGAAAAGATAGATTAAGTTGAATGAAAACTTAAAACCTTTTACAAATGTCAGGTCTGGAATCTCCATAACTTGCATCTTGACAGATAGTGATGTACCTGATTCATCAGGCCTCACTCGACCACCAGGGAGCCTATAGATTGAATTCCGCTCTTGTAAAAGCAACAAATGAGGATGTTTGAACAACTCAACCTGATTAGAGTTGGACAATGCACCAAGGCCTTGTTTGAGTACAACATTAAATTTGAACATACTATATTTCAAAATAAATGATAAGGAAACAATTTCTTTTCCTTTTTTCATTTTGTGTACGAGGAAAAATTGCTCCTACCCTAAGTAACATGGACGGAAGTAAATCAAACATTCAAACTGACAATATTTTACATGGTTCGGCCAACATAGCTAGATCATCCTCCACTACCATTACCATTACATTCCATTTAATCATTACAACTATCAAACAATCTATTCTCCTCACAATCACTTGACACAACCACTCCCACAACCTAATTACACTCTTGCTCAAAGTTATATTATCCGATGTTGGTAACACTCTAGCCCTGCGGTCAGTTAAATCATTAATTGAAAACAGGCACCCCAACACCATCGCCATGTAAATTGAAAATTTATACAGAAGCTCACCCATTGAGGCTTGTCAAAAGTTCTCACTCATCATCCAATATATTATCAAAACAATGTTCGTATTGGCTTCTCCTTATTTTTTTTTTCTTTCCATTTTCTTCATCGTTCATTCAACAAAGGAACAACGTAGCCTACGATGATAATCTGTTTCACAGACCCACGTAGTAATTAGCAAAACCAAGACCAAGCACAACACCATTCTAGTTCCTAAGATCAACAAAAGAGTCCGCTTATTTTCCAAATAAAATCCTAGTACTAAATTATCATTCATAAAAACATAGAAATGCCGCCTAAAATTACCAAACACGCGCCAAAAAGAATGGAATTTGAGAAGAAACAGAGGGAAGAAGTAAACTGACCAACATAACTGCTTCCACACAAGTCCTCATTCCATGAGCAGCATAGCTGCAACAAAACAACAAAATTTATTGAAAACAGAAAATCCAGAAAATTAAAACCCAGAAATTGAAGAGAGAGAGAGAGAGACAGAGAGAGAGAGACTTGGATTTGAAACGTTGAATTCGATCGGACAAGGTTTCATCCTTGAAAGGAACAACGACATCCGCGGAACCGAAGTAGTAATAACTGAGAGGGTAAATGTCGATCACGTGACTTGGATTTGGATTCCCATTTCCGTTGATGTTGTCTTCCATCCTCTCAATCCAATTCAAAATTTCCTGAAATCTAGAGAGAGAGAGAGAGAGAGAGAGAAAGAGAGCGAGAGAGCGAGAGAAGAAATGTTGGGAATATAGTAGAGCAGGAAAAGTAGTGAGGGAACACACGTGTCTAATTGTGAATAGTAGTGGGTCTCGCAAGTGGGGTATCGAGAGAGCTCGGATGGTCTTGATCTTAGCCAGAAGGCCGAGAAAGGCATAGAGAGCTCTGATGTGATGGGCGGTTATATGTCAATATTTTGTGGAGAGAGAGAGAGAGATGATGGGCTTTCTCTTGGGTTGAAGTTCAGGAAGCTTTATTGGGCCATTAATCAAGTTTTGGGCGGTGTGAACGACCCAGCCCCCTTTACCTTTTGATTTTTTTTTTTTTTATACATACCAATACTTGAACATGGGTTTATTACATGAGGCGGGGGGAGAAGTGTCACTTGAACCAAATCTCTTTCGCACCCAGCCCTCTTTACTGCTCTGTCTTGGAAAATTTCCTGTGCCCGTTATATTTATGATCTCTGATTTGGTTTAGAGTTGGTTTTTTTATTATTTTATTAATTATTTTTTCCTAAAGGTTTTAATTTTATCTCGATTTTTTTAAAAATTTTCAAAATTAAATCCACGTGTCTTTTACATAAGACAAATTATTAGTATCAACAGACGGCCATTCTTTTCTATTATTTTTTATAAAGAAAAATATAAATTCAAAATTTTAAATCAACAATAGCCGGTAAAAATACTATAAAATCTTTTTTATTTTTTGAAATTCCATTTAAGAAGTTGACATTAATTGAACTTTATTTCTATATATAAGAAGTTATTAATATGATAATATAATTTAAATTCTTTTTATACAAATATTTAATTTTTACTTACAAAATTTTATGTCTTATATCAATTATTTTATTTTAATTAAAAATATTATTTATAAAATAGAATAAAAATTAAAAAAAAAATTAAAATTTTCTAAACACCGCCCAAGCTATTTAATCTAAAAAATAATTATGATCGGCCTATGAAGGACGGTGACATTTCAACCACGAGTCAGGAACTAAGGATCTGTACATCCTTCTTATAATCATCACAAGAAATCCTTCCTTTTATTGCCTTTCTTCATAAGTATTCTCTGTCACGAATAAATACCATAATATTAAAAAAAAAATTACCATAACGTGTAAAAGAATTATCATAAATCTTGTTTTATATCTGAAAATAAAAAATTATGATAATTAAATATAAAATAATTAAAATTATATGTAAATGATATCTACCCCATTGAATCCAAACCAATAGTAAAATACCTCAAATGAATGTGGGATCCTTTGGAGACTGATGTGTAAAGAGACCCATACCCACGATCGTTGAAGTTTAAGGAAAAACATATCACAAAATGAAATAGATCGGAATGAGTCATCAGGATGGTTCACACGGTAATTTTTTTTTTTTTTTTTTAATTTGATTTGATTTAATTATATTTTTATGTTAAAAAAAAAAAAAGAAATAGATGACAGTCAAGCTCAAATTTTGTGACCAGACGGCACAAAAGTTAGGCGGGGGAATATGACGGCAAAAGTCGGCCATAGAAAGGCAGACTAAATCTTAGGTTGGGTATTAATAAATCTTGAAGACTTTTAAACCGCAGAACCAATAAGAACGAGTCAACCGAGTGATCTTATATTGGTCAATCTAAGATGATGAACTGCGAAGGAGAAGATAATTGCCATTAGGAGAAGATAATTGCCATTTAAAATAATCAACAAATACGGGGATGAGAATATGGGGATGCTTGAAAATGAAAAATGGAAACTTGAAAGAAAAAAAAAAAAAAAAGAAAACGAGAGAGAGAGAGAGAGAGAGAGGTTCAATTTTCACTGCCTTGCTAATGAGGGCGGAGGGAGCATTGCGTGTTCTCTAACTAAATAATTTACTCTCTCCCTCTCTCTCTCTCTCTCTGTGACCTGAGAGAAGAAAACTGTGGATCGTTTGGAAGAATTTGTCCTCAGTTTCAGCTCTTCGAGGCAAGCACTTTATACCCAATTCCCGTTTCTTTAATTTGCCCTTTCTATAATTTTTTTCCACATAGTTAGTCTTTTTTTTTGTTAATTTTGACGTGGGATTTCGATTTAGGTTGGAGATTTTGTTCCCGGTAGTGTGAATTCTTGTTATTGGTGTAATACAATTGAGATTGTAGACATAGTTAATGGGTTTTGATTAAAAACCTACATATTTGACTTCATTTTTTCATTTTTTTCCTTTGTTGTTTTGGGATGTGCAATTAAAGACTGCCTATTTGACTGTCAGTCTTTGTTATAGAAAATTTGGTTCTTTCTGTATTCAGGACTTGGAAGATTGCTGTCGCCAAGCATTCATGACATGTTTAATTTCTGCTATTTTTTCCCCAATTTTTCTTTTTTATTTCTTGTAATGGTGCACAGGTGGTGTATTTGATTGAAAATATATGCATTTACCTCTAGATGTACTGGGTGGTGCTACACAAAAGCAGTTTGTTTTTACTCATCAAATAGAAATCTTGTGGACTCTAGAGCTTGATACAATAATGCCTGTGATACGAAGGAAGAGATTACAGATGCATGCTTTGGTTCTTTATTTTATTTTTTGCATAATAGTAGGAATCTGTGCCACTGCCCCTCAGGTGCGCAATAATATACACCTTGCTTTTCATTCCTATAAGAGGTATGCCGAGCAAAGGTTGTTATGTGCCTTTTCTTATACGACAGACACATTGTGCTGTTTTGAGTTAAGCACTGTTGTGATTGTGTTAAAAGCAAAGGGGCTTAAGGTACAATTGTGTTCATAACCCACGATCCATTTGAATTACTAGAGCTTGCATTCTAATCCTTACCAACAAATATCTCTTGGGTTTCCTTTGTATTCTTTTGGCAATGACATGGTAGATAAATTCCTGCTCAAGTTATGAGTGGGCAGTTTTGAAACTGAAATTGTATGTGTTATCTCTGGAGCAGGTAGTTTAGAGGGTGTGCAGCTGAACTGGGGACATTGATTAACCTATTTTGCCAGCTCTAGGTCCTATGGATAAGAGTACTCAACTCTCTCTTCTTTTTCTTGCTTGTACTTGTAATGGTTTTTGCATTTGTAATTGCATCACGGTGTTGTTTATTCATTTATTTATTCTCATGCTCGGGCATGTGATTAGTTATAATATTGTATGTTCTAGACAGCATGTTTTAGATTTCTTGTATGGAGATGTGATTTTGTTTATGTGAATTGAATAGGTGTACAACTAGGGTTTAGAAGGACAGGATATATACTAGGCTATTTAATTCTTTTTGATGTGGCAAATCTTCATGAGTTGACTTTGAACTTCAATCGCATGGCCTATGATGCTTAATGTATGAGAAATAATCAGATTAAGGTTCCTCCACCCCCTTTCCTTTTCTTGGGTCACATTCTTTTTGAAGGAATTTAAATTCATGGGATTTGATAAACCATAAAATATGTGAAATTTCAGATTTTCAAAAATGATAAGTTTTTAAATTTTATCTTCTTTGAAGATAACATATTTTGGGATTAAATTGGATGCCATGACAATTTCTCAAGTTTTTGTTAGATGTCATAGAGTAATTCTAGATTATGAAAAGGAAGGGGTTTATGGAATCCCATATCCTTTTTACTTTCATGGAAGGAATTAAATTTCCAATTCATTAGCTTTGAATGAACAACTTATCAAATCTGTGACCTTGAGGGTTGACGGCTGATGGTCAATGACTAATAGCTATTGTTAATTGATATTAGCATTTAGTTGTCTAGCAGATATCAGTTATTCTTGATGTATAAAATGATCAAAAAGGATAATTTTATATTAATTAAATTTGTTTTATTTTTTAAGATATATTTTTATAATATTGCTATATATTGAAATATAAAATTTATAAATATAAAATCAATAATTTTTTGAAAATAATAAGTTCAAATATATATTATAAAAAATTAATACAGATCATATTAATCATGACTTTGTAAAAAGGATAATATTTTAACTATTTAAAAAAAATCAATGAATTTAAATATGTAACATAATAATAATTTAAATTTTATCTTATAAAAAATTAGAGAGTAAAAATCGTACAAATCAAAAAATTTAAGATGAGTAGAATAATTTTTAACTATTTAAATCTATTTGTTGTTGTTAATATAAAATGGGTAAAATAGTTGAAAAAAAAAGACTAAAAGCAATTTCTTAAGAGTCAAAAGCTACTTTGGATGGCTGATAACTTTTTGGTGGCTTTTGGATTAATCAACTGAGTTTTCAACAGCTATTAACTGAGTTACTAAACACACATTATAGTTAAGAAAAAAAATCAAACTGCCAAAAACACCCTCCAAAAGTTGTGGCAAACACCCCTTTAGTTACTATGAAAAGAATAGAATCTTGAATTTGCTATTTTAATAATTATTCGGTCAATATTTTATTGGAAATTATAAATTCCTTTCATTTATATTGTGAAAGATTTTGAATTCAAATATTTTCCAACATGAATGAGAATATCGAAACCTGACATTAAGAGACTTTGAGCACAAGTAGTGATACATTGTACTTCAACAAAGTTCAGAATCCAAGTCTAAGAGAGAACCTGCTTAATGCCTTTTATCCACAATGAAGTGATGCTGCAATTCTAATGCCAATTTGTGATGAATGGAACCAAAATAAAATTAAATCACCATTTTGCTTTAGTTTAATGCAGACAGATCTTCTAGATCTGAGCTGATTTGTTAAGAGAGCTGCTGCCATAAGGTCCAAAAATGATGCAAATGAGATCCCACAGAAAAAAGTGGATTAGAGGCTTTGTAATCTGGTCTTCCATGACAAAGCATATGGAGAAACTACCATTTGCCTTGGGAAAAAATGTTGTTGTGTGATTTTAGTTTTATCATGCAAAATTCCTGTGGTAGCATCTGCTATTTTTGGCTTCTGAAATGCCGATGTTGGATACTCTATGGGTATTGGAGCATAGTGTAATTATTGAGTAAGGATGTGAACTTTCTAAAATTTATTAAAAGAGTTGACCAATCAAAATTGTGGTAGCCTCTGTTTAAAAGGCATATGGGTTTCTCTGTTATACATAATTGTTTGGATGGAATACATTTTCACTGGTTGAAAGCAATAATAACATCTGGACTGAATTTGAGGCATCCTAGTTGTCAAATGTCTTGACGGTAACATCTCCGTTGCACATCAGGCTTTATACTCTTTTCTGTTTGCATTAAGCTCTGTGAGGTGAGAGCAGTGAGTAGATTTGCAAGAATTATCCAAGTTACTTCCTAATTTAGAATTGTTATTGGTTTTACAGGTGCTACTATTGTGGATGCTGAAGGTTTGAGAAAGGGCCTTGAATTGGCGAAGTCGGTTTCTGATAAGCGTCTTGATTTTTTGAGGCCAACCACTCGATATTATTCAATGTTTAAAGGTATCAAAGTACTTAACCCTGGGAATTCCATGTTCATGCTTGTTGTGCTTCTTCAAGTATAAACTGTGTTGTGAGCCAGTTGTATTTTTTACATGATCATATCTGGGTTGATTTTCGCCTCTCTTCTGTATATCTCCCTCGCCTGGTGATTATTTAGCTCATTAGAATGCATGGAACTTTATGACAAGCTAGATTACAAAGTGCTCAATACTGCTGATCTTATTCCACTGAAAACTGAGTTGTGGAAGTCGAAACAAGGGGGATTATTATGGTCATCAAGAACATTATCATGGATATCAGCAACTAATTTCCAATTTATTCTCTTTTACTATAGATATTGCATAAATTTCCTTCTCAAAATTTGCGGATTTTTTGGATTGTGAGTGTAATCTGCGCCGCATTTCTCTCCTGAGGATGTTTAGCTTGATATTACTATCCCACCCTGGAATGATTGTAATGCGGTTATTTTACTTTTTATCAAATCAAGAGTGCAGAAGTCTTTTCATAGAGTTATTCTAACAGATCATTGGTCATTTTAGGGCAAGCCATAGATCCTGAAGATCGTGAAAAAGGCAAGTACACCCTTATCAAAGGTGCAGAAGATTCTCAACTGGGAATTTATGACCGACCTCTTCCATGCTTTGGCTGTGGGATAGGGTGGTTTTCGTGAGTGTTATTTACTTAATTCTCAAGTATGTCATACTTTATATTGCCTTTTCTCATGGTCATGTTGTTTGCTTCCAGTTTTCTTCTAGGATTTGCCTTCCCTTTGATGTGGTACTATGCAACCTTTCTTTATTTTGGAAACTACTATCGTAAGGATCCAAGGGAGCGAGCTGGCCTTGCTGCTGCTGCAATTGCTGTATGTTGCCTCTTTTACTGCTTTGCTTGGAAAATGTCATTATTTTTCTCCTGTTTCAATCATTTTATGTGCTTATATTCAGATTTTGTTGCAGGCAACGGCATGTTCCTTGATAGTGTTGATCATTGCGGCTATTCTCTTATTCTAGGTCCTACTCATTGCAAGTCAATTTCTCTTTTCATCATCTTCAGAGGCGCTGCCTGGGCATACCCTTGACTTTTACAGGATTTGTGTCCGCATGTGAAGGTTTTCAATGTTTTATTCATGGCATAACAAAGCTATATGGCAAAATGCCATCAGAAATGTATCCAACATACGTAATATGCTCAATACAAACTGTGTACAGTGTAATATAAACCTCTCAGATGCATTAATGGGGAATTCTTTGCAAAACCAAATGTTGATTGTTGGTTTAAATACAATGCTTCTACAGCAAATTTCTTTTAACTTGGCACACAAACTATACATTTATTGATCAAACATCAAAATCTGTGATGAATATCCGGATTCAAGATGATTTGCCAGATCCATTTGAAATCCTAGAGTGAACGATGCCAAATCCTGAAGACTAGAGCAACATGGTTTTTGTCTAAGCTAAGAAAATGATCAAATAACATACTACCAGATGAATTACATGATCAGATGATAATGTCAACTACAATAGAAATGACAAAACACAATTCTTGTAGATGCTTCTCCAGCTATCTAAAAGGAGAGAAAAGTATCTATAAATTTCTGTATTCCTAGCTCGTGGCTCCCAAGGCCAAAATACAAAAATGAGTTTGGCCGATACAAAATTTGACCAAATGGGAATAGGTAGAGATAGTTTCCACTGGTTCGCAATACTTGTTGGCAAAGAGGTGGGGGAAATTCTCATCTCTCCCATAAAATTCATTCTTAGGGTTTCACAACCAGACTAACATACTTCTTCTCAACCTTAAATTTTGAGCTTGAATTAATCTGCAGAACACAAGAGACAAATCATTAGCAAGGACTGCATTGAGGGAAGAAAAAAGAAAAAGAGAGGGAAAAAAAAAAAGGAGCAGTTTCACCTTGTGTTCAATTTTTTCAGCAAGAATCTTCTTATCTTCATCAGCACCAGATTCTTGAAGAGCCTTCAACGCATGCTTTCTCAACTTCTTTACCTTCAAGACTCCCTCTGGTGTCTATTTTATGAGTAGATCAAAGTAAGCAAACCATGACAGCAGAAAGCATAAGGACCATAGAAATACATATTACATGATTTATGTCAAATACACATGATAAGCATACAATTTTCCCTTCTCCCAATAGCCAACCCCCCTCCATGATGCGGAATAGTTGGTATGCATAACAAAGATATGTCCAATTCTGTAATAAGAGGGTTTTATCTCTTTTCATCAAGGTCAGATTATACATGCTTTTTTCAATCACAGGCAAGTGTCACCACATTATGAGAAGTGTTTGCCTGTGAAACTACTCTGATAGAACTGAAAGTGTAAGCTTTAGAAGACTTACAGATTTCAAAACTGAAGTAATCAGCTTCTTCAATTTTACTTTTCTTTTATCATCCTTAGATCCACACGGTTTAGCTTTCTTGACATGATCTGCTTCAGTTATTTCAACTTGAATCACTTCTCCATGGTCCAGTTCTCCAGACACATCCACACCTGTATTCTTAACAGTTCCTCCACTCTCAGGAACTTCAAGCTCTCTCTTTTTCTTTGAGGAACTAACATTTTCACCTTCTAAGCTCATAGTTGAGGGAGAAGCCTTTGGTGGATCTTGCTCTTTTGACTCTCGTACACCATTACTGCTTGGCAAGTCTGGTGCTGCAGTGTTCCCATTTGACAACTGCACACTTGGGGCAGATTCTTCAGCTGCCTTAGGAGGTTGGTTAGCAGCATGGTAAGCACGGGCTTTTGCCCTGTGCTTCTTTCCCTCAGCGTGGAGAAGCAGGGTCTGTCTATCTACTGGTAGCGTTGGTATTACAGAGACTGCATATATTCAGATTCCCAGATAACATATTCAGATCCATTCATGAAAACAACAAATTTAAAAAAAAAAAAAAAAAGAAACACTAACTTCTTAAAGGAAAATTAACCATGCAGTCACTTTCTGCAAGGCAAACAACCATCTCCCTAAGACCTCAGAATTTCTAATCAAATCAGTGTGAAATTATCATCGTCTTACTATCTCTTCCTCCCCTTGATTTTTGAGCACACATTGAATGGTTAACAGCAAGCTTTGCTTCAGTAAGTGGCCATGGTATCACACGATTGGGAAAACACAAGCAGATAAAGAGAAGAAAGCAGTGAACTTGTTAATACCGTAACAATCACGGAGTTATGAACTACATTTAGTAAAACAACTCAAGAATTTAGGATCTCATCCAACAAAAGTTAGGCCTATTTGCACTTAATCGACAGTCAACACCAAGGTAAATATAAACGACTTCAAAATAACAAGGCATTTCGAATGCTAAAACTGATTTTTAAAATAAAGAAGAAAAACTTAAAAACCAGGAACCGCTGGTCAATCAAAACTCACCTGCAAAACCATGGAGGACGTTCTGATAACCCGATATTTATATCAACCTCTGGCTTTTGCTTAGAATCATTGTCAGGCTTCGGTTTTGCATTTGAAGCTTTACCCTGACCCTTTGGCCCATACTTTTCCTGAACTTTTAAAATGAAAAATTACTTCACCATACTGGGTATCAACTATCAATAGATCTCAAAGGAGCTATTAATTCATAATAAGGTGACCCCCAAATTCTCTTACTAGCCATTACACCAAGACCCTCAAAAACAGATTACAACCAAAATGACCTAGTGAACTAAACTGCAAGACAATTTATTCACAAGGAAAATACCGCAAGCTTGAATTCCATAATAGAAAAACAAAATCTAATGAGTCATAGTCAATTGATCCAAGATCCTCTTACGTCTTTCAATCACCGGTGTCCATCTGGGTCATATAAGATGCAACCACATACAAGCATCAATAAACAAGAAACGTCAAGACCCTCAACAGTACATTATAACCAAAATAATTCACAAGGAAAATGGTGTGAGCTTGTAATCCAATCATTCGCATAGGAAAACACATTGTATGGGTGATTGATATCGCATGTTAACCGCTAAACATTAGGACTGCAAATTATTCAAGCTAACCCTAAAAACTCATTGCTAGAGAAGCCCGAGAAGCATATCAAATTCTGTTCGTTTGACTAGTTTAACAAGTCGAGCGAATTTCCACACGAGCCTGAACACATGCTCATGCTTGGCATGTTTTCCTCTCAGCCCAACAAATAGAATGAGCTAAGCTATCAGCTGTTCACAAATCTGCCACACTAAACATGGGACTCGGTAAACTCTAAATCGAGTTTAGTACTAAATCACGAAACATAAAAATAAGATATATGCTAGAAAAAAAATTGAACTTTAACAAAGAGAAATGTACCGTTTCGGTGATGCATTGGTTGTGTCCTTGAACGCTTTGTTGCCCAAAGGTTTCTCCGCAATCTATGCACGATAACTAAATCAACAAAAAGGACTAATAAGAGAGAGAGAGAGAGAGAGAGAGAGAGAGAGAGAGAGAGGGAAGGAGAGAGTTTTTGAAGAAATAGATTAGAGACCTTAGAAGCATAGCAAATTCGGAAGTGATTCGCTAACTTTGGTTTCTTGAGGTTCTCTCCACAGTCCTCGCATTGAAACCAAACCATTTTCACAGAGAGAGAGAGAGAGAGAGGGGGGGGGGAGATGAAGGTTGAAAAGGTTGTGGGGCAAAAATTTGAGGGTTAAAGCCTTTGATCTTCAATTTCGTTATTTTTAATTTATATATTGGGTGTTCGTGGGCCAAAACGTTCTCCTACTACTCCAGCACGTAATTTGCAGGCCCACCGGCCCAATTTTCATTCGTCCGCATTTTTTTTACATACAAGTGTTGTATTATTGCTAAAGAGTACCTTATTTCAATTGTTAATATTTCTTGTATTAATAATCCCCCATAATATTTTACATACAAGTGTTGTATTATTGCCTTTTTTTCTTTTCTTTTGCTAAACACATATCAGTGTAACTATAAATACAAGAACACCCCTAAAAACATCACCCAAATTTCAAAATTTACATACAATCACCAACGATATTCACTTTATCCCATCACACACTTTCAGGGTAATTTTTTCCCGGACGATTTCCAACATACTTGGCTACAACGGATCTACCAACACACTTTCAGCTGCTTTCTTATCTGGTGAAGTAAGTCTTGGGTGAAAAGAGACGACGGGGGGAGAACATCCGCAGATGCCTAGGAGAAGCGAGTCCATCGATCGGACGATGACACTCGGGCACAACAAAACCTCGTCTCTCCTCGTGATGATTAGTGGTCATGTGACCATTAAAAGTCTTATTTTTGACCAACTTTCCAATCCAAGACTTCTTCCTAGGAGAATTATTGTAGCCATTCTTCTGTGATGACGACCCATTCATCTGGTGGCTCAGGTACTCCTTCACCGCATGCAATCCCAGCTCCACAACATCCATAGGGGGAGAAACTAGAGACAAACAAATGAAAATAGAATTCAAAATTCAAAGAAAAAGAAAAAGAAGATTTTTCAACATGGAAGTGTGAAATCATACTTAGAGGATTTCCTTCAACGCTTAGCTTTTGAAGCCTTTTTAGGCAACCAATGGAGTCTGGCAAAGAGGTAATTTCGTTGTAACTGACGTCCAAATCGGTCAAAGAAAAGAGGAGGCCTATGGAGTATGGTAGAGATGAGAGGCACCGGAAGTTTTGGCTGATGTTGAGGACTCGGAGGTTGATGAGATTTTCCAAGTTTTCAGGTAAAGAGTGTAGGCAATTGAGGCGGGCGTCTAGAGTGCGGAGGGTGGTGATGTGGGTGATGGAGTTGGGGAGGAAGATGAGCTTGTTGGAGTTGACAGACAGTTTTTTGAGGTTGATGAGCTCGAACCCTATTGTGTCCGGAAGCTTTGTTAGCTTGTTGAAGTTGGCATTCAGCTCTTCTAGTGACCTATCATTAATGCCATCAGATGATCATTTCAGGGATTCACAAGCCATATGAATTACAAAAAGAATAATGTTATTTATATATTTAAGGTTTTTTTTTTATTATTATTATTGCCATGGTTTTTAATATTCATAAAATAAATTGATTGTTGAATTATTGTCCAACAATTATCAATCTTTTACTATTTACAGAAGTCAGTGTCCCTCGGAGACGTCCCACAAAGGTTGACCCGAAGCAGAAGTAGCAAATCCCTAAAGTCGCCTTTGAACAAATTTGAAGAAGAATTTTTTTTTTTTTAATAAACGGTCTCTCCACAAATCAAAGGGTGTGCACCGTAAATTTATTTAAATTTGCACCAATCAAAAAATCAAATATTTTTTATCAAATACACAAATTACTCAGGTGGGTTCTCCCACGAAGGAGGTGCAAATTTCATCAAACTTCATTTTATGGTGACGCAGGCAACATTTTTTCCTGTCAAACAAACCAATTTCTGTCTTTATGTAATTGTTTTTATTACATTTAACAGATTCGCAAGATGCAATCAAGATATGAGAGAGAGAGAGAGAGAGAGAGAGTAAATGTAAAAGAAGGTAGAATAAAATTTGCACAAACCTGCAATTCTCAATGGTCTTAGGGAGGGAAACAAGGAGGTTGCCGGAAACATTCAAAACCTTAAGCTTGGATAAGCACCCAATTGAATTAGGGAGTGATTTTAGTTGATTTGAGTGCACGTCAAACACTACCATGTTTAGCAACCTCGCCGTTAGAGACTCTGGTATCATCTGCCCCGACACCAATTCCAAACATGAATTAGTTCTACAATTTCATCTTCACAAATTACGTCAAATAATTTCTCAAGATAAAGGTTGGTGGAAATGACATAATCTGTTAATCAAAAAGGTTGTTTCATAATTGCAATGAAATAAATGTGTTTGAAATTACAATTTTAGAGATATGATTATAATTTTTTTTAAAAAAAAAATAACATGTTTTAATTTTTAAAATTACATATATGTTTTTCTTTTCATAAAAAAGAGATTTAAACTCGTAATTATTATAAGAAAGAGAGAAACGATCTGAGTTGAGTTATATCTGTCCTGTCCGTCCGTCCGTCCGGTGTCCTCCCGTTACGTGAGGAGAGTCTATTGTTAATAGAATTTTTAAATATGATTTGACAACATCACAGTCCAATTTTTGTAGACTATATGAAAATTCCAAGAAAATATAATATTCTAAATTTGCCGTCGTTGTCCATGTCCTCCGGTGGTCAAATATAAAAACGAAACGCCTGTTCGATAAGTTATTAAAATAAGAAAAGTCAACTTATTATTAAAAGCAAGTCCAGTACGGTTCACTTAGCGAACAAAATAGAAAAAGACTTTTCATTATTATATTTCTTTTTTTTTTTTATGGTGTACTCTGATATCGAATAAATCATAAAATTTTGTGGAAGAAAAGAAAAGGAAGTATATTGTTGGGAGAAAATTCTCAAATAATAAGATAAAGTTGGTCACTTAAACAATTTGGGTAGAATCGTTTTGCACAGATATCTTGAATTACACAAAATTCTTTGGAGGATACAGGAACATGTTGTGGACCCAAAATAGATCGCGGACAAGAATAAAGGTGACCAAAAATATAATTCAATGAGAAAGAGAGAGAAAATGAGAAGGTTTATATATATATATGAAGTAGTGTTTTTCTTCTTTGAAATGTCAAGTATTAATGGTGGTGAGAAAGGAAAGATGAAGGAAAAAGGGGGGTGAGAGGGAGGGGAGGGAGTACCTGAAGATTGTTGTTGGAGAGATCAAGCTTGCAAACGGTGGCTAAGTTGAGAGAAGGATTAGGAAGAGACTCCAGAGACATGCCACTCAAGTCAACAAGCTCAAGTCTTTCTTCCTCTATTGCTCTTTTCCTATCTGGGCTACTCCTCCTCCTCGCATCCACCGTCGCTTGTGGTTTTACGTACAACATCTTTACTGACCGAGAGAGAGAGAGAGAGAGAGAGAGAGAGGCTGTTATCAAGCTTGTCGAGGGCGAAGACGAGAAGGGACAACCCCAATATATGCGTGGAGGGGGGGAAGAGAGAGGCTGTACGGATGTTGATGAAGAGAGAGAGAGAGAGACATGCGCATGACATCGTGGGAAGTGCTGCCCGTATAGAGAGGTTGCGTGGCCATGTGTCTTTCCTTCTTGGCTGCGGGTGAAAAAGTCAACCCTTTCTGTCCCATTCTCTCCTCTCCGAGCGACGGCCGCCCGCTATGCTCTCACCTTCTGCAACGCTGCACGCTAATCACAAATTACTTTCTTTTTTCTTTTTTTCTTTTTTTTAACTTGACTAACTCGATCCAAAATATTATACGATTCGATATGAATAAGAGATTTTTTAATATAATTCTTTTTAAAATTTTAAATTTTAAATTTATTAAAATATTTAATATTTTTACTCACTACCTAAATCAAAAACAATTAATACAAATTAACTATATTCTTATTTTTCTCTGCTCTCCGCTCCACTTATCCTATCTATTTATTTGTTCAATTTTCAATTCATTAATCCTCAGTTAGACCAAAAAGGGCACGCAGAAATGTTACACTCTCGATGCTCACCAGAAGAAGCAGTCGCCCGGATAATAAAGCCACGTTCTCTAGCCCACCCAAAAGAAAAATGCCATCTCGAGTTACCACACATTGATAGCTTAACGGCTAAAACCCCAAATATCCACAAAGTAGAACCAAATCTACTTTAAAAATAGGTGAAATTTTCTTTACGTATCACTAATGAAAATTAATTTCGACTCGTGATATATTTGCTTCAATTATTGTTGAATCTGGATTAGGTTTTATGATTTTTTATTTATTTTATAATATTATTTATTTATTAATATTGAAAAAGATTATTTTACCCATCTTTATATATTTTTTTTTCTCTACTAGCTCCTTTCTCTCTTTTGCCTCTTTTTCTCTCTTCTCTTCTCGATAAATCTTTCTCTTTATTATTATTATTTTTTTTTGCTTTCTTCTCTCGTTTGGTTCGTCAACAAGAGCAAGCGAAACCTCTTATGCACAAGTCTCAACACCTATTTTTACTATTTGCTCAGAAAAAAGAAAATTCTAATTTCTTTTAGTGAAGATAATAAAATACAGTGACAATGCGAAATCCTAATTAAAAAAAAAAAACTTTTAGTTAATATTTCATTTAGAAAATTATCGACTTTTGACGTTGCAAAGGAAAATATAATAAAGAAATTAAATCCAAGTGAAAATTTTCAATGTAACAAAAGAATGAGGCGGAATTTGAATGTTTGCTAGCGTCCTGTCCACGTGATTGCCTTTAGCATGTCGCAGATATCTTCATCTGCAAAAGAAGTATGACTTATTTTTTTTCTTGGTCCTTACGGCTATATCATCCAGTATTCAAGATTTTACCTCGATTAATCTGAATCGATCTGACTGTCAGATCTCATTTGAAGGAGAGGTCTCTCAACATTATTTTTTTTGTGTCTAAGGGAAGTTGAACTCCTGACTGATTAGAGATAAAGATACCCTTCTTATCTACGTCAGCAAGTGTCGGTAAAAAGAAACAGTAATACTATTCAACTCTAAAAGCCTCAAGTGGGTATTTAAAAATAAAAATAATAAAAAAATAATAAAAAATAATAATAAAACACTCTTAGATAATATTATGAGAGAATAAATGCTAATTATAATTTCAATTAAATATTTTATGATAAATAAAAATTTTTGTAAGGAATTATCACACTAGTTGTCCAATTTCTTTTGCTTTTTTGATTCATAGAATGTGCACCCGTGATGCATTGCACTTGCATTTTCATGGATATATGATTCTTAGTTGACTTCACAATTTTTATCAACTTGTGTAAAGCAAGAGCTCAAAACATAGTGGAAACTAATAAATCTAAGTTGAAAAGAATTGGGGTAAAAAGTAAAGTTCACAACTCCATCTGAGTGGGGATGAGTTGGTTCTTGGAAAGTTTATATTATTGATTGTTGGAAAGTTTTAGATGCATTTGACTGCTTAATATATTATAAGCAAAGGGTAAGAGCTGTTTGGTTAAATTTAATTTAAATAATTTTAAAATTTTTAAAACTATTTTTAAAGTTTATAAACTCTAATATCTTAATTTCAGAATAATTTTTTTTATTAAAGTGTTTGTATAAAATACTATTTAAGTTCTTACATGATATTTTATGAAAATTATTGTTGCATTTGATTATTTTTAGTATCGAAATAACTAAAAAGAAACCAATACTTGTTAGTGTCAATCCAAATTAGTCGAGACAAAATTCCGAAACTGGGTGGTGACCAAATCAAGGTAAAAAAAACGAAATAACTAAAAAGAATATGATATTATTAATTAATATCATATAAATAACTTTTAGTTATTATATTTTAATTAGTTTAAAAAAATTATAATTTTAAAACTTCTTAAACATTTTACAAGACATTTTAAAGAGTTAATAAACTTACCCTAATACTCTGAAAGTTTCAATGTGTGGTATTATTTCAAATTATCAAGTCCTTTTAATTAATCGGACCATACTTTATATCAAATATAAACTTTTTCCATTAACCCAAGATATGATACCCTCCCATAAATTATTGTGTCAATAATAGATGAATTTATTTATTTTTTTAATTGATATTGATAGAAGCGAGCTAACTACCATCCATCCTACTGAAATTATATGGAAGTCACCATAAATATATATATGAATTATGTTCAACCAATCATTTTTGGGTGGGCATTAAATTAAGAGAGATAGTCATTTTAGATAAAATAAATAAATTTTTAAAATGCACAAAAGTCATGCTTACCATCGTCACAAATCTTATCATGTTCAACATATAGACAGGTGCAGATAATTTGGTTATTTATTTATTGCTAAAATGAAGATTGACCTCACCCACTTAAATTGTGTTCATCTAATCTAGCAATCGAACCTATCCGTAGGATGCTTTGTACCTCATAGTTGTACGATGGTTTGACATTTTCTCTTTCATGATGTTACCACACCAAGAAAAGATCATCGAAATTCGACATTCGTTCGCATCATTAGTTGACCTTTGTTCAAATACAGGCACCTTACCCCTCAAATCTGAAAGTCACGTTTAATGTTATTTATTCCTTTGTTTAATACAAGAATTAATGTGATAAAAAGTTTATTAGTCACATTCAATCTATCTCTGGTGAAAAAAGATCACCAACCCCTCGAGTCAGGTTTAAGGCACTTCTCCCATCAAACTTATTAGTCACTAATAATTCAATCCTTAAATATTATGATAAAAGTATTTGTCAATCATAAAATGCTATATTTAGATTGTAGTTTCACTAAAAAATTCTCTATAAAATTTTACTAGTGAATTTTTATTGAGATTATCTTTCGTGTTTGCTTGAGCAACTAGATTGTGGTGAGTTGTGTTTATTTTCTCCACCGAAAGTGGTGGTGCATGCTCCAACAACTTATTACCATAAGACTAACACCACTTGTGCTCATTGGATTTGGGCCGTATTGTCTTTAAATTCTATGGTCCTTTGGTTGAAGTACCCTCTCGGTCGAAGACCCTCTCGTTCATCTCAATTCTTGGTACTTAAGTTCTCCGATCACTTAGTTTCTCAGCGTACACATCTCATTGATACGAGCGTACACATCTCATTAATATGAGCACGACTTATCCCATTATGTTGAAGCCAATTAAGGAAATAAAAATTCTAATATTCGTTAGTCGGATATGCATCTTCGCTCCCAAAAAAATCTCTTTTGATAAGGAATTGTATTTTGAGGATTACTCCTAAACAGGCATAAAGCCTCCAAGTCAATTGGAATTTCCCTTAATCGACAAGACACTAAAATCTCCAACGGGTCCCTTACAATTTCAAAAGATTCTCAGTGACTTTCATAAAGGAACTATCCACTCGTAAAATCGTATGAAATTTAACTTATATGCATATTATATATGTTCAGGATTAGTGACATGCTATGTATGTTTAAAAAACCCTACACAAAAATGAACACGCACACTTTCTCTCTCTGGTCTATTTTCTCTTATTACTAGCACTTCCCCCTAACTGGAGCGTTGGAGTTTCCTCTGCCGGATCATCCCTCGATAGTTTTTTGTAGGTACATTCTCATGAATTGAGCGAGGAACTACACTGACTTCGCTTCAACCCTCAAGCCTTAGGAGTCATTATCTATGGAACTTAAACCCACCTCCTACAGATTGACGTTGTCTGTGGGAACACGCTAGAAAGAGATCCATTTCACAGTGAACTTTCATCCTTGTTCTTACCATGCTGCAAAACAGAAAAAAACCACCAATCAACTTCAACACCAACGACCTGGTCGGAGTTACCTCAGATTAACATGATATTACCACCGCTAAGATAGGGACATATACGACAAGAGAGTTCTCATTGATCAAGGACTAGATTGTGACCTCCTATACAATAGGTAAAGGCTACTAGAAAACCTCAACAAGGAGTAAACTCGCACCTAAGTAGGAAGGCCTATACCAAATACGCTCGGTAGTTCGGCCTAAAACTTATCAACTTGACCATTTAACCAGCTCGGCTATACCTCATGGAACTTTAAGAATTTGTGTATTTACTATCAATAGATTCTGTTATTCAGATGACTGATTGTTTTATCAATATTAGCATTTTGATTTTCATGCATCCACTCTTCACCTGAAACCTATCATCTTCCATGTAAAAGAGTCGATACTACTCGACACAAAGAAATAACCTCTAAAGGCGCAATGCCCGATACACTATGACATCCAAAGGTGCAACGCCTTCAAGTATCATCAACACAATACCCGAAACACTACAATATCTAAAGGCGCAACGCCTTCAAATATTGTCGGCGCAACGCTTGATATATTAAGACATCCAAAGGCACAATGCCTCTAAGCATCATCGGTGCACATCCAAAGGTGCGACGTCTCCAAATATCGTCGGCACAACGCCCGATACACTATAACATCCTAAGGCATAAAGCCTCCAAGTATTCTTGGTGCAACGCTTGATATGCTAATTCAAAGTTGTAATGCCTCAAAACTTTCATCAGCACAACAACTGCGCCCAGCATAATGCACTTGAATCTTCCCTTGACTTACCGGCAACCTTAGGCCCACAAGCAATTCAAACAAAATACGATAAAGGGTTATTATACTCATGTCCAACATCTTGTGGCAAAGGCCATAGGGGCCAAGTTTCTAATTACCAAACAACTATACTTGAAGCCGTAAGTAGTTTTGATAAACAATAGCAACATAGCAAAGTTCACGAATAACACAATTACGAGGTACAATGAAAAACTCTTTCATTTATTTATCAATTGCATTTTTACATGTGACTCAGAATTCACACAAGAACATAGACATCAAATCTTTACACATAGTGAGAATACATAGGGATTGAGGTATTAGAAATATAGAGAGAACAAAAAAGAGGAAGAGCCTAGAGAGCTACCTTCTCAATATCAATTTCTTTCATCCTCTTTATGCTCCAAAAAGATGGCCAACGCTGGACATAGCTCCCTCATTCTTTTTACGCTTGGGCACAGAGGTGCTGACAATAATCAAACAAGAACTATCTACCGCCGTTGTGCCCAAGGCTCGGCCGTCTCCATCAAATCTCACATAGGATAGACACCCCCTCCTCCCAATTTGGAATATAAAAAAGAGAAGGCACCTACATCCATTGCAAGGTCCCTTGAGACCACCACCATGGGCCACCACAGTATCGGATTCTCAGATAACGTGATGGAACCTTGTGTCAACAATTCCAATAATTGATAGAATCTTGTATCGACAGTGCCTATACATTCATTCAAATGTCCGAATAACAGGGCACAGAAAAACCACCATACAAAACCCCCCATCTTCATATTGCTAATACTAAAGCTTTAGTAAGATTAATACCCTCTTGCAAGCCCTAATTTTCCTTTATCTTGCCATCAACCATAAATCGAAAACATAATCTCTTATGAGCCATCTTATGAATTCAAGAAAGCCAACCACCGTGGTTTACTATTTATAGCCAATTTCAGAAGATGAAACGGCATGCATCGAAATCGAAGTAATCTACCCCACATTGAATGCTACTCACATAACAGTCTAACTATACAATCTGACTCTCCCGCTTCAAAATATCATTGCAAACTGTATTTAATGCACCACTACCCTGATGGTTGCGCCTTCATAACTTTTCCACTATCCCAAAATCATTTCTACTCACCTCCTCACAACCTATTAACGATAAACTTACACCATTTGTACCCATTGGATTTGGTCCATATTATCTTTAAATTCCACAGTCCTTTGGCCGAAGTACCCTCTTGATCAAAGACCCTCTCGGTCATCTCAATTCTCAATACTCAAGTTCCCCGATCACTTATTTCTCGGCATACACATCTTATTGATATGAGCACGACTTATCCCATTATATGATAGACACAAATTGAAGCCAACCATTAAGAGAGTAGAAATTCTAACCTTCGTTAGTTGGATACGCATCTTCGCTCTTGGGAAAGTCTTTTTTGATAAGAAAATATATCTTGAGGAGTACTCTTAAGAAGGCTAGAAGCCTCCGAGTCAATTAAAATTTTCCTTAATCGATAGGATACTAAAATCTCCTATGAGTCCCCTACAATCTCGAAAGATTCTCAGTGATCTTTGTATGGGAACTAGGGTTTCCACTCCTAAACTAGCATGGAACTTACCCTATATGAGTGTTATATATGTTCTGGATTAGCGACAAGCCAACTATGTTCAAAAAACCCTAGGCAAAAAGGAAACACTCTCTCTAGCCATGGTGGATTCAAAATAAAAGCCATTTTTGACATTAAATTTGATTTCATCTTAATTCCATAAATTTAATCTGAATTAGTAAATTTTTTTATTTTTCATAAAAATTTAAAATTAGATTTTTGGATTTTTGTCGGTAAATCTAAATGCTCAGCGTTTGTAAGTTGCCCTTTGCTCATCCACACACTTTGAAATTATCAAATCAAAAGGAAAGTAAATTATCAAAAAAATACCAACGATCAGTTGGTCTAGTAGAATGTAGTGTGAGATCTCTTAACCAAAGTCATGAGTTAACCTCACAAAAAAAAAAAAAAATCAAAAGTCATGAGTTCAACTTGCGATTTAGGTATGGAGCAGATTACGTTAGGAGGGCAGTCCCCTTAAATGGACTACTATAAGTTTCAAATTGAATTATTCAGAATATGACTCAGAATATCGATTAGTATATTATAAAAAAAAATAAAAATAAAAAATAAAAAATCCACACACACTCTGTTGCGTAAGTGGGCTGACGTTTTGACTAAGTCAGGAGAGAGATCCAGGCCCTAAAATGTGCGGGCCCAAATTCGCCAAAGGGGGGTATGTATTTCTCTGTTCCCCCGTGAAGACGAAGGATCATGGAAAGAAAGACTCGTTGGTCTTCCCAAGTCCTGAGAAAAGATCTCATATATTAATTTGACTTATTTTGCCAAAATAGGCCCTAAAATTTATACTACTGTTTAAAATTTAAATATAAAACAATTTTGTTGAATAAGACATTAGAAATTAAAAATTAAATTTGATAAGCTAAATAATATATATATATATATATATAGATATATTTTTATGTACAAAACAATGGGTGATCTATGAAATTCACGAAGATCGCCATAGGCTATCATTTGTGATGGTCACTCACAACTAATGGAAAATTGAGTTTGGCTGGAAAATAGTAGCACATCGTCTTTTACTAAAGATAGAAGAAGACGGTGGGGGTTGAATTGTGGGGAAAACAATAATAAGCTTAAAAATTTCATCCAAAAAAGGATGGCTAAAAATATCTCACCAAGAGCAATGAGGGTGGGAGAGAGAGAGAGAGAGAGAGAGAGAGAGAGAGAGAGAGTGAGAGAGTGAAAAAGAAAGAAAGGTGCTTTGGACAAAAATACAAACACACTTGAAGAAAGAAAAAAAGGGGGGCTTACTTTCTATTGTAGCCAATGATGGAATTCCACTTGGAGATGAGCCATAATGAGGCATACTCAAAAAAGTAAATTTTTTTTTTTTTCATAATGATAAAATAGTTCCCTATTGGGAGAGTGTGTTTATTTATTTATATTTTAATTTAGTGAATTGCTACTCTAATTGGCTATTCTCTCTCTCATATTTCAAGGTTGAGACTTGAGAGTGAATTTTTCCATTCTCCCGTTTAAGACCGTAAAGAAAAAAAAATCTTGCTCAAGTATTAATCGGTGAACCCAAGGGGCAATTCCACTAATTTTTTTAATATATAAATTAATAGTATTTTAATAAATACTGTTAATTTTTTTTAAAACAAAAATAATTAATATTAAAAGTCTCATAAAGGATATTAAAATTTTAAAAAAAGAACAAAAGATATCTTTGCAAGAACAATTGATTTGAAATTGGGTTTTCCTAATGCTCCCATGTTTCGGGGTTGCTCAACACTGTAGGAGCGTTTACTTGAACAAGAATTTTTTTTTTTGGGGAATCCGATGATACTACTTTGACCCTTTCACTTGAGGGGCTCATAATATAATTTTTAAACGGTCGAAAAAAGTGTGTTTCTGGATGAACTTCCCATTAAGCTTTAACGAATCCCCGAATTTTGGAAGGTCCAGATATCAAAAAAAAAAAAAAAAAAAAATGCCTTCTCTTTACTTAACAAGACTTGTTAGAAGGTTTATGAGAAGTCACCCCCTAGAATACAATAAAATTATGAGATTCAAAGTTAATAAAAATGAGAATTTCTCTGAGAATTTTGGAAAGGAAATCACAAACGAAGAAGAAAGGTTGAGAAAGAATTTTGAAAATGAATTCACAAATGAAGAAGAAAGGTTGAGAAAAAAAATCATATTCGAAAGGCAGTTTTCTTCTTCTATTTAGAGACTAGGGTTATGAAAACCATACCAAAAAAAAAAAAAAAAAACTTAATAAAAAACAAAAGAAATAAAGGTTTCCTAAAATGGGAATTTTGAGCTGCCACTTGTCTTCAGCTCCATCACTTGGATTTTGTGCAATCTTATTTATCCCTTTCTTGTTACCTAACCTTTTATTCCACAAATAAAAGAAATAAAGAGGAAAAAGACACAAAGCAAAAGATAAAAGCATGCATCAATGGTGAATTCAGCCCAAGCGAAGCAAAAAACATTTTCACTTTAAGACCCACTAATCAAAAAGCAACGTTTAATGGATGCCTGTTGGAAACCAATGCTTACTATTACTTCTTTTTCTAGGAAAATTAGTTTTAGACGAAACTTTTTACCTATTAAAATGGTGTTTAGAGGATTGGAAAAGGTATTTTCTTTGGGAAAAGGCATATTTCAAAGTGATGTCTATTTTTAAGACAATGCCAATTTTTGTTCCTAGGAGTTCCCACCTCTTGGCATGTCATTGATTTTTCACTTTAGGTTCCATATCTTAGTTTGAGATCTAGGAATAAGAATGATGTAGAAGGATGCTTGTTAAAGAGTAAAATTTTAAAAAATTAATGTTAACCCTGATTTTTATTTTTAATGAGCGACTTATCTGATAAATTAAGAACTAAATTCTAAAATTAAAAATCTCATGATTTTAAGAAAATCGAGAAACATGTATTCTTCTTTGTATTTATCTCTCCACAATTCTAACATCGATACCTTTTCTTTTCCTAAGGTCTAACACGAGTTCAACATGAGTTGTATAGCATTTAAAATAACTTCTCTTTAGAATGGATTAATCGGAATATCATTTTACATATCAATTTGTCCAATACCCAAAATAATAATAATTATCCATGTATGTCGTGGAGAGATCATTGACTTGTTAAAGCAAACATGGATGTCATAATGCTTAATTAATATAACTATGTAATTATTGAAATCATTGAGGAGATGCAAAAATAGTGTTTTTCGATGGATAATGACATCTTAATTAATTCGCTCCTGTCCCCTTCTTTTGAATTTATTTCATTCTTTTATCCTTGTCCTGAATGATTGAGTGAGGGGATGGATTTTCGAAATCATCAAGAAGTTCAATATGCCCAAAAGAAAGAAAGAAAGAAAGAAAGAAAAAAGGTTTGGCCAATGACATGAACATGTTGAAATAGTTTCATATACAAGAATGATTGTTTTTGTTTCTATTTTCAATTTACACCTGGGATATGAATACAGGCTGTGTTCAATGGACTCTAGCTGTTAGTGAGACTTGGAGGACATTTCGTAGCAAATGAGTGTCCTTCTCCAACCTGTCCCAATTAACACTCTCTTCCCCCCCTCCCCCCCCCCCCCTCTCTCTCTCATTTTTTATGAAAGAAAACGTTGCCAGGGTTAGTATTGAATATTATTATATCTCATTTGCTTGTTCCACTCCTTAAAGTGTTGTAATAAACAAACAAAATGGGTCTTTTTCAAACACAACCACCCTTTGCTTTTGGAGGAGTGAGAAAACACCTGCCAACCAAAAGTTGCAAAAGAAAAATTTGCCTCGTTAGTCTTTTAAATAAGGTGAAATTTGAAACATGGGGCACATCATTTGTTTTAAGGGACATTTTGCTTCAGGGTAGGTGCGGTGGCTGAGAAAGTAAATTGGGACAAGAACGAGACAACGTTTGGTACTGCAACTTTTATACCCTAAGAATTTTTGTTCGCACTTACCATAATTCTCATTTTGTGTACCATAATTTTGGTCATATGTCTACAAAATTGAATTAGTTTATGAAGACAAAAATGTTTTATCACCATCTAAGATACGGTGTGGAAATCGCTAGGGCGTGAAAATATTTATAATCATACTTCTTTTATTTCGGTTTAAAATTTTTTATAATTTTCTTACTCCTAAAACTTAAAAAATTTTCAAAATAGGGAAATATTCTATAAGGGTGTGTCCGACGACAAGTAGGGATAATATAAGAATAAGTAATCCTTCTATTTATTTATTTTGAGGGGGAGTAATGTCTTGAATCGAAATCATATTTCGATTAATTCAGTTTAAGAGAAATCTAATTTAGAAGTGACTCATTCAATTTAATAATTTTTATTCTTAAATTTTAAATACGGAACTTAATTAATAAATCTAATATCTAATTTCATTAAATGAATTGTTTATTAATAGAAAATTTCAATTATGTTTTTAATGGTATAGTTTAGTGGTACAAATTCTCATTCACAATATGATGATTTCGGATTTAAATTTTTATACAGATAAAAAAAAATTGCAATTATTATCCAAAATCGGAGATAGTCAATGAAACAGGGGATATTTATAGATGGACCTTCTGCATGTCCGCAACATAAATATACACAAAATGTGCTGTGGGCAGTAACGAATCCTACCAAGTACAACCAGTAGACATGTAGGTCCACCCACTTCATTTTCTCAAAGTGTGGCAATTTAATATCCACATAACCCAGCTGTATTCTGGTGAAAACTGTGAAAGTGAGAAAATTCTCAATTTAAACAAAAAGTTTGATGCCCTGCTCGAAAGGGTCCCAAAGTTAAAGAGAGAAATGCAAAATGAAAAGGGTCCTGAATAAGTCCCAATGTGAAAAAGAGCTAAATTTTAGTTGTTGCCCTTTTCGACAGACAAGGTGCAGAGCCGAATACTTCTCATTAAAGAAAAATTTATTGGGTCGTGTGGGAGAAGGGCCCAGTGTATGAATGATTACTGCCACGCTCCAATCATTAACTCGGTCAAGACATGTTGGAATTGGAACACGAGTTTTTGGTACTTCTTTGTCATCTTTTCTTTTCTACACGTGTCTCTCCCTCCCTTCTTCATTGGGCGCAATACTTCTCACTTACGTAATAAATAAATAAATAAAACATAATTATATAAATTTATAATTTATATTTGAATTTTTTATTTTTATTAAAAAATAAAATATGAATTGACATAAACAAATGCACTTTAATAAATTATTAAAGTGAGTCGAACAGAGTCAAGAACCAAAAATCTTCCACCTTTTGTTGTCTAAATCGTAGACGCATACTACACGCACAAAACAACTCAAAGGGGGTCTTTTTCCAAATCTAATTCGTTGGTAATCCATGGGGCTTCCTTTAGTTGAGTTTTAGTTAAATTTAATTTTTTATTTTAAATATAATATTTTTAGTTAATATATATCTTTAGTTAATATTCACTTTCAAGTAAGCTTTGAATTAAAATTGTAATCGTTAAATTTAATATTTCTCTTTCTATTATTATGTGGAAATTTAAATTCCAACCACCTAAACTTTATGAGGTTGAAAAATTTCACGAGTGCAAAGGGCAATTTTGAGAATTCAAGTAAAGCTCGAAGCGGGACTCCCCGTGTTCAACTACTTAACATCAACTACACTTTCACCAAAAACATTCCCATCCTTACGCTTTCAATTTCATTTAGCACCAAATCTCTCTCTCTCTCTCTCTCTCTCTCATGGCTCGTAATCGAAATCGTTCATCGTTTTCTCAGCTTCTGGACCACTCTCTCATCATCATCATCGTCCCAATCCTAGCTCTCCTCCTCATCTTCGTCGCCCTTCCCAATTTTCTCTCGCTCACTTCCCATATCCTCAGACCAAACAACGTTAAGAAAAGCTGGGACTCTCTCAATGTCTTGCTGCTTCTCTTCGCCATTTTTTGCGGCATTCTTGCTAAGCGAAACGACGAAAATCATACAAATTTCGAACCTGAAGAAGAACAACTTCTTACTTCAAGTCCAAACGTTTCTGACAAACAGATTACTCAGCAGTGGTTTGAATTTCCAGATCGGACAGTTGTAGATTCCGGTATCGGACGATTGAGAAGGAATAGTAGTTCGTATCCTGATCTGAGAAGTGAATCGGTTTGGGAAGATACAGACCGACGCTTGAGATTCTTTGATGATTTTGGAGTCAATAGCTACCGTCCGATTGAGCGGGAAAGGGAGAGTGAGGAATCGGAGATCAAAGAGATTCTCGTTGATACTTTTGTACAGAAGACAAAGAAGTCTCCGGCGGAGAAATTTCCTCCTCCGTCTCCGTCTCCGTCTCCGTCTCCGGCTCCGCCACCTCCTCCTCCTCCTCCGCCACCGACGATGACAACGATGAATAAGATGAGACGGACATTCAAAACAATTTCGAGGAAAGAAAAGTTTGGGAAGCAGAGCAATAGCGTCGATTCTAACGAGCGGCGAAATCCGCCGGCACGCCCGCCTCCGCCACCCCCACCGCCTACGGCGGGAAAGAAGTTGCCTCGATCGGAGCATAAAGCGAAGCTTGAACGGAAATTGAGCGGGACGACCAAGGAAATTGCGAGCGCTTTTGCGGCATTTGTTAATCAGGGAAAGAAAAGGAAAAAGCAGAAGAGAAAGCATGCCCAATATCAAAACGACGAATCTGCGGAGTCTTCACCGGAATCTTTTTCGTTGAATCTCAGACCACCGCCGTCTCCACCACCTCCTCCTCCGCCGCTTCCGCCACCACCATCTGTCTTCTACAATCTCTTCAAAAAAAGCAGTAAAAGCAAACGAGTTCACTCAGTAGCTCCACCGCCACCTCCTCCACCACCACCACCGCCTCGGCCTCCACCATCTCCGCCTCGGCAACCGCAAGCGGCAGTCATCAGCAGGAGAAAGCCGCCGTTGCCGGCGAGAGTGAGAAGCTACTACGAGAGAGAAGAAATGCTAAACAGCGGAGGACAGTCCCCGCTGATACCCGTTCCACCGCCTCCTCCGCCGCCTTTCAAGCTGCCGGAGCTGAAGTTTGCGGTGAGAGGAGATTTTGTTAAGATACGCAGCACTCAGAGCTCACGCTGTGGATCTCCGGAGTCTGATGACATTGATCTATCGTCAAGCAAAGAGACCCCTAAAGGAATGGACGGTGGAGATTTAATCGGGTCGGTTTTCTGCCCGAGTCCAGATGTTAACACCAAAGCCGACACGTTTATTGCAAGACTTAGAGATGGATGGAGACTAGAGAAAATGAACTCCTACAAAGAAAAACATGGATCGGGCTTGGGCCTACCGGGCCATGCCCAAGACCCAAGTTGATAAACCCCAAAAGCAGCCCATTTGTGATTGAGCGTTTTTATTTTTGTTTTCTGTTTGTTTTTTTTTTCTTCTTTCCTTTGAGGCTAAACTTTTCACCCGCACAACGTTCTCTACATCCCACATACCACCATATAGATATATTGCGCATATATTGTTAATGGAGGGTTCCAATTGTGGTTTTTTGTTTCATTTTGGAACCCTCTTATTTCTTTTTTCTTTTTTCTTTCAGGTCAATGGTTTAATTTCCCAGATTATTACTTGGGGGGCTTTAATTTAGAAATATTCATATTTGATTGCACATATACAAAATTTCATGTGTTTTGTGGTTGTATATGAATAGAGTAAAGTGGCTTTTCTCAACTGATTCAAAAGTTATAACTGTAAACAGCTTTTCACTTGTTCTATTTTGTATTAAGTTTAGTTTGGAGGGAGATATTTACTATTGTATTACTCTAATTATATTTGATTTGGGATTTAATTTAGTGGGAGAGAGATATTTTTCATTGTATTACATTTTTTTTTTATCATCGATAAAGTTTTACCCGATTAATTCAATTCGAATGCTATGAAATTCATTTTAAAGGTTAAACCTCCCTAATTCTTTTTTGTCATTCGCTGTATTACTCTAATTACCTCTTAACCAAAACAAATGGAAGTATTTGTTGAGTTTAGAGTTTTGGAGCAATTGTTGAGTTTAGAGTTTTGGAGCAATTTGAAATATTCGGCATGAGTTTTATGCAAGGTGCGTTGTGTGTGTGTGTGTGTGTATGTGTGTTAAAACAGTGGAGGTTTTCGAATTTAACTCTCCTCGGAACAAATTAATTAAAGTAGATCTAAGACACATACCTAGACTTTCATTATTGCTGGGTCTACCAGGGTGTAAACAGTCATATGGAGGGGGACCCTTTATAATAGATTGATTTCATATTTTGAGACCATGGCCCACTGCCATTGAAATGCATTATTTAGGAAAAAGAAAAGGAAAGCATTGTTTCTTTTGGCCACGAAAATATCTGTGGACTTAAAAAGGTCAATTACGTTTTCATTTTTTTAATCGTTTAAGCAAAGGTCATGGATAACTATGATCAATATTCCTTCATTTAGATAAGTATACGAGGAGATAATAGTCTCCCAAGGACATTAGATTTGGGCATACTCACTATAATACATCCATAGATTTCCGATTTTTAGCCTCACAAAATAGGTTGGCTCGAATGAGTAAAAGGGTGTAATCTCTTATTTTGATATCAAATTACAGAATTTATCTTTATTTTAACAATTTTAACATAAATAATTTTTAAAGTAATTATCATATCTGAGATATCAAATGAGTTAAACGATTGCTCCAATGAATTTTAATTGGTGGCATATATCACAATATTTAGGAATTCATAATTTCTTATCTTTTTCCTTAATTGTGACCAGCAATGTCATGATCATCAATCAAAAACTCTTCAATTGCTCCTGCAATGGATGATTTCCATTCTTTTCACTCTGTAAACCTGCTCTTCTTTTGCCTTTGTTTGCCGAGTCTCTTCACTGGATCCAACTTTGCATTCACTTCCCACTTGGCAAAAAAAAAAAAAAAAAATTATCTAATGGATTGGAATATATAATAAAAATCCAAGCCTGCTTTATCCTTGAAACATTATTTCACGACAAACAATTGTCACGCATATCCGATGTTAACTTTCTTTGACTTGGGACTTGTCACCATGCAATGGCTAAGGGGTGCTTTGAGCACATAAACGAATACAGCTGCCTTTGACAAGGATATTGAAATTGGAAATTTTCCAGCCCCGACTTTTGCTGTAAATCATAGAACCCTATAGTAGTTCCACTGAAATTTATAAACAGCATTACATTTACTTCAATAGTTTGCCGTACACTTATATCACCTAGTTGTACCATACCGAGCCCATCAATCCAGCTTCTCCATCCATAACTATCCTTCTCAACCCTGCAATCACCATCCGGGTGTCTGTGACAAGGCGGACTAGGCAAGTATTGGCCCATAAACATGACAACAGTTAAAACAAATGGATGATTTTGAGAATTCAGAATCACTCTGTCAGCAAACGGCTAGATGATCAGATGATAGTGCTCATACGCTAATGTTATCTCCTCTCCTATATTAGTAGCATTTCCTCTTTCCCTCACCAAGAAAAGAAGTCAAGGCAGATTTTCTTGAAGTGCTTGCAAAGAGCAAGTATACAAGATAATGAGGGAAACTAAACAGAAAAAACATAAAAGGAAAAAGAAAATCGAAGAAGCCACATGGATCATCAAAAGGGTTCAAGCTTCAAAGTAGTTTAAAAGTTTGTGGGATGGGTTGCAACTCCATGCACCTCTCCTGTTGGTAAGAATATAATGGAGTTGAAAAATACATTTCAAATCTCTCCTTTTGTAGCGTGGGGAATACATACATTTAAACTACAATGCTTATAGTTTTTATCATTTAAAGAAAGACCATTCTGCCTTGTTCAATTGAACATAACTGAGTGCAAAATAGAAGCAGTTTCTCATTATGCACAATGGGCAGCCCTTGCATATAATAAAAAAAGAAAAAAAAAACCTATAGTTCTCAAATTTTTTAAAACAGTATTCTCTCTCTGCCGCCATGGTAGCAGGTGGTTTAAGGGGATCACAATTGGCATGAGGTTAGCCTTTATCCGCCCCCCCCCCCCCCAAAAAAAATAAAAATAAAAAACCCTTGCAGCCCGCCCAAAAAGGGACTATTCTTATTTGAGAACTTCCCTCAAAACATAAACTACTATTAATGAGTTAATGCACGTGCATACTTGTAAGTCTGAGATTACCAATATTTACTTGTGAGATAAGGCTAGCATGCTCCAACTTCTTGACAATGTATTTTTTCAGCGCAAACACATAGGTTATCGCATGTAAGATTGAAACTAAAAGGCAACTCCTTTATCACATTTTTCTAAATTCAAGTAAGTTCTATAAGATGCGCTAGTATATAATTTCTTCTCCAAGACCTTTGTTGCCTTCCTCTTTCTTCTTGTCTCTGAGCCTTCTACATTTATATCTCAGTCTATGTATAAGCAGACTTATTTTCATGGCAGGTCTCGAAATTTTATGAATCAGTAGCGCAAACCATTTAGATTATGTGGACTGGTGTTCATTTTATTTCTAAGCAATTGATTTAAAAACATTGACCAACATAAAGTATGGGCATCCGTGGTCATCGATTCTGCCTGCAGTGCACCACATAAGTCATCTCCACTGCTGATCCACATTTTTTTCTTTTTTGCTGAGAAATGACAAACTAGACTAAAATCCCAATGCATCCCCTCGTTACCTCTATGCATTCCAGTTTCATCTTGGTCCAGTTATGATATTCAACAAGAATCCACTAGAGGCAGAAAATGCCAGCCAATTTCACCGTGGCACCACCAATCTGACACGATAGTAGCTTCATTACCAATCTGCATTGCCTGTGTAACCTTCAGAGGGTAAACAATGCCGCATGATGTTTGTGTACTCATTCACTCAACATTTGATCACGACTCTGCCATCTTTGCACACCGCTTAAGGCAACAAAAATATCCCCCGGGACGTTTATTAACTATTTAAATTTTCTTAAAACATATATGTAACCCTTTGTCTAAGACCGATATATATATCCTGCTAAACACTAAAAAAGTGATATCATAAGTCCTAATAAGGAATTCCATTATAGTACTTAGGGGCAGCCTTGTGCAAGATTATAAACAAAATTCTGGCAAATGGGAGTCCTCGAATCATCAGACTGCATCATCTCCTTACTGGTCTTGCCCATCAACAACCAATAAATCCAGGTCAGACATGATTGCCTCTATCTCAAAATCTCTCTCTGGGTGTAGAAGTCACCATGGCCACTCGAAGTGCAGTAAATCTATGTCGAGGGGACGATGTGTCTGCAATGTTCTCCCAATCATATAACAGATCAGAGGATAGGTTCAGGCCATGGAGATGATGAACTGCCGAAGCCTGATGGTCTTTCAGATAGTTGTTTTGGTGCTGGATCGAACTCTGGTTTCATTTGAAGTCATTACACTCCGAATCTTGAAGCACCAATCTTGAAGTTGATTTCCATGTTCTCACACTCAAAGAAGAAGCAAAGATAGCCTCACTGGACACTCAAACTCACTTTTACTTGAAAGAGGAGTGGAGGAAAAACACCAAGGTCATGGCTTAAGTGGTGTGCAATCATACACCGGGAGAGCCCATTAGTCAACAATCATACACCTAGTTTTTCTTAGTCAAATTAATGCTTAATTCGTTTGTTCCTTTTGTGAAACACCAAGGTCATGGCTAAAACAAAAGCTGATTTGTTATCAACAAGAATGTTTATTGGATCTTTATGTGATTCTTGGAGTTCTTTTAATAACCTCCTAAACTAGATTCCATGACACACACAAGATATTGCAGCAATGTACTCTGCTTCACAAGTTGATAGGCTGACAATGATTATAGAGCCCGGTATGTAAAAGGAGATTTTCAAATTATAAACAAAAAAGACTAGAATTTAAAGTGCATGATATACAAAATCAAAAAAAAAAAAAAAAAAGAGAGAAAAATTTCCCATGGCACTAATGTAAAGTTGAAAAAGAGTTAAAAAAAAAAAGCCATTTTAATGAAATGAAAGAAAGAATACGTTGCAATGCAAGTTTTGCCTCAAAAAGACAATCATTCATGACAACCACCGATCAAATCTTTTTTTGGTAATAATAAAATTTTTTTAAGTGATAATTTTATATTGTATAATTTATTATAAACAAAGATAAAGACAGAGAAAGAGAGAATGAGAAATAGAGAGACGGATCGTTTATCAAAATCATTGATTAGAGAGAAAAAGATCGGAAATAGAAGAGGAGGAGAAGAGAGAGAGGTTAGCGAAGGAAGTCCGGTAATTTCACCTAATAATAGATCTGTTATTTGAAGTCGATATGGCTTTTTAATTTTAATAGTATTTTAAAATTTTATATTCTTCTTTTTTATTTTTGCTAAAATTAAGTCTCCTAAAAAAATTTAAAATTCTTATCGTCCGTTTTGCCTAAAATAATAAAATCAAACCATATTAAATATCAACATTGAATATATTTTAATTTGTTAACTAAAATCAATAATAAAAATTTCTCTTTTATCACCAGGGTGGGTGATGAAAACTCCATTAAAGTTTACTTTTCATGAGATGGTGAAATTATTAACATTTTGGCAAAATTGAGTTTAGAATCTATTACTCTCGGGGGGTGAAAAGCTATTAAAAATTTGGTAGGGTTGAGTTTAAAAATACTTCAAATAATAATTCAAAACTAAATGGTAATTTTAGCCATTCATCGGCACTTTGATGGAATTGCGGTCATAGTCCACAAAAGGTCAGAACTACCCGCTGCAAACAGCCCAAAAGCCAAAACCCTACTCCGGTCTCCAACCCAAATCTAGGGTTTCAACTTTTTCTCGATCGATGAAACTCGCGGGTCTCAAATCAATCGAGAATGCACACGATGATTCGGTGTGGGCGGCGACATGGATTCCGGCGACCGATTCGCGACCTTCACTTCTTCTCACTGGTTCGCTCGACGAAACCGTGAGGCTGTGGCGATCAGACGAGCTCGTTCTTCAAGGGACCAACACTGGTCACAGTCTTGGTGTCGTCTCTGTTTGTGCTCATCCTTCTGGTGCCATTGCGGCCTCTGCTTCGCTTGATAGCTTCATTAGGGTTTTCGATGTGGATTCCAATTCGACCATTGCGACTCTCGAGGCTCCTCCTTCTGAAGTTTGGCAAATGCAGTTTGATCCTAAGGTATAATTCCTTTTGTGGAATTCAACAATTATGTTGTGTGCATTGCCATTACTTTCATGAGATTATGAGGTTTTAAGAGATGTTCTTTATGTTGTTTTAATAAAATGTGATCTCCATTTCATAATGTCTGAGCCTGGTACCATGTTATAGGGTTCTCTACCAGCTATTCCTCTTTTTGTGTAGATAGCTTTCTTTTGGTGTGATTTGAGTTGTTGGCTGTTTTTTTTTTTTTTTGTTTTGTATCTTTGTGAAAAGAAATGTTCTTTAGGTTGTTTTAATGAATTGTGATCTCCATTTGATAATGTTTTAACCTGGCACCGTTTTTATGTGTTTTTACTAGCTTATGATTTCCATAGGTTAATGTATTCACTATTCCAACCTCTCAAAATTAAAGAGGGTTCATGTTGATTGAAGCTTCTCCGAAAAATCCAAGAAAACCAATGAAAATCACTGGTTTTTCAAAGATAGCAGGGATTGTGTGCACTGGCTTTGTGCTAGTTGATGAGTGCATTAACAATGATAGAGTTCCCTGCCATATTGATCTTCACTGAGGGGTAGGTGGGCAGTTGTATTTTTTATTATAATTTACACCCATCTGTTAATAGTCTGCAAAGATTTATTTGCAGTTGTGCATATTGTTTGATGTTTAAAGAACTGTTCATTGTGTGATTTTACTGGTTTACGGTCTCCATACTTTAATGTGTAAATACATTCTAAATTTCCTATTGTCATAGTTGAACTGTGTCCTACATGAGGGTTCGAGATTTTTTTTCTTCACAGGCATACTGTGGCTTTTCTAAGAGAACTACAGCAAAAAACTGTTTTTTGTAAAGACAGCAGGGATTGTGTGTATCGGCTTTGTGCTAATTAGTAAGTGCACTAATGTCGAAAGAGTTCCCTGCCATATTAATATTGACAGAGGGGAAGGTGGGCAGTTGTTCTTCAGTTTCTACTATTGAAAATTTCTACAATTATCTTCCTCACATTGTTATTCAGTTACTCCTGTATTTTTACCCCCTTCTCTTGTCAATTTTCATATTTCCTCACATTAGATTAATTGGCTTCTGCTATTAATTCAGATTTTGTTATGAAGTGCATGGTTGTCAATTTTGATTGCTATGCCCTGTTGGCACCATTTGTCTTTGCTATGTGGTAAACAGCTCGTGCAATAAGAATCGTAAAATATTCAGGGCAACTTAATCTTTTGTTTAGTAAAGAAGATCATAGATTGAATTCAAAAACCCAGGAGTCAGCCTGTGAATTCATACCGGAGATATCTTCAAAGGGCTGCCTCGATGCAACCTTAACTACTACTACATCACACAAGCCTCACCACTACTTACACATGTAGAGTAAAAAAGAAATGGTGAAGGTGACTTTCTAGGTTTATGGATTCAGTCAAGTGAACTCCATCAAACTCCTAAATAAATATCAACAAACATTTAGTGATCCATTAGGCTTGGTTTACTTTGTAATGAATGTAAACTAAACTAAAATCGGCTACAGTTATTTGGGATGTGAATGAAGTAAATTTATGGTGTCTAACATCTTATTTCAAGAGAACAAACTAAAACAAATGCTTGTGTAAAGTCGGCAGTGCTAAGCAATGGTTAACTGATGTCGAAAGAGTTCCCTGCCATATTGATCCAGAACGAGGGAAAGATGGGCAGTTATGTTTCAATTTGTGCAGTGGAAATTCAACAATCACCTACAATCAAATTGTTTCAGTTCCTACCTTTTTTTTTTTTCCTTTTGTATGTTCCTCACTTTGAGTCCTTCTCGCTGGGGGAGGGCGGAGTAAGATCATAGTAAGAAATGACAGAACCATGAGACAAGTCATTTGAGAGTTAAATTTAGTTGGTTCTTGCAAGTATTACTGTTTAATTAAGAGCAATCTTTAGATACGATTCATAGGCAGCATAGGCTATGCGGTAAGCATTTCTCTTTATCAAGTAGAAATTTCTTTGCGCTAAAATGATCCAGCAGTGACATAACTGGTGTTCTGAGCTTTTAAAGCATTCAGATCTATAAGACCCTGCTATCATGAGCACTTTTATGATTTTCACTTGCAATGCACATTCTTTAGTTTTGAATGCCATCTTTCGTGGGCAGCATTTGTTTTATTTTTCTCCACTATACACATCTCATCTAATGACACCGGTTGGTGCCGACATTGTTTTGTTTTAATCATAATAGCACTCTATCATATGACCTCTTATTGTGTATTGGACGAGGACTCATGCATTGCATGTTGGTTTCAGCTGATTGCATGTTGATTTTTGCAGAATTGCTTATTTAGGTGCCATTAGTAAATTATTTGCCCTTCAATTTTCCTTGCAGCACTTGATTATTTTGGGTTTGATTTCTCGGAATTTTTCATGTATTAGTTAGAGTGCCTAGTTTGTGTTTCTTTGGTTCTAACCACCATAGTAGAATAAGAGAGGACCTGGTAGCTGTTGAGTGAAGTGGCCCTGCATTGCTATATGTTCAAAATATATTTAACAACTGCTTCCTCTCAGGGTACAACTCTAGCTGTTGCTGGTGGAGGGAGTGCATCAGTTAAGCTTTGGGATACTTCATCATGGGAACTTATTGCAACTCTATCAGTTCCGCGTCCCGAAGGAGCCAAGCCTGCTGATAAAACCAGCACCAAAAAATTTGTCCTCTCAGTGGCATGGAGTCCAGATGGCAGAAGAATTGCTTGTGGCTCAATGGATGGCACCATCTCTGTCTTTGATGTAGCCCGTGCCAAATTCCTTCATCATCTTGAAGGCCATTTCATGCCCGTTCGATCTCTTGTTTACTCACCTATTGATTCAAGAGTGCTCTTTTCCGCCTCTGATGATGCCCATGTTCACATGTATGATGCTGAGGGAAAGAGCCTAATTGGGGTCATGTCAGGTCATTCAAGCTGGGTGTTAAGTGTTGATGTGAGCCCTGAAGGTGGAGCAATAGCAACTGGATCAAGTGACCGGACCGTGAGACTTTGGGATCTTTCCATGAGGGCAGCTGTGCAAACTATGAGCAACCATACAGACCATGTCTGGGCAGTTGCATTCCGACCACCAGGACAGAGTGGTGAGCGAGCTGGCCGGCTTGCAAGTGTCTCAGAAGATAGGAGTATATCTCTGTACAATTATGCATGATGATAGGAGTTTGTTGAGAACTCATAAATGATTGTGCCTTATACTAGTCTTTTCTAGAGGGTGAGTGCTGTAACATGTACTTTGTTTTCTGTTGTCCTTTGCCTTGACAACCTATGACTTTGCACAAGTTTAATAGGTATCATATTTCTAGGTATGAGGTTACTGTTGATTGGAGTCATTCTTTGGCAGGGAAGGCAGAGCAGATGTAGGGAAAATTGGTTTTTTTTTTTTTTTTTTTTTGGTTCATTGTGAGATTCAAATCTAAATTTATTATAAGGGAGAGGTTTGAATCCGAATTTATTATAAGAGAAGAGGGATTAGTGTCATTTGAGCAGAGCTGAAACTTATCGGCAAATTGGTTTATTCTATGTCAGCAGCAAAGTTCTAATTGTACGCTACAAGCATGGGATGATGGCCAATCTCCGGCCAATCTTTAGGCTCTTGCTAATATGTACAATGTATTGCATCAGAAGCCCTTTGTTCTTGTTTAGATTATGCGAGCCAGCATGTCGAGACTTTCTGACTTGCCATAATATAATTAGACAGGCCAATTGTTTATTGGGTAGGTCAGTTCCCCGTAATGAGAGGGTATTTTGATCTTACACATGTCGGTATAAGTGGGATGGATATCATTGTTTTTAATCAGGTTGGGAGTTTGACTTCCCTAGACATGAAAAGGAGATTCGTCCCCATAAAATAGATTCTATAGTGATCGATTCAGATTAATCAAAATAAAATTTTAGATATTGGATAGCAATCAAGCCAAAGTAAAAAAAGAAAATGAGAGGACATTTCTATTTCTTGTACAGGTGGAAGAGAATTTACTCGGAAGAAATGAAATTATTATAAAGAAATTGTTATACTCCTCGTTTAGACATGGGAAAGGTTCCGAACCAAATCAGTATTTAATCAAAAAACCAAATGGTTCTAATTTGGGAATAGAGAACGAGGATGACGATGGTTTCAATTATAGAACCAGAAGGTCCTTGTCTGGTTCTAATTTTAGAACAGTTTTAGTCTGGTTTCGGTTTGATTATGAGTAGTTTCAGCTTTTTAGAGTTTTTGTACTGTTTTTATAATTTTTTTAATATTTTTTACTGTTCTTATAATTTTTAAAATTTTTTTCAAGGTTTGAATCCATATTTTGGTTCTATCATTCTTTAAATATTTGGGTACTGATTTCAAGAATGATTTTAAAAATTAAATTTGAATGTCCTTATTTTAAAATCTTATTAGAACCATGTTTAAAGTTTTAGTTCGATAATCCAAAGTTTGATGAGTTCGACTTTGGTTAACCTTGGGCGGGGCTATTCTTGTCCTTATGATCATTTATGACAACATTACCTTCATTCAAGAGTTAGCATAAATTAAGATATTTTTTATTCCAAGATTCTTGTTTGAACTCCCCGCTTTTAGTGGTTAATAAATCTGGCAAGTGAATGTTGGATTGAACAGTTAACCTGGTCTCTGCGAAATTCAAATCAATGGACTCATTTTGTTAAAAAAATGTCATAAAGCATGTTGAGCATCTTTCGTGAGTCAAACAGTCCATATAAATGCTTGGCCTTGTCTAGAGAACAAAGAACCAGCACAGCTTGCAAAACTGCCACAAATGGTAACTATTCATAAACTGACGAGAGATTTTCGCTCTTGCTGAAACAAAAAAGAATATTTCCATGCATTTAAACAGCATTAAAGAAAGAAGTTACAATATACGCATTCCTATTTCCCTACTACACCCCTGTTTTTAGCTTTTCCACCATTTAATTCTATAGCTCACATTCCCTGGATTCTCCATTGCTAACAAGGTAGAAACAGAGAATGGGAATTAAACCCCAACAATGAATTTAAATTTTACCCAATCCACCTCTCTTAGAAGTGAGGACACAGTTCTCTGTATGTTGTTTGCTTTGTAAGTTATGATGCATAGATATTGAGTTTAATGAGTTTACTTGGTGCATATTCACAATGAGAATGACTACAGAATTGTTGTGCACGTGAAATTATTTGGAGCCACCTAAGAAGGCAGTGAAGTGGGGTCTACGTAGAAATGCATATTTGTTTGTCGAAAAAACTAAATGTGCAAATGAGTCAACAGATTTCATTATCCACACGCACCTGATCTTATGCAATACCATGCATGAGCAAAGCATATTTTAGCGGCACATGCACGCAAAATTTATTGGCCATGTCGGAAGCTGTCAACATGACATTTCATCAAGTTTGTAAAGAAAAGCAACCTCTTAACTCCTGCCTCTGATTTTATCGTCAAAATTCTGCATTTTCACTACAGTAAACCAAACAAATTTGTAACACAAAGCTTTCCTCCATCCCCAATCATGTAGGCTACTGAAAAATACAGTTCAGGAAAGTGGAATCCCTTAAAATTAGATCTAAAAAATAAACAGCAGGACTATTTGGTCCAAAAAGATACTTGACAAAACTGACAACAACTCACAAGTGAGATTGTTCCACTTCGGCATTTTGCCGATTTTGTCATGTGGCCTAACCTCGTAAGAAACATGTAAAAAGTGAAAGACTTCAATATATCAAGAGGGCAGATTAAAAACTTGGTGACTTATCTTGCAAGTGCTTCTTTAAAACATCCATGACGGCCCCAAAATCCGCCTTCACTTGTACTGGTGAATTCACAAACCTACAAGCCATATCCTTGATCGCCTTTGAGTGATAATCAACCTTCGATTGCGTAAATTTCAGCCCGTGAGCAGTGCTAACCACCACAGTCCTGTCAGTAGGGCCTATAACACCCCTATTTCTGAGCTTCATCAAAGCTGTTAGAGCAACGCCAGTATGAGGACATATAAACATTCCAGTCGAATCGGCCAAAGCCACAGCATCCATCAATTCCTCCTCTGTCGCTTCCTCAACAATCCCATCGCAATTCTTAAGAGCGAAAACTGCTCTATCTATAGAAACCGGTTCACCAATCTGTATAGCAGATGCGAAAGTAGTACTAGCCTTAACAGGCTTGAATTCAGACCACCAGGACTTGTAAAACAAATAAAGCGGATTCGCATTTCTGCTTGAGCACAAACAAGCCTAGGAATCCTATCAACGAGACCCAGCTCTTCACACATTTTAAACCCTTTATAGAAGGCATAGACATTCCCTAGATTTCCACCAGGAACAATGACCCAATCAGGCACTTCCCAATCGAACTGCTGCAAAATCTCAATAGCAGCAGTCTTTTGGCCCTCCAACCTCAAACTATTCAAAGAATTAGCCAAGTAAATAGGCAGTTCACTAGTCACTTCCCTTATCAACTTCATACACCCATCAAAATCAGTATCTATACTCAGCACGAATGCACCATTTGCAATAGGTTGAACCAACTGAGCAATAGAAATCTTGTTTGCGGGAAGGAATACAATAGAGGGTACACCTGAACAAGCACAAAGTTCCATGTAGAGCATGATTTAATTAGTTACTAACAAGAACATAAAACTTGATTTGAGATTACTTCATCCATAAAATTGCATCAAAAATTTCGAAATTTTTGTAATAAAAAATTTCAATTAAAGCAAACTTCGAAGTTTATATCTATCAATCATGGAGAGATGTGCACGATCAAGAAAATCTTCATGTCTGATGTGACAAACAATGAAATAAGTGAGATAGTTGTACATGAAGATTAAGTCAAGTATGTATTGATCACATAAGTCATGAAAAGCTTCAAATAATTCAGTAACAATTCGACTATTTGTGTATATATATATATATATATATATATATTAGTGGAAAATACCATTTTCGTACTAAAAATAAATAAAGGGTTGTAATATACCAGCAGATGCACAATAGGCAGATAAAGCAGCAGAAGTGTCACCAGTTGAAGCACACCCAACACCCACAACAGGTTTCCCCAATTTCCTTAGTCTATTCACTTGACTCACCAAAACAGTCATTCCCAAGTCCTTAAAACTTCCCGTATGACTGATCCCACAATGTTTGACCCACAAATCATTCATGCCTACATACCGTTTCCCAAACCTCTCAGCCCAGAAAAGATTAGAGTTCCCTTCAAAAGCACTCACAATATCATCATCATCAATTTCCGGTAATACCCATTCCTTTTTGCTCCAAACACCGGACCCATATGGCCAATTCGTCGTCCCAACACGTAAGTCAAAAAGGGCTTTCCAGTAATTTCCATGATACTGTTTCAATACTTCCATGTCATGTTGAACATCCAGCAAAGAACCTGACTTGCTTCTGTATATGATTTCATCAAGCGAGTATGACTCGGTGGTGGTGATTGAGTTGGGGTCCAAATTGAAGGGGACGTATTTGGCGAAAAAGGGTCTTATGGGGTTGAGTCGGTTTTTGTGACTCGGGGTTGACTCGGGAGTGGTGACTCGGGTTGACTCGGTGGGAGTTGTCGTTTTTATGGTGCAGGTGATCTTGGAGAGTGAACGGTGGGTGAGATTAGTGGGCTTTGGTTTTTTTGAGTTTTGGAGGAGAGAGGAGGGGAGAGAGGCGTGGAAGAGGGAAGAGGGGAGACATGTACCAAAATGAGTCGGAAAAAAAAAAATTTTTAAAAGAACCCGACAAAAATTTTTTTAAATAATTCGAATTTGTCGGAAGTTAAAGATGCGACACACTGTGTCGTGTCTTCAACCCATGACAGTCCAGAGAGAGAGAGAGGAGTCCGCGCGGGGGGTGAGTGGAGGAGAGTGGCGGGGGGTGGAGGGGGGAGGGAGGAGCCCGGCAGGGGGGCGCGGGGGGGGGGGGGGGAAGGAGAGAGGGGAGGACCGCGGCGGGCGACGGAGGGGGGAAGGAGAGAGAGAGGGGAGGGGCGTGGCGGGGTGCGGAGGGGGGAGGGAGAGAGAGAGAGAGGTCACGGGAGTGCGGAGGGGGGAGGGGGGAGGAGAGAGACACAGCGGGGAAGGAGAGAGACACAGCGGCTCTCCTCCCCCCTCTGCCCCCACGCTCCCGCGGCCCTCCCTCTCTCTCTCCCTCCTCCCTCCACACCCCTGCGGCCCTCTGCCCCCCGCGGCTCTCCCTCTCTCTCTCCCTCTTCCCTCCGCACCCCGCCGCGCCCCTCCCCTCTCTCCTTCCCCCCTCCGCCGCCCGCCCCCTCCCCTCCCCTCTTTCTCTCTCTCCCTCCCCTGGCGGAACCCCCGCCACCCTCCCCTCTTTCTCTCCCTCCCTCCCCCCTCTGCAGCCCTCCCCCTCTCTCTCCCCCCCTCCGCGGCCCTCCCCCTCTCTCTCTCCCTCCCTCCCCCCTCTGCACCCCGCCGTGGTCCTCCCCTCTCTCTCCTTCCCCCCGCCGCCCCCAGCCGCACTCCTCCCTCCCCCCTCCGCCCCCGCCGCTCTCCCTCCCCCCCCCCCCCGCGGACTCCTCTCTCTCTCTCTGGACTGTCGCAAGTTAAAAACGCGATACAGTGTGTCGCGTCTCAAACTTCCGATAAATTCAGGTTATTTGAAAAAAAAATTTTCATCTCAGATTATTTAAAAAATTTTTTTTTTTTTTTGTTATTTCGGTACATGTTTTGAAGTGAGAGCCATTGTAGAAAGAGAGAGAGATAGAAAGAGAGCGGTTATCACCAAAAAAACAAAGGAGAGAGGGCGGTGGGTTGAGGTTATAGAGATATGTATGGACGGGGTTGTGGGGGCATTTGCATTGATTTTGAGTTTGTACGAAAGGCCAAGAGGAGACGGGGAAAGAACAGTCAAATCAGGACTTAAACTTGACTTTTTAAGATGCTGTATTTGTATTGTATTAAGAGCAACAATGACTTTTTCTGTTTTTCTGTAAGGACAGGACCCCATTGACCTCGTTTGTGTTTTCAATTTGGGGTTTCTTTCGTGCTTAAAACTCCTATCCATGCTAACTAAATAATTTATGTTTCCCAGGATTTTATTTTGTTTTTAATTCAATAGAAGTTTTGTTGATTTATATAATAAAGAATATTTCTCCTTATTACAACCGGTAAATAAAATAGAATTATAATTAAAATTTGAACATATATATTTTTTTAAGTAATTGGGTATTAGTGTTTAAAAATTGTATCGCAGGTTAAACCAAGAATCGAAAAATTTTACATTAATATACATAAAATATCAATTTAATAAAATACAAAAAAAAATCATGTAAATCTATAAAAATCAAATTTGATAGCCTTTCTTATAAATTTAACTTTTAAATCAATCTTTTTCGAATTTTAGAATTAAAAAAACAATGTGTTTATTAAGAATAATGGGAATATAAAAACATACTTCTTACACCATGTCATAGATGAAAACAATATAAAAATAATATAAATTCTAATATTTCATTATTTTGATGAAATATTATTAAATATTGGATTTATATATAAGCCCATTGTTACAAGAATAAAAATAATTATTATAAATATAAAAATAAATCAAATCAAATATTTTTAAAATTAAATTAATAATTAATTTGATTTTTATACGTAATATGTTTTCTAAATGAATAATAATAGACTCTTCATTTTCCTCTATTAATTAAGCTTAACTCTTCTTTTACTTTCTAATCCCCCGATTCCATTTTACTTTGTAAGAAATTGGATTGCAACAACATAAAGAAGATAAATTTTCAAGGTAAATTTAAAATTATATTTGAAATTAGCCATGTATCATTTAATTTTTTTTTCCTTTTATTTATACTATGCTTCAAATTTGTATTGTTATACAATTATCTTGTATTTATACTACTGTATAGTAATCATGAAAAGATATATATATATATATATATATATATATATATATTTTATTTTATAATTATAATAGTTATTTATTATTTATTATGTTATTATAATTATACTGGCCAATTGAATTAGTCAAACCATTTAAATTATGTATCACTTATATTATTGATTTAAGATTTGATATGGTGTTTAAAACATTATCTGTAATACTAAGCATTAAGCAGTGCTTACTTGTGCCTTTGTTGGTTTCTTTGGTTGATTAAACATCAATAGAGTTGTTCCAAAGAGAACAGTTTAATGTTCATAATTTTTTTTCTTCGATTTAGGGATTCAGGGTTTAAATCGATGTGTAATTAAAAAAAATGTTGTTTATAGAGTTGTAAACATTAGATTTAACCAACAATCAGTTGGTATAACGGGATGTAATACTAAATATCTTAATTAAAATTTTGAGTTTCAACTCGAGATTTGAACAAGGAGTAGATTACGTTGGAAGGATAGCTCTCTTAAATACGCTATTATAAATTTTAAATCGGATTAATTAAAATATAATTTTAAATATCGATAAAAATAAATATCGGGTTTTATGGGCTCGTCGAGCGTGTGATTTTTTTTCTTTCTTTTCCTTTTCCCCGTGGGAATGGGGTGGGCTATAAGGATTAATGTATTTTGAACCGGAAGCTTCCCCTTTTTTTTTTTTGTTTTTTTTTTTGAATACGAATACTAAGTAACTTTCACATCAATCTATTTTTCACATGGATTAAATGTTAAGGATAGTTAAAAATCCATTTTTACTATTCGTTTACTATTGAGGTGATTAGACAATAACATCCACTTATAAACATTTAGCAATTTTTTTTTTCAGTTTAAATTGTGTTTAAAGATAAAAATTAAACCAAACAGAAATTTCAAAGTTGCTTAAAAAATTTTAATAAAGAAGACAGGAAAAAAAGGAAGCTCCTTTAGAGCAGCTTTTATTGCTCCACGTATGACTTTTGTTTAATGAAAATGTGTAAACTGATGAAATTATTTTTAATTATTTCAATTATTATAATTTTGTCATATATATATATATATATATATATATATATATATATAACTCTATCGTTCTCTTGTTCTTTTTGCTTTCTTTTGCGATTGGCTTTTCTGAGCAACTTCCTCTTATCTTTTTCTTTATTGAATATCTGTCTCTCTTATTTTTCGTTATATCATTCTTTTGTCAAAGGCCAACTCTCTCTCTCTCTCTCTCTCTCTCTTAATTATCAAAAAATATATATATGAACTTAAAATATTCATGTTTAATTTATTAATATTTTAAATTTATTTATTTTATTAATTATTTACGAAACTTTAACTTCAATTGTCTTTTATAATAATTTCATTAACCATTAGAGTAATTTATATAAGTTGTTTTGCAAAACAATTTATTTATGAATTTTTTTTAAAAAATAAAATTATTAAATAGTTCATCATTTAATTTTTTAAACTCTATTATTCATGCTAATTTACAAGAAAAAAATAAGATTTATAAAAATGTGAAAATAAAAACGACATTTGATAATTAATACAATTTATTCTAAATAAAAAGAAAAGGGGGATGACTTTAGCATCTTTCTTAATAAACATTGCTCATATCTATTTGCAAGCATTAATTTTTGTTAAAATTCATGTTTTGATGTGTTTTTTTTACAAGTTTGGAATTGGAATTTTTATGACTTTCTTTCCAAATTTGGTGCAATTATATCATTTTACTTAAACAAATCCGATTTTTCAAATTTGTCAATAAATAATCATTTATATGATATTAACTGTACTATATATATTTTTTTAATTATTTAAACATTTAAAGAGATTATAAAAATTCAATGTTTCTGAATATATAAATAACCGATAAAAATATTTTAAAAATAAGATATACGACATTATAACCTCCAAAATCATCTTATAACTTTTTTTGAATTTATAAGTTATTCAAAATTTTTGCTTCTGTAGAAGTTTTTTTTTTTTTTTTTCTTTCTTTCTTTTTAATTATACCCTCTGCCGTCGAGTATTTGTCATATAATTCAATTGGTAAGTTCAACTTAAGTTTTGTAAAGTTGATATTACACCTCCCCCAAATTCACTGACAATAAAAACTTTATCAAAAAACTCAGTTGAGTAAGAGACAAAAACAAAGTGAGGTGTAAGAGTAAACTTTTTATTATAAAATAAAAAAAGAGAAATTATTTATAGAGAATGAGAGACAGATAGAGAGTTAATTTCTCTATTTCATCTACATCAAATGAGGTTGTGGGGTTTATATATAGACAATTGAAATGAGTATGAAGATATTGATCTAATGATTGATAGATAGAATATTTGACCTCTTATATTTAGTTTTACATTTAGCCTAATAACTAATCATATATTTAGCTATTATTTTGTATATATATACTCATGTAATTCTCTATATATAGTGGAATGCAATTATTCAAAAATAGGAACAAGTCCTCTTCAAGCATGATATCATAGCAAAATTAAAAAACCTAGCCTCTCTCTTTATCTCACCTATCCTCTCTCTTTCTTTTTCCACTGCAAATAAATCTTTATAGTTCTATTATGCTCTGCACTTGCCCCTTGTAAGGATCTTGTATATTAGAACGAGTTTAGTTAATTTTTTAAACAAAAAAAACCACCAAAACAAATTTCCACGTTAAATACAATTAACTCAAAAGGATACTCAAAAAACCAAAATCTAAGAGTCATGCATGAAAATCGCATATTGGAAACTTGAATGCACGTCCACAATAATTCATAATATTTATAACACTTTTAAGTATTTTTCTAATTTTATGATATACTAGTTTCAATACGTTAGAATTATATTTATATCAAAATCAAATCATTTTTTGATTTCCGTTAGCAAATATAGAAATATATAAAAATAAGAAAAGTCAGATATTTATCAAAATCAAATCAATAATTAATTTGATTTTGATACGTAATATATTTCCTACTGCGAAAGAAATTTTTTGTTTTGGTTTAGTGTAAGGTGGCCGGTGATTAAAAAAAAAGTTACAGAATATACCATTTAAATACCCAAACATTCGATCCATCTTTTAGTGACAGATATATCAACTCTACTGGAAGAGAAAATAAAACAGCTTTACATAGATTTGGTAATGACATCTTAGCTACTCAATCAACACATTAATCAATTTTCTTAAAAATATAAAAATATCTGATACGTCAGTTACATGAGCCCTTGATTCAGAGAATTTTAGTCTGAGTAGAAGTTCATTGCCTCACATTGGTAGTGAAAATATAGTAAATAAAATAATACAATTAATTATTATTACATAATTTTAAATCCCTTGTTTAAAAATAGGGTAGACGCCATCAACCTTGCGCCCTGAAGATTGTCAAGCCACCCAATCCCCCCCCCCCCAAAAAAAAAAGCAGGCTGGTGTGGGTAGCTTGGCCAAAGACAAAGTCTAGTCATGCAGCTGTGCTACAAACTTTTGATATTCATTAGTTTTTTTTCTTTTTTTTAATGAATCAATGTCTGAATTTATATTCTGAATAATTTGATTCGAGTATTATCAAACTCAATTTAAGAAAAACTTTTTTATCATAATTTTTTTTATTTTTAAGTTTTAAATTCAAATCTTAATCGAATATTTTAACATATTTATCCTATATATTTGCGGGTTGTCAACCGGCAAAAGTTTGTGGTCCAACTTCTGCATACTTTTCTTTAGTACATAATTCAAGGAAAGAAAAAGATTCGCCAATCCACAGATTATGCTCCATGGAATGGAGAGCCCAAACATCTTAAGCCAAGCCTCCGCAAGTTACGCTTTCTTCTCTTCTTGCCCAAGTATTCATGACCCATCAAATTGAATAATTTTCATTTTTCCTCGGGTAATATTATTAACATTTGTATCACTTACATCCATTTATAAAAAATTTTGAACACTGAAATTCTTAATATTAAAATTAAAATGATATGCAAAAAATAAAGGGTCTTCTTTTACTGTATGCGTCAATTACCGTTAGACAAACTAATAATGATAATGATTATAAATTAATATAGTGTCAGGTTAACAAATGTATACGACGGTCCAAACTTTCTTTCTATTCAAAATTTGCCCTCTTATGATATATTTATCAATAAATATGATGAATATCTTATTTACAAGATTATTAAGCACAAAAGGGTTAATCACGGCTGGGTTATTAGCACTCTGGTATATTTATTTACGCTCTTTATTTTCTAATTTTAATGATATTTTTTAATTTCGCCCGTATTCAATTTTATATTTTAATGCAAAAGTTGAATTCTTTTTCTGTTATTGTTATATGGTCTATCAACTACGTTTTCCATTTTTAAAAATTCTAGATATTTGAAGAAAAAAAAATTATTGTGTTAATCTATTAACAGATAATCGGCTTTGACTCACTAAATAATTTTTTGCATAATACCATTGCTCTTTATAAAATATTGCAGCAGTCTAATTATTGGGATTTTGACCCTATATTCCATACTTGAAGTTTTCACTATTTTCAACATGAACAATGATGTCATTGAATTTTATTTACAATAGAGTTGGGAGGTTTATAGACCAAAAAAAAACCATTGTGCGATTCAATCAACTTTAGAAAAAAACAGACAAAATAACATAATAATTCATCTCGGCAAAGCCTAGTAATACCCTCACTCCTATTGAGTTAAAAGTTTATCACCCTTTTCATTGTCTAGGAAAAGAACAAGCACACGCTAGGATCCAATTTGAAAAATCTTAACTTGTTCTATTTTGTTAAATTTTGTCTTGCTAATTTCATTACTTTTTTAACGGGCTAACCAAATATGCATGAACAAGGGGTCTCAAAGAATAGGTTCTATAACTGATGGACGGTCGATCTGGTTGTTAAAAATATTGTCTTGTACAAAAAAAAAGTTTATATATATTGTAAAAGTAAGAATGGATTGGTGGGTATGCACCCATTTAATTTCTTTTTAGACAATAAATTCAGATTATTGTAATTTAAATTAGTCTGTAATTATAGTAATTATGTGTGGGATATTATCTTCATTGTGCAATTCTATGATAAAAAAACAGTTTAAATATTAGGATATTAGGAAATTAGTATAGAGGAGTACTTTGAATATTGAATTTAGGTCAGTGTGGTTGGTGTGGCGTTTCAGTTGACACCCCAACTTCTTTTTATCCTCTGCTGGCTGAGGCAGTTTTGTTGCTTGTGCATCTCTCTTCCGTCACCATTTTGTTCCGCATGCACGACAATGAGTACTAGATCGGTTTTCTAGTAACAAAAGTCTCATCTCTCACGTAGGTTTGAGCAAAATTTTCTTTGCATCTCTCTTCCGTCACCGTTTTGTTCCGCATGCACGACAATGAGTACTAGATCAGTTTTCTAGTAACAACGTCTCATCTCTCACGCAGGTTTGAGCAAAATTTTCTTTCTTACAAACATATGGCATCTTTCCATGTCACCGATTGTCGTGAACCATGTGTGTCAATTTGAAAGGAGAGAAGAATAAAAGAAAATATCCTACAACCACGTTTTTGTTGTTAAAAATGTTAAAGTTTAAATTATTTGCCTATTAATACTTAATTATGAATTATATCTTTAACCTCGTAATTTCAAAAAATTTCTCTTTATTTAACTGGATCACCTTCAAAGTTTTTATCTACTCATAACTATTTTTTTTTTAATCAATCGATATCTGAAATCATATTTCAATAAATGTGATTTGAACATTGTCGAAAAGGGAGTTTTTTCAATATAATTTTTTTTTTCATTTCGAAGTTTTGAATTTAAAATTTGATTAAAAAATTTAATACATTTATCTATTAAAACAATTATCTGTTGGTATTTATTACTACCGGATGGTCCTTTATGGTATTGCTGTTTATAAAACTCTTCCACTCCAATACAGATCAATCTTTTTATTTTGTTAGTGAATTTTGTATAATTAGAACACAAAGTACAAGGTTTGAAATCCATCAACTAACCTCATACAAAACATTGTTAAAGAATAAGGATTATTAGTTTTGTTGATTGTGGACATGTCATGCATACTATGTTATCAAACATATGAAATAATTCACAAATTATAGGTACGGACAAATTATATTTGATCAATTGTTTGTGTGCGTTTGAGCCACTTTTATTATAGAAAATATATATTTGTAAATGATTTATTTGGCATGACTAATAACCAAAAATAGAAATACTTTGAAAAATTAAAATATATCTTTTTTTGTTACTACTACCTCTGTATTCAGAATTATACTTTAATTAATTTAGTTCAAACATTTAGAAAGGTCTTACTTAGGGAGTGAATATTCCAGTATAATTTTTTTTATTTTTCAATTCGAATTCGAAATTTAGTTAAATAATTTAACATTTTATCATGCTAAATCGAATGTCCCATAAATTAAAAAAAAATCTTATATGTAATGTATATCGGCTAACTATTTGGTTGGGAAATAAAAATTCTATTTTTCTAATAAAAAAACAAAAACAAAATAAAAGAAATTGCTTAGCCCGTAAGGTCGGTATTTGAGTTTGCCTACGCGCAGACAGCAAATTCAAATTCAATCGGTTAATTACGGCCGCAGCATTTTCTATCCTGTTCGGTTATTTATTCACCTAACCCGAGCCGGCACCGACCTTGCCGCACCAGAACCCAAAACAAAAACCGAGGGCAATGTGGTCATTTCATGAAAAGCAGAACATCATTATTCCGTTCTCCAAAGTCGGAGAAACATTTTCGAAATTTCGTCGGTTTTGTTTGGCCGACTCGTCGTTTATTACCCACATGTGCGGAGTTGCGGACTTGCCCCTGTCCTGGAAACATCTTCCGTGTAATGCACTCACACCCGATTGGCCTCCATTCATGTCAAAACCCACGAGGTTAAGATTAATATAATTTTGTTTGTACAATACAATACTTTAATTATTTTTACAAAATATTATTTTAATTAAAAAAATATTATTAATAAAATTAAATAAAATAGAGACCAAATAAAATAAATTTAAATTAAACAAACTCTATATATTTTAAAAACTCGAACCAGTTATGATGAGAAAAATTATTAAAAAGAATACCAACAGAATTATTCTTTTCCGATACTGTAACTATTTTCATTTATTATTAAATATTTAGTTTAAATTATGTTATTTTAATCGATAAATTTATGAACACAAACTTATCAAAATACCGAAAATATAATTTACTTTTATAACATAATTGAACTATTTTCATACGTTCAAATATCATCGAATGATTTATGCTTTTGTCAAGAATGAATCTTGGGACAATGAGATTAAAGAGTGAATTAAAACAAATATCATATAATAGTGCTATGATATACAATTGATAACTACTTTTTATTAAAAGTAATATTTATGATTTCAATTAATTATCTACAAAATTAAACATCTTATCGTAATTCTAAGAAATAGTTTAACAGATCTCTTTTTACAAATTAAGAATATTAAAAAAATTACGTAGATTTTTAAATTAATAATTAATACCAATTAAAAGAAAATGCATCACAAATTATTCATATACATTCGGTCCTCCGTTTGTATGTCTAGTTTCAACCAGCCGACCAAATGTTTGGTCACATGGCAAGTTTTGATTGGAGGGGGAGTTTCCAAAATGGTGTGAGGGAGTGTACTTGAGGAATTCTCTCCCCAAAATTTTAGCTAAAAAATTTGAGTGCCAGCCAAAAGTGGCCAGTAATGCGATGGGAATGTCGTGAATTATAAATCTTAATTTTAAACTCTTCACCTTCTATATTACTCTTTTACCCTTTTACTCACAAAAAATGGCTCATTTTATCTTTGCTCCTAAATAATTACCACATCATCCCTTTTCAGATTTTAAGTAATTAAAATTATAACCATGGTATCATAGACATTCTTATGAAAAAAATTATCAGATGATTAAATTATTTCGACAATTAATACAATAATTATATATTTTAATTTTTCAATGATTGAGTTTGAATGTAACTTATCATTATCTATAAAGTTTTTTTAATCTTAATACTATAATTAAATTTAATATTAATATATATTTTTGCTAAATAGATACCAATGTTTGTTTTTTGAATATTCTATACATATACTAAACATATTCTTAGATTAATTCTTTTGATCATCCAAAATTAGCATCCCTCAACTAATCAATGAGAGGTCTGATACCATCTAGGAATACAAACCTTGTTGTGATTGGGCAAGATTATTCTAATTACTTTACCCATTAAAATACTTCAGAGGCATTGTATTAAAACCTAGTCACCACACTTGGGAATGATGGTGGGTTAAAAAGGAAAATTATTAAAAAAGGAAAAATTTTTTTAGAAATAGGTAACGTTTATAAAAATGTTGTGGCAAAACCGTAATTAAAACCAAATACGTGCCCAAACAGTAAAAGACCCAAAATTACCTGGGATTAATAGTTAATCAGTATCGGATTACACTGGTGTCGGGTTAAGAAATAATCGGGGACGAGTCGTTTTGATTAAGAAAACAAAGGTTGTGGGTGGAGGCCGTGAATGTCTTACCTTCCTTTGCTTCTTCACAGGACCCCAGCTGACCACAGAGAGAAAGAGGGACACAACTGCACAAGTTTAATTTCTTGAGAGAGAGAGAGAGAGAGAGAGAGAATTAAGCTTAATTTGTGCTTTTGTATATAAGCTACAAGACTCATTTCTAGAGAGAAAAGAAAAGGGGGGAGAGAGAGAGAGAGAGAGAGACCAAAGCTTGAAAAGAGGGCTAAAATCCTGAACTTTTTTTTTGTTGTTTTGTATCCTTTTTGATTCCTCAAAACTATTGCTGCAAGTTCAAAGTCACCGATCTAAGCGATTCTGTTGGAGCCGTCTACATTTCTGATGTGTTGGATATAGAGATCGCTCTTCACACGCATCATCAATGGTAATTCTATACGAGTTTTAGTTTTCTTGTATTCTTTTTAATGTTTTTATGTTTCTTGATTCATAGGTTTAACTTTTGCTTTTGATTTTTTTTTTTGTTATTCTTTTTTGAATTATAAGTCAAATCTGTTCAACTTTGGAGTTCTTGTACAACTCAAGTATATGGGGTGGAACTAAAAAGATTTAATTCTGAAAATTTTGGATATTAATCGGAATAGAAAATTCCGGGAAAAATCTTCTCATTTTTTTGGTGGGCAGGAATAGTTTGATTGTATTCTGTTGTAGAGTAAGTCCAATCTATTATACTGCATAAGTTTGTGGGTTTAGAAGAGGAGTTCTTCTAGGATAATATGACAATGGAGCATTTATCATAGTCATAGGGAACATAGGAATATTAGAAACATTTAACCACTAATTTAGGAACTGTGAGGAAGTGCAAAAAGGAGTCCGCGGTAATGGCAATATTTGTTGGGATTGGAGTAATCTTTCATCATTAAAATCTGGGGATGGGTGTGACCAAGGTTATTTTTGTTGTAGGATAAATCCAATCTTGTCCCTTTCATAAGGTTGTATGTTTTCAAGTAATGGACCTTTTAACTTAGTCATACATAACAAGAAATGCTTGACAACTAGTGCGGGCAGTATAGAGAAATGCATGGAGGATGATGGCATATTCAGTGGGGCTGGAGTAATCTGTCATCTTTACCATGGCAACTTGGTTTTCCTTTTAGTACAGTGTGGGGTTTAGTGGAGACTGAGGCAATTATGGTGAAGATACTTTACTGCAGAAGATGAAGTGGCGCTGGTCGTGTAACCATGACAACTTGGGGAGGATCCTTCATTGGTTAACAAGCTTCATCGCAAGAACTTGGAAGTACTAAATTTAGGATAGGCTTCACTCCCACTCTGTTGTTTTCTGCTCCACAATTTTTATCTACTATTAGTTTTCACAAAGCATGATTTCATCTAAAGGTATTTGGGTGCTGAATATTACCCTCCTGGCTTTCTCATTACTTCTAGTGTTCTTGTCTCCATGGAGCTCTTATTGCTATCAGGTTGTCTGTTGTTTTCCTATGTTTAAGAAAGCATTTCATCAGTTAGATACGATTGGAGCTATGAAACCATAGAGCTGCTCAAGCTTCACTGGGTTTCAACTAGCAAGATGTCATTGAAGCTTAGCACGTAATGTTGAAAGTGTGAAGCCTGAGTTGAACTTTGAGATCATTGAAGATATATATGTTGTGTATAAATAAAGCAAGCTGCTTGAGCTCGACTTATATACTTTCATCGGAGTTCAACTCATATAATAAAAGAGCCAAGCTTAAGGAGCTCAATAAGTTTTCAAGTTAAGCTGGAGTAATTTTGATGAGCATCCTCTGATTCCCTGTGCTTTAATTGATGCAATTCATCCATTCCGTTGTTGTCAGGAGCTAGTAAACAGCCACCCATGAAATTTTATTATGGTTTCCAATCTTCAAATTAGTTTGCGATTCTCCGTAAAGGAAGTGTCTATGAAGATTTGTTATAAAGGAAGTTCATTTCCAACTTGAAGCAAGGCACAGAGAGGACTCCAGTTGCGCTTGCTGGAATGAGGTTAGATGTACGTATGGATGGGCTTGTGGAAATTCACAAATATGGGATGACTTTGCTTTCTGCATTCATTTTTTGTTTGGGGAAATGGAGCCTCACTTTGGTTGAGGATTGATGCCTGATCAATATGGAGCAATGTGTAGAGTTGTGGACATACTTATCTAGCAACATAATGTTTTGGTTACTGATCACATGGAAAATGCGTCAACTGAAGACTTATATAACATCAGCTTTATTGGCAATTCTAATCTTATACTTGAGTATTAGAAAGGTTTGCTTCCAATTTTGACATGCTTTTTAATCTTATACTTCTACCGATAAAAGATAATAAAGCACATTCATAATGTTCACGATGGAAATGTTTCTAGTTAGTGCATATTAAGCTTCAAAATGGTTGGTCTTAGGCTTGAGGATGCATCACAAATGTATATGGAGACCCCTCCTTCGGCTCTAATAGACTTTATTTTGAATAGTTTTGAAGTCTATCTACCGTCTTTTATTGCATTGCAATTGAACTGTAAAAAATGGGAGATTATTTGTTAAATGCTTTAACTTTAGTCACCTAGACTGTTGAGATGCATGGGGTTAATCTTTATTGCAGTTGTACTATTTACTTAGTATTGAGGTGTGAAATAGGTGGCCTTCTAGAGTGAAGAGAGATTCCTCTAACTGGATGTCATTCCTTGGGTGCCATTGTTGGATTTATTTTATTTTTATCTATTTTTCCAGTTCTGCTAATTGCTGAAGTTCTTGGTCAGTCACATCATTGATGACTTGGTGAAACGGTTGCATTTGACAGATTTCATTGTTGGTACATTTTAGTCCTTATTGCTTGGGCAGCATATTAAGGATTCTCATTATATTAATAAAACATGTGTTGAATTTCCTTCATATGAAAAAACATTAGTACTTCTGGTTGTTATGGTGAACATATAGGTCCTGTTGTTGTAACATGTGTTGGTTCTAATAAAAAAGTAAGAGTTGCATTAGCAGTAGAATTCTGTAAAAATGGATTGGTTGTTGGTGCTGCAATTGATGTGTCATTTTTCGTGCTTTCTCCTGATTTTCGGTGGTTTAGATGCGGAACCAACATCAATGTTCTCTGCATTAAATGGCTTACCTGCTGCATTTTTGCAATCCACTGATGTAGTCAATAATATTTTTCAATCCAGGAACTTATTGCATAGTCAACAAACTTGACATCGATTCTAGAATTACATGAATTACGGAAGATTAAGAATTGCATGTTTTTCTTCATCATGCAGTAGTTCTACTTCTTGAATTTGTATCTTCAAGTTTCCTGACTTCATAGTATCCTCCATGCCACATCCTTTGCAGGCTGCACCAGTTAATATTATTGTGGCATCTCATGTATGGGTTGAAGACCCAAAGTTGGCTTGGATTGATGGAGAAGTTTTTAGCATCAATGGCGATGAGGTCCATGTGCAAACAACCGATGGGAGAAAAGTGAGTGCCGTCCTACTAGTTTGCACTTGTTTATTTTCATCTAAGAATCGTGTTGATAGGAATATTGTATTTCACTTGTTTATTAACATGTTTAAGGTTGCAAGTAAACTAAAGATTATTTAAATGCTGTTTCTGCTACAAGTATAATCAGAATTGTGCAGTCTTAGAGTTGTCTTAGATGAACTTGCAACCTGATATTGCTGGACAATTGGATACAGTGCCACTTTTTCAAACACCCTGACAAGCGAATTTTTTAAAATATGATGAGAACATAGGAAGTTGAACACTGGATTTGGGCATTTATAGAAATATGAACTTGCTTTCCATACTTCTGTCTAGCTAGAAAATTCATGAACTTATAGTGTCTTCATCCCAGGATCATTGCTTTATACCCTGCAAAATATAATCTCATTTAACATGCCTCTGGGATGTTTCTTGAAAAAAACCGTTGAACTTTAAACTTACAACAGCTACCTTTCTGTCCTTTTGGGTTACAGTTCTTGTGGAAATCTTATTTGACTCTCCAGTAAGATAACCATATGCTTTGCAAAATTATGTGTTAAATGTTCCCACCAAAAGTTTTCTTTTACCTTTTTGAGTTGCAAAATAAAAAGAAAAAAAAATCTCGTTGAAAAGTTGTATATATGATTTCATCTCACATCTTCAAAGCTGATTGCAGGTTGTTGCAAATATATCCAAAGTGTTCCCAAAGGATACTGAGGCTCCCCCTGCAGGCGTTGATGACATGACCAAGCTCTCATATTTGCATGAGCCAGGTGTTCTTCAAAACTTGGCAACCAGATATGAACTCAATGAGATCTATGTAAGATGACAAGTTGTGTTTTTCATTGGTGTTGCATTAAAGTTTAAAGTCAATGAGTAAGATATGGCCTTTTGATACTAATCTTTTAAATTCATTCTAGACATACACCGGTAACATTCTCATTGCGGTAAATCCATTTCAAAGACTGCCTCATCTTTATGATACTCACATGATGGAACAGTACAAAGGAGCCGGATTTGGGGAACTAAGCCCCCATGTTTTTGCAGTGGCAGACGTTGCTTACAGGTACGTCGTGTTTTGACTTCTTTTAATTTTCAGTTACAATTCTTTATTAATATATATATATTTTTTTAAATAAAGAGCAATGATCAATGAGGGAAAGAGCAACTCAATCCTAGTTAGCGGAGAAAGTGGTGCTGGAAAGACTGAGACAACAAAGATGCTTATGAGATATCTGGCACATCTAGGTGGGCGATCTGGAGTGGAGGGTCGGACGGTCGAACAACAAGTTCTGGAGGTAAAATTGAATCTAGCATCGTCTAGTTTGGAGATATTTCATTTGATATATTGATATTCTGAGGTAGAAAGCTGTTGATTAATTGGTTTTGTCTATAATGTGATTTTATAGTCCAATCCAGTTCTTGAAGCATTTGGCAATGCGAAGACTGTTAGAAACAATAACTCAAGGTAAATATATATCCATTGGGCTATCTCCCTTTGTTTCTTGTCCAAACAAGCTATGTTCTTTCTAGTGCTTGTTATGTATCACTGATTACATTTATGAATCATGCATGGATTCATTACATCTTTCTTCTGCTAACTTATTAGTCCTTTTTTTTTGTTAATTGTGGCATAACTATGAAGTCGTTTTGGTAAATTTGTTGAGATCCAATTTGATAAGAACGGGAGAATATCTGGAGCAGCTATACGAACTTATCTACTTGAGAGGTCTCGTGTTTGCCAAATATCAGATCCTGAAAGAAACTATCACTGCTTCTACCTTCTTTGTGCTGCAACACCTGAGGTAATTTTGATTTATTTTCTCATGGCATTCTACCCAAGCGCCTCAGCTTTGCACTTGAATTTACTCATGATATTTATCCTCTATTCTCTTTCTTTTAGTTTTCGTTCTTTAGATGATGGCATTATATAATCCAGTTCTTATGTCTTTTGTAGGATATTGAAAAGTACAAATTAGGAAATCCTAGATCATTCCATTATCTAAACCAATCTAATTGCTATGAGCTCGATGGAGTGAGTGATGCTCATGAATATCTTGCAACTAGAAGGGCCATGGATGTAGTGGGAATAAGTGAAGACGAGCAGGTGAGTTGTTGATGTAAATGGAAAGCATGTGATTGCTGAAGCACATAAAGTTTTCATCTGGAATATTTCTCTTTCAGGAGGCAATATTCAGGGTGGTAGCTGCAATTCTTCATTTGGGGAATATAAATTTTGCAAAGGGAGAAGAAATTGACTCTTCTGTCATTAAAGATGAAAAGTCTAGGTTCCATCTTAATATGACAACTGAACTTCTTCAGTATGCTCCTTTCTTTACCCCTTCATGAAATCAATTGCAATTCCATATATCTTCTGCACTACCCTTTTCTTTTCTTTTCTTTCATGCTTATGTGTTTACTGATATCTTGTAACAGGTGTGATGCCAAGAGCTTGGAAGATGCATTGATTAAGCGTGTAATGATAACACCTGAAGAAATTATCACTAGAACTCTTGATCCTGCTTCTGCAACTGGTAGCAGAGATGCTTTAGCCAAAACAATATATTCTAGATTGTTTGATTGGTATGTCTTTTCAATGCCAATGTAATTGTTGCAAGTCTCTTACTAGAACTCTTGGTACATATTCTAATTGTAGAGAGCTTATGTGCTGAATGTATATAGAAAAGGTTGTGTAGGTTGGCTTTTCCTCAAGCTTCACACATATTTTTTAATTGTTTCAAATTATGTAAGCTAATTCTTCATTGCTTGTTCAGGCTTGTGGAGAAAATAAACAGCTCAATTGGGCAAGACCCAAACTCCAAATCATTGATCGGAGTTCTTGATATATATGGTTTTGAAAGTTTTAAGTTCAATAGGTAAGCTGTAGTTGCAGATATTTTTGGCTTTGTAACAAATTATGTACTTGCACATTGCTGAAGCTTCTCATGGATAACAGTTTTGAGCAGTTCTGTATCAATTTTACAAATGAGAAACTGCAACAACATTTTAATCAGGTTTAGATCAATCTGGTGCTTTATGTGCTCAAGCCTTCTATGCTATTGTGTTGCCTATGTTGAATATGCTTTCATGTATTTTTGCAGCATGTCTTTAAGATGGAACAGGAAGAGTATACAAAAGAAGAAATTAATTGGAGCTACATTGAGTTTGTTGATAACCAAGATGTCCTGGATCTGATCGAAAAGGTATAACTATTGGATGATGCTATTTGAAATTGTTTTTAAACTACATAATTTAGTGATAGACATTTAAATGATACATTTTCAATTTAGTATTTTTCTCATTCTACTATGGCTCGATGTCAGATTTTATATTAACTATTCAACTGTCTTGCAGAAACCTGGAGGAATCATTGCACTCTTGGATGAAGCCTGGTACAATCTAATGCTTCAATTTTCTTGTTTCTGTTTGTTCTGAATGTAGAAATTGGGCATGTTGCAGAGAAGGGCAAAAATTGAGATATGAAATATGTCTCTATGCTGTTAGTGCCTATTTTATGTTGTTTGCTCTTATACTGTTTGAATTGCTTTATGCAGTATGTTTCCCAAGTCTACACATGAGACATTTGCTCAAAAGTTGTACCAAACATTCAAGAATAACAAGCGGTTTATCAAACCTAAGCTCTCTCGCACCAGTTTTACCATATCTCACTATGCAGGAGAGGTAAATATCCTGTGAGAATCAGTTTAAACTATCTCCCAAATGTTACTTCCCGATTGCTAATTTATTTATTTCCTTTCTTCCAGGTGCAATACCAAGCAGATCTGTTTCTCGACAAAAATAAAGATTATGTTGTGGCAGAACATCAGGATTTGCTCACTGCCTCAAAGTGCCCCTTTGTGGCAGGTCTATTTCCTCCAAGTCCCGAGGAGTCAACAAAGTCATCAAAATTTTCGTCCATTGGAACACGCTTTAAGGTCCGATGGTACATATTTATACTTCATAAGGACTATCTAATATGTCAAAAGATTCTAAAGAAAATTTAACTTTATTTTGATAGAGAGTTGCAACTATGGTAAAAGTTCAAAAGGCAGACTTTCTTCTTGCCTGTGAAATTTTGTTATTATTACATGAGCAAATATAATAAATTCTCAACAACCTGTAATTCTTGCTCGTGGAGCCTTGAATCTTAATTCCAATAAAGTAGAAGCTAGGGCTTGATAGAATCATTTCTACAACTTTAATATAATTGTAAAGCATTTAAAGCAGCACCGGATGTATTTCTTGGTTGCCCTTATGTTTCTTCTATGATTAAATTGCAGATGCAACTTCAGTCTTTGATGGAGACGTTAAATTCAACAGAGCCTCATTATATCAGATGTGTGAAGCCAAATAATGTCCTCAAGCCTGCCATTTTTGAGAACTTAAATGTTATCCAGCAATTACGATGTGGTGTAAGTAGAAGTTTGCCACTCATCATACTTCAAATGGTTGGTTCCTATGTTATATTTTAGACTTTATTAAGCTTGATTTCTTGGTGTTGTCATCGTTATTGTTTAGGGTGTTCTTGAAGCAATCCGGATCAGCTGTGCTGGATATCCTACCAGACGAACATTCTATGAATTCCTCAATCGTTTTGGTGTTCTTGCACCTGAAGTTTTGGAAGGAAAGTAAGTGGTGTTTTCTTTTATCCCCAACTTAGGGATTTGATAAATTTAAACGGACTCTTTCAGTCATAAACTTTATCTGCTTGGTGTCATGATTTAAAATGTACTCTGTTGTTGATCTATGTTCATGGTTTGCCTTAGTATTGACCTGCTAGCGTGTTTTCTGATTCTCTCATTTCCCTCTGTCCCTGTGCAGAGATGCTTTCTTATTTGTGTTGATTTTATTTTCATTGAGGCTTACTGACTTGTTTCTGGACAGTTATGATGACAAGGTAGCATGTCAAATGATTCTTGATAAGAAAGGACTGAAAGGCTATCAGGTTAGCTCTTTTCCATAAACTCCATAACTTGTAACCTATGTGTGATTAAGTTTTACATAATTTCTTGCAACTATTGCACCATCAGACTTTGGAGTGTAGCCACTTAAATGTCTGTTTAGTTATGAAGAGTCCAATGTATTAATCAAATCTTTTTTTTTTCCATAGTTGTATCAAGATAGTGTTATTGTATTCTATGAGAAGATTTGCGGAGGCTTCAAGCTTTCATTATGAAAAAATTAACTTCACTTCTATCCTTTGTCATGGCAGATAGGTAAGACAAAAGTCTTCCTAAGAGCTGGACAAATGGCTGAGTTGGATGCTAGAAGGGCAGAGGTGCTGGGTAATGCAGCAAAAATTATTCAAAGACAAATCCGTACTTTTATTGCTCGGAAGATGTTTATCTCGATGCGCAAAGCTGCTATCCGATTGCAGTCTTGTTGGCGAGGTACTATTTTCCTTTCTATCGATGATTGCCCTTGTATGACCTAGGTGATGCAAATCCATTTCATCAAGCTTGCAGTTTCACTGAGCTCTTATGGTATGGAAGATAAAAATTCTTGGTATGTAGAAGAATAATTCTTCTGCCTATAGAATTTGAAAAATTTTGTTTGACAAAGATTAAACACAAGATAGAAGATTTTATTTTTTTTAGTTTCCTTTATCATTTTTGGGATGGGATTCTTAGTTTCCTCATCGATTCACTTGTTATAATAAACAAAGAATTTTCTTTTATTTATTTACTTATATCTATATAAGAGGAGTTATAAATATAAGTCTAATATTTTTTATATTAGTAAAAAGGGCAATGCTTGAGAAATTTACTTTTGAAAAACGAATATGCCACTTACCTTGGCCTTATGCTTTGTGTTGGTTATTTGCTTTATTCGGCATGCTGATTCTCCAACTATGATCATGGTCATCATATCATTTCTTTGAATACAACAGGTAAATTGGCTTGCATATTGTATGAGGAGTTAAGGCGTGAGGCAGCTGCTTTGAAGATTGAGAAAAATTTCCGTGGTCATATGGCCAGGAAATCATATTTATTACTGCGTTCATCTGCAATCACGTTACAGACAGGCCTAAGGGCAATGTCTGCTCGAAACGAATTCAGATTCAGGAAGCAAACCAAGGCCGCAACCATTATCCAGGTCTGATCAAATTAGTATGCTGTGGCATTACCTATATTTTCATCTTGCCTGCCACCTTTTGTTGCATGCTGTAGAAAGGTGGTGTTGTGTGATGGAACTAACTGTTGATTTTTTGCAGGCTCATTACCGGTGTCACAGAGAATATTCATATTACAAGAGCCTTCAGAAGGCTGCTCTTACTACACAGTGTGGTTGGCGGTGCAGAGTTGCTCGAAGAGAACTCAGAAAGCTCAAAATGGTCTGATTTTAAGTTATCCTGTTTGTTCTGAATTCTGAGTGAAGGGTAGATCTTGGTGGTAACCAAATACTCTGATTTTTCTTTTTAGGCTGCAAGAGAAACTGGTGCCCTCAAAGAAGCTAAAGACAAGCTAGAAAAGCGCGTGGAAGAACTCACATGGCGATTGCAGTTTGAGAAGAGATTGAGAGTAACTACCATCATACTATTATCAATATAAGTCTTAGTTTTGTTGGTACTAAGTAATTAGATAATCTGCATTCAAGTATCTTGCATCCTGAACATATTCTTTGTTGTTTGAATTTAGACTGATTTGGAAGAGGCAAAAGCACAAGAAGTTGCAAAGTTGCAAGAAGCTTTGCATGCCATGCAACTACAAGTTGAAGAAGCAAATGTCAGAGTTATAAAAGAACGTGAGGCTGCTCAGAAAGCAATCAAAGAAGCACCTCCAGTTGTCAAGGAGACCCCTGTTCTTGTTCAGGACACTGAAAAGATTAATCAATTGACTGCAGAGATAGACAGTTTGAAGGTAGGATTTGTAACCTGAGTGGCCTTTCTCCTTTTCCATGCTTTTGGCTTGTATGTCATTATTTGGGAAGGTGGAAACTGTGGCAAGTTTAAGTTCTATGTTTCAAAGCAGCCAATGACCTATGTGAATGCACATATACACACACAAACGGCTCTCCCTTCCCGGCCTAGTGCGTGGATGTTGGGAGGGTGGATTGCATGTTTTTGCAAAGAGACTGTTTTCACACCTTGAACCCGTGACCTCGAGGTCACCAAAGGACTAACTCAACCGTTGCGTCAAAATTCACCCTCTATATATACACACACAAAGAAGATATATATTAACCTAATATTATATATATTATATGTACGTATGTGCGTGTGTGTGTACGTTTTCTGAAACTATGCTTCAAAACATCAGTCATTCTGGTAAATTTGTTGGGATTCAGGTTGCATGCTTTCAGGTCACCAGATATTGATCAAAGTGATGTCTTAATATCCCATAGTGCTGTTATATGACTCCCCTCCCCTTTAGGAGCTGTATGTACCTTAAGAAAAATGCAGATGGACAATGTACGTTAAACCAAATACCCAGAAAGATATTCTGTAGAAAACAGTGATATCTGATTGATAGTTATTTCTTGGCTATATGGTTATGTCTTTTAGTCAGTCTTTCTTTGGGAAGAATGATATTTAAGTGAGATGCAATTATAATTAGCAGACCTACATATTTTTCATTGACATGAGTCACATTGAAATTGCACCAAGGTTTTGCTGTATTTGACAGAAGAGGTAAGAAACAAGCGATCCATCAACTGGAATAACTCCTGGTTTGAGTTGACAACATGAAAAATTGTATTTTTTTTCCCTTTTTCTGTTTCACTTTTATTGTGCTCATATGGTAGAGAGAAACTAAGAAAATGAGGGACTAAAATCAGAAAAGGTAATACTTAAGTGTATATCTAACTTATAAAGGTATACATATTTTTTTTAAAAAAATCAGAATAGAGAGAAATATGCAATGATCCTTTCCATCAGAAGACATATGCCTTTATAGTGGCCCAACATAATAAGCTTGATACTGGTGTAGGCTTCACTGCAATCAGAAAAAGGGGCAACTGAGGAGGTCAAAAAAGCTTGTAGTATTGCAGAGGCACGGAATGCCGAGTTGGGTAAAAAACTTGAAGATGCTGAACGGAAAGTGGATCAGCTGCAAGACTCTGTGCAAAGGTGTGTAAACCTTAGACTGCATGGGAATCTTTAAACTAGTAATTTGAAATCTTTTGGTTACATATAATTAAGAAGCATAGTTATAAGGTCTGCAATTGCATGCTGGGTGCTATGATCTCCAAGTGCTTAATCTTTTAAATCTTGTTGAAGATCTAACTCCTGGAAGGAAAAGAGTATAATGTTAAAGGGCCTGTTTTTTCTGCTGTCCCTTGATATATGAACAATTTTGTTGTGGTGTGGGTGATGCTCTCGATATACATTCCTGCAAAATCATGATTACCTGCTCTGCCTTCCTTTTCTAAATTCATTCTGTTATGCTTTTGTTGTGTCCAATATTATTAACCTGTATGCTCTTTCTGTTCTTAGGCTTGAAGAAAAACTTTCTAATTTAGAATCAGAAAATCAGGTACTCCGTCAGCAAGCACTTACTATGTCTCCTACTGGAAAGGCATTATCTTCTAGGCCTAAGACAGCAGTCATTCAGGTACTGATTGCTTTAGATATCTACTGGACTCTTGCTCAGTTGGAATTATTTGTTGCCATGCCTCTCAACATTTTTGTGGAGAATGTGGATTTTGTGGAGATTGTAAATAACCACTTCAGCACCGAAATAGGGAGAAATAAACCTCATAATGGTTGATTCTCACTACCTGTGCTTGTTACTGCAAGGTTATAGTAATAATTGTGGAGTTTCTTGTGTCAAATTTGCAGAGGACTCCAGAAAATGGGAATATTGTAAATGGAGAAACAAAGGCTACCCCAGTAAGAGACAGCACTTGTATAATATATGGATTAGAAGAGCATATAATACATATTATGTGGCTTATTTTCTACTATATTTTTCAGGGCTCAACTCTTGCTGTATCAAACTCACGGGAGCCTGAGTCAGAAGAAAAACCACAAAAGTCACTGAATGAAAAGCAGCAGGTGAGCTCTCATTTAAGCAAGAAGCATCTGTTTCTAATGCCGTTTTGATTATATCATTATCTTGGAAATTTTGGCTATTTTGGCTGTACATGATATTGGTCACAAAAGATTTTTCTTTTGTCCTTTTTGAAGCAAATGTTTATCAAGTTGATGGATTGTAATAATCTCATGTCTTGTTGATTCTCTTGGATGCAAATAATTGCTTTTGTGCTGGATAGAACCCATAGGTGCATTTAGGTCGTCTTTTCTCCACTAAACTCAATTGATCCTCATGTCTCAAACTTGTTGAACATGACATTTTTGATTCTGTTAAATGGAAGGCATTGGTAGAAGAAAACAGAAAATAAAGTTTTCGACTCTGGCCTTTACATTCTGATTTGATTTTACAACTTGCACGCATATACAGGAGAACCAGGACCTCCTTATCAAATGCATTTCACAAGATTTGGGATTCTCTGGGGGAAAACCAGTTGCTGCTTGTGTCATATACAAATGCCTGCTCCACTGGAGATCATTTGAAGTTGAAAGAACAAGTGTTTTTGACCGTGTCATCCAAACTGTTGCTTCAGCCATTGAGGTAAATCAATTTTGTCAGTTTCCAAAGCTATAAGCAGTCATTCATGCTATATCTCCTCATATTCGAACTCTACTGAAATAAATTCTTGTGTTAGTTGTTTCTGACTTTGACTACTTGTGCCTTTCTAAGGTCCAGGACAACAATGATGTATTAGCCTATTGGTTGTCTAATACATCCACTTTATTGTTGCTGCTTCAACATACACTAAAAGCTAGTGGTGCAGCTAGCTTGACCCCACAACGACGGAGAACCTCCTCAGCTTCACTTTTTGGGAGGATGTCTCATGTATAAATAAATCCCAACTCCTAAAACATCCATTTCCCAGCCGGCCATTGATGTTTGTTTCTTGTTTTATGTTCTCATCTTCATGCTCTTTTCAATTTCTATTTAGGGGCTTCGGGGATCACCTCAAAGTGCTGGGCTCCCATTACTTAATGGTAGAGTGCTGGGCAGATTGGATGACCTAAGACAAGTCGAGGCCAAGTACCCAGCTCTGCTGTTTAAACAGCAACTTACTGCTTTCCTTGAGAAGATTTATGGAATGATTAGAGACAATCTGAAGAAAGAGATCTCCCCGGTGCTCGGATTGTGCATTCAGGTTTCAACTTGTTTTACTTCTGCCTGCTTTGAAATGAAGTTTAAGAAACTGAATCTGTTTATTAGTTAGCAAATGATCACTTAAGAGAGAACCACTTCAGAGAGTATGTGCCCAGATATTAATGCCTATTTGCTCTCTTCACGAGCATAACCTGAAAAAGGTCTGATGGTCTGGGAGTCTCTATGATTCAGCTAGAACTGCATAACGAGTGGGATGATGGGCTGGAGTTTTCCTCTAACATGTTTTATAATAAAATGCAGGCACCAAGGCATTCAAGGACAAGTTTAGTAAAAGGACGTTCCCAAGCCAATGCCATGGCTCAGCAAGCATTGATTGCCCATTGGCAAAGCATTGTGAAAAGCTTAAGCAATTACTTGAAGATAATGAGAGCAAACTATGTGAGCTGGCGTTGCTTTTGTATATCTTATTTTGAACTTGAAACAACATTATTTTTACACGTCTGATTATACAGGTGCCATCGTTCTTGGTCTGCAAAGTCTTCACCCAGATATTCTCATTCATCAATGTACAGCTATTCAACAGGCAAGTTGCCAACCTTGCCCAGTTTTGCCAACAAATAAGAGGAAATCATCTTCCATTATGTGAGTGGCTTGGCTGTGGTCGACACATTGACCAAACCAGCCAGTCAAGCAACACATGGATTATGGACCTCAACCTGGATTTTTTCGTTTTAATATTTTAAACATTGGGTGACATGTTTGAAGTGGCTGATCTGGTCGAAATTGTCGAATTGGACCCAGACCTCCCTTTCCATGACAAGTATTTGACGAAGTTTACATTAATTTTGTGCAGTCTTCTATTGCGTCGTGAGTGTTGCTCATTCAGCAATGGGGAGTATGTGAAAGCAGGTTTGGCTGAATTGGAACAATGGTGCATTGGTGCAACTGAGGAGGTGAGGACCACAGCGTGCTTGTTACTTGCCTTAGACAGTTTCTGTGATGGCTTAAATTTGAAATCACTCTCTCTTACAGTATGCAGGCACAGCTTGGGATGAGTTAAGACACATAAGACAAGCAGTCGGATTCCTGGTAAGATTAATATACTGGCTTTAGTGCCACATAATTGACATTGACATTGACATTGCCCTATTTGGTGACCACCAGCCCTTATAGCTTAGTGGTGTCTGGTTTACAGTTTGAGTCTTCCAACAAAAAACAAAACAAAAAAAAACCCATTTGGTAGGGTGACATTATCTGGGTTTCACTTTGAGGAAATGGAAAACTGAACTGGATAGATACAGTGGTTATTGGCTTCTGTGTTTTAAGTTGGAGAGTGCATTCCGTTCGAAGTTTATGATTTTTGCTGATTATTCTGCCAATGTTTTTCAACTTCTTCATATTAGGTGATACATCAAAAACCCAAAAAAACATTAAGGGAGATAACAAAGGAGCTCTGTCCTGTAAGTATTTTCACCACATTCTAAGTTGTTGCAAATCATTAGTATTTGTCTGTTATAATAAATCATTCCTGCTCTGTTTTCAGGTTCTTAGCATACAGCAACTATACAGAATCAGTACAATGTACTGGGATGACAAATATGGCACTCATAGTGTGTCTTCAGAAGTGAGTACCATCAATTCCCAAGTTCCTTTTGATTTCCCATGAATTGCAATTTTCATTTATGATACTCACTATGGTGTAGGTTATCTCAAGCATGAGAGTTATGATGACTGAGGACTCCAACAATGCTGTTAGCAGCTCCTTCTTATTAGATGATGATTCAAGGTAGATTATCAATTTATTCCCCCCCCTCCCCCGGGGTATTGGGTGTTTATGAGCAAGAAGCTTAATCATTTGAATTGCAGCATTCCATTCTCGGTGGACGACATATCCAAATCAATGCCACAGGTGGACATATCTGATATTGATCCTCCGCCACTGATTCGCGAAAACTCAGGTTTCATGTTCTTACACCAACGGTCAGATTGAGTTAAACATGGTTTCTGTTTCAGTACTTAAATCTTGCTCCAGCTCCAAGCGAATCCATTAATCAATCAATCTGCTGGAGAAACCTGTGCATATTGTCAATTTTGATTGCTTCGTTGTGTATAATATGCCATCTTCTATTTTCTGGCGGGGCACCTGCTCAGCCCATTTTTTGGCCTCCCTCTCATATCCTCTAGATGCAAGGTTTTTATTTAAGAAAAGGTCATCACTATTTGCTATTATAGTGTGAATGATTTGCAAAACAGAAACAACATATGGGTGTCCAGTTACTAGCAAAAGGGTGGCATTTTTCACGATCTTGTTTGTTGGGCTTTTGTATCTTGATAATGTTCTTTTTTTTTTCCCCCATTTTTCCATTCTTTATTTTAATATCATCGGGTGTAAAAATACAATTGGCTGCAATTTTTTTAAGCCGTGATCATTATGTTGTAATTTGGAAGCAATTTGTAATTAAAATCAAGAAGTGTCTTGAAAAGTTTTTTTCTTTCATTGCCCTTTCTATTTATGATGAGTAGTTCTTCATGGCCGCTAGCTGTGTACCGAAAAGATTTTACAAGACACTTATGGATTGGGGTGCAAAATGCATGCAGTGATATGACAAAATTACTTGTTATAATAGATGCTGTTCCTTTCTATTACAACCATTTTGGTGGTCGCAGCTGGCATTCGGGAATCAGACATTCCCCGAACAGACGTGATTCTGCCTTTAGAGCTTGATGCAGCTGGAGTTTCTTGGAGTAGGAAGACGGGGCCGCAGTGCCCTGCCTCCTTGTGAGGTGTTTGTTTTCTCCCTAGTGTTTGTGTCTTCTTTTCAACCAAAAAAAAACAAAAAGCTAGCCCAACCCTCCACTTCACCGACTAAAACTTGGATTTACGATCCAGATGGTTACCTCATATAGCCATGCAAAAGATTTAGGCTATAAGTAAGTCCTTATTAAAGGAAATCACCAACGAAAGTAGACTTGGACCTCTCAGGATTTTGGAGGGATTTGTGACCTACCCGACATTTTGGTAAGGAATGTAGACGTAGACTCAATTTAAGGACAGTTGTTATGATTCAAAACTGACAGTGTGTATCTGGGGGAGTACTCATGATAATGCACAAGGGGATAGTAAATGATGGTAGACCCCTCTGCCCTTTTGCCTACCAAAAAAGAAGGGAAAAACAAAGGGTTTCTAAATTTAAACTTGCTGCCACTTTCTTGGGCTACCTTCGCTGCAAGCCCGGATGCAAATTGAGTTAACAGGCTAGAAATGAACTTGGAACACGCACCATGTACGGTACAACCCTTTGGTTTTCCAGTTCCAGTTACATCTGCTAGAATTTAGGTGCACGGAGTCACAGGCACATATTTTCCCTCAAATTAACACATGCAACATGTATTTAAACACCAACACCCAACAAAATAAGCCAACCAATTAACCAACAAACGGTGGTATAGATGGGTAGAGACATCTTCATCCCTTAACCATGTAGGGGTTTGAACCTCGGCATGGGCACGGAGAACCCTTTGTTGAGAGACTTACCCCCATATAAGTGGATCTCACGTCAGGTCGATCTGGATTAGTCGGGGCGAAATCTCGGATACCGGGCGGCGGCCAATCCAAGGTAAAAAAAAAAACATATGCCAACCAACAAAACAAAAGTAATTAGGTAGTGTGGTGCGTTTGTATATATTGAGATTCACTTGTTGCAAATATATCATAAGCACACAGTGATATTTGATTGTAGATAACAATAGCTTTATTAATTGGAAATAGTGAGTATAAGTTGCTAGTGAGGAGGCTCTTGAAAAGCAAATCCAAGAGTTAAGAATCGATTCCATAGATGTAAAATGAATTTTTGCTCCCCTTATGGAGCTTAATCTAATAGAAGTAAACATTTAAATGTTCAAGGAGCTATAGAGACTTTTCGGAAATAGAAATTTTTTCTTATTTTCAAACTTTGCACACTTACAATAATTCATGGCACACGCCATATTTTTTTCTCAAATTTTTATAAACTCTAGTTGATTCTCTAAAAATTGGTTAAATAAAATACATTTAAAAATAGAAAGAAGCCGAATATTTGGCTTTGATACAAAATAAACATATCACTACAAAGAGTTATTCCTAAATAGACCAACTCCGGGTTTTGGGACAAAACTCTTTGCGGATAAGGCGTGACAGCTTGTCAAAGTTGGTGCAGAGGTATATAGGAATGGAGACGGGCTCCTTTAATTTGGAAATCTATATGTTGCCCAAATGAAGATCATTGTTAGAGGAGAATATTTTCTCAGTAGATCATATGCAGAAGCCAGATAACTATGCTTGCTTGAGCCAAAGAGATTCTCCTGGAAAAGTGTTTTGAGTTGATAAAGCATCTCATAAGTAGATCAACATTTCGGTGTTAATTGCATTTCAAAATTCATTCATTGAAGAACAATTTGCAGCATCAGCATAAAATGGTCATAACCTGACAGGCAAGTCATATTTGAAATCAAACTTCGACATATTGCCCATTATCTATCAACTCTTATCTTAAAATATTCACAATAGACTAACCAAAATCAACATCAACAGACTACACTGAACTCATGATCGGAAATTCACAGCTTAGGATCAAACCATGCAGATGAATACATTGAGCAAAGCAGTCTGCTGAGTTGCATCCCAAACCAACCATTCATTAGCACAGAATTATGAAACAAAGAAACCTCGGGAATCAACAAATGTAATCATCTACCAGTGACCCATTTATGGCATAGAAAACTATGATTGCACAGGAAAGCATTATTCGTTTGCAGCTATTAGGACTGGTGCGTCTCTGAATGATGGTTGCTAGTCTCTAGTCCATTTCCCAACACAACTGTAGACTCAGTCTCTTGGGTTTGTCCCAGCTTTGTCTCTGACTTCTTCTTCTCCTTGAGAATCACCTGCCTCGGCATAACTTCTAGTAAAAAGCTTCCACCATTCCATATGGATGCGGAGACCTTGAGTATCTGAAAGACTACATGCAATCTATATGACAAGAAGATGGGGACTGTAAGTGCCATGGTTGCCACTGTGAATATAGCTTGGAAGACAATATACATTAACAAGCGATTTTGGTCCCCAAGCAAACCGCTTAGTCGCCACCATATGTTGTTTGCTTTCTGTGCTTTTTTCGAAAGTTCCCTACAAAATTGAATCTTGGTCAACATGTTGATTTTGACATGATGTTAGGAGCACACTTCAGGGAAAACAGAGTACCTGTAAGAAGTCATGACTTCAGGATCTCTTAGGAGTCTCTGTCGACGTAAAACATTCACAATGAGAAGATAGAGAAGCTGCCAAAGGCTGTAAGCAACTAATGGAACCAGAAACAGCCATGTCCACAAATAGGACTTGTCTTCCACGTAAGGCCATGAAGCCCTACGTGCAGTTCCTTCAGGATGCATGGCTGCAAAGGTTGCTGGATCCCACCATCTAATAGTGAAGAAGACAAGCCCTGAGACAGAAAAGTGGTGTGTGAGAACTCACCTCTGTCTTTTGCAGCATCTAGTGGGACTGTTTTATATGCAAACAAAAATAATCAAACAAGAGGAAGAGTACTTCGTCAAGCTCACAAATTTGGGTGACTGTTGACCTCCTCACATCATGCTTGCAAGTTTTCATCTATTTCAAATTTAAATGATAAAGCCTCATGTGTACACTCTGATGTTCAAGAACTTAAGCGGGTAAGGAACTTATTTGCACTCCTTTTTTTTCTTGAGATTACCATACACAGGAAGCCACAGTTTGATATCTTTTATATTCTTGTGCTTAAACAGACCATTGTAAACCAAGCAAAACAATTATGTACCAAATGGCTATAGCAAGATCCATCTCATGACTTTTTTTTCCCCTGATTACATTTGGCATTAGGTGAATCCTAGAACTCAATATCCCAAAGATTTCCTTTGTGCTATCTGTTCATGAAATGCTGCTTATGCATCTAAGAAGTTCCATTGTCAAGATGGTGTCCAATGTGGACTATGATATCATTCAAAGGTCTACGTAACATAAGCACCATTGCAGATGAACAACTCAAAAACCCACCTGGTAAAAGATGTATCAGGACGCTAACAATTTTGTCAACAGAGCTGAAAACTAAGCTACAACGCCAAACAATTAGTGCCCATGCTAATGGTCCCTGCAGCAAGTCTCATAAGATTTTGATTTTAAAAAAGAATTATTGTCCAAGGAATCAATAGGTAAACCAGAACTATCTGCTCACCTCTGCAAAAGAAAAGCAGACCATGAAAAGCTTTTCATTTTTTGGATAAAAAAGGAGCATCACCAAAAATATAGTATTTGCATAATAGCAAAAGTCCTGCAAGACATAACAACGGTTATTTGTTATCATTATAAACCTTGGCATGTAAAGTAGAGAAAGAAATGTTTGCAAAAACCTAAACCTTCGAATCATAGGAAATATAGACCACAATCTGCAACAGTTAAATATCTCTTTCCTTGTGTGAGAGAAAAAAAGTTTTTGCTGTTAAGGGCAATGATACTTGGCCCTATAATTCAACATCTAGAAAATCTCAATTGCCTACTTGCACCATATCAAGAAAAAATTGGGAGAAAATAGAATCAAATGCTTGACAAGGTAACCAGACATTAATCCAAAGTTGAATAATCAGACCAAGTGCCATCAGCATCTTAGCCATTGTGCCAATATGTGGAAACATGTTTGGAGCCAACATTGTTACCTTTGATCTACAACATGTAAATAGCTCAGAACATGCTACAACACGGACACTGTTGGCATGCCATGATAAAGTCAATTTGACACTAGATCTACATCATCTGGCACATTTTTTTTGGTTGCAATCTTATTTATCAAAGGAAATCCTACCAAGAGTATTTACTGCCATGATTCTTAAACAGGCAAAGAGAGTACCATCCCAACTTCTTCACTTAATGCTCACCTTTTCAACAAGATAGAACTACGGTTAAGTAACACTAGCACTGAAGTACCAAAAGATAAAATTGTTTAAGCAAGGAACTTCAAACAAAAGAAAGGGAAGAACAACATTGTTCTTAAGGTCTGATAGGGCTTACCAAAAGATAGTAGTGCCATTTCTTGAATCTATAGTATATCCAACGCAGTGGCACGAATATGAAGTAGAACAGACAGTATACATATGGAACATTTTGAGGTCCTGGGAAAAAAATTGACATTAACCAACTTACACAGGTTCAGAAAAAAAGGGGGTGGTAGGAATTTAGGGCTTATTAATCATTCCTTCTACTCACTTGCACCGAGTAAAAAGCAAAATGCCCCAAACCCGAGAACTCCTATCAAATGAGTCACCTGAAAAAATCAAAATCCAATAGAAAAATTCAATTTTATGTTCCGAACTGCTCAACGTAATTAAAAGACCAGTGGACAGAATAATAATTAAAAACTAAGAATTAGATTAATTGAATGAATACCGTGAAAGAAATAAATTAATATTAGAACATTCTTAAAAAGAACAAAACCTTGTTGATGAATCTCTCATGTTCCTCGGCCTGTTTAGCGATCTTAACGGCTTGTTTGGACAACAACTCCTTGGTTTGCTCTGCTTGCTTCGACAATCTTTCCTTTGTTTCCGCCACTTTCTGAACAAAACCCATTACACCCAATTCATTAAACATCACAAAAAATAAATCTCTACGAACCCATCAAAACCACAACATGAGACTCTTCCTCTTACCTTCGATCGATCCTTGATCCTCTGTTGCACCTTCTGAAATGAATCTGAATCCCCATTTCCGTATTCAACATGATCTTCATTGTTCGACATCTCTGGAGAGAAAGAAATGAAGGTGGTGGTGCTTATTCGGATTGATATTGGCAACCGGAGCAAATTGGTTATGTCAAAAAAGAAGTCTCTGTCCTTCGAACATAAAAGCTCTCCCTAGTAAACAGCAAAACCAAAACCGCTATGTAATTCCAATTATCGAATGTTTCTATTTTTTAATTAAATAATCCTTTTTTAATTCTCTTTTCCTTATCGTGGTGATCAATCCACAAGAAATAGGTGTCTAGTACACCGCCATGAAAAAGTCCAACGCGTCGTAATCATAGTTGTACGCGCGGAGAAAATCTATCCCGGCCTTAAAACTGGATTTAGATCAATCAGTTGTACGGCGCATGATCTTTTTCTTGAAAGTAATTATTCAAATAATCCGATTCATGTATTATTTAAGATTAATTTTTTTAAATCTATTTTTACTAATTTTAAAATTTAAATTTAAAATCTTTAATTAAGAAAATAAATATTTAATTATTTAATTTAAAGAAATTTAATACTAAGAATTATCTATCAACCGTCTCTTATTATTCATCGAGAGACTAGATTTTGTACTTAGGATTTCATAATATTTAGTACATTTTTCCTCTTTTTCCTTTTTAAGAAAAAGAGGAGCAATAAATTCATTGATAGCCGATTAGACTTCCTTTTTATTAGATTAATTAATATTAAGAATTATATTTTAATTAATTTAAATTTATTTTTAGAAATATTTTTAATATAATTTTATTTTATGTTTTAGATTTAAATTTAAATCTCAATTAAAAAATTTAATATTTTTTTATTAAACTAATTACTCATTGATATCCGGATGTATTTATCAGATCAATCCAAAAATGAGAAACGGAGCCTTCCTGCCCACTTCCGCTTGGATTTCGAGATATTGAATTTGACCGAAAACCAATGTCCAGTGGCAGCGATCGTAATAAATAAAACTTCCAAACACTCACATTACAAGAGCTTGGAGCAAATGACTCCATATATTATTTTTTATTTGCTTAATTTGTTTACGTTATTATTAAATATTTTTCACGTACAGATTGTATAAGGAAATATAATTTGTTAGTTATGAAGTTGGTATAATTTTTTTTTTTAATTTAATACATTTGAATTTTTAGTAATTTTAATTTAATTTGTCGAGATGAATATCTTTTATCATATGATTTTAGACCCTTCATCCTCCGAATAAAAAGTAATCATAATAATTCATAATTATTGATATATTATTATAATACTTTTTTATTTAATAAAAATATTGTAAGTCTAAAACTATATAAGAATAATTTTTCTTATACAGTTATTAAATAAGAACTCAAAATTTATTTCTTTTTAGAAAATTATAATTTTCACGATAAATAGGCAATATCTAGTTGTGCAAGTATTACTATAATACTATTGAAATAAAAATTTGAAATTTTATTTGAATGGTATTTGATTTGCGAACATTCTGGTCTAAACAATCCTTTAACATTCTACTCACATCATCTGTGGAAAAGGGGTTTTCTCTTGTTTATGAACAAGGTATTTGTATGGTCCTTGCGTCGTGACCGATTCTTGTATGGCTCGTGGTATGAGGGCTAAATTTATATTATTTAATATGAGAGGGGTACTTTTGAAAAACATGAGACGGTCGTTTTTTCTTTTTATTATCAAATAAAAAATTGTTATAGTAGTAATCTTAATTATCTTTATTTGAAAAATATTATAAACAAAATAAGCTAAAATAAAATTTAGAATATACAGACGATGATTTTTAGATTTTGTACTTTGGATGGTTAATTGGAATACATTATTGAATGGGTAGAGAAGCGTGTGACAGTAGAATATTCAAGAAAGTATTAAGGACGATTGATTTGATATGAAGTTAAGTATTCTTAATTATGATCGAAATTTGATTTTCATTTAGAATATCATGTCCTTATATGTATAGAACGTTTTTTATTGAGAGACTCATACTCTAAAAGAAATCATTATAATAATTGATCTGAATTAATTAGGATAAAATTGATTAAGGCATCGTAAATAAAAAAAAAGAACATTCGAGTCAGAATAAAGAAATTGAGAGGAAGATGAAGAATATGGACGCCATCTTATCACTACAGTAGTAATTTATGAAATGTTTGCGCCCTTCAAGAGGGTGATGGGGTTCTGAAACAACATTGGAAAGGGTAACTAACAAACCCCAGGGGGGAAATTCAAGTCTCTCATTTTCCAAAATCAATTGTTTAAAAAATGGCTTCACATCACATGACCCATTCAATTCATCTGTCGATACCAGCCATTTTGATACATTGTTTTCCGGGTCCATTGCCATCTGGTCATCCAGTTAGATGCTATCAGAGTAACAAACCCCGGTGGGAATCGGATGATTACGTGTCACTCTATTTCCCGAGTAAAATATAAATTATGATACCAATTTTTTTATGAATACTAATCCTTTTGATTGAGTTTAAATTTTAAAAATTAAAAAATAAATATAAAAAAAGTTAATCAAATCTCATAATTAAATAAAATTCAGATACCGATAAAAAAAATAAAAAATAAAAAATAAAAAAGATGCCGGTGTGTATGAGAATGACTTCTTGTGTTGATGTTGCAAATATCTCCACCCTTTTCTGCAAGATTCTTGCGTTGTGTCTGTGGTATAATCTTCCTAGGAATTTTGGGCCTTTAAAGAGATACAACGCCCCCTTGCCCAAGTTGCGAATCCTGTACGTTTCAAGCTCCCCCTTCTCAAGGTCATCATCCTAAATGTTTTGGCCTGGAAAAGAAGAATTGAAAGGGTTTTCTTGGAAATTTTGTGGCTTGGGAGGGATATCTAGGTAGGGCCAAGGACAGACTCTGACGATAAGTAAATATAAATAGTTGGAACAAATAGAAGAATTGACCAAAAAAACGATTAGTTTTGTCTAAAACTTAAAACAAGTGCATATGAAACAAGTTTTATTTTGGATGGGATCCAAAATATATGTGCATATGAAACAAGTAATATATAGATTATTCATAAATAGTTTAGTCGATGTATGAATAGCATGAACTTAGAGTAGTCCAGTAGGTTCAAAAAATTCCATAATTCAATGAAAGAAAACAAAAGGGTTTAAACGAACTAGAAGGCAAAAGGGAAGAGTGATTTCTAAAATTCCAGAAGAATAGAGGGGTCTGGGAATAATTTCAAAAAAGATTGTGGCAGTATTCAATTTGGCCAGATTCATGAAGGCGCGTCAATTTTGAAAATTGCAGAGGCCGCCGGGCATCATCATCACCCAACCAAAACAGCCATATAAGTAACAACAAATTAAACTATTGATTTATGTTGTAGTCAGATGGCGATTGTGCGTATAAATAAAATACAGAATGAGCTGGACTTATATAGCATGTCAGGATTGGAGATACACACAATAACAACAAAGATAACTTGTTACAATATTATATATATGTCTATGTGTGTGTGTAGAGAGAGAAAGAGAGAGAGAGAGAGAGAGAGAGAGAGAGAGAGAGAGAGAGAGAGAGAGAGAGAGAGAGAGAGAGAGAGAGTAAAAACTATCAAATTTAATGTGATACAAATTTATTAAACATTAAAATGCCGATATCAAGCAAAGGAAAGATGTAGCATCTTTCTCGGAAGATATGCATGAGAAAAGCTGAAGTACAGTTTGACCCTTCAATGCCACTCTCTGTCTCTCCCTTACGTTGACAACCTTTCGTTCTCCCACAAGATTAACAACCATATTTTGCCCAATTTTTAGGTCTGCACTGCACATGCTTCTCTTATGTTCCTTCACACTACTCCAAATTTGTTGTGTTTTCTTTTTCCTGTGTCTATGCTTTAAGTGCAGCCTTTTTTATTTAACACTTCCATTAGGGAAAAAAAAAAGAAAAAAACTATTCAAGTTGTAAAGAAAAAAAAAAATCTCCCACAAAATATTTTATGATTGTCACCGGAGAAGATTTAATTGATATACTTAGTAACAATGAAGTGGTTTTTAGTTCGTCTCCCGATATCTATAAGGAAATCTACTATGAGATCAAATCCTAAATTTAGCAAAAGTTTGAGAGATTATCTGAATTTAAAATTAAGTGATTAATTTTTTTTAACTAAAGATAGTATGAAAAGAATATTGAAAGGAAAGAGAAATAAAATAAAAGCGAGAGAGCTTCGTTTCATATCTCTTCTGATCATACTTTCGTTTCCTATACAAAATCTAATCAATCATTATATTATTATTCAGATGACTAAAGAGGAAGAAAAAATAATTAATGTATAAGAAATAAGTGAATAATATTGATATTATTTACAAATAGATATTAATTTTGAATATAACTTCAATTTGTGGGGGGGGGTGATTATTCAAATTTTTATAAAACTAAACCGTAACAAATAGATATCATATATGTTTTTGTTTTTATCTACATCAATCATCCACTATAGTTATTATTATTATTATTATTATTATTATTATTATTAGACATGATAGCAAACATTTCAACCCAAAGGCATTCTACAAGCATAAAGTTGAAGGATGAAAAGGGTATATGTGAATTGGAAACCCAGGTTCGCTTTACCCCTTGGTTGTGGGGGGCAAAGCACAAAATGAAAGAAAATGTGGTACCAAAGAGAAATTATCGAAAAAATGCGGGGCAAACGGGGAGACCATCTCAGGAAAAACGAAAGAATTCATTTGAAACTTGAAAAAGAGGGACACGAAAATTGAGAGAGAGAAAGATACAATTAGATGAAAACGTGTCCCATATTTTCGTTCTTTTTAGATTTTCGTCTCTCTTAAAATTCTCTCTCTTACATTCGCTGTCTTTTCATCAAAATCAAGCTGCGAATAGATTCTCAGTCGGAAAACACGAGGAATTCAAATTGATTAATCTAGGGTTTCTTGTTATTGCTCCGATTATCCGGGTACCTGTCTTATCTTTGTTTTGGAAACAATTATTGTATTACATGTTTGAATCTTAACGTTTCTGTTTATAATTTTCGTTTCTGTTTTAACTTTCTGTTAAAACGAATGAAAACCTCAAATGGAATTTGAATTCTGGTGTTTATTTTGGAGATTTTGGATGTGGGTCTTGTTTAATTTTGATTGATCTTTTATCGGTTTTCTTTTTGGATTTTTTGGGGCTTTGAATTTTGGTGAAAAGGACGATGTTATCGAAAATTGAAGCTGGGAAGAACAATGGGGATGATTCAGGAAACGGAAGATTGTTACATGAAATTGAAGCAATTAGCAAAGCTTTATACCTAGATAAAACTGGTCCTAAGGGTTTAATTTCTGCAGCACATGGTTGGTCTTTATCCACTGGAAAAACCCATTTGCCTGATCCCAAATCGAAACCTAAGAATGCCAATGAGGACTCATCAAACACGGATAAGAAATCATTTTGGAATTGGAAGCCTCTTAAGGCTTTGTCACAGATCCGAAACCGTAAGTTCAATTGTTGTTTCTCTCTTCTAGTGCACACAATTGAAGGCCTGCCCCCTAGTTTTAATGATAATAGTTTATGTGTGCATTGGAAGAGGAGGGATGGGGAGTTGCAGACTCGTCTTGCTAAGGTTCTTGATGGGGTAGCGGAGTTTGAGGACAAATTGAGTCATATATGTTCAATTTATGGCAGTAGAAGTGGGTCTCAAAATTCTGCAAAATATGAGGCAAAATACTTTTTGCTTTATGTTTCGGTGTCCGGGGTTCCTGAGCTTGATTTGGGGAAACATCGTGTTGATCTCACGAGGTTGCTTCCACTTACGTTGGAGGAACTTGAAGATGAGAAGAACTCAGGAAAGTGGACAACAAGTTTCAAGTTATCAGGGAAAGCCAAAGGGGCAATCATAAATGTTAGTTTTGGGTACACTGTTGTAGGGAAGAATAACATTTCTTCTCAAAGCCAGAGTACACCCGAGGCCTTGAAGCATAAAAACTTGAATTCAGTGAAATCTATGAATAAAGCTGGTCACGGTGATGGGAGGAGTGTAGTGCATCATATTCAGAGCATATCCAGTAGTCCCTTGCAGCGGTCGAAGAGTACTAGCCGGTCTATAGAAGACATAAAAGTTCTTCACGAGGTTCCACCAGTTGCAAAGTCAGATCTCTCAAGTTCGATAAACTTGCTATCACAGAAATTTGATGAAGAGGAGCGGATTACATCAGTTGATTATAGACCTGAAGCCAATCCTCCCTCTGAAGTTGTAGAGTCCTCTAAGCTAAATTCTCATTATTTGCCTGGATTTGATAAAGATAATGTTGAAAATGGGTCTGGAAATAATGAATTTTCAGTGATTGAGCATGGGGTAGAGTTGGAGTCGAAGGAGGTGGTGAAAGTAGAACCAATTGAATTGGAACCAGTGGAAGTAGTGAAGGTAGTACCAAAAGAATCAGAACCAAAGGAATTGGTAATACTAGATGAAGATACTGATAATGCTGCTATAAGTCCTTCTGTTGGGGAGCAAACAGTGCCTCAAACTCAGGATGCTGCATATGGCAGAAACTGGGAAGAGCCTGGAGAAGTTTACTTCGACTCCAAAGCAGACACTTTTGCCACTGAATCAATCATTAAAGAATTGGAGTCAGCTTTAAATTATGCATCGGTTTTGGAGAAAGCTGCCTCTGATTCACCAGAGGACAAAAGCGAGCTTGCTGATGATGAGAACTATGTTGATGTAGAAGCAGATCATGGAATGAGCAGTGAAGGAAAGTCATTGAACTTGGATGATGCCACCGACTCTGTGGCAAGTGAGTTTCTAAAGATGCTTGGAATTGAGCATAGTCCATTTAGCATCAGTTCTGACAGTGATCCTGAATCTCCAAGAGAGCGTTTGCTGAGACAATTTGAAAAAGAAGCCCTTGCATGCGGCCATTCCTTGTTCGACTTTGGTGCTAATGATGTTGACCAGGCAGACTGGGACTATAATGCCCCCTCCTGTTCCAATTGTGATAACCTTTATGAAGATTATGACCTAGCGCTGGGGATACCACCAGCTGCTGAGGAGGTTGAGTTGACTGCAAAAATAACTACAAGTAGTAAAAATAGGGCCACAATGCTGGAAGACTTGGAAACTGAAGCTTTAATGCGAGAATGGGGCTTGAACGAGAGGGCTTTCCAGGCTTCTCCACCTAACAGTGCTGGCGGATTTGGGAGCCCGATTGATCTTCCCCCAGAAGAGCCATTTGAATTGCCTCCTCTGGGAGATGGCTTAGGTCCTTGCCTTCAGACAAAAAGTGGTGGTTTTCTGCGGTCAATGAATCCTACTCTTTTTAAGAGTGCTAAAAGTGGTAGAAGCTTAATCATGCAAGTATCCAGTCCAGTTGTGGTTCCTGCAGAAATGGGTTCTGGAGTTATGGAGATATTGCAGCGGTTGGCTTCAGTTGGAATTGAGAAGCTCTCTATGCAGGCAAAAAAGTTAATGCCATTAGAAGATGTCACGGGTAAGACAATGGAACAAGTAGCTTGGGAAGCTGCATCTGATCTGGGCGAATTTGAGAGGTTTGTGTTCATAGCTATTGTTTCTAGAGTTTTGAGCTTCCAGGTTATTATATTTCATCTTTTTTACATGTGGTGTGCAGGCAAGGATTTGTACGGCATGGATCAGGGGTTGGACAAGAGATGATGGCTGTGCAGAAGAAAGTGAAAGGGAAATCTTCTCAACTCATGTCGAAGGACTTTAGTCGAAGCTCAATGACAAAGGACATGGGCTCAGAGTGTGTGTCTCTAGAGAATCTTGCACCACTAGCAATGGATAAGATTGAGGCCCTCTCAATTGAGGGTTTGAGAATCCAATCAGACATGTCAGATGAGGAAGCGCCTTCAAACATCAGCTCACAATCTATTGGTGACATCTCTGCTCTTGAAGGGAAGAGGGTCTACAGCAGCGGTTCCCTTGGTTTGGAAGGAACTGGTGGATTGCAGCTGTTGGACATCAAAGACAATGGTGAGGAAGTTGATGGTCTTATGGGCCTCTCTTTGACACTTGATGAATGGATGAGGTTGGATTCTGGTGAATTTGATGATGAAGATCAAATCAGTGAGCGAACATCTAAAATCCTCGCTGCCCATCATGCTAATTGTACTGATTCAGTATGGTCGAGGGGAGAGAAAAGGCGAGGAAAAGGCTCTGGCAGAAGGTGGGGCTTGTTGAGTAACAATTTCACTGTGGCACTGATGGTGCAGCTTCGTGATCCGCTGAGAAACTATGAGACTGTTGGTGCACCAATGCTTGCACTTATTCAAGTTGAGAGAGTCTTTGTCCTCCCAAAACCAAGAATCTGTAGTACAGTGTCAGAAATTAGAAACAATATCGAAGACGATGATGACTCTGAACCCCTTAAGAAGGAAGAGATGAAGAGGGATATAGAAGTGAAAGCTAATGAAGAGGAAGGCATTCCTCAGTTCAAAATCATGGAGGTCCATGTTGCAGGTCTGAAGACTGCGCCTGAGCCTGGAAAGAAGAAACTTTGGGCCTCTTCCAGTCAGCAACAATCTGGCTCCCGTTGGCTTCTCGCCAATGGAATGGGAAAGACAAACAAACATCCATTTATGAAGTCAAAAGCTGTCGGTAAGTCCTCCACTGTCCCTGCCCCTGCCCCGGCAACAACAACTGTGCAGCCCGGTGATACCTTATGGAGCATTTCTTCACGTGTTCATGGCACTGGAGCTAAATGGAAAGAATTGGCCGCACTGAACCCACATATAAGGAACCCAAATGTCATTTTTCCAAACGAAAAGATTAGGTTGAGATGAGGCATTCAATTTGTAGACTGAGATTACCAAGGTGATCTCCTTTCCCCACTGAATGGGTGTAAGTTCCTTGTAAGTCAGTTCTTGAACTGTTTTTAGTTTTTTGCAAAATCGCAGGATTCACGGATTTTGTGCCCTTTTTGTGTACATTGGGGCAGTTTGATACTGAATTTCTTCTGCAGTCCGCCATCATGCCAGGGCTATATACATCCATTGAATAAAAGTACTGTTTGAACATTTTTCTTGTTCTTCCCATTCCTTTCACTTTTGATTTTTCCTTGATATACATTAATTTTTTTTTATTTTTTTTTTATGTTATGCGCATGTAGATTCTGTTTGTCCACGGTTGGAGAGACCTTCCCCCCCCCCCCAAGGTTTCTTTGAAACTTGATCTTTGCACAGGATCTCAAGATGAACTTGCTTCATGGTAGAACATAACACAAACATATATGAAACTCAAATTCATTTCGAATACCATTTTTCAATACAAGCTTTACAACCTTCTCAAAGCAGGGGCTCACCAAATCACACAAAACGTGCACTACTACAAAATATTATCATAGTTGCTTCTTTTCATCAAGCTTTTCAAGCGATCTTAACCTCAATAGTCTTGGGCTTCTTCGGTTCCGGCGGAGGCAGCTTCTTGACAGTAACAGTGAGCACACCGTCCTGGCACACAGCAGAGATATCATCAACATTGGCATTCTCCGGCAACGCAAACTTCCTCATAAACTTGCCAACGCGCCTTTCCATCCTCAAATACTTGACCCCATCTTTCTCCTCTTCCCTCTTTCGCTCTCCGCTGATCACAAGCACATTGTCATCCTCAACCTGAACCTTGACATTCCCAGATTTCAGCCCAGGCATGTCAACAATTAAAACGTATGAATCATTGTATTCTTTCACATCTGCAGGAGTTGATGCCATGGCCTTTGCATCCCTAACATAGGTCTTTGTGGGGGCATGGTTTGACCTCTCATCAAGCATCTGCTGAAGAGCTGAAAAAAGTGGTAGCTCAAAATCCATGAGTTGGGTAACTGGGTATCGGAGAATGTAAAGATGGATTTGGTGGGGTGAAATGTTTATTATTTGATTGATTCCTGTCTGGTCGTTGGAAGAAGAATGGTATTCGCGGGGACTTTTATAGGCGTGCAAATGTAGGCATACGAAAGGACTAGAAAATTCCGGAAAGGATAAGTGGGGAGAAAAAAAATATGCTTTCAAGCTTCCAGAAGGTTCTTAAGACTTTCTATGGTTTTCGAGATTATTGAAGAAGGTTCTAGGATAAAATTTTTGTAGGCAAACCGAAATCTTTAGTTGGAGACTCCAACTAAAGAAATTGTCCTTTAAAAGGTTACTTTCGAATTATATTTTTTTCTATTAAATTTTAAATATATATATATTTAATTATAATTTTGATTAATATATTTTATTGTTAAATAAATCATACATCATCGTTACAAAATAATAATTGAACAGTAACAAAATATTAATTTAAAACACAATGACAATAATAACGGCAACAACAAGTGTGAAGAATATATAAAATATATTTAGTTAATATGTATAAAATATCAATATTGTTTATTTTTGCCAATTTTATTTCTATATATATACTATTCAAATAACTTTGAACAATATGAATTTAAAATGTATGAATTATTGTTTTTCATTAATTAATATAAATTAAGACAAAAGATTATTCATTTTAAAAGAAATTTAAAAATAATAATAGCGCACCTAATATCTACATGTATATAGAAATTTTTCATATTTTGTAAATAATAGATTTAAAAAGAAAATTTTAGTTTTTTTTTCTTTTTAAATATTAGGAGAATTTATTAGGGGAAGGCTGTGTCTTTTAATAAGTGTGACATATTGATCGGGTCGCTCCAAATTTCAAAACTAAGGTTTAGATGTTAGGGAAACGCAAATATTTCAAAATGGAAGCCGGTGGTAGAATGTATGACAAATTTAATATATTTTTTTGAGTTAAAAAAAACAAAAACGAAAAAAAAAATTTTAGGGTTAGTTTTGGCCATATTCTTTTCTTTTGTTTCTGACGATTATAACACCATTAAAATAATCTTTAGAATGTGCATAAGTTTTCTCATTAAAATGCATCGGCTGCAACACTCGATAGATGGTGTAGAGTTAAAAAATTTAGATTTAGAGACTCAATGTATTATGAAAGATTTTATATATGTTTTTAACCATCAAAGACTTATTAAAACTCTATAATTGTCATTCTAAATTATTGTTGTATATTATAAGAAGACAATTAATCACTCAAAATGAAAAAATAAGATTAATTGTGTGGAGTTTTGAACAGATCATCAAAATCCGATCAATGAACAGATCATCAAAATCCGATCAAATGCGAGTCAATTCAAATTCATTCAATTTTTTATTACATTTAATCTCTTCCGGTTATGCTCTTCTCATTTATTTGATTTTAAATGTATTAACCCATTGAATTTGAAAACTTTTTAACAGCGGGAAGATATTTTATGTGTGGAATATCTATGTTTTGTTTTTATTTTTTTAATATCAAATATTTCTTGGATACTTGTTGAATATTTGATGATGTTAATTCACTGAAAACATGATGAATAATGTTTTTATTTGCGTCATATCTTATTGACACCCATTTTTGAAAATATTTGAATCACTAAATAATATATATATATATATATATATATATATATATATATAAAATTTAAGTCAATATAAGTACATTAATTTCATTATAAAGTCGGATGCTTTTACTAATAAAAGTTGAATTGCTGGTATTTATTATGATCTTTTGCTGGACATCTGTTGAACATTCACTGCATTGACCCCTTAATAAATTTCTAGCACCTTGATACATAGTTTTCATTTATAAGGGTCTAAATGATATATGAAATTGAAGGGACATATATGAGATAAAAATATATATATATTTAATTTATGAAAGTAGGAAAAAAAATTAAAAATTATCTTTATCTTCAGAATAAAAATAAATTAAATTTTTATATATTTTTTGAGAGGACATGGATCGGAATAGAATAATAAAGCTTCTTATTTCCGACTCTATGCATTTTAAAGTGCCTTCGATCATGTCTTCTCTCTCTTGTTTTTCCCTTGGGTCACATGCTCCAAACAAACGTTAACTCACTGTTTGAAATCCCACACCACCGGTCGGATGGACCAAGGGGTGCTACCACGATAAACACTGTTCACCCAACAATGCTCAAACGAACAAGAAAGAAGGCAGTAGTAAAAGAGTGAAAGAAAAATGTCTTGACAGAGTTGCTGTCATGGCTACCATGGAAATCAAGTATGTGAGTGCCATGAAGGTTAGTGTCACCCACGTTGAAGTCATCAAAATCTACATCACAATTCGCTTCTTCGATAGCAAACCACTCACAAGTAGGAAATTATGCCTGAAGATGCCAGAAAAGAGACCCTGTTGCATATCCAAAAAAAGAGGTATCCACCGGAACAACCTGTAGCTAGCAATGCTCTTCGAGGGAGAAACTCTTTTGTTCCATTATATCCAGACTGGATCAGTTTTTCAGGATGATGTATTTCTTTCTCATTCGTCCCAGAATCTAAAATATGAGCATCATCTTGCCAAACATGGCTTGGAGGGTTAACTCCAGCTTGGTCAGCCATGGCAGCTATGACACTAGCACCCACCATTAAGGCCTCGTGACTTGATTAAACCAATCTTTCTGCTCCAATATTTGTCCAACTTAGACCTATGGAGTTTCGGTTCAAATGGAATTATCTCACTACTTCTATTCACTTAGTAGGATCTCCGTCTCCTTTCGGGTATTGTTGTAGCTTCTAAAACTCTTGAACTTTGGAAAAGTTGTTGGTTTTCTAGACTCTTAAGTCTCTGGGCAGGTGTGTAGCTTACCGGGGTTGATGGGCTGCTAAGAACACCACTAGGTAGGCGTGTTGGCCTTTGGGGTAAGGGGTTGGATTAAGCCTCTCTCGCGACACTTATATCCTATGAGGAGAGGGTTTCTCGAGCAAAGGAGTTGCTCGGTTGGTGAATGGAGCGAACAGGTCGAGCTAAGATGACTTAGATAAAGAGAAGGGTTGAACAGTGGAGGAAAGAACCATGAGTCAAATTGAACTTAGGAAGTCTTGACTTGCCGAAGAGGCTAAGATAGATAACTCTCAATGAGAAAAAAGAGACTTGTATTTTGATATTTGAAATTACAAATGTTTGAGGGGTGCCTATTTATAGGTTAAGGGAAGGGGAAAGTACAAATGGTCATATTATATCCTAACCACACATTGTTCTTTGGTCACCTTAAGATCTTAACCACTAATCTAAATGACTCTTAATCTCTTTTATAAATGTTTTTCTAGGATACATCCTTTAGATTTCCTTCTCTCATAAATACTATTCTAAAATACATCTCTTGAGTTCTCTTACAACTATTTGAGTCCCCTTCATTTATTATTCTCTTGCATTTATTTTCTTGACATATTTATTACTAAGTGTCTTTATTCTTTTCCCTTGCCTATATATAGGCTTGTGCTTTGGAGCACTTACATTGTCTAGGTGTTGGGTGCTAGAAACTCATCCGGTATAGGCAGTCGCGTTTTGGGGTTAGATCTTTCCATTTAACCAACACTTCATAGTGGGTATGGTTATCTTGTCCAGTCATGCGGGTGCCAATGATGTCTTCTGGCATAAGCAACATGTGCTTGATTTTATCAATCACTGGCATGGTGGTTGTCACACATGAAGGATCCATTACTTGCCTTAGACATTTGCAATGAATAATAGGATTCACTCAGGTGGTAGAAGGTAGGAAGAGATTGTATGCAATATTTTCATACTTGGCCACAATAGGGTAGGGACTATAGCGTTGGACTTTGAACCTTATGAGAGCTCTATTGGGATCCTTTTTCATGGTGTGAATGAAAACGGAGGTACACACTTTCTCCAACTTTGAAATTTTCCACGGGTTTAGGAGGGTCAAAAGTATTTGAAATGTGTAATAAGTAGGACTTTCTTTGAGGCCGGGCATTGTTTGCGGTTTCTCGTCCCTTTGGGTTGCTGATGGTGGAATCTTTCCCGTTCCGTGGTTTTGGCATTGGAGCAACTAGGTGTGCTCTATGGTTTTGCTTTGGTGGTTCACGATGGACCACAAGTGAAGGGCCTCTTGTATTGGAGCCATGGCTTGATGAGGCACCTTCTTTTGGAGATAGTAGCTTCTTTACTCGGGTGGTAAATACATGCTCCGGAGACGTTTGCCAAACTTTGCTCAATGTTGGAAGTCATTGATCGATCTTGACTTTTGTTCTTTTCGATGCCTCCTCAAGTGTTTCAATCCTCTCCTTTTGGGTTGGATTCTTCTCGGTCAGGATCCCTTGTGGATAATGAACAAACACAATTGATTGCTATAAGAATGGTATGGATGTTACCTCTCAATGAAATGTGGTGGTGGTGTTTTCTCCCAATGAAATGTGACGATGGTGTTTGCTCTCAATGAAATGTGGGTGGACACGCCCAACTCTCAATGAATGCACTAATTGTAGTATTCCCAGGTCGATGGGCCTCTAAGAGCACCACTTGATGGGCATGTTGGCAGGACGGCTTTGAGGTAAGGGGTTGGATTAAGCCTCTCTCGCAGCACTTATGTCCTACTTGGAAAGGATTCCTCGAACAAAAGAGTTGATTGGTTGGTGAATGGAGCGAAGGACTCGAGCTAAGGTGACTTCGATAGAGGGAAGTGTTGAACACGGGACTTAGTGAAGAAAGAAACCGTGAACCTTGGGAAGTTTTGGCTTGTCTAAGAGGTTAAGATAAATAACTCTCAATGAGAGGAAAGAGACTTGTATTTTGATATTTGAAATTAGACTGAATGATTACAAATACTTAAAAGTAGCTTATTTATAGACTAAAGGGAGGGGGAAGTACAAAGGGTCATATTATATCCTAGCCACACATCTAAGTGGCTATTTGATCACCCTAGATCTTAACCACTAATCTAAATGACTTTTAATATCTTTCATAAATATTATTCTAGAATACATTTTCTAGATTTCCTTCTCTCATAAATGTTATCCTAGAATACAACTCTTGAGTTTTTTTACAACTCCTTTAATCCTCTTCATTTATTACTACTTTGCATTTATTTTCTTGTCATATTTATTGCTAAGTGTCTCTTTATTCTTTTCCTTTATCTATATATAGGCTTGTGCTTTGAATCCCTTATGTTGTCTTGGTTCTGGGTGCAAGAAACTTGTCCGGTATGGGCAGTCTTCACGGGCTGCAGAGGCCTTGCACTCCTCTGTTCGGTGCTTGGGTTCATGGGCCATTTCGGGATTCATTACAAGGTGCCGTGAGATGTCTAAGGCTGTCAAGCCATTTCCATACCGTATGTCCACTGCAACTATAGCCTTACTTGAGAGAAGATTGACACTCTGCACAAAAATTGGAAATAGCGTTGCAAATTATAGATCGTATGATTAATATATAAGTTTTTGCATCCCACTTTCCAGCTCAACTGGTAGGAGATGTACTCTTAGGCAAGATTTAAGGTTCAGTCCTTAAAAATTATATTAACAAGGTTTTGAACTCACAAACAAGGTTTATTTATTAGTGCATGTCGGGATATTAGTGGCTAGAGAAATTGATAGATGTAAATTTTAAACCAACACTACCAATTTAATTGTAGTCATAAGCATGAAATGAGAAGTGGATCATTAGTACCTCCATCTGTTTGAGAGAAGTGGCCAGGTGCAAAATTGTATTGCCATAACCATCCTTAGTATTCATCAGATCATCAAATCTTCCGGATTAAACTAAGCCTGGAGACCTAACAATTAAGGCCGATCCATATCTCAAACATTTTCCTCCTCAAAAGCCTCTTCTTTATTAGTTTGGATAACCTTTTGTAGCACCGAGGACCCGGCAAGTGTTCACCAGGAAAACAAGGCCAATCAACCCCAACCGCATAAAAATTGAGGTCTAGACTACATGAGAGATCTTACTGTCTTCATGAGCCGGTGAAATGGCCCGCATTGCAATCAAGTAGGAGCCATACGTGACATTGTCACCACATTGCAGCCGCTAGAATCCACAGAAGCTCTTCGCCTTAGAGGCAGTCCACTTAAAAAGTAACAGGAGTATGCTCATTGATGCAAGAAAAGAAGTCATGTTGAATTTCCAGAAAAGAATGTACCCATCTGGATATTTTTCTGCCATAATCGATGTTCCTGCATAATAAGTGTGTTAATTTTGGTATCAGGATCTGTGTAATTGTAATCCGGGAACCACACACCGCCAGGAGGGTTCAGTCCTGCTTGGCACGCCATGGCTGCTATCATGGTTTTTTGGTTTCCACCACCGGTAATGTTTTGACTAATCTGGTTTGAGTACTTGCTAGAATTCTATTTAGGTTTGTCCTGCTTGGCACGCCATGGCTGCTATCATGGTTGTAGCAACCATAATGCATCATGCTTCTTTTTAACCTATTTCTTAGGTTTATCCACACTTGTCCTGGGTCACTGTTTGGGCTCACTAGGAATCTTTTATAAGGCCGGCCTAACGAATCTTAGCTCAGGTCTAGTCTTTGTGAGCCCAATTGGTGAATAGCGAACGAGAGGAAAGTCCATTCTACCATGTCGTCTCGAGATTTATTAGGACGTGCTTTCCAAAAGTGGAGGAGAAAGATTCATTTTTATTCAAGACTCTAGCTCAAGAGTTTACAAAGCCATCAATCAATTTGTGGCCATCACAGAAGCCACATTCAAGACATATTACTATTTCTCTTAGGAATTAAAAAAAAAAAAAAAGTAAAAAAATATCTCTACCGGAGTACAACTTCCAAAAGACAGTTCTTGCAACTCTAAGTTGCTCTAACCGATCCATCCCAGAATGCTAAGCACTTAATAAGAACATCACCCAATTTCCCTTCATTGATCCTCTCATAAACCATCTCTATATGCTCCCCAGGACTAATCTTCTTAGCCCCACTCAATACTTGAGTCCCAACTTCACTCCTCACAAAATCATATATTGGAAAAGTCCGGCATTTCCTTATCCTGTTTTCCACCAAAGATTCACCTTTATCAAACCTCTCTCTAGTTTTTGGTATCTCATCTTCCAGCCTCATCTTCAATTCCTCCAAAAACACCGGAATTCGCTTGAATATCAAATATCCATTTCTGTTCTCGTCCTCAACCATGCTTTTTCCATCTTTCAGTGACTTCTCAACAAGCACGTCTCTCAGTTTGGTCATAAGTGAATAACTAGGATTTGTTGGGTCGTCAATGTAGGTGAAAACATGTTCATGTTCAATCACTTGCAGGAGTTGTTTCTCACAGAACCGGGTTTCTAGCAAAGACCCATCTTGAGAAACATAAAGGGTCTTCCTCACAACCTGTTGGACAATATTTTTCATCACCTGTCTCATATTCTCTTCAAGATGTCTTAAGTCAATTGCTTGACAAAGTGCCACCATGTATGTCGAAGACATGAGCTTTAATATTTCAATAGCTTCTGCACTCTTTCTTGCTGAGATCAAACCAAGTGAATTCACATCCTGATTGTGTTGTTCTGCACTTTGGACATGTGATGTGACTGGGTTAGCCAAGTACTGAAGCTCTGAGCAATAAGCAGCCATTGCTATCTCCGCACCTTTGAAGCCATAATCCAAGCTTGGATTAGGCCCTGCACTTAAATTCGAAGGTAGCCCATTGTTGTAGTAGTCATTAACTAGCTCGGAGAATTGAGCAAACATGAGTTTCCCAATAGCTGCAATGGCAATTCTGAGATTATCCATTGAGACACCAATTGGGGTTCCTTGAAAATTGCCTCCATGGAGAGCAATGTTTCTAGCAACATCAATTAAAGGGTTGTCATTGACTGAGTTGATTTCTCTTTCTATGGAGTGCGTTGCCATGCGTATGACTTCGATTTGAGGGCCTAGCCATTGTGGTGATGTTCGGAGTGCATAACGGTCTTGTTTAGGCTTTGTGAGTGGATCCTCTTCGTGTCTTAGCTTTGCTTCTTTCATGTAGTCACTCTGATCAAGAAGATGCTCCATGATTGCAGCTGCTTCAATCTGGCCTGCATGGTGCTTGAGCTTGTGAGTCAAGGGGTCTGCAAATTCAGGCTTGCCGTGCATAACTTCACAGAACAAGGCAGAGAGAACTTCTGCAAGAAGAACCAGGACATTGGCATCAAAACAAACTGTTGCGGCCACTGCAGAGCCAACAGCAGTGCCATTAACAAGAGCTAAGCCTTCCTTTGCTTGGAGCTCAAAAGGAACTGAAATTCCAGCTCTCTTCAAAGCCTCCAAGGCTGTGATTTCCTCGCCTTCAGGAGTCACAACTTTTGAATTGTGCCTTCCAGTGATCAAGCCTGCTATATAAGATAAAGGCACAAGATCACCTGATGCAGTGATTGTGCCCCTTAGAGGAAGTTTTGGGATCAGATTCTGGTTCATGAGCTTGGCTATGGCTTCAAGTATCTCCCAACGGATACCTGAATAGCCTTGCATTAGTGTGTTTGCACGAACAATCATGGCAGCTTTTGAGTAACTTGATGGAAGATTTTCTTTCCCAATCACTCCAGCATTGAGAAACCGGATGAGTTCTGTTTGGAGGTCGGAGGTCTTGTTAGTCCTGCGGTGAGAAGTAGCACCAAATCCGGTGGTGACTCCATAGGTGTCCGTTCCACGAGAGATGTTCTCAGCAACCCAGTTTGCACTGTTGGCCACACGTTCACGAGCCACAGATTCATCAAGTCTGACCTCAACCTCAGCTCGACGAGCAATGGCTGTGACCTGTGCCACAGTGAGGGTTGTCCCACGGATGTCCACAACTTGAGTTTCAGCAAATTGTGACACCATTTGCTCAACCTCATCATAGTGACTGCACTGCATTGCTTCTGCAGCTTTCTTCCAATGCGACCGTGTTGAATCAGAAGAATCATCCGATACACAAATCGGGATTTTCTCATATTCGGGAAGTGATAAAGTTTGGGATGCAAAGGTGGTTGCCATTGCAAAGTTTTTTGGGAGCAAATCTCTGAAGATTGATCTTGAAAAAGGGTTCTCTCTCTCTCTCTCTCGAGTATTTATGTTTGCTTGGTGAGTTTTGATTTATGGAGGAGAAGAGCGTTCAATTTATAGGGGTGAAGAGGGAGAAAAGAGAGGTGTTATGTGGGGTAGGGCTGCGTTCAATGGTCAAGTGCTTTATAGAAAAAGTGGGGGAGAAGGGTTATTGTGGATTGGTAAACACAAAAGCAATTGCTAGGAACAGCAAGGGAAGTTCCATCATGTGTTTCTTCCAAGAAAGTTGTTTAAGGTTGGATTTTCTTTCTCCAGACCATTGACTAAAACTCTGTCTAGTTTGATTCCTGAATAGTTTCTCGAGTTCATATCAACCAACTCTTCTCATGACCGAGCAGTTTTAACAGACAACCAAGTGTGAATGTACAGGTTGGTTAAATCCCTAAACCTTTGGGGTTCATTTGTAGCCCATCCAATTTAAGGTTTTGTTCTTTTTTGGGTTCTTTTTTGTTCACTTAAAAATGCAGTTGAAAATAAGCAGAGAAGTTGGAGAAAAATATTTTTGTTGTTTGGATAAAATGTTAAAGGTTAACCAATTTCGAGACTCTTTCGCAAGATCAGTTTGCTAGCAATTTTTGAAAAGTTTTTTTTCTTTTTTTTCTGAAATTAAAAAATAAAGGAAAGATGCTTATTAAGTTGTCATTTCCTGTAGTTAAATGATTATATTATGATGTCAATCTTAAAATGCAAATCGTCTCACATGAGCGATTCAAACAAATAAATCAAGTGGCCAGAAACACACTCCTAATCCTACATTAATAAATCACAACACCAGACATAACTACCACTATCCTATGTCAAGATGCTCTCTTGGATTTTTTTTTTTTTTTTTTTTTTTGCTTTTTAATTTCTTGGTTGTTATGCTGAGAGTACATGCCCTTTCCTTTCCCATTTCCACACACAAAACATTGATTTCATGGTTGACAACATTGGGAGATCCTCATCTTCCTCGCAACTAACCTTAAATTACATTGATCATGGTTGTAAGTTTCTCCAAAGAGAGGACCTGACTAGACTACCCAAATCAAATAGTGACCACAATACCCAAAGACTTCCAAAGAATTTCCCAGAAATCAAGAACAAGCAGTCCCTCAAGTTGCTTGAAAAGTTGTTGGACAGGATTTCCAGACACTTAACCTCTTAAAGTTGACCCATATTATCACAGAGGAGGTACCTAAAGTGGACACGCCTCGTACTCCAAAATAAGATGACAGCCTTGTCTGAAATGCGGTAATAATGATTAAATCGAGCACGTCAGAATAAGTGGAGTTCTATTATAATATATATCTATAGATATATATATATATTTTACATAGAGATGGTCAAAATCGAAACCTTTTATAAGAGGAAAGAAAACAGTGAAAGTAATCGACAATTCTATTATAATATATGTTCAAATAGGGTAACTACGCTTGTCCCCCTAACCTTATTTCAGTGAGGAAACAAAATAACACTGGAGTAAAATTCTCGAGTTTTAGTACACAATCTCCTGGACATTTTACCTCCCGAAGGGGGACCCTATATTGAACCCACAATTATGTCTCCAACACAGAAAAACGCAAATCTTCAGTCAAAAAAGTTGATCCATAAGGCAGGATCCCACTGAGAAATCCACCAACAACCAATAGTTATTGATTTTCAATATGGGATTATTGCTCATTGTACAGTTTCTGCTAAAGTGGGTGAGGACAGGTTTTCAACAAAGGCATCCATGCATAAGACTGCATCAATTGCATCGTTGGAAAAGCACTCCCAATTCACAGGTTCAAGGAATTGAAAAGAGAAACCAGTCCCATAACAAGTCCCAAATCCTCATAATTCAGAGAGCCAGACACAATTTTAAGATTTTGCGGTCATGATAAACAGGAACGGGAATGTTAATTCACAAGAATAGCTATGACCACAACTTAAGGCCTTGAGAGTTTTATGATATAAGGAATTAAGGATGCCATTGGAGAGAGTGAAAACAATATACATCCCAATTTAGGAGAAATAAGACAAGTTCAAACAGAAGGAAACTAGCAATACAACCAACAACAAACATTCTCAAGAGTGTCTACTACGGAAGTTCTTAGTGCACATGTTAGGCCACCATGGCATAACAACACAACCTTACAACGCTAAACAGTTAGTTGCAATGTGTCCAACATGAGAAGATTACATGAGGTGAGACTTGACCCACCTAGTCGAGACATCATGGGCGGGCTCTCTTGTTGCTGCACGATGGACACTTGTACTGCTTGATGTGTTCTGCTCTTGCAGGGGTTATCTTCACGCACTTGCCATGGAACCACCTCTCGCATATGTCGCAGCAAATCCAGAACTCATCTGATGCATAGCTCTCCCCACATGCTCCACATAAGGTTTCACCATGCTCCTCCTCTTCTTCTTCATCTAAAACCTCCTCCTCATCCTTTGGCTGAATCTTTGAATATTTTCCTTGAGATTCAGATCCTCGCTGTTTTCATTGCCAAAGCAAGATATGCCAATTTAAAAAGCAATAATAATGACAATAACTGCATCACTTATTCATGACATCCTAACTAACGAATCTAATTTCCCAAAAGGGAGGGCTTGTTAATTGGCCAGAAACATGAAAAATAGCAAGTTTAAACAAGTTGCAATAATCATGCCAAGACAAAGATACTAGTGGCAACTGATATATTCCGGGACGTATTCACAGATCTCAACATCCCACGTTAGTGGGCTTGGACTGGCTACACATGTTATGCATGGTATGCTCACCAATCAGGACGAATGCTGTAGAATTGAGTTGAAGCCTTAGAGGTTTCTAATCATGAACCTTTTGACTACATAGGATAAGTGGCAGACAATCTTAATTTGCATCCATCTTGCATCAAAAACACTTAGGGTTAGGCCCCCCATTCTACCGTCCACAGCAACACCTCAAGGAGCTATGGAATCTTTAAGATTGAAATAATATGCCCCCATCAACTATGGAAGTTTCAAGGACATCAGCCTATGGGAAGAGAAGGCTTTCTGCATCCTTGAATTTTCTAGCAATTGACTAATCAACTGCCTTTGCAAAGGATGGCCTTTGTATGTTATGAAGATGAAAGAAAAGAATCTAAATTGTGTTTCAGTCAAATAGAGATCCTGAAGTTGAACTCGATGACTTTGATTAAATCACATTAATACTCAAAAACTGGTAAGCAACCAACATCTATTCAAATGCTAAATTGTGAACCCTAAACAAAATAAATAGGGATGCTGAACCAGAATCAAGATCAGCATCTGACAAGCAAAAGCATATGTAATTCTGCTAACTAAAGAACTAGAATTGACTGAGACACTCAGGTTTGTATTATTCTAATGGAAATTCAACACTTCTAATTGGCATATGCAAGAGATACTAGAAGGCTCAGACTAACCAAAATGAGTTGTTGAATATAGCTCAGACTAGAGATCATTTCCCGATACACTTAATTAGCAAGAATAATGGGAGAAACGTTTCTATCTTACCCCTTTTGAGTTTGACCTAGTTTTGTTGCCGCTGTGATTTGAAACAGATGACTTTTCCTTATTTTGTTTCTTCACAGTTCCTGTCACAACCTCAAATATTGTTGGTAGATCATTTATCATTGTAAACAGGCGTTTCCTGCAACAAGGTCAATGAAATTTATCAAACAAGAAAAGGATCATAGGCATATTGACATTCAATATCACACAAGAAATACAGCCATCCACTCCACATGGGATAGAGAGGAACACTCATATTTGAAATGACCATCTTTAATATCAAACATTACTCTTTTGTCCAAAAGCTCATTTGAAATTTCTCTTATTAAGCACCTTTGAGAAGGTTCTGATAACAATTAAATTAGAAAGCCCATCTCCACCCTGAAGCTCCATTGAGAAGAAGCATGCTGCATTTCGATATATGTTCTTTGCACACGACAACCGCGTAATCCCCCCCCCCCAAAATCACTCGGTAGAAGATGAAAGTTCAGTATGGACATCTTTTCTATCCCAAAAAAAGGTTCAATCTGTACAATGGAATAAATCTTTCTTTTTTTGGGTGGGGGGGGATATCAGGGCTCAATTCGAGGCCATCCGGCCATAGGGCAGATCCAGAATGTTTCCACAATTACCCAAATGGCACTTCAAGAAAACATACATTAGAGCTCCCAATTTAAAACTTCTAATAATCTTACTTCTGAGTTTGATTACAATCTAACCTCTTAATTTACTGGAAAAGTAAGATTTATTATTAAATTAATCGTCAGCCAAACCATATGGCATTTAATAATGAAGTGGCAGCATCATGGATGATAACGGTCAAAACCACAAAAAAAACCCACAAAATTCAACATTCAGTGCTACTAAAATATTATTCCAACTTCTCTTTCCAATTGGAGGCCCAGCAGCAGACATGATAAGTTAAAAGTGGATAACGTGTTCTGAACACAAGACAAAAACAAATACCATACTCAATATCTTGATATGACAATTATAAAGTCTTCTACCAGACACTTGCGGGAAGACTACATTTTCCAGTAGAGTCAATAGAACTGAAGCCATTAGTAGAAATGTTTATCTTTGCTAGCTTAGCTGATGAAAGATGTTAGTGTTTCCCCATGAGACTCGGTTCGATTCTTCAGTGGGATTTAACCTTATTTGGGGCTTTTTGGGGCTTCAAGCCTATCAGTTTCTCTTGGTTATCAGGTGTTCTGTTTGCTGGTATCATGTAGGGCATGGGCCATCACCTTGGTGTTAAAAAGAAATAAATAACAGACTCTGGTAAAGGTTGGATCCCTAACTTGGTATTCTGACAAAACTTAAGCGTCAGTCCCATTATCAAGTGAAGACATATAACGTATTACTTAACTCACTTTCTAATTGTAAAACAAGCTCCTACAGGAAAATCTTACATGATAAGTACAGAATTTTGAGCTTGTGAAAATTTCATGGGCAAATTTGAAGTAAAGAATGGAATAGGCTTAGAGTGTTAGCATTTTAGCAATGCAGGAAATAATTTAGAGAATCATTATCCAAATGGAAGAAGGAAAGAAGCAACAAGAAAGCAATAAAATAAGGCCAATGGTTCTTCCTATTTCAACTTCAGTCATTAAGAAAGCTTGTGCAATAGATAATCTTCCTATTTTAACCAGCTTCCATAGTGGAAGATTGTTAATATGTGCCCCATAAATGAGGTTTCCCTCTTGGTGTTTTATATGTCCAACCAAGTTCACTAGAATATCCTTTCCCTAAAGTACTTCATTGCTAGCCTATATGCAGGCTCCGTGTCCCTTGCAAACCAATTAGATGGGCCTTGGGGATTAATCCCAAGACAAATCATGGGGATGTACACAACCTACTCAGTGTCTTATTAAATAAAGATATGCAGATAAACTCAATAATACAGCAATTTAATTGAATTGGAAAGTAATGCATGGACAAGAAGAAAAAGTATATCCTTTGAGAGAACAAATAGAAAAATGGCAATCCATATGAACAGTAATAAAAGCCTGGCTCATGGAACTTTAAAAGGTGGATGAAAGAAAACAGAGTATACCTGTCAGCCGTATCAAAACCAAATCTGGCACCAAAATAGAAAGCCACAGCAAGTAACCATGCATCACTGTGCACAGCCACCAAAGACAACCAGTCCTTCTCTTGCATGCCATCTCTGGCAAAGTTAATACCTAAAGCAGGCTCTGGGAGTTCCGGAGGAACCTCTTCAGCTGGTAAATTTACTTCCCATTGCTCACTAGGGAATCCATACAGGCAGAGATTCTCCTTCTCTGCAAGGAAGATCAATTACAGACCCAATAATGGCTAGAGCCTCAAACTGGGGCTCCGCACATATTATGTGCAAAAGCAATCCATGATTCACATAAAAGACAATCTTCAATTGGAGCTAATAATTTTATCAAATATAAATGTAACAATATCCATTTTCAATTGCATCAAATATCTTAGTACTAACAATTTTCTGAATCAAAGTTAATTAGCAAAAACTAGAGATTTCATAACTTGTTCACCCTGCCTATCAAGTACAGAAGGCATATCAGCAATATGAAGCTACTTGGTCAAATTAGAGAATTTTAAGGTTTTTATCAAAGTAATTTTTAACTTCTCGGCTGGAAAAAACACCTTATCTTCTACGGGCATACCCATTCTATCACCAATGATTGGACAATGAGCATTCGCCTTACTAAGAAATGGGAATGATAGTGCCACTTGGAGTTCTACCTAAACTGAATGTGCAACATACATCTTTTGACTAACATTTTCAGCAATTAAGAACTTGAACCTTTTTAAGGTGGAACAATCTTAGTCAGAAACAGAAAAGATAATTGAAATTGCAGAAATATGGCCTTTTTGTGGCTTATGAGACATCAATCTATCAAAATCTGTGATAAGAGCACATGGATTCCTACTTACACCAAATATGCCGTCAAGAGTTTGTACTAATATGCTGTTAAGTCTTTGCACTAACTTTTGAGCAATTAAGACCTTTAAGTTCTTACTTGGTATTTATGGAGTTGATTTATGTTACAAGGACTTGTCTTGCTGATACACAAGTCCAGACGCAACTAAATAGGAATGTGTAAGGATGTAGGATACTTCGTTCTAGGGAATCATGTTAAAGAGGTGAATAAGAGCTGGCACGTATTGCAGCTGACATTTTACCCAAGTCTATGAAATATAACTGTTAAATGAACGACTCAAGGTTTTAGGGTAACAGAGTCATCACATTACCCTTCTAGACAAATCTTTCTCAGTCACCTCACTTAAAACCATAAAAATCATTTGGGAGATTCACATACAGATTAAATTTTATTTAGGGTAAATAGATTACGGTGCTCTCCACAATCCCCCAACAATTCCAAAAAGAAAAAAATAATAATAATCAGATCTTGACCCTGAAAATTGGCAATCTTAACTATTTCTTTCATCTCCTCTTTCATAGGACTAAGATTGTAATTGTGCAGTTTCAAAAGTTGAAAGAACATAACAACAGAAAGAGTGCCAAGACCTCTTTGCACATTAGCTTATCCCCCAAAAGGATAATAACAGACACATTAGAGATACACTAAGGGAGGTCTGAGAATAATTCTTAAATACAAGGATAGTCAACCCAGACTGACATGCATTCTCTACTACCCAAAATTAGAGATTGCACCGCATAGCAGACAAACAAAAGAAAACCTGGGATCTCATTTTTCGAATACATAAAGAAATATTATACTATTATCACAAAAGCAAGACAACAAATTCTTTTTACTGCTCAGTAGGGAAAAAAAAATACTAAAAATGAGAGAAGCTTACATTTGAAACCTTAAAATGACAACAACTCGGACACTGAAACAAAACACCATCAAACACAAGCACAGACACACTAGAAATTAATTAACAAGTAAACAAAAAAAAAGTTCAAATTTTTAAATTTTTTTAAGAAGAAATGCTAACCAGGATCACACTGCTGATAAAATTCTTCAACATCTACAAAACAAGACAAAACCCCAGAAATGTTAGTACCAAAAACAACACAATAAACACCAAAAATGCACTCAAAAAGCCAGAACTATCAGAAACCCTAAACCCAAAAACTAAGAATAGAGAGAGAGAAAGTAACCAGTAGTGAGAGCTTTTATTAAACCCGCTCTTCTCCCCTTAAAATCCCTAAAAACCTCTTCAACAGTTCTAGGATTGTACTGCGCTCCAGTATCCATGTCCTTTTTCGACTATAAAAATCAAAACTTTGTTGCAAGTTTTGAAAGAAGAAAACAAAGAGAAGAATATAGCGGGAGAGAGAGAGAGAGAGAGAGAGAGAGAGAGAGAGAGAGAGAAGAAGAAGAAGAAGAAGTAGAAGAAGAAGAACCCTTTTTTTCTAATGGGTATGGTTTGTCAAATTCTGAAGTTTGGAGTAAACAAGAACGAACATTTGTAACAGTAGAAGCATCGAGAGAGAGAGAGAGAGAAAGAGAGAGAGAGGCCTCCGTGTATGCCTTCAGCTGTTGTGTATATATTTATATTTTGAATTTATTAAGAGAATGGAAATTCAAAAAAGAAAAATTAAAGAATTAAAACTCTGCCTGACCTCCTTGAGTTGGTGGTGCCATATAAACTTCAAAAATAAATCAAGATTCACATCAAAGGTGTTCCCCTGAGTTCGCCTACACGGTGAAACACGCTCCCATGTTTCTATTGAACGCCGGTGGCAGTTCGATGTAATGAAGCCTAGGGAAGAACAAAATATGCGATGCACACAATAAAAACTCAAAGTGACCTTTGCGACTTTGCGGACGCGAATTCACTTTCGGGACATTGTTAACTATACTTAATAAAATGAGGAATGAGTCCGGAGGCGCGGATGATAGAGGAGAATGTGCTAAAACGAGCCGTCTGTGTAGTGCACCCGTGAGCGCCAGCAGGGCCATGGCTAGTGCAAGCAGGGGTGGGTCCCCAGCCCGTTTGGCCCGTCCAGATCGGTTCTAGAAATTGCGGGCCAGGCCGGGCTAGCAGTGGTTCCCAAGAGTTTTCCTGTTGTGCACCCATGACCGCCAACCCATGTCGGTCTAATGCAAGTAGGGTGGAATGGGCCCAAGAGCCTAGGCCCGGTTGTACCATCCAGACCAGCTCCAAAAATTGTTGAGTTTGGTGAGGGGTTAGGAAGCCGATGAATGGGCCAGGCTGGGCCAGTAGCATTTATCAACCAACCTCGCCCGTGGGACATGTCCCGTTAGATGCAAGCCAGGCGTATGTAAAAACACCGGAATTTTTTTTTCTATCCACTGCATCCAAATTCATATTTGTATTAATTTAATTTTAATATCTGTGGAGACCCTATTTAAAGGATGACCATTCCCGTATAATTTTTTTCATTTCTAAATTTAAAATTTATAATTTGATTAAGAGATTTAACATTCTATCTCGTTAAACTGACTATACTTATGTGACGGGAAAAAAAATACTGCTCATTGGCAGTGCGGCCATGCATATTCCTAGGGGATTAAAGGCATTGCACAAATATGTTTTTCGGGAATCAATCTTCAGTGTCCTTTAAAACCCACTTAAAGGAAGGGACGATCCTGATCCAGAGTCCACCCCTAAACTAAAATCAATCTCAGAATGTTCAATAAATATCTTCCAAAGAGACCATGTGCCCTCCAATGGGACAGAAATGAAAATAATCAACTACAAGTACAGGGTAAGTTTACATCATCACGACCCCAAATTTCCTTAAAATTCGATCACGACCATGATATATCGCAGTTAAAAGTTTACCATTCCATTTTATTTGTTCGCATGCAACGTGTGACAAATTGGTATAATCTGACAGCAAAAAAAGTATGGAATTTATAAGCATTTATGCATGAATATGGTCATGGATACAGGTGCTTCAAAAGTATGGATTTCTATTCCAGTTGCTCACGTGGTACAATGAACATCTATCAGAGATTTGACTAGATACAGCAGGATCTGTCCTTTTCCATCCTTTTTCTTTTCGCTGGAGGGAAGCATCTTTTCAACTTTGTAAAACCAAAAATCTCTTTGGAAATGAAAAATCTTGAATGATGGGAGCAGCTCTTTGCAGGTTGCAACTCCTTAGGAGAGATTTCAGTAGCTGCAACTTCGAAACAAAGAACAATTCTGGGGTCGGGCGTAATTCACTTCCATCTCAAAACCCCAAGACCAATCGGTCATCTTGTCTTCTCATCTGAAAGCATAAGATAATGACCATTAAGAGGAGCTGAACTGAAGATATATCTTAATTATTATCATCTATTTTGGTAACTGAAAACGAAGAAAAATTCAGAAAGAAGCATCCAAAGATGCAGTTTTATATGAAGCGCACGTAGTAAAAAATTTTTGGAGCCATATCAAGCACATTCTTGGTTCAAATTATGAACCAACACTATGGGCTGAGATGATGACCTGAATACCCCATCAATGACAGGGCATACTATATGTTAGTCCCTGATTAAAATAAATAAATAAATAAGAGGTTCTAGAAACAGTAAAAAGGCCAAGGTTCATTGTTTTCTCCAAGTCTACCACCAAAAGCCAGTGTATGCAATGACCTCAAAGTTTACCATAAGCATTGTGGTTTGGTTGATCTTCTTTATTGGGTGGTGCATGTTGTTCTAAGAACAGCTGGATTGTTCTCCAGTAGCAGTCCCCACCAGCCAACCATGTATCCATATGCATACCAGTAGCGAACTCCACAAAGAGGCATTGCCTGTTATGTGCAGCTGCTTTAGCATATAGCATTCGCATATGCTCTGGAGGAACCATCTCATCTTGCAGACCTGAGAGGAACAGGATGGGTTGTTTGACCTGGAAGCAAGGAAAATCAGAGTAGAGAGCTATATCAATTAAGGAGGTGTTGCCATAGCATATCAACTCCAAGCAAGCAAGCACTTCTAGGCTCACCTGGCCAATGATATCAATGGTACTCCAGGGGGAACGTACAAAACGATTAAGAATCTTTGGTCCTTTAGAGCCACTACCCCCTATCAAATATTTGAGGAAGGGAAGCATAACTCCCGCCATGTCCAGAATGGATGTGAAAGTATTTTCCAATATTATTGCAGCAACCTGCAACTCAGATGGTTCTAAATTTATACGCCTATGGCTGAAAAGCAAATACATCAATGTAACACATTTGTGATTTGAGCATTAAAGGGATGCCTAAGCAGAATTCTGGGAGCAAAATTCTGCAAGAAATAAATGAAACTCAAATTGACAAGGAAAAATAGAGCATGCAACCAGAAATGGGCTGCAGAAGCCACATTTTACATTACATGGACTCAGGTAAGGTTGTCAGATGCGGGACTGACATGCCAGACATTGGTTCATGCTCCATCTCAGCAAAATTTTCACTAAAATGAATTGTCCAATATTTACAATATCAGGTGCAGACAAACAAGTATGGCTAGGGAAGGTCAAGAGTCCATGTAAGATGTGCTATATTTAACAAAGAAAGCAGGACAAATGACAAACCAGAGAATCCACAAGTTTTTCTCATTCAAGTCAAAATTTTGACATGCAGAATAACACAAAAATAGGAGACAAGTTTAAGGTAGTTCAGTACTTAACAAAAGGAAAAGGGTCTCTCATAGTCATGTCCACTTTATAAAGAAAATGGAAGTTTACTTAGCTATCAAAGCATAGCATCTCTGGCCAAAATGGCATAATTGATTTGTACAATCAGCGTTTCTACCATTTGCAGGAGCTCATTTCATTATTAAAAACCCAATTTCTAATATTTTACGCTCCCCATTGCTGTTTTCACAAAGCATGGAAGCTTGCATGGCCAACAAGAATATTCTGAAATAATTCTATTAAACCATTGCTATTGTTAATTTTAAAGCTAAAGGAGGCAAACTATTGCTGCTTGATGGCGGTAAAAAATACAATACTAAAGTATACATTCTGTTACATTCTATTTATTTGGTAGTACTGCGTTACTCCCCCCAAAAAAAAACAAACATCTGACAACAAAAAATCACAACCCGAAAGTTTCACGGTAAAGATGATTAGCGTCTCATAAATAAGGCACACAAAGAATCGTATGCTTTTTTTTTCCTTCTCTATTTACAATGAGCCAGGGTTCTATTACTTTTCTATAAGCTTGTCGGCCCTAGGGCTGAATCACTACTTGTCAGGAAAGAAAAAGCTCTACTCAAACAGTACCTTATCAGGATTGTTTTTGGCAAGAACAGCACCAACTGCGCCCCCAAGTGACCTTCCAAAGATGACTATTCTTCCAGTATCAATGTCAGTCCTCTGAACGAGATGATCCAATGCAGCCTAAACAATAAAAGGGAAAATTTCATGGTTTGGGATCAGTCGTGATGACAACAATAAAAGTTAAAGCCCAAGACTGGATGACACATGTCCAGTGAAGTCAACCTGTGCATCCATTGTAATTCCATGTTGAGATGGGTAGCCATCACTTGCTCCATAACTGCATAGAATAGAAAACCATTATGCACTACATAGTTGAGATGAATGGGCACATATCAGATACTAATGCAGTTACAAGCACAAAGAATAACATCCTAACATAAGCAAGCACATACATACCCTCTGTAAGACAGCATGAAAACATTGCACTGTAACCTCTGAAACATGATACGAACCATTTCAAGACGGTGTGCAATATCTGTAGATAAGAGTCAAGGCCAATAATAGCAGTAATGAAAGTTTTCAATCAAGTTACAAAACTTTGAGAAAATCAATATAGACCTTTAAACAAAGACGAAATAAAGGATACTTCCAGCATTTTCTTGGAAGAACAACAAGGTTGGACCTGCAATATCGATAGAAAAATAACCTTCAAAACCTCAAATGTGTCAAAAATTAAACCCATCTAACATGAACAACTTACACCAACAACATACAGAGTTGATCCAGAAGTACCAAACATTCTTCATCATGAAGAGCAATAGATAGGATTTAGTGAAATTTTTTACTTTTCTTTCAAAGCCACAACCAAATCCTCCCCTCCCCCCCCCCCAAAAAAAAAGATAAAAAAATATGAGAGAGGGGAGAAGCATAAAACAATTCCGAGTTTCTCAATAAGCCCTAAATTCTTCTAACATGACGAGTAAACAAATTTAGAGCAGATAGCTACAATTCAATGAGATCTTGGATTTTCTTTAAAACCCAGATCCAAATTCTTCCCAAATTCCCAAAGAAGTCTTAAATTCCACAACCCCGAGCATGTCTAGACTTCCCCCATAATAAAGAGTAAGAAATTTGTTGCAAATAGCTATAATTCAATCCAATTCTTTGCTTTTCTTTCAATCCAAAACCAAGTTCTTTAAAAATGATTACCTAAATTCCAAATTCCCTATAAGCTCTCGTCCAATTAAAAGGAAACAACTAAACAGCCTAACCCCAAAAACCAAAAGTGTCCTCACAAATCACCAAAAACGAACAAACTGTAGATGATCAGAGACATAATTCAGACCCAAAAGATCGAAATCAAATGAAATCAACAGAGAGGAATTCAGACCTGGGCATTCAGGGAAGAGTTTGATGAACCAAGCGTGAAGACGAACCCCATCAGAAGAATTGAACCAAATATCCTCGTATTTGAGGCGAAGACGATCTGGAGTAAAAGGGTAAGACCTTGTGAGACCAGGAAGAACAGGAACATAAATAAGCTTCTCTTGTAAAGCCACCAATAATGCCAGTCCTGCAACCACTATTCCTCCCACTCCGTACATCAACAAACTCGCATACGACCCCATTCTCTCTCTCTCTCTCTCTCTCTCTCTCTCTCTCTGAAAAAAAATCAGGTGGGTTTCTAATTCTGGGTTTTGCTGATGGGGTTGATAGATTGAGCGAGAGAGAGAGAAAGAGAGAGAGAATGAGAATTACGAGTTGTGGGTGTGCTAAAGCTCTCTTGGGAATGTGAATTTCAGGGGTGATGATTGGGTGATGAATTTGTGCTTGTGCTTATGTTGCATTAATATTGACGCGACTTGACCTTTGAAATACCAACCCTTTCATTTCTTTTGTGTAATAAAATGAAATAAAAAGATTTTATGCCAAATTTAATATCACTCGACCTGTGGACTCATTGAGTCTTCACTTGCTTTGGGTGGTGTCATGTAAGCAAGAGCATTAGGATTACCCACCACTGCAATCTTAAGTTCTTTAAAAAAATTCTATTCAAAATTTAAATGAGTCTACAAAGTATTAATAAAATTTGTAATTTTTTATTTTACTTTAATATTTGCAATTAAAAAAATAGAACATAAGTTTTTCATATTAAACTAGATTTTTCTTTAGAGAATAATTTAAAGTGCAATATTCTCTTTCATACAATTGGTGTTTGTAAAACTTTGCCCACATAATCACAATAAATGATTGGTTAAGTATGCTATGGTAGAGTTACATGAAAATTTTAATAAAAGAAATTATTTTTATTTGACACATAAATGTAAAGCAAAGATTAATATGAAAAAAGGTGGGAGGGGTTGAAGTTAACCAAAAGCATGGGACAAGTTAATATTTTCTTTGGAATGGAAGGCTTGGCCCACTACCATGTTTGGAAAGGAGCAAAGGGGAAGCTAAGAATATGAACGGAGATAGAATGAGGGGAGAAAGAAAACAACTGTACAAATGAAATTGGCATGTCAAAACAAATTTGATAAATAATGTTGGGAAGAGCCAAACATAACCTTTTCACCCAAGTTTGGCATGAACTGGTTTTGTGCAATGTATCAGATGATATCTTTATAGTTAAGAATGAAAAATATTATATTAAGAGAATTATTTCTTAAATAAAATTTTATAAACGTTTAAATCAGATTAATCAAAATATAAATTCAGATACTAAAAAAAAAAAAATCATCATTACTTAATTAATCCAACACACAATACCCTTCCCTTTCAAAAGTAGAGAACTGAAAACTGTTACATCAAAACCATTATGCTCACCTTTACCTAAAAAGTCACTTAAGCCTTTTAATATAATTGGACACCTTGTAAGATTGATCATTTTGGCCATGCAATAATGAGTTCCACATGTAGCCTTAGGTGATTAGGCCACTATTTTTTTATTATTATTATTTTCATTTTTACAAATAGGGCAACAATGAATTTTCATTCCTTTTTTAAATCTGACGAGATTTTAAAATCTTTGAAAATTAGGCATAGCTAAGCAATTCCAACATAGAGCACAAGGGATTAGGGCAACAGTGGACAAATATTATTTAATAGTTATGTGGGTGAGGGTAAGTATCTCCATCACTCGAAGATCACAACTTTATTGTTGTGGTGCATTCCTCAAAACTTTTTGCTGGTAGATTTCATTGTCACAATGCCCAGGTTGGACTGAATGGATACGCCCAAGCCCAAACTAGTTGGCAAGCTGGTTGGTTTCATTATCACAAAGCTCAGGCTGGACTGAATTGATATGCCCAAGCCGGCCTAGACGGCAAGGCACACCGGTCCAATCAAGCTCAAAATCCAAAGGAACTGAACCCTTGACCAATTTAATATTGGAATCGTCCAATGATTCTCCACAAGTGCTTGGTTTCCCGACAGAATCAAAATCTTGGAGAATGCTCAAGTTTCAACCCTATTATACATAGTGAGCCCAGAGGGCCAAGAGCGTAGAGGGCTCGTGCGCATTTCTAACCAAAAACCCTTTGGCATCCGAAACTAGCCACAACAACGATCGTAACTCCCAACACTCAAATCTTCCGATCTTCATAGCTATGAAAACATCGAAGTAGATAAAAAGTGGACCGATTTTTGGAAAATAGAAGCATCACAACCCGTGAGTTGGCTTGGAACTCATATCCTTTCATTTTTTTTTTTTTTGTATCATGTCTTGAATGTCTTGAATACCGTCCGGTATTTGGGACTGTACCCCAACTAATCTTGACCGACCGCTAGAGTGACTCTTTTCGGAGGACAGATTTCCCAACAAAAAACGCTCCATACATATGAGAGTCCGATACTCTCAATAAGGGTAAAACCTCGATCATGCTTAAAAATAGACAACCTCACATCCAGTTAAACAAAATCCTTTCAAGCAACCACAATGTTGATCATCTAACAAAGAACTCAGATTACCACCATAAAAGGTAAGCACCCATGAATGCAAAACAAAGCTAACAGTAGCATAGCACACTCACATAAGTACAAGTCAGTACATTTTTCCTATGGATAATCTAACATTGAAAAGTAATGTGACAAAGCCAAGGATGAATTGCCCAGCCAGGTGACATGCTATTATGGTTCCATATCTCACCGGACGACTGGAGCACGGTGTTGGTTACCGTTGCTCATAAGGACCCCACTGCCTTGTGTGCTTCCACCCAGTTGTGAAGACAAGCCTGAGAATCTGCGAACTGGTTCTTGGAAGCTAACACCAACATTGGAGACCGTTGTAGCACAAGCAACAGAGGCTGCATTTAGGCCGGTGGAAGAGCTGCCCTTCTCTGATTCTGACATAGCTCCTTGTTGATGCATGCTACCAGAGCTAGAGGAGCACTGGACACTGGTGGAGGAAGTAGGATTGGTCTCTTGGAGCTTTTTAGTGCTGAGGAAGCGTCCACTTGAACCCCTGACCCTATTCAAGGCATGGAGATGTCGAGACTCGTGGAGATAAGGCTGCAGCAAAGTAAAAATTGGTCTTACCGGTCAGCTTAAGGCTATCAATTTAATAAGATGAAACAACAATTATGGGTGAATGACACAATATGTTTCCATTGTAGTAGGTGTTTAAACAAGATGTTGGAAGCAAATCGCTGCATAGGCAACTGGTCAAAGAAAAGACCCATGCATGGTCAGTAATAAAACCATAGAGGTCAGTGTAACAATAGAGATGTACTAGAATGCTAAACACCACAAGGATTAAGTACGAATGTCTTGATGTTTCAAAAGCTGGGTTTGAGCTAGAAATACAGAATTAATTTTCTCACCTTTCGGTTTTTCACAAGTTTGTTTTGAGCTTCCAGCTTTGCACGAGACTGCCTCCGTCTCAGGATCCCATGGTATTGTTTCGCATTGACATAGATGGGCTTGTTCTCAGCAAGGTCAAGGGGCAATGGGACACGTGCAGGTGTCATTCCCACCATTTGTGGCTGCATCTGCTAAGAGTTTCATTATCAGATAGACCGGAAAGAGATTAATTTGGAACACTCGAAAAAGAAAAACACTGCAGAATAGGATTAAATAGATGAAGTGGTTCATATTTTTGTCACTACTTGTAACCCAAGTCTTTATGACAAAATTTCCTTAGCTCGGGAACCAGATTCATTCATCCTAAGCATGATTAATAATTGTTCCAATGCCTACTTTCTGTTTCTATTTCAGGTGACAAACTTATTTCAAGAAGCCAGAAGAAAATGATTAAGGCATTTTGACTTCCTGTTACTAGCATAATGTTTTGGCAATAGAAAAGAGAGCAACATGCATAATGGGCCAAATCTGGTGCCATCAAACTTCAACTACATAGCAAAATTTATCTTGCATTGGGACAAGCAAGTTAAATGTGATCAACGTAACTTACAATAGCCTGTGGTCCATAAGCACTCAATAGCCCACTCCAATAGGGATCAGCATAAGGGTATGGGATATGAGCCTGCAACATGAAGAGAAGATGTCAGTTTAGCATGTTCCAATATAAGGAGGATTGATTGTAGTTAGCTTAACTTACCATTGAGTGACTATAATCAACATGCGAAGGATTAATGACCATTTCTGGATTACCCATTAAATAAACTGGCTTCAACTGACTTTCTGCATGCTTCCCATAACTGTCCTCTTGAACTGAGATCATAAGAATAGAAACCATTTAGTTAGTGCAAGCCTGCCAAGATGGAAACAACAGTAATACAACTATTATTTCACAATCAAACAAGGAACAACAGAACTTTATAGCTTATAATTTCATTATTATTATTATTATTCCTCATACAGACAGTTCAGGCAAAGGCAAATCCTCAACTTAGTTTTGAAGATTTCAAATCAGCAATTTGTACACCACAAGACTAGCCACAACCTTACTAAGCTTCTCACATTTTGTAAACGGCCAGGCTGCTGAGAAATATTCAAAAAGATGCATTTCAAGAAATGATCAGATTATATTTGTGTTCTTTTTGTTTGGATAGAGGCACCTTCAACTTCATGAATAAGAACAATACATCACCCAATGAAACAGAATTGGAAACCATTACGCCCTTTTCAATTGCAAGAGCTGGATTTTCATAAGATGAATACCACAATTTCCCATAACCAAAGTTAGCGGGCAGAAATACTAGAAATGATATCTCTCTGTCAATGATGCCAAGGGGACCATTACTGAATGGAGTGCAAACATGCTCTTGAATACAATGAAATAATCAAATAATCTATGTAGAAGTAAAATAAAGCTACATGTGTGTTCGCATTCATACAAAAGAATAAAGGCATAAGACCATTACAATGAAACATCAATATCAGCATTGCAGATTGCAGATTGCAGAATGAATGGGCCACTAACTAAAAACTGATTTTGAACATGTAACTCCAGAAGAACATATTTTCATGGCTCATAACAGCACCAAATAGGAAACTAAATTGGCACATGACCACCCCAACAAACAACCAACAAAGTAACAAAATCAAAGTGGCACTTCTTGCAAAAGATAATTAATACTAAATCATATACCAAGGAAGTCCATCACCCACCATTCTGTAGGATCAGTTGTATCATTCTGTTGAAGAGAAAGCATGGAAGCTAAATTATGGATAATATTTTGCTTTAATTGAATATACAAACTATATATACCAGATTCTGAAGAAATGCTTTGTTCTTGAGGATTAATTCCACCACCAACAGTTACTTCATTGTTTGATTGGCCAGTGGATTGAGTTGACGATGAATCCTGGTCTCGTAGTTGAAGATCAATATGCCTTGCATTCTGACAGTTTTGCGGTGGAGATTCCACTTTCAAGGTTAGATTCTTGTACAAAAACTGGGGAGATTGCTGTTGACTCGGATTCCACCATGATGAGCAATTAACAGAAAAATGGGACATTGAATGCAGAGAAGTTTGGTCAAAATTCTTTTCTGTCAGACTGTGGATCCTTGTAGCCATCAATCTTATTAGCGCATGTTGAACTGCCAACACAGGCTGTTCTTTTACAAGTAACAGTCCCTAGTTGGTTACAAAATTAGCTGTAAAGCACCCTGTGAGATAAGCTGTAGCTCTTAATGTCCCAAAAGATTCATAGATGACTATTGAGTCATATCTCCAGTCTTGACTATAATATACACACTATTTTCCATAAAAGAAAATACAAAACAAGCCATGTCAAACAGAATACAGAAAACATCCAGACAGAAAGGCACATTTTGATGGATCAAGGGGCAAGATTAGCCTACCAAGAAAATAAGACTTATTGGCCAAATAAAAAACACAGACCTCAGATTGGGCTAACATTATAGTACAAGCCACAAACATAGCCATTGACAAAACTATTAACATCTCTAAGCAAATTCCATTACATAATTCACAAGCCACAACCATTTATTTTCAAATCATAAGCTACGTCATGTGCTATATCCAAAGCCCAGCAGACAAGCTATGGGATTTAATTTATCTGTGATTTACAGTTTTCTCATGCTCATTACAACAGTGCCATCAACCAGCTCTGTCGCCAACATTAATACCACTAACTTAACTCATATAGCATTGTTCCCTCCTCTCTTCCCATCACTAGGTACTCCAACTATAAGTACCACTAGACTACGCCAACAAAACACTTTATCACCTTGCCAACAAAACATTTAATCACCTTGCTGGGGATCCACAATCTTGCCGAGAATCCCCCCAAATAACAACGTACAATGGGCCACAGATAGAAAATGTTATATTCATTCCTTTTCATTCAATAATAATGATAAATAGAAACAAATGTATAAATGCTTTGGCCTAAAGAATTTTTCAACATAAAACCCAACAATCCTTGGGAATTCTTTTTTGTTTCCATTGAACATATAATGTTTCCTGATTCAAACGCCAACCTGCCAGAACAGTATCTCACAAAATTCACTGGTTGCTAAAAATGTAGTCATAGAAATGAAAAAAATTTTTGCCCTGCTCTTTCACTCTGCAATTTCCTTGTGCACGGCATCTAAATTTACTATCCATTGTCAACTTTATTAGATCATTAATGTGATTTCAAACCACCTAGGACTACCATGATCAAATGAATCAACTTCCTAAAACCTAAATATTTTGAAAGAAGTAGATAACAATATTTAAGGACAGCACCTTCTCGTAAATAATCTAACCAAACCTTCTGATCATGATGCAACATATGAAGATATTATGCAACAGATCAAAGTAAAATCCATCACATAAGACAAAACTACTTCTCGTCCTTACCCCCCTCTCTATCTCGCTTCCCAGTACAACAATCATAGGAGAACAAAAAAAGAGAACATCAAACTCCCTTCATTAAAACACCCATGTAATAAAATCATTGACTAATCCAAGAACAGAATTCAAATAGCAAAATTTACCCAGCATAGCCAGAATAATAATTAACTGTAAGCAAAAAATAAAACAAAAAAAAATTACAAGGATAACAAGTTAAAACTAACAACCCCTTTTGAGAAAACAAGAATCAAAAGACTAAAAACCCAAAATTAGCAGATTTCATACACCCAAAAATGGAAATGATAAAAAACAAGCAATACCCACGACTAGATTCAGAAAAAGGCAAACTAACCAGAAGAAGTAATTCAGATAGGCAACCAAACAGTAACATTAACTTTACTCTCAAAAGCTCATATTTTCTTCAGCACCAAGAACAATAAACAAAAACATCATCATCAACATCTAAACAACATATGCATTCCAAACTAGAAATTTACAGTTAAGTGCTGAAAATAAAGAACACCCAGAAAAAGAACGATGGTAAGGAAGAAGAGGAAGAAAAAGAAAACGAAGACAAAAGAGCATGCAAAGTACACAAAGTGAAGCAATATAGTAAGAGGAGAGCGAGAGACCTTTGGGATCAGATAAGAAGAGAAGAAGCAGTGAAAGGGGATGTTGGGATCAAATTGGGCATGTCTCCTCTCTTGAAACCCTTCAATGACTCTCTCTCTCTCTCACGCTCCCTCTCTTTCCTCTCTATTTTCCTTTGGGTATGGAGTGTAGCAGCCAACACAACAAAAACCTCACAAATCCCAATAAAAACACACCACCACCAAGATGGTCTCACTCTATGGACTAAAACACTACACCACCACCCCAACTGTGTCCCTCTCTCTTCTTTTTCATCATGTGTAATGTTTTATTTGTATATATTTTGTTGGTTTTAGTTATAGAATGGCTTTTTGTGAATGGGCAAACACGGCCTTTGTGCTTTGGCATTATTCACTTGAGCTCTCGCAGCCGCCCACCTTTAACTGTTACATCCCTCCCCTCACAAATTTCCCTCTCCCACTCTCCCACCGGGTCCTACCCTCGCCCCAACCCCCCCCCCCCCAAGGGATTTACACTTGAGTTGGCACGGTCTAGTTTTATTAGATATTAGAATCTATAAATAATTATAGTATTTTTAGCAAAATATCATGCTAGCTACATAATTTGTAGCCAAAAAGTTCTGATAACAATAATTTTTGATCGGGCAAGATGGTCTAATAACATGTTATTTTATATTACAACAGTAATAAATTGAATTTTAATTTTAAAATCTATTATTTTATACTAAATTTAAATTTTCTCTAATTCAATTTATTTAAATTCAATTCCATATCAGTTATTAAATGTTAAATTTTACCTCTAATTATAAATTTATGTCACTCTTAGTTTGATAGTAGTTTAAAGGCCGGATAAGTTATTTTTAATATCTATTTAGGATTTAATTTTACTTGAATATTTTTTTAGAAGTGTATCGAGTGTGATTTTTGAATGTTTAACTATAAACAGAATCAATACATTATCAATAAAAGGTGATTTGAGCTTAGTTTGATAACATGGAACATATTAATATTCAATGAGACAAAGATTTTTGAATATGAATTTATTTAAATGTCAATGCTCTAACTTAAATTTAAAAGTTCAGATTATGTAAAAAAACTTTTATTATAATAAATTTTCTCTCTTTTGACTAATAAAAGTCGAGCTTAATTTTTATAAGTTTCAAATTTATCCTTTTTATACGAATATTTTTCAGATTGAAAATTTGTTAATAATACATTTTGGAAAAAAAGAAAAGAAAATTCAAAGTATTTGAAAGATATTGTGTTTGATTTGGAATAATGGATAATAACTCTAGTGAATAAAATTATTATATCTTTTAATCAAATTTTATATTTAAAATTTAAAAATATAAAAAATTATATTAGAAGAGATTATTTTTTTAATTAAATTTAATAATATTTGAATTGAATAATTTAGAATATGATTTTATATCTAATTTATTAATAAAAAAAAAAAAAAAAAAGAGAGAGAGAGTTTGATTCGAGCTCAATATGCTCTTCATGCACCGCCTTAGGCGCGTGAATAAGGACGGAACCCTCTTCATCATCTTAAAGTAATCGAATTTCTGGAGAATGAAAAAACGAGAGGCATAGGGTGGGCTTTCTTCCCGCTTTACCCGTTTTGGGTTGGCTTATTTACGGAAATGCAACAGCCAGTCTCGTAGAAAACGACACTGCTCCAAACTTACACCTCCGAAGTTCCCATTATTTTCGGAAATGCCCCTAACGCGAGTCTCGAGAATTTGGCGGTAAAGTTTGTCTTATTTGACAACCTTTGTTCTTCGCTTTTTTATAGAAGAAACGATGAATATTTGTTTTTTTCATTATCGAATACAAAAACAAACGATTCTGGACGAGGTATTCAAATCACGAACTGAATCGAAAAAAATAAAATTATTATTATTATTTTTATAATAAAAAAATGATTAATTGGAATATTATGGTATTGATTGGAAAAATTAGTTTCAAATGAGATTTAAAATTTTAAAGCTAAATTAATAATACCACGAAGAAGCCTGCCCACAAGAAGTAAATCATTGTCTGTAATTTTTTAATATAGAAATGATTAGATGATAAATGTTTTAGGCTCTCAAGATCTAAAGTTGCAAATTTGATTAAAAAAAATTACATATAAGAGTATTGGTGTTTGGACATCAGGTTGGGGGTGTGGGCAAGGAGGCTTTTCTCAAAAAAAAAAAAAAAAAAAAAAAAGAAAACATTTTTTATATACATGATTTTAAATTTTATTTATTTTCTAAAATTATAATTTTCTTCTTAAATAAAATTTTAAAACATAATTTATTTTACTTTTAGTTTGATAGAGTGACAACGTGGTGAGGGGACTTTAAATTGAAGCTCGTCTCAAAGTTGAGTCAGAATGGTTTGTTCCCACGAGTAAGCATATTCTGTCTGATTAACTTTTTTTTTTTAAGTTGTAAAAAATTCAATTTATTATATAATTATTAAGAAAGATTACCCTTATTATTATTTAGTCTTGAGCCTAAGGAAAAAAAGAAAAAGGAATTGCGGCCGTCCACTAATAACATGATCATGATAAAGTTAAAAACGATAATAATATTGCCACGTGGACTGGGTCGAGGAAAATCTGAAAAATATGTTAAATATGGGGTTGAGTAAGATATATGAAATAATTAAATTAATCGTTTGTAACAAATATAAAGGAGTAATCAGTTTTGATCGGTGAAAACAAAAATTAGTCGATATTAGAAATTTTTTTTTTTAGATTATTTTATAAAACTTTACTTATAGAGCGATATGACTATCCCTTGATTATAATTTCTATCTCATTTAATAATTCTAAATTCGAATATCTGTGAGAAAAAGAAAACCAGAGTGATACGACTATCTAAAATTAAATATGGGAAAAAGCAAAAGGTACCGGAAAGGAGGGCTATTTATGATGCTTGAAACATATTCTACGCCATCTTTGGAACGGTAAATCCTAAGTTTTTATTGAGAAGTAAAAAATTTTAACTTTAGGATCCTCTCAAGATTATTTCGAGTATCATAAGTTTGCTTTTTCAAGTATGATTTTATCATTATCATTTTCCACATGCAACTAAAAATATTTTATCTCAAATGATATATTAAAGTGACATCGAAAATATATTAAAATTCAAAATTTATTATTCAAATATTATATATCAAAATCTAAAAATATATTAAAAATCATAATAGAAAGGTGATGGGTTTTTGGTGGACAAAAATAAATTTATTTTTGGTTCTGAAATTAATTTATGAAAAAGAATGAGTGGGGAATAGAGATTTTTGTCTGAGCACACTTAAATGCGTAAATTAAAAGCTTTTTATGGAAAAACACAGAAAATTATTGAAGTGAGGGAGAGAATTAATTTGGTTTGGTGTTAGCTGCAGCTGCAGCTGCATTTCATCTCAGTCTTTCAATTTTTGCAGTTAAAGCCACTGTTTTTGACTGTACTCATTCATTTAAAGTAATTTACTGCCAAATTGGATTTCTATGTTCTGAAACGATATGGGACTAATATTATATTTTTACGTGTAATAACTAAGAGAGACGTTGAATTGAAATTATCGATAATTATTAGATTTTCAATATTCACTTGATCTCGGCAAAAGGTCCGAAAAGGTTATTTTTTTTCAATATTCAGAAAATTCATTAAAAAATTCAAAAAGTCTCATGGAACTTTGAGATTTAGAACTAGTCATTTTTAGGGGGAATTACGGGTGGGGGGAGGCAAAGGGTTGGAGCCAGTGTTTTTAAAATTAGATCGAATCGATTGATTTGATTGGTTTAATGTTATATCGTTGTATAATTCGATTCGATTTTTATTGTTAAATTAATGAAATTAAATTTGCTCAAAATCATTTAAAACATATAAAAACAGATAAAATCATACCGATACAATCAGTTTTTCATTGCAGATAGAGTTTTTTTTATGGGGCTGCTGATGGAACAAAATTATTTTTTTTAAAGATATATGAATTTTATTTTTTTTAAAAAATATGTATAGATAAAATATATATAATATTATGATAATGTTATTCGGTTTATAAAATGAAAATGATTTGATCGGTCGATCAGTGAACTAATGAACCAGTAGGTCGGCTGGTTGTTTATTGGTTCGGTGTTAAAAATAGTGGTTAGAGGAGAAAACCAGGCCGGGGAAAAAAAGGCATGCGGGCCTCTTTACTGGGAAAGCGACCCACGGAAGCCAAGGAAATAAGAATACGTCGTGTGGATGGGGTTGCTCGTTTCTTTGTGGATGGTGCCTGGTACGGGACTTCAAAATCTGATAAAAGGGTCCAAGAAGGGTAGGGGGCTTGGGCTGGGGTAAGCTTTTGGGGGGTGGGGTTTGGGGAGGATATGCAGTGGTTTGGTGGTGAGTCTAATTTTCCTTGCAGTACATGACACCATATCAGCCAAAAAGGTTTCGGTTAGATGTGTAGCAGAGCAGACCCTGTCCACTAACATCTCTCTCTCTCTCTCTCTGCCTAAGGGATTTAGGACCTTTGAGGATTGCACCGGAAACAAATAAAAAATGAAAAATAAGTTCTATTCATTTAAAATGATCAAATTATAAAATATATTTATAAATAAAATCGTGTATTTAAAATCAAAAAAATAATATATACTTCAATTGAATTTCACTTTTTAAAACCAAAAAAAAAAAAAAAAAAAATTCTATCAAGCATTAAGATGCCAGAGTAGTCACATAATTATTTCCATCACAACGTCACCATTTTTCCAAAAGGTTTTAAAAAATCTTCAAGACGTCAATATCTCCAATGTTTCTTCTTGTCCATGTTGGGATGAACACAAGACAATAATGCAAAAGCCAAGTACATGGAATAATATACTTAAATTGCCCTATAGATAAAGACATAAAGAGTTCAAAAGTATCAAAACAATGCAAGGATATACTTTGAAAGGGCATTGGGAAGAATCAATAATTTTGTAAAAGAATCATATTATCATGACTATAAATAAATAAATGGATATTCATAATATTTTTTTTTCTTCGGGTTGGGGGGATTTTCAATAGTGGGACAAAATTTACCACGAGAAGGATGTGTTGGAGGACCTGGAATCTGCAGTCAAAGATTGCAATCGCTAAATATGAAAGTCAGGATGTTGTTCGAGCAACCATCTTCTCTCTCAAGTCTGCCATCAAAGCTCTGCAAGCGAATCTATGACCTTAAATACGATGGTTTGCTCGAAGAAAAGTAGAACATGTGTGGTTGTTACCTGTGGCCTGTTACAAAGGAGTTTGATGTCATGAGTTCACAGCCACACAGTAATAACATAGCAAGGATCATAGGTGCAGAAAAATTGTAATGAACATATCATTCCCACCGAACATGAAATTATTGACTATAGTCTCGTATCAGGTTCATTCAATTGTCAGAAGTAGCCTCTTCTTAATAAAAAGAAAGTAATCCTATCCCAATATTACTCATCCTCGACCCCATGTGTTTGGCAGGATGCCTTAAGCACTAAATGAACTATTTAACAATAAGGCTTGTGTGCATACAAAAGCTTAAAACCTTGATTAGGATGCAATATAAATAGAACCAATATGCCAGACAAAGAGCAGAGAACAATCCCAAAAAACCCAAGAATCGATAATATAAAAGTCCTATGACATTTTCATCAATAAACCGTAGTATTAAAGGCATAGCATAGAGAAATATGAAGTGCTCACCGTTTGGTTTATAGTTTTAAGTTGATCTTTTCGGACCATTTGAAAATATTTGAGTAAACTCGATCTCCGCCTGGCTCTTCTCCAGTAGCTCCTGCTGCTACTCGTAAAATGTCCTCGATCAATGCAAATTCCCCCATTATGTCAACGTGAGCTCCACTCTGAGTGCCCCAACCCTCTAGAAGATTTGCTGGAGGGGCATGATTATACTCCCTTATATAAGTTCAAATGCCTGAGGGATTGAACCGAGTTTTTCCCCGCCAACCCTTTGCACTCATGAAACCTGCACTTAGAGCAGGAATAGTTTCATCCCCGTCAACAGTGTAAACCCCTCCACTTAGACAGCTGTCCTCATTTACACCCTCCACTGAGTTATCAATCTGAAATGGAATGCAGCACTCAGAAGGGCACTCAACTTGTAAACATACGCACGTTCTGTTGGGATTCCAACTCCATACATAGAATAAATCTCCATGTCGGGAGCATTGGGTAATCTTCAAAAACACCGAAGAAGATAAAAGAACAAGAACAGACAAATTGGACTGAACAGCAGGTCGGAAAAAGAAAACAACAATGGCAATATTATTGTGACTAATAACAAGAAATAGTAAATCTAGCGGCCAAAGTTCACAACGGACAGAAAAAGATGAATTGTTGTGATATTGCTGACACAAATGAAAATTGTGAGGCAGTGTAGCAAACATTATCCAGCTGTTAACAATGGACGAATAAACTAGACCAATGCATCAATACCAACATTTTGACCATTCCTAGATTTCAGGAAATGGTAACATCACTCTCCAAGAGAAAAGAACCTGGATGGAGGTACCATGGAATTGTAAGAATAACATTAAGATGGTGTTTCTCTGGGGCCTAAATATTTAAAGAAAGAGCTGTTTCCCCATAGCCTTCCTGGCTAATGGGTCCTTAAAGGGTGGCGGATCTGAAGAAGACATAAATGAACAGTGTGGCATGAGCAACCCAAGACCTAAATCATTGCTCAAGAGAATGGTCCCTCGTGAATTAAATAGCATGTTCGCTTGACTACAGGAGTGGTACCACTCGGGTCAATTTGAAGTAGCCTAAAAATGGTGGTTAAAATCAAATTTGCTATGGTCAAATACTGTGCTCTAATTTGCCAAGAAACAAGTTTTAAATATAATTGAAAAATAAAAAGGAGTCTTGCGTTGTTTCCAAGGGGTTAGACCAATATTTGTGGTGTTCATACTTTGGGTCATCCAGATTATCTGCTATTCCATAAGAAAAATGAGTACTTCCACGTGTCATCAACTTTGGGGCAACAAAATTGAGCAGATCCAAAACTGATCCAGCTGTATAAACTTTTTGATCTGCAACAGCTCTTATAGCCCCAATGCTCATTTCATTATACTCTGTCCATACATCATTGCTGGAAGTATTTGCAAGGTCATTAGCCGTAATAGCATCCTGCAGGACAACAATTGGCATGGCTAAGAACAAAAAACTGATAACAAAGTTATATGTAATGGATTAACCAGAAAACAATGTATACCGGTGGCCGCAATTTGACAAGGAATAATCCATACATGCCCACATTGTGCAGACAGTCACGATGGTTTGGCTAAGCAGAAGACTTAATGGAAAAGAAGAATTATGTAATCCATAATACTGATTATTTGAAGGGAGTGTTTGATGGGATTCAGAAGGCACTTCCAGAAAGCTCTTCAACCTTATTTTCTCTTATTCTAGAATTCATCAACTATAGTATTAAATTTTCATAGGGAAATGTATATTTTTTCATGCTGAAATAAAATTGCCCTATAATGATTTAAAATTATTATCAATCTCAAGCCGTAATGAGTGGAAGTTAAGAATTTATGACCCCCCAAGAAAAAAAGCACTTATTAATCATTAGCACTTCTCCATCAAAAAGATCCCCTGGTTTCAAAAGGTGCAGTCCACAATTAGAATCCAGGTAACCAAAAATCAACAAAAGAAACAGTAGAGTTTGAAATTAGCTCATCAGCTGGAGACACACCAACAACTTCTACTGACATTAAAATTGCATTTTGAAAACAGAAAGTGATTTGGAGCTTGAACCTTTACCTTGAAATTGTTCCTTTCGATCTTAGATGAATGTGCCTCAGCTACATCCTTCCCAAAAGATATAATTCGTCCATAATTTACACTTTTAGATGGAAGATCTTGGCTTGTTCCCTTTGCCGCACAGCCTTGGTGTCATTGTTCTTTTGCCTTTTGTAGCTACAAACATAACCATCCTCGGGGGACCAGTCAAGGGTACCCCAAATAGTTTCTCCGCCTTTTGGAATCATTGACATGGGTGAATCCCATGTCCAGGTCATCCGCATCATATGTTGCAAGGTTTGAAAACCAAATATATCGTTATCCAAAACAACAGGAGCAAAGGCCCTACATAAGTAACAAGGTTATCAATAATCCAAAGAACCACCAATAAGCACAACTTGATTCAATTTCTGAACAAATGCAACGTTATTAATGAATACTTCAAAGAAAGTGCGCAATATGATTCACTGGTTCTAACATAGAACATAAATAAGTTCAACATTTGAATTAACAGAATCTAGAAGAAAATCACAACAGTTCAGAAGATCAAACTTGAAGAACTCCCTTGAACATAGCCAGTGGAGGAAAGGAAACCATTGTGGACAAGGAAAAAAAAATAAAGAACATGATGGATGGATGCTTATTACAGGTTCAAGAGAATGTAATCAATCCCGGAGAAACATAGAGAATTTGAAAGCAGAAAATGATCACTTGAAATGAAGTGATCAGCAAAATGAGGGGGGAGGAGAGAAGATTGACCAGAACAAATTCTATAGTTTAAGATATAAGTAAGAAATGAGAAAACCCTATCACGACAAGATAATCAACAGGGCCTGCACTTCCCATGAAAATCAAATACATGCATACATAATGTAACAATTAGATACCAATTGCAGAACTTCTAGCAAACTGGAATCGACGCATCCCTAATGCTTCTACATCTAAACAGGCAAACAATTTTTAATATATCATTTTACCAGTATAGAATATGCATATTTCATGCCAAACAATTGCACTTGAGGGTTGGGATGCAGATATTCCTGTGATTTAAAAGGCTATGTTCATTCAAAGCCAGTTTGAAGTGTAAGACTTTTTCTGAAGGCAAGTATTTGTCAACACAGTAAATTGCTCCGCATGCAATCAGAGTAAGTATTAATAAAATAAGTCAATAACACTAATTGACATCATTGTATGAGATCAACAAACATTTACTGATGCATATTTCTTCTAAGCATTAATCAAGCCACGTGGTATAGCTTCTCCTGAACCATAGAAAACTTATTCATCATAGCAAGTTTCATGAACAAGACATAAACTGATAAGGAACTGGTGTCAATAGTTCTAGACGTTAAGGTACCTTGCAATAGCATTATCTTTGGCTTCACCAGAGAAAATTCCAGCAACAGCTTTCGGAAACCCTAGAAATGGTGCACCTATTTTCAAAACTGCTTTAATATGCTTAGCACACCAATCTGGTCCACCACCACCTCCCATTGGAGCAGGTGCCTCTACCCATTTCATAAAATGTAGGAAGTATAGAGTGCCCATAGAATGTGGAATGACAACAACCTTTTTTCCGTTTGTCTTCACCATTAGTTCTATATTACTTTTAATCCTGCTCATAGTTTGATCCCTAACCTGTCAAACCCAGTTTGGCAGAAAAACATGAGCAAACTAAAAAGCAAAACTCACTGTGCCAGTGGATCAAGAGGTTGTATTCAGAGATAATCAAACCAAAACATAGACAAGGAGAATATTTGACTTGAAAGGAAAAAGACCACCTCAGTGTTCTGAAATGAAATTCTCCAATCATCTGCGGCCATATACATTGTTTTCTCCTCATAACCTAAGCGAGCCAAATTTGCAATTAAAACTGCCAGACAAAATAGCCAGGGGAAAAGTAATCAGCTGCAACAAGTCCAGATACTGGCCTGACCCTAATACCAAGAGGATCCAGTCCAGTTTCATTATCCAGAGACAAGTGCTGGACCCAACATAATGGCCTATAGAGGTAAATTGATTTGGAATTCTGACAGGTATTGTAGCAGAGATACAATTTTATCGTTCCAACTTACTTTTGCACGCATGTGTGTGTGTGTGCGCGCGCGTGAGAAAGAGAGAGAGAGAGAGAGAGACAGAGACAGAGAATGAGAGAGAGATTTAATGAATTTTCAGCAAAATATTAAGCTGGAAACATGATTTACACAGGACAAAAAGAAAAATTATGTATCTTGGCAGGAGAAAACAGAATTAGAAACCATGCACAATTAAACACATTTTGACAGCTAACAGGAAACAGCAAGGCGGAATTACTAACTTAAACCATGCTCATTATTCAAGAGTACAAATGATCCTCAATTTTACTCAGATATGCTTTTCGGATGATTTAACAAAGAACCCTGTCCTTCTCATTGGAAAACCAATAAATCACAAGATTTAAGCACCAGCTAAGCACAAAATAAAACAAAATCACTTATCTGCCATACTGTGGTGTCCAAAGAGCTGCACAAGTGCATGCAAAAGACCTTTATATATTCATTATAAACATGGGAAATAATTTAGAATTCCCTTTAAACTTGCAAAAGGGTAAGAGATGTTCTTCCAGAGCCATCAAAAGGACTCAATCCAGCCTTCCTCATATGCATTTTTTTTGTAACCATATCAATCCATAATTAATGAAGAACTACCTATGCATAATTATCATAAAGCAAAGCCTACGGAGGTTTAGTGCCCGTTTGACAGAACTTTTTTTTAGTTTCTCTTCTCTTTTTAAGAAAAAGTCCTACCAAACAATTTTTTTAAGAAACTCTTAAAAAAAAGAAACTTTATTTTTTTTTACGAAAAAAAACAAAAAAAAAAAAGCAAAAGCTCCTAAAAGGAGTTTTTGTTTTTCATTTTAAAAACACGTCAACTTTTTAGGAAATGTGTTTCTTTAAATTCTATTTATATCTGACTCGAAATATATAAAATTTTAAATATATCCATAATCATAAATTGATTTACCTTTATATTCTCTTTTTTTATTTAATTTTATATTTTAACTTTTAACTTTATTTCAAAAGTTATTGAATAAGTTTATTTTTAAAAGTAAAAATATTAAACAACTTTTAATTTAATTTTAAAAGTTATTAATTTTTGTTTCTCCTTAGAAGAAGAAAAAAAACCAAAAAAAAAAACCTTACCAAACAGACACTTAATCAGTTTCCAAGATTAACGGAGAAAAAAAGTACTATTTATCATTCCTTAACTGCCAAAGCAACTTCTAGATACAACTTCCTCACATTTCAGTCACAACTAATAAAAGAACAAAACCAGTTTTACAGAGCGAGTAAAATTTTCTTGTAATCACCATATTATTATTCCTTGTCACATAACTAAAGCAGAAAGCCAACCCTAACATAGAACTCAGCCACCCAATTCGTCACCATAAACTGTTAAAGCATAATTAAAAGAAAACTACAAAAACTTTTTCACCATATTTCACATTCAAAAAATCAAGTTTGCATTTCCCACAACCCTAATTTAATCCCCTATTTCGCCATCTCACGGTGTACCAATAAGCTGGCTATCTCTTAAAAAAAAAAAAAGCATTAAAATCGAACACCAAATCGCAAAATTATACAATAACTGAGCACCCAATACCATGGATTACGCAATAATCATTTGCCCTTCCCACGACCTTAACCAAGTTCCCCACTTTCCCATTTTATGATGTACTAAATCCAAATATAAACCAACCCAGAAAATTTTTGCATCAATATCAAACAACAGAAAACCCAAAACAAATCCCCCCCCCCACAAAAAAATGGTCAAACCTTTTTATAAACTGCAGATGTTGTGCCATATCACTAAACAAATAATGAAATATGCAATTCCCACAAACCTAACTTAATTCGCCACTTCTCCATTTCATGCCTTCCACAAAGCAAACTATCCCAAAATGAGGGGAAAAAAGAGAAAAGAATCGTAGCATCGAATTGAACACCAGGTTGGAAAACTATGCAACGACTACAGAAAACGCCTCACCAAATAACAAATATGTAAACTCACAAAAGTGTTCCAAAACCGAACTTTAGGCAATAAAAATCAATAAAAGCCAAATCTTTTATAAACTTCACCAAGTGTACAACCCAAAATCAAACACCGTAACCACAGATTTCGCACTTGAATAGATTAAATCTGCAATCCCCACTATCCCAATTCATGGCATGCCAAATCAGATAGAATCCAAACAATTTCAGGAAAAAAAAAATTAGCATCAAAATCAAACACCAAAAACCCAAAATTATGCCGGAACACTCCACACAAAAAGCCAAATCTTCACTAAGCTTCACTAAAATGTACCACTCCCAGGCCTCTTCCAAAGCAATCCCTCACCAAAAACCTTAATTTGCACTGCTGACAACGTTAAATAAATTCCCCACTTTCCCATTACATGGCATGCCAAATTAAATAAAGTTTAGCACGAAAAGTGAAATACCCAGTTCTAAAAATTATGCAACAACAAACAAGCAACCCACCCTCCATAAAAACAAACCCCTCTATCAAAAACCTGTTCAAAACCAATTTTCACACACAAAAAAGATTAACAAATATGAAAACAAATGGCATTAAAAATCAAAACCCAGTTCCCAAAAACACGCAACAAAGATAATAAACACAAACCCAAACCTGAAGGACCACCCCCTTCTCTCTCTTCCTGAACAACAAACCTTTCAACCAAAACCAAATTCCACAGTAAAAAAAAAAAATTGGGAAAAAAATCAAAAACCCAAGTCAAAAAATAAGCAACAATCCTTTTATAGACTTCACCAAATGTACCACCCCAAAGCCTCTTCCTGAACAGCCCTTCAGCACAATTATGCCCTTCCCACAACTCAAGCCCACCGGTCACAATTCCAGGAACAAAAACCACAGGATGCTTTACTCTCAAACCCCCTTTACACAATTTGACTCCAGGAGGATCCGGTAAGGGCCCTGTAATGGCCTCCGCCACGTACTGAGGAATCGAAGCAGGCAAAGCATTGTACAAGAAGAGGAGTATCCACCACACTGAACAGATACAACCAATCAGCCAACAACAACAGTCTACACCACCCCACTTGCTCTTCTTTTTAGTTTTCTCTCTCCTCGCTTTCTCTGTCTTCAAATCTTCATCTTCGATGGGTTCTGAATCGTGTGTTGTATTCGAATCTTTATCGTTTCTGAGCCTTTTCGTCGTCTTAAAAGCGACATTTACGCGAAGGTTTTTGAATAAATGCTCGCTCCACCTCTGACTCTGTCTCTGATTACCCCATTGATTACTTCCGCTAAGTTCATCCATTAATGCTCTCTCTCTCCGCAACTTTCGTCAAAACAACAAACCCTAATTATACGTGAGATGTTTTACAGAGAACAGATGATCGGAGAGTGAGAATTCCGGAGTTAAATGCGTTTTTCTTTTTCTTTTTCCTTTTTTTTTTTTGATTTTTCGGTGGCCGGTGGGGTCATCCGAAAAGTTAACGAACATTGGAAATGTTTGATCAGTTTTATCGGACCCACTCATGGCACTGGGACCCTTTCCTCAGCTGTTCATGCCCTATGGCTCAATTACGTAATTGAATAATAAAATATTAAAAAATTACACAAAGGAACACGAAGACAGTGTGGTAAGAGAATATTGGATTTAGTGAATTTTAAGTCCGGTGAGTGTTCAAAACCTTTGAAATAACAAAAGAAATAAGAAATATCTCACATTATCAGATTAAGTAAGAATTACAATAAAACAAAAAACAGGAATTAAAACTCTAGGGAAACAATAAAAGCAAATTTAAAAATTTAATATAAGACGGAATCTAAGTCAATACATTTTTTTTTTAATTTTTCTCTTTTTTTCTAAAAAAAAAAATCAAATATCTACTAATACAATTCAAGCTATAAACTCCTAATGTTTATACGTATAGAAAAAAGAGTTACTCTTGGAAAAAGGGCAAAAAGAGTTTTTTTAAAGTTTGTCCCAATTAGTTAACGTAACATGTTTAAAATTATTTTTAATTAGATCTAACCTGGTGACTCGCGACTAACGATGAGCTGGGTCTTGAGAAATACTCGAGCTGGTTTCGTGACACGTGTCTGATTGACAAACTCATTTTTCACGAGTGAAGCCAGAAAAAAATCAAATGACGTTACGTACCATGTTCGGTATTTTTCATGTAAGAGAAACGTTATTTGCATGGTGGGGTTTTGGGTTTGGTTTCCTTTTTGGGCAAATTTATAAATGTGACGGTGATTGTGAGCACGGAATTGACAACCCCACCAAGCACGGCAATGCAGTTTGCTACATGGGATTATTCCTTTTGTTAATGTTAATTACAGAATTAGAAATCCTTCGAGTTATGATTTTCTTTATGGTAATTCTGAGAATTTTGGGTTTAATATGTACAGGTCATGGCTTGTGATTTAAGGGTGTAAAAAAGGTAGAGACTTTGATCTTTGATGGGTTTTCCCCGCATTAATACATGTATATATTAAAACATTTTTATTTAATAATAATAAAATTAATCAATAAATTATAAATTAACTTATATTATTATTTGATTCCTCATAAAGGTTTTGAGTTAAAAAAATAATATTAAATTAAAAAAAATTTAATGAGATAATTTTTTATCTCATTTTCTCTCATATCAAACATGTCCTCAGTTTTGACCCACATAAAATTCATTTTAAAATGAATTATGTGTATTTTTTATTGGGAAAAGTATACATAAGATCCATTTGTTACTGCCCCCCCCCCATGCTCTGAGTTCTGCCCACCTTACCCCTGTCACTCCATTTGAATTTTTTCTTCATTTTCTTTCATCACTTTTCCCTTCTATGGTTTTACTTGCACATCAGAGATAGAATTGATGAAATGTATTGAGTAGGACCGTGAATTACTTGCAGAGAGTTCGAACACAATGGCAATCTTACCTTGAACCAAGTGTAGAAAAGTTTCGTTTTTCTTTCCCTGACTTGGATGATATGGAGTTTGGAATAAAATTAATGCCAATGGATCTCCAAGACTGTGATATATGTACTCTAATTCATTCTGTCCCATGATCTTCATTGACCCCCGAAAATTTATTCTTAAGACGGGTATACGTCTTCACATCCTCTGGCAATAGGTTGACTGGTATAGCATTGTTTACTTCGTATATTTATGTGCCTGTTTACAGTCTATTACATATACACACAAAATAATATACAATATTTCTGAAATTTTCTTTATTTCTCAACGGCCTCGAACATTTTACAAGAGCTTTCATGATCCTAATCCCTAAATCTAGTAATCCTGCGGATATTGCGGACTACAGACTCATCAGCCTGTTAAATACCTCATACAAGATTCTGAGCAAGTGCTTGGTTGCTAGACTGAGGCCAATTCTTCAAACTTTGATCGGCTCCCATCAAAATAGTTTTTTTCTAGGTTGAGGGACGTTGGGCACCGTGATAGTGCTGTAAGAAGTGGTCTACTCTATTGGGCTTTCGAAAAGTAAGAAAAGCTCTACGATTCTCAAAGTTGATCTTAGAAAAACCTACGATAACGTGAGTTAGGATTACTTGGCCAATGTTCTTCTAGAATTTAATGTTCCTATGTAGTTAATCAAACTCATTATGTTTATTGTCTCCAGCGGTGACACGTTTATTATCTGGAACGGGAAGTTTCTCCCCCCATTTAAAATCGTCGGGGTTTAAGACATGGTGACCCTCTTTATCCCTACCTTTTCTTGCTGGTGATGGAGATGTTAGCTAGCATGATCCACGAGAAGGTCCGTAAAGGGGTGTGGAATGCCATCAAAGTGAGTAAAGGTGGCCCGGCGGTTTCCTACCTTTTTTTGCCGATGACTTAATTTTTTTTTGTAGAGGTAGAGTATCTAAACCTTAGCAATATTCTAGGTTGCTTAAAAGAGTTTTTCAAGAAGAGTAGTCTTCGATTTAACCCAGAGAAGTCTACAATTTGGATATCTCCTAGAGCTTCAGGTCATCTCAAGGCTTCTTTAGCTGCGAGTAGCAAGTTCACTATTTCAGACAATCTAGGATCCTATCTAGATGTGCGGTGATCCACGGTAGAGTGCACAAAAACTTTTACAACCAAGTGGCAGAGAAAGTCCAAAGAAAGCTTTGCAACTGGAAAGCCAAGCTTTTAAGTACGGCGGAAAGGAAATCTCTGATTCAATCGGTGACAACCTCCATCTCTATCTAATTTATGCAATCCGCTTGGTTGTTAGAGAGCACGTGTAAGAGACTAGATAAGATGAACATGGATTTTTTATGAGAGAGTAGTGATGAGAAGAAAAAGATCCATCTCGTGAAGTGGGAGAATGTTTGTTATCCCAGGGAGGGTGGTTTGGGTATTAGAAGTGCGAGGGAATGCAACATAGCTCTCATGGCCAAAATTGGTTGGCGAATTCTGATGGGCGACACTTCTTTGTGGTTCCAATTATTGCAGAGAAAGTATCTGAAAGGAGAGGGTCTTCTGAACCATAAAACGATGGTAGTTTCTTAGGCTCTATGGAGAGAGATATGTAAAAGTAGAACTTGCATAATGAATAGTATCAAGTGGAGAATAGGAAATGGAAGTGTCACTAGATTTTGGTTTGATAGATGGCTGGACATGGGAAGCTGGTAAGAGAGGCCATTATCCTGCAAGAGGATTGCTGTGCAGACACCAAAGTTAATCACTTCTGGAATGAGGAAGGAGATTGGAATTTATAGTTGCCATCTGTTGTCTACCGTTCCATTTGGTTGAGGAGATCAGAGCCTTGCTAATTTCCAGGAGCAGGAATGATTCCATTTTTTGGAAAGAAAGGTTTGATGGGTAGTTTTCAGTGGCATCGGTTTAATGGCTTCAAAAAAAGGCTTCGTTGGGTCTGCAAGGGACTGAGGAAGACTGGTCTTGGGTTTGGAGGACCAAATGTTTAGAGAGAGTGAGAATTTTTCTGTGGTTAGCGGTTAAAGGTAAACTCTTGACGAATGCTGAGATGAAGAGGAGAAATATAGCTGAGGATGGCAACTGTATGACCTGCCGCAAAGCAAAGGAAACCGTAACTCATGCCTTAACAGATTGTGACCATGCTAAAGCAATTTGGATTACTTTGGTTCAAGATATTGATAAGGTAGTGGAGTTTTGGAATGAGGATTGCTATAATTAGCTTAAGGCTGGTGTGACAGAGAAGTATAAGTTGGGTCCTACGAGAGAATCTTCTATCTTTGGGTTGACGGCGTGGTGCATTTGGAAGTCTAGATGTAGTTCGGTGTATCAAAAGTGGAGAGAGCCTCCTTTGCAAATTATTAATAGAGTGTTGAGTTTGGTTGTGTTGAAAAGGAGAGAGTCTAGCTCGACCAGCAGTGGAATGGTAGATTTAGAGATCTATTGGAAAAGACTCTGTGAAGACTTCCTTAAGCTTAATATTGACGGAGCTGCTCGAGTGGGGGGTGGGAAGGCGGGAGCTGTGGGTATCTTTAGAGATAGCCTAGGCGATTGGGTTCATAGATGGCAGAATTGTGGGGTCTGACAATGGGGTTATATATTGCTAAAAGAAAGAGGTTGGGTCTGTTGATTATTGAATGCGATACCCTTACTATTGTTAATGTTGTCAATAGAGATGTTGGAGATAATCACCCATGGAAGAACTTGATTCTCAACTACAAAGAGCTCCTCCAAGAGTTAGGAGTTAATGAGATTACCCATGTTTTCAGGGAGGCGAATATGTGTGTTGACAAGTTTGTGAAGATGGGGCAGGAGGCTCCAACAGGTATTCACGAAGCTGTTCTTCCTCCTGCGGAGGTTGAGGAGTTGTTGCTACTTGACACCGCTGGTGTTGCCCGAACGAGGCCTAAGAAGCATCCTCCTTGAATGTCGGTTCCCTTTGTAGTTTTTGTGCTTTCTCTGTACTTTCTTTGTTTCTCTCCATTTTCTTTGTTGGGCTTGTTCTCTCTGTTATTCACAAAAAAAAAATCAGAGAGAGAGAGGGAGAGAACTTTAGAGCTCATTTGGATGAAGAAAATGAGCAAAAAAGAAAAGAGTCTCGAAGGGAAATTTATTTGGGAATTAAATAAGGACAAAAAAGAAGTGATTTGGACGGATGAAAATGGAAGAAAGATTGTTAAAATATTTTCGTCCAAAATTAAAAAACACCGAACCTTTTAATCTCCTCCCAATCAATCGAATGAAAAAAAAAATTAGTTGAATGGAATTTTAAATAACAATTAGTTGAGTGCAAAAGACAGTAAACTAAATTAGAAAAAATAGAAATTCAGCCAACCTGTTTAAAAAATCAGTTCAAATCTAGTCAAATTCACCCAATTTGTTTCAAAAATCAGCTCAAACTTAATTCAATAAAAGTCAAATTCAATAAACTATTTTTAAAAATCAACTCAAATCCAATTCAACAATAGTCAATTTTAGCCAACTAAACCTTAAACTCCTCAAATTGATTTTTAAACCTATCACGTACATGGCTAACAAAAAAAAACTAATATGAAAGAATAAATATGTAAAATTGCATTATTATAAATCATTTCTTTTCAAATCTCTCCGACTCTCAAATAAAAAATTCATATTTCTTTTCTTTTCTTTCATTAAACTCTAAAACAAAATGTGTATTTTTTTTCTTTCTTTTCTTTTATGATGTTGTTTTTCTTTTTTTTTTTCACCTCATTCCTAAACTCTCAAACAGGTGAGCCTTGCCAAGTCCTAGGATCAGGAATAGGAATGATTCCATTTTTTGGAAAGAAATGTATGATGGGCAATTTTCGGTGGCGTTGGTTTATTGGCTTCAAAAAAAGGCTTCGTTGGGTCTACAAAGGACTGAGGAAGACTGATCTTGGGTTTGGAGGACCAAATGTCCAGAGATAGTGAGAATTTTTCTGTGATTAGCAGCTAAGGGTAAACTCCGTCGAATGTTGAGCTGAAGAGGAGAAATGTAGTTGAGGATGACAGCTGTATGATCTGCCGCAAAGCAGAGGAAACTGTAACCCATGCCTTAAGAGACTGTGACCATGCTAAAGCAATTTGGTTTACTTTGGTTCAAGATATTGATAAGGGGGTGGAGTTTTGGAATGAGGATTGCTATAATTAGCTTAAGGCTGGTGTGACAGAGAAGTATAAGTTGGGTCTTATGAGGGAATCTCCTATCTTTGGGCTGATGGAGTGGTATATTTGGAAGTCCAGATATAGTTCGGTGTATCAAAAGTGGAGAGAGCCTCCTTTGCAAATTGTTAATAGAGTGTTGAGTTCAGTTGTGTTAAAAAGGAGAGAGTCTAACTCGACCAACAGTGGAAAGGTAGATTTAAAGGTCTACTGGAAAAGACCCTGCGAAGGTTTCCTTAAGCTGAATATTGACGGAGCTGCTCGAGTGGGGGGTGGGAAGGCAAGAGCTGCAGGTGTCTTTAGAGATAGCCTAGGCGGTTGGGTTCATGGCTTTTAGGCCAATGTTGGCACCTCCAATTGTGAGATACCAGAATTGTGGGGTTTGACAATGGGGTTATATATTGCTAAAAGAAAGAGGATGGGTCTGTTGGTTGTTGAATGCGATACCCTTACTATTGTTAATGTTGTTGATAGAGGTGTTGGAGATAATCATCCATGGAAGAACCTGATTCTCGACTGCAAAGAGCTCTTTCAAGAGTTAGGAGTTAATGGATTATCCATGTTTTTAGGGAGGTGAATATGTGCGCTGACAAGCTTGTGAAGATGGGGAAGGAGGCTCCAACAAGCATTCACGAAGTTGTTCTTCCTCCTGCGGAGGTTAAGGAGTTGTTGCTGCTTGACGCCGCTAATGTTGCCCGAACGAGGAGGCCTAAGAAGCATCCTCCCTGAGTGTTGGTTTCCTTCGTAGTTTTTGTGCTTTCTCTGTATTTTCTTTGTTTCTCTCCGTTTTCTTTGCTGGGTTTGTTCTCTCTGTTATTCACCAAGAGAGAGAGAGAGAGAACTTTAGAGCTCATTTGGATGGAGAAAATGAGCAAAAAAGAAAAGAGTCTCGAAGGGAAGTTTATTTGGTAATTAAATGAGGATAAAAAAGAAGTGATTTGGACAGATGAAAATGGAAGAAAGATTGTTAAAATATTTCCATCCAAAATTAAAAAGCACTGAACCTTTTAATCTCTTCCCGATCAATCGAATGAAAATAAAAATTCAGTTGAATAGAATTTTAAATAACAATTAGTTGAGTGCAAAAAACAGTAAACTAAATTAGAAAAATAGAAATTCAGCCAACCGGTTTAAAAAATCAGTTCAAATCTAATCAAATTCGATCAATTTATTTCAAAAATCAGCTCAAATCTAATTCAATAAAAATTAAATTCAATAAACCGTTTTAAAAATCAGTTCGAATCCAGTTCAATAAGAGTCAATTTCAACCAACTAAATCTTAAACTCCTCAAACTGACTTTTAAATCTCTTACATACACGGCTAACAAAAAAAAAACTAATATAAAGAAATAAATATATAAAATTGTATTATCATAAATCATTTCTTTTCAAATTCCCCCGACTCTCAAATAAAAAAATATATATTTTTTTATTTCTTTCGTTAAACTCTAAAACAAAATATGTAATTTTTTTCTTTCTTTCTTTTCTTTTACGAGGTTGTCTTTCTTTTTTTTTTTTTTTTTTTTCGCCTCCTTTCTTAAACTCCCAAACGGGCCCATAGTGGCTCCCGGGGTTTGCAAGGGCACATAAAGGAAACAAGCAGAGAAACATTATCTTTCTTTCCTGGAATCCTTGATTTACGTAATTTAAGGAAAGCATTAGATTTCCTATTTCATTTCCCCTGTTCATTGTTATTATGCTATATCATTCTACTCTGTTCCTCTCTCTCTCTCTCTCTTCCTATCTATCTCTCTCCCTCTCTATATCTTGTTTTCCCCGCTCTCTCTTCCAAATCCAGTTCATATTATTTTCACAAAGTCTTCAATCATCCACATCCTACCAGATAAAATCCATCTCCCTCTCCCTCTCATTTGCATATACACACACAAGCACTGATACAATCCCAAAACATAAACGTATCAAAATTTTGGGTTGGCGGGTATCACTCTCTCCAAAATTATCAAAAAATGCTGACATGTCTGGCTCGCCCGAAACAAATCGGCGACGACTCTCTCAATCAAACTCGACGATCAGACTCCTCTGACACACCGAATTCAACCTCAAAACCACCCATGAAAGTTCTTACTTCTCAAGTACTTCAAATTGCGTTCCGCGTTTGTAAATTTAGTATTTTTCTTTATTTTTTTCTTGTTGAATTAGATTGATTTAAGATTGAGGTTGTTTATTTTAGTGATTTTTTTTTTGAATTGATTGGTTATTAGATAAAGGGAATGGCACTGAATTGTGGTCAATGTTCGGGATCGGGTCATAAGAGAATGGAGAATATGATCGGGGCGGCTTCGGGGTCGGGTTCGTTGGAGAGATTCCGATGGTCGTATAGGAGGACGGGGAGTGGGAGTTCGAGCTCGACGCCTCAGTCGGGAAGCCGGAGAGGGGAGACGGTGGTGTTTGTGGAAGAGAAGGAGCCTAAGGACTGGGTGGCTCACGTCGAGCCGGGTGTACTCATTGACTTTGTTTCTTTGCCTCGTGGCGGCAATGAACTCAAGAAAATCCGATTTAGGTATTCTCCTCTCTCTCTCTCTCTCTCTCTCTCTCTGTTCACGAACCCTTTTTACCGAAATGTTGCAAAAGAAATCATTCGAGAGGAAACTACAATTAACTTTCTTATAAGAAATAAATGGGTTCCCTTTGTAATAATGTTGATTTGAGTCATTGTTAGCTTGGTGAAGTGAATGCATACGAGGTGTTTCTTTTCGTAGATGGATATCGGGTTTGACATTTTTTTTTATTACACACATATTACAAAAATCATAAAATTACATAATTAAATTAATGTTTTAATCTGATATTCAATTAATGTTTCAATCTGATATTTTTTAGAATCTGATATTAGTTCTGTCGGTGTGGAAGCTAACCAAAGGACTTTTACTATGAAAATATGCAAGTGATACCTTTTTCCTCGTATTAACGATTTTGGTATATTAGGATTTCGATTTGCTTCTTTTTTTTTTTTAGCTTTGTTTGGTGGGATATTTTTTCTCAGATTATTTTCATAAAATAAAAACAATATATTATGATCCTTGTGGGCTATTAATATTGTTTGATTAAATTAGTTTGCATTCGTTGAACGGAATGTTCAAGCACAACTTCTGGTTTTTGGTGTCAAATTATGTCAAAAGGGATGTTAATTTATACTGTAAAAATAATAACAAAAAATAACATTTTCCCCTTATAAAAGGAAAATCACATTTTGATGCAGGCTTAGGATCTATGCTGATTGGGGAAACATAGGGGACCTACATGAATATTATTGTATGGGGGTAGTGTGAAATACAATGTGATGGAAGTCACATAAGACTGGTAGAAAAAGTCCAAAACCATGATTCATTGCTTAGACTAAGTGGGGTTTGTATTGATTATGTTTGGTGGAAAAGTTTATTACTAGCATTATCATTTGCATTGGGATGACTCTCTCACTTTTTTGCTTTCTTATGTCACGCCAAACTCTCATTTGCTTTGTTCCCCCTTTTTTATCATTTTGTTTTGTAAAAAACTAGGGATTACAGTTCATATGACAAGTGACTCTTAATACACAACAAGATAGCAAATCAAATTTTTTGTTGTCTTTATAAGGACATCCGAATGGTAAAGAACTCTTGTTCAATTATTTTTTTGGAGGTTCAAACCTTCATAGGCGACTCTTGATATACAACTTGAGCTCTTGCTCAAGTTGTCCTTGTAGGCACGTATAATTTTGTGATTACGTATAATTTTGTGATTTTCACGGTCCCTATGTAATAAAAAAATTATTTATTTTTCATGCCTTTTGAGATCCTAAACCTTGGATTGGATTCTATAATCTCAATTTAATACAATACGAATGCTTAAATAGGCTCTTACCTAAAGCGTTTTTTTAATCATAATGATGGGTTTGCAAGTAAAGGCAATTTGTTAGGCCACTATTGACTCTACTTTTCTTATGATAGGTTTGATCCGCGTTAAAACCTTGTGGCCTTGTAGCCTTACCTATGTTGATAGTGGGGAATCCTCTTTTTTCATAAAGATAAAATTGCTACAACAATAGCTTAATACAGTTAGTGGGAACTAAAGATAACATTGGATGGAGATTTGAATAGAATGACCCAATTAGTTTAATGACTTATTTAGTTGCTGCTAGACATGTGAAGCAGTTTGCCCCACCATGCTATGCTTGGGTCTAAAAGGAAAAACTAAGGGTCTCCTCTTGCTATCACTGATTACTACCAGCAATGACACTGGAAAAGCAAAGTTCAATCTGGTGCATGCCCATGTGAAAAAACTCGATCAAATCTTAGGAATTAACCGATAAAGTGGGAATGTTCTTAGTTTTATATACCACATTTCGAATGCGTTCCAAGATTTATCTCACGAAATAGGTTTCAGGTCTCTAATTTGCCATTGAGGAAGGAAATAAGGTGATTTAACATTACATGATGACAATGTATAATGTTTCTTTATTGGCTAGGGTGTTGTGGCTTGGCTGTGGCTAGTATGGAACTCTTTGAATATCAATTACTTCTTTCCTATCTGATGAGCACTGCACAACCACATCATTTGCCTGATAGATCACAGTTATTTAATATCTGATTTTTATCTCCATTTCTTTTTTGGGCACAAAAACACTTGAAGTCGAGAAATGTATGACAAAGTACAAGCTCAAAGATGGTGGATAGAGAACTATGACAAGGTTATGGAACTTTACAATGTAAGAAGAACAAACTACCAACCATTCCCTCTTCCAACCCCTCGAGTATCTGAAGATGAGGTAATAACCAACACCAATCACATCTTCTCCACAGATAATAAGTTATTTTAGCTAACTTCAAATTCGCTTCGTACTTCAGATCTCAAAGGCTGAGTCTGCAGAAAACAGCCCTGCAACACCAGCACTGGCCAGAGAGCGCTTGCCTCGCATATATAGCAGGATGGGAATGGGATACTCATCGGGTGATTCACTCGATCACCATCCATCAACACCTAACTTCTCTAGCAGTAGTGTGCGAAAGACAGATACTTCATCTATGGATGCTTCTATGAGGGCTAGTTCAGCAAGAGAGGTAGATCACTCAGGAGAGCTATCTGTCAGCAATGCAAGTGATCTTGAAACTGAGTGGGTTGAGCAGGTTGAACCGGGCGTTTACCTTACTATTATGGCTTTGGCAGATGGCTCGAGGCAACTTAGACGCGTCAGATTCAGGTCACTAAACTTAAATTTACAATTTTTCTTGATTATGCAAATGAATTGAACTATTTGTGAGCAGCTCGTCGCCTAACTTGTTCATTTATCCAAAAGATCAGGGAAAAAACATAATTTTGAGGCTTGTTCATTAAAAAAGTCGGGCTTGAACCTAAGGCTGAATTAAAGCTCACAAAGTTTTGAATGATCTAAATTTCAACAAACTTTTTAAACTTGTATGCAAAATCAAGCTTGACCAGTGAACAGTGTAAACACCCTCTGACTCGGCTAGGCTCGGCTCTACTCGTTTCGAATGCCACGTGGAATTTTAGGATTTGGATGACATTGACGAAAATTAAGAGATCATAAGATGTTGAAATGTGTTATCAACCATTTTGCTGTTGAGATGATTTAAAAACAATAAATCATTGGGATGCCCAAGTACTTGGAACATGTTACAGATGATCTCGAAACATAATCTAAACATTTAGATTTCCAATCAATTGGAACATGACAACCATTATGAAAAGGGGAGTTCATTTAAACACTTGGGTCTTTGCACTGGGTTCAGCATGAAAATGTGCACTGCTGAGCCTGTATTCATGTTCTGTTACCTTGTAGCGTACGTAATAGTGTTGACCTATAATAATCTAATTGTGTGTTTTGTCAATTGATGGTGCAGCCGAGAAAAGTTTGGAGAAGTTCAAGCTAGGTTATGGTGGGAGGAAAATCGAGCCAGGGTCCGTGAACAATACTTGGGACTGAGCTAGAAGTTGGAGCCGCAGCCTGCAGGCGTGTTCTAAGGCAGCATGCTGGTTTTTCGAGGTTACTTGGAGAGATTAAGAAAGTGCATTTATTATTGTAATTGCTTGAAGATAAGTAGGGTTTTAAGAATTTTCTTTTCCCTTAATTTTTCCCTTCTCTCGTTTTTTTGGTACTGTTTTTCCCTTCTCTTTGAGTCAGTTAATCAATGGTTTCTTTACTCAAGTAACTTTGTTTTTGTGTTGGATGACTATGGGGTTAAGGTATAGAGCTTCAAGACTTTGGCAGAGAATAGAATGAAATCCAAGGATATCTCCTATGTTTAAATGTTATTCCTTTTCTTTTCTAACTTTTTTAATTTATATTGTAGTGCAGGATATCTTCCTTTAGTATTCCTTTAGTCGAGACAAGACATAATGCAAGAAAAATATTATTTATCATAATTATAGTTTGATCTCAATTCCGCAAACCCAAAAACAAATTTCTGAACTTTTTCTTTTTAATATCACTCTATGCAAAAAAATTACATTATGTTGAAAAATAGCATAATTAAGTTAATAATTATTGATATTTCTCTTGAGTGAAATATCCATATCTTGTTATTTGGTTTAGAGAGAGAAAGTGTGTACGTATTTTTCAAGAAAGAGAAATCACGAGGTAAAGTAGTAAACATAAATTATAAGAATTTTGTAAGTAACAGCGTATATTTTTTTTTGTATTTGATTTTCGTTGGGCATCAGTAATAGCAATAGTTATGAGACTCGATTTAAGAGTTAATTTTTTTAATATCTATTTTTTTATTTTCAAAAAATGAATTTAAAATTTTAATTAAAAATATGTAATATCATGTAATTAGACCTACATATTATTAGTAAGTAATAAAACATAAATGACATCATTATCAATAAAATTTAGTTTAAATAGTAAAAAAAATTTACTCCATCAATGTATTAAATTCGACTCTATGGGCATTGGCAAGGTAGGTTGGGGTGACAATCGGGATTTTTGAGTGGGGATTTGCGAAGCCCGAGCTCGGCCCGATTAAATTTGATGGGCCCAAGCTCATGCCCGACTCGAGAAAACCCAAAGGATTGAGACTTAAGTTCGGCTCAAAAAATTTAAGGGGTCTCGAGCCTATTTCGAGCCAAGCTTGGCCCAAAATCATAATTTTTTTTTATTACATAATTTCATTTTTTATATTTTTATCTCATTTTATAATATAACGAATATAAAATAAAAATATAGAAATCATTCAAAATAAAATAGAAAGCAGGTATATCTTGTCAAATTAAGAATTAAACACTATTATGAAAAGTAACAATAACAGTCTCATAAAAAATTAAAAAATTATATTAAGAGTAATATATTAAAATTATCAAAATCCCTATTCAAATGTCATAATATTTGATTTTAAATTAAAAAAAGAATTTAAACAGGCCAAATCCATTAATGTCCGAGCTCGAGCTCGATCCTGAAAAAAGGGGCCCGAGCTCAGCCCGGGAAGAATTTCTTAGGCTCACCTAAATACGGCAACTTGAACCAGAACGGAGATAGAGGTTTATCCAAACATAATATAGGAACTCTGAATGTGAAAAGCACGAATGGGTGAAGCTGCTCTGAGGGAGAAGACCTTTGCATGCGCAGAGGGCTTTCACAACAAAAACTTTAACCAAAAAAAAAAAGCACGAATGGGCCTAGATAGAAGTAATGGGTTTACAATTGTGGGCCTGCTTAAAAAGCCCAAGAATTTGCGCCGATCAATGATTGGGCCCGACAGTTTCTTAGTGGTTAAGATCTCAACTCGTTCATTCCCCAATCCGAATCCTTGACCGCTTTACCGCGTAAGAAAAAATCTTTCTTTTATAAAACCGTCAGCGTACATGAAAACAAAAAATTCATCCAAATTTTGATAAAAATTCCGGTTGATCAAATCCTTCAGAGAGAGAGAGAGAGAGAGAGAGAGAGAGAGAATTTCAGATTGTTTTAGCGAATATGAGTTTCATCTTCGGAAAAAAGAAAACTCCCGCAGGTTTCATTTCTTTCTCTCTCTTAATTCTTTTTTTTTTTATTTGAGGGGTTTAGTTCGATATGAATATGTTTACTATTTTTGATGTTCATCTGACTGATATTCTGCGAGGATCAGTTTAGATTTGACACGGGATCATTTTTTGGCCCTGATGATTAGTCAAACGCAATCTCTCAATCAAATTCTACTTTTATTTAGGGTTTTGATGTGGTTTTGTTTTTCTTTATTGGGACTTTATCTTATCAATCGATTCTGCTGATGAAGAATTTATAGATTAGGTTTTCAAATTTTGTCAAACATCGAAGATGACTCTTTTGTTTTTTTAGAGAGCAATTGTTTTAAGCCGAAGTCTTTTAGTTGGATCTAAATTATCTCATCAATTGCCAATACCCATTTTGATCTTACATTTCCCCTTCCAGAAAAATCCTAAGCCCAAAAAAGTTTCATGTTTTGTGACAATTTGGGAAAGGGTCTGTGTTAGTGTGCTACATTTTTTTTTTTTGGTAGATATTTCAAAGGAAGAATTTGTCTCAATCAGACGCAAAATTCTCGTAATTTCAGGGTGTCCTTTACAGTATGTGATCAAATGCTTTGAGGTTATTGGATTCTTATTTTGGGCTCATGACAATATGAAGACAGCTGCTAGGTATAGGGATGTCTGACTTGGTTTTACACAGCGAAAACTGTGTGTAGCTTAGACTTACAGATTGAGGGATTGTGAAAATTCATGTTTTTTGCGGGATGTATACATCACCTGTAAGTTGGTTTGAATAGGTGTGTAGTTAGAAATTGGTGATATTTTTAGAGTCTTTAATTTCTTTTTTTTTTAATTCATATGCTTTCTTTGACTTACAGAAGTATTGCGGGAGCATAAAAGGATGCTGGACAAGTCTATTCGAGAAATAGAGCGGGAGAGACAAGGTTTACAAGCGCAAGAGAAGAAACTAATCGTAGAGATAAAGAAAAGTGCCAAGCAAGGGCAGATGGTCTGTACACTTTCTCATTTTTTTCTTTTATATAATAATTTTTGCATCTCTAATCTTCACATTGCATGCACTCTTCAGGCATGCACATGCCCACGTAGTCTTAAAGTGTATATGTTTCTTCTTTTGTATGAAAAATCTTGCTAATCACTGTTTTAAAACCGAACCAATAAATAACTCGGCCAATGTACCGGTTTATTGGTTCATTGATTGGACTGATCGGACTGATCGGATCGTTTTATGAATCGGATGACATCACCATGATATCATATATATATAATTTATATATTATATATTTTAAAATAAAATAAAATTCATATATTTTTATGAAAAAAAAAAAGAATTTGTATCAGCAACATGTGAAAAACATTGGCTGCAATGAAAAACCAGTTGAATCAGTTTGAACGGTTCACCAGTTTTACAGGTTTTGACCGGATTTAAACGGTTTTGATCGAGTTTGATTTCATCTGGTTTAACGAAAGCCGAACCGGACTATATAATCGTTCCTAGTTGAACTGGCTAGTCAACACTGCTGCTAATGTACCCATGCGCAATTGCTCATAATGGAGCACTATGCTTTGGAAGTATATTGCACCAATGTTCTAGAAATGATCTTGGTTGTGTTGTGTTTGCTTTTGACATGGTTTTTAGATGCAATGATAAAAACATATTCTGACTTATAACTTGTCCATGCCACCATATTTGGATTCATATCCATGCTTCATAATGTTATGCTTTGAACTAAATATTCTGAACATTTCATATGTTTGTAGCATATTGTGGAACATAATTGTGATATTCATGACTAAATTGAATAAGTTCTTCCGTGGTTCTTGACTGTTCCAGGGGGCTGTGAGAGTAATGGCAAAGGACCTCATCAGAACAAGACATCAGATTGAAAAATTTTACAAGCTCAAATCACAACTCCAGGGTGTGGCCCTTAGAATTCAGGTATGTTACATTTTTATTCTGGGTATAAGTTTAATTTTGTCACGTGCATTATGTTGTATCTTAACATTGTTCCGTACTTTCATATCAATTTAGTTTGAATGCCTTTCTAGTATGGTTTGGATGGTACTGCTTGAAGTGTGGCTGAAACCTTTGATAACTAAACTTAAAGGTCTCTTTGTGGTATATGAACTGTGGGGGCTTGATTTCAGAGGGTATTTGTCGGTTGCATAAACACTTATCCAAAAGAATATGCAATTAGAGACCTTTAAACCTTTTTTTTTTAACACCAATTTCAGAAGTTGTTGGCAGCAACTGTAGATTATGTTTTGGCTGGCACTTTGGATAGACAAAGGAAGCAAGTTAAAATGTGGGTGTTCAACACATTTATGTTTAGATAATAAAGGTGGAGATATGGTATTGTGCACTTTTAACTGAAATTGCTTCCTCAAACCCATGAAGTCTTCTCTTTTGCTTCATTGATTAGGTAGTGAAACTCAGTTTACTGTCTTGCCAAGTCACAGATCTTATTGGACATTTGGATACCATCCCTTCATTGCTATTTACCTCTTGATTTATTTTATTTACTTTCCTCATATTTTGCATAGATGTTCTCCTAAATCTCCCAGATTTAATCATGTCTTATGTGGGTGATTAGAATTCTTTAAGATGGTAGTAGGACCGAGATAGTATAATTACGTGTACGATTGAGGTTCCTCACTTAAAAAAATATATGAACTGACTGATTTAATTAATTTTTCACTATACAGACACTGAAATCAACACAAGCAATGGGTGAGGCAATGAAAGGTGTGACCAAGGCCATGGGCCAGATGAACAGACAGATGAATTTGCCCTCCCTGCAAAAAATAATGCAAGAATTTGAGAGGCAGAATGAGAAGATGGAAATGACTATGGAGGTGATGGGAGATGCCATTGATGATGCCTTGGAAGGGGATGAGGAAGAGGAGGAAACAGAAGAACTAGTCAACCAGGTCCTTGATGAGATCGGAATTGACATGAACAACCAGGTAATTTTCATTCTTATCTTCTCAGCTTATATGACAATCTTGCGTAAATAACAACATTCTTTAAACTAGAAATCGTCTTTTTTTTAACAACACTAACACTGCGTTTGCTCCAATGCAGCTTGTGAATGCACCCTCAGGTGCTGTAGCTGCACCAGCTGCAAAGACTAAAGTTCCACAAGCAGAAGCAATGGGAAATGAGGGTGGTGGAATAGATGATGATTTACAGGCTAGATTGGATAATTTAAGGAAAATGTAAGTTGCTTGAAAGTAGAACTTATAGCTCATTATGGAGTGATTGATCATTTGACTGTGTAATATATCTTGAAACCATGCCAGATTCATTTGACTGAGGTTTTCTATGTCAAATATTTGTATAAATAAAAGAGGATTGGATTATGTGAGAAGCAAAATGCTGGTTTTAAGCTTCTCTTTGAAGATTGAGATATCCAGGGATGGTGCTCTGATGTGAAGGCCATGTCTAGATCTACACTGACAGGGCTGTAGGCTTTAATTCTATTGAAGGCAAGATCTGATGTCAAAAGGCCTAGGAACTCTATTCCAGTTGACATGTTCGCCTTATCAACTGTGTCCGCTCTCCAAAATAAAACAGACCACCTGTTCCTTAAGAGTATTTTGAGATTGACCAGAAAAAAGATTTCATGAGAACAGAAGCATAAAGAAACAAAAAAAAGACAAAGCTATTCTCCATTATACAACATAATTCCTCTAGACTCATTCTTCCAATGAGTCCCTCTCTCTCTCTCTCTCTCTCTCCTAGGAGAATAAATATAGGGTTAACAATAAATTTTCAACTCGGATCTCCCTGTAAATGAAAAATACCTAAAAAAAGGGATCAAGAAATTAAACAGAGACGGCTGAATCTAAAAATGCTTCTCTAGAATTCTCAGCTTGAACTTTTTGCAGAGTCCGAGCACCAAAGGCAATGGCTGGTGCTCGACAGAGTGGGCAATCAGTGTGAGACCGGAGCCACATATCTATACAAGGAGCATGAAAAGTATGCTGACACCTCTGAAGCTGCCTAACCTCATCCCCATCTTCATATACAGATATACAAATTGCACAATCATGTTCGTGATCTCCAACTTCACTCATCGACCCCTCTTTCTTGTACCTAAAACCTGACTCCGAACTCTGCTGATCTGACCTCTCAAGCCTTTGATCTAAAGTGGGTTCGAGCCGGTTTTGCTGGTCTGGATCTGTGGTGCACCGTATGACTACAATGTTGCAAATTGCTAACGCAGTAGTTGCTGTTACAACGACTGCAAGGCCATAGTATAGTAACAGCAAGTGTGATTTCTCATGAGGGGGTGGTGGAGGAATTAAGGACGCTCCGGCAGGAACATCACCCATGACAGATTTTTCTTCTCGGAGAGGAAAAAGGTATGAAAAAGTGTCCCAAGGAATAAGAATGAGGTTGTAAGTGACTATTTTGTATTGTACATATGAAGATATATGATATTAACGGCATCCTTTCTATGTAATTTGTTTTAGTTTAAGTACAAACGGTTAAATTTTTTAGACTAAGCCGTAGTTGTCATGGAATTTTGCTTTTGGAGATTTTCATTACAGTCCATTAGCTAGACTATGAATCATATGAGTATGGAGGAGAGTGAAGACAAAGGTATGTACAATCACTAGATGGTACAATGCTGGGATCATAGTCATCGAATTATAAAGCATTTTTCTCTGATAGTACTATTGTTAATAATATTTTGATTAACAATTTATTATTTATCAATTTTAGAATATACCAAATTGCTCCTAAAAAATATCTTGATAAAAATTAATTTTTTTTTCAAATACAAATGGACAATGCTAGGTCCATCAGGATAACTCAAACAGTAGAATCTCGTTACTTTTATCCTCCTTTTTCATATTCAATCACGATTGTATCTTTTTATTCCAAAAAAAAAAAAAAAAGGCCGAATTTAGCTTTGTTCATTTGTTTTTTTTACTGTTGTCTTTAGGTGTTGAGGATGGGACGATGTATCAATCATGTTAACATCAGGAGGAGGAGGAGGAGGAGGAGGAACCGCTGGGGAAGCTACATGAATTCAAGATTTAATTATGCAACAACATTGTCTTTCATAATAAAAATATATATTGATAATGCCTTATAATCATATTTATTTAGGTAGCATTTGGAATTCTCCACTTCCTTCAACTTCTATTTTATTTTTATTTTATATGTTATATTTTTAACAAAAATATAATTTTTTTTAATAAAAGATATGAAATATTATAAATAAAAATTTTAAAAAATAAATTATCACCATATTAGTAATTCTTATATTAAAAAATAATTTTAATTTTAAAAAATGCTTTAACATGGTTAAAACATAGGTTATCACACAGAAAATTACAATCCAATTCCATGCCTCGTGCACAAAAGAAATAAAAGAAAATAATTAATAGATATATATATAAAGAACATCAAAACTCCAAGGTAGAGCAACAAAAGTCATAGAAGAACCGATTACTTGTGGTCTAACGGTAGGATATTAAAATTTTTTAATCAAAATCTTAAATTCTGATTTAAAAATTAAAAAAAAAATATTAAAAGAATTCACTTATAAATTAGATTTCATAATATTAAAATTAAATTAATTGAGAAACTCGAAAGGAATTTAAATGATCTAATCCATTTTAAACTCTTTTAATCATCAATTTTGATAGATATCGAAAGAGTTCATTTATAAATTGAATTTCATAATATTCAAACTAAATTAATTAAGCAACAAATTGACATGCCGGGTCTTACGGCACCATTATAGCATACATTTGGAGGACCCAAAAAGGGAACCCCCACCGTAACAGAGCAAGATTATCTCAGCCTCCGATCAATCTTAATGATTACTCTTAGAAATAGATTTAGACAATAACGTTGTAAATGTGATTAGCAATTTTGGTGCTCTTGGAGTTGAATTTCATATCCCTTTCTTTTTCATTTTTCTTTTTATATCGTCTGAATCAAGACAAGGCATAACAAGCCCTTACCCATTCTAGCCTTTTAACTTTAGCATGTAAAATTACAAACTTTGTTTTGGTCAAACAGGTTGTGCCACCGCCACCGCCACCGCCACCGCCACCGCCACTTCCTTATTATATCTGACTCAAAACTTGCACCTTCCATCCTACTCATGACTCTAATTTTCGTCGATATTTACATTTTCCTTAATTTTTTAGTAAATGGGAGCACTTTGGACAAATTTCTGTTGGTAGTTCAATTGTTTTTTTTTTTTTAATAATCCATCGATATTTAGAGATATATTTTGATTAATCCGTTTCGAGTATTATCAAGTCTAATTTAGCAAAATTTTCTTAATATAATTTTTTTTATTCTCAAGTTTTAAATTAAAATTTTAATTAAATGATATAATATTCTTACTTACTAGGTTGAGTGTTTGTTGGTGGTATTTCAATCGTATATTATTTGATATATAATGCTATAAATTTCATGCAGAATTCAGTTTTATTTTAATAAAAATTTTTGAAATCTAAGGTTTCTATGCTGAATGGATCAAATGTATCACTTCTTCATTTATTTATTTATTTATTTATTTTGTGCTTGTGGAGATTGAGTGCTCGTTTGTTAGAGGTTTTTTTCGGTTTTTTTTCTTAGAAGGAGAAATATTACCGAACAGATTTTTTTTTTTCCTTAAAAGTAATTTTTTTATAAATAAAAATTTAAAAAGTAATTTTTAAAAAAAAAAATTTGAGAGAAGTTTTTGTTTCTTCTCATTTTTTATACTCCAATATTTTAAGAAATATGTTTATTTATTTATTTTTTACATTATATCCTCATCTGAAATATATGAAATTTCAAATATATTCATCTCATAAATTCATTTAAGTTTATATCCTCTCTTACTCTTTAATTTTAACTTTTAAATTTATTTTAAAAATTATGTAATCAATTTATTTTTAAAAATAAAATTATAGATTAATTCTAACAATTTGCTAATAACAAAATTATTTAACAACATTTAGGAAATTCGTTTTTGTAGGGGAGGAAAGTGACGTAAATGACCTTCCGACGTGGCTGATTAGTGATATCTAACAAACAATCATTGATTTGGGTGCTCTGTTGGACCTAGAATTTATCGAACGATGCATAAGAGATTGAAAGGGAGAGAATAGTTCCCATCGTGAATTAATATCTTACGTACAAATTAAGCATACTGATGCACAGTAGAGTGAAGAAAAGTGAGGAGACAAAGGACTAAGGTGCCAACAAATATAGCATTAATCCAAGTTTTGTGGTATCAAACCTTCTCCCTTGATTTTAAATTTTAAATTTTAAATGCTATCTTCTTATTATATTATTATTATATTATTAAGGTTTTGTTAATTCTTTATTAGTTCGATAATAAGAAAATTTAGAAATCCTGAATAAATTAAAAATTAATCTTTTTTAAAAAATAAATATAAGTAAAATTCTCATTAAATTGATGATTTAAAATTAACTCTTAATAATATATATATATATATATATATATATTATATGTGTATGGTACATGAGATATTACAATGATTTTGTGAGTTTTATAAATAAATTAAAATGGAAAAAAATAAAAAAAAAATCACCAAGTCGCATGTTGAGGTCAACTGTGGGCGGGTCCGAGCTGAACAGCTCCGCTGACCGTCGGATAGGACTCCCACAAGCCATTAAAGTCCAACTCAGCCACTGTCGTCCTCTCTGTTCAGCACTGGACACAACTTTCTTGACCATAATACCCTCCAGCTGGTATAAAAACTTTTTAAGACCTAACCATCTACATCTTGGTTTAATGATGGGCATTATCATCAACAAAAAAGAACGTCCCGCTTGCTTCTGTATTTAAAAAACGTTTATTGCGAGCCAAAAACAAAAACCCACTAGTCAAAAATCTCTCTCTCTCTCTATCTCTCAAGTAGAAATTTCATTTTTCTGCAACTAGTTGTCTAAACAGCACATTCCATTCAATGAATTTCACAATTCCAGATGAATTGAAACAAACCAAAAACTTCGAACTCTCAAATTTGTTTAAAGTCTAGTTTATCTTTCCCCTTTTTCACACAGAGCTAAAAGGGATATTCGATCGTTAGCTCCTCAAAATGCAGTGTTATAGTCTTCAAAAACACGTTTTTGGGTGAAAAAAATCAAGTGGGGTTTTTGAAATTTGGAGTTTTTTCAATGGAATCCACCAAGAAAGATGAAGGTTCATCAAACGACGTCGTTTTACTCATTTCCAGTGTTGAACAAGTTACTTCGGAGACCAAAATTGAAAGCAAAGATTCAAACTCTGCAAAGCTAGACAGTCTCAGATCAAGGGTTCAATCAAACCCACCAATCATGAGTTCTCCTACTTCAGAGATCACAAAGTCAAGCCCAAGTGCAAATAAGCCTCCAAAAATCCCAGCTTCAGATTCAGCCTCTAGACAAAAATCTTTGGTAAGCGTAAGGTCTGTTTATTCTAAGCCGAAGTCAAGGCTAGTAGAACCATCCTATGTTGCATCCAATGTCTCTGATGAAAATATCAATACCCAGTTGCTAAATTCACCAAACAAGGCTTTACCCATTAACAAAAGCAATCCCACAACCCCAAAAGCCACACCCATTACTCCAAAAACTCCATTGATGGCTTCACCAGGTGGAGAAGAAGTGGATGACGAAGAGGTTTATAAAAGTGCAAATCTTCAAGTGAGTGAAGCAACTGGTAAAAAGTTAAAGATTAGACATTTGATTGAGTGGATTTTGTTTTTTTGCCTAATGGGATTGTTAATTTCTTCCTTAACTTTTCATATGCTGCTTAATGCTTGGATTTGGGGTCTGCAACTTTGGAGGTGGAGTGTGTTGGTTTTGGTGATTTTCTGTGGTAGGTTGTTCACTGAGTGGTTTATTAATGTGTTGGTTTTCTTGATCGAGAGGAACTTTTTGCTTAAGAAGAAGGTGCTGTATTTTGTTTATGGGTTGAAGAGGAGTGTTCAGATTGTTATTTGGTTGGGTTTGATTCTACTGGCTTGGGGTCTTCTGTTTAATAACGGTGTGCATAGGTCAAAGGAGGCCACGAAAGTACTAAATTATATCACAAGGGGTCTAGCTTCTTGTCTCTTCGGGGCTGTCTTGTGGCTTCTAAAGACATTGTTTGTAAAATTGTTAGCTTCTACTTTTCATGTTCAGAGGTTCTTCGATAGGATTCAGGAATCAATTTTCCATCAGTATGTGCTTCAGACCCTCTCAGGGCCTCCGCTAATGGAAATGGCGGAGAATGTTGGTAGCTCAAGGAGTGGTCAGTTGAGTTTCAAGGATCCAAAAAAAGGAAAAACTGGGAAAGAAGAGGATGTGATTGATGTGGACAAGCTTCATAAAATGAAGCCAGAGAAGATATCTGCTTGGACAATGAGAGGGTTGGTTAAAGTGATTCGCAGTTCAGGACTTTCTACTCTTTCTAGCGCACTCTACCAGAGTGCTGACGATGATGGAAATGAGCAGAAAGAAGAAGAAATTACAAGTGAGATTGAAGCAAGGGCCGCTGCTTATCGGATTTTTGCAAATGTTGCCAAGCCTGGACATAAGTATGGAGATGTATCTGTCATTGTTTTTTGCTGAATTGTGGAGCTAATTTCCGCTTTACTTACTACTTGTTTGTCTCCTGTTTAATGGTGTAGGCACATAGATGAGGAGGACCTGTTGCGTTTCATGAAGAAGGAGGAGGTGGATAATTTGTTTCCATTGTTTGAAGGAGCTGCAGAAACTAAGCAGATCAAGAAATCAGCTCTGAGGAATTGGGTGGTATGTTATTTGTCTTTTTTTTTTCTTTTTTTTTTCCCTGCTCTTGTTTTCATTTCTTTCATCATTTCCCAAAATTGATCTGTTTTCTGTATTTTATCTAATGTTACATGAATTCGGACAACTTCTAGTCTTGTAAGGAAGCACCATGGCTTACAAACCCCTGCAACTTTTTCGGTGTATTTCAGTGCTTACATGCTGTATATCAAGTTGTGATGTTTACCTGAAATTATAAAAACCAACCTTTAGAAGACTGTCTTATTATGTAATGCTGTGAATTCTATTAATATACTTATAAAAGAGTACATGAGAAAGCATTAAACAAATTATTTTGATAATTTCTTTAATGTTGAAAGTACAATAGATATAGAAAATATCGAAATATCTGTAAAATAAATTAATAGAGATTTTAAACATAAAATTCGTCCCCATAAAGTGAAGGAGGTTTTAAAGAAAATGAAGAATAATAAAACCATAGCATCTAATGGCATTTTTATAGAAGTGTGAAAATGTTTGGCATTCTTATAGAAGTGTGAAAATATTTGGATAAATTTGGTATAATAATATTAATAGATATTTTCAACAAAATTTGACAAATTAAGAAAATACTCCAAATATGGAGAAAGAGTATAATTGTACCGCTATATAAGTATAAAAGAAACATACAAAATTGTTCCAACTATAGAGTAATTAAACTTATGAGTCATATGGAAAAGAGTGATAGAGCATAAATTGAAATTGAAAATAAATGTCTTAAAATCAATTTGAATTTATAACAGGAAAATCCACCACGGAAACAATCCACTTGTTAAGACATTTGATTGAAACATATAAAATACACAAAAAAGATCTACATATGGTATTCATTGATATAAAAAAAGCATATGATAGAGTTCTTTGAGATGTATTATGGTAGGTACCGATAAAGAAAGAGATTTTCTTGAAATAAAGTAATCTCATTAGATATATGTAATAGATATATGTATGAGAGAATTATAACCAATGTAAAAACTTACGCGAGTTTGAGCGATAGTTTTCCCGTTAACATTGGATTCTATAAAAATTCGGCATTAAATTTTATTCTTTTTGTAATAGTGATAGATGAAATAACAAAAAGTATACAAAATGAAATATCAAGGTATATGCTTTTGGCAGATGATATAGTGTTAGATGAAATTTGAAGGGTATTAGTGCTTGTTGAAGATGACGATGAAGCATTCCGAGAGATGTGTGAATGAATACCTCCCGAATATATAACCCTAATACGCCAACAATTTGGATAGCAAATTCAATCAAAAATCCAAGAAAAAGAAGGGAAGAAAAGGCTCAAAATGAAGCAAATCATGGCCCAAGAAGGCTGCCCAAAATAAGCAGATAGATGAAATCACAAAAAGTATACAAAATGAAATATTAAGGTATATGCTTTTGGCAGATGATATAGTGCTAGTTGATAAAATTATAAAGGGTATTAGTGCTTGTTAAAGATGACGATGAAGCATTCCGAGAGATGTGTGAATGAATGCCTCCCGAATATATAGTCCTAATACGCCAACAATTTGGATAGCAAATTCAATCAAAAATCCAAAAAAAAGAAGAGAAGAAAAGGCTCAAAATGAAGCAAACCATGGCCCAAGAAGGCTGCCCAAAATAAGCAGAAAGATAAACAGATTTTTAGATAGAAAATGTCCAGAAAACTACCCAAAAACTTGGCCCAAAATTAGGTACATTCACTGCCCACCTTCAGCCCACTCAAAGGAGACTTCAAGTCCATTAAATGAAGCTCCAATCAAGGGCCTAAGTGACTATATAGCAGGTCCAAAAGAAGTCTAAACAATGCAGGGGCAGAATGAGCAGAATGGGCAGAATGGACAGAATGGGTAGAATTTATAACGGTTAGTTTTTGGATTTGTGTCTACCGGCTAGTTTTTGTGTCTAGCAGCTAGTTTTTCCTTTTAGGCTATAAATAAGACTCTTATCTTCACTTGTAAGACACCTTGGAGCATTGTCTCCTTGTATCATTTTTAGAGTTAGAAAATCTCTTAAAATTGTGTTATATTTTAGAGTATAGTCTCTATAATATTTTTGTATATTTGATACTTTATTAAAGAAATAGAATTGTGTTTATTCACATACATCAAGTCTCTTGTTTTGTTGTTCTTCAACATCTTCAAATAAATTTTATTGTTTTTCAATATTTTCAAACAAACCTTTCATCTTCTTTCAAAGTTGCAAATCATTGCTCACCAAAATTTAGCTCAATTGCCAAATCTTCCGCATTTCAAATTTCAACATGGTATCAGAACGGGTTACATTTCCTTCCCTCACTTCTGAAAATTACCCTCAATGGGCTGCCATAATCCAAAGGCTCTTAAATATTTTAGATTCTTTGGAACATATCCAAAAAGAGGCTCTTGAGTCCACACACCCCAAATTTGAGCAATGGAAGAAACAAAATGATGGCATCACTCTCAAGCTCCTCACATCAATGGATGAAGCATATCAAAGCATGGTGAGGGGCTGTTCAAATGCCAAGACCGTGTGAGATACTTTGGAAGGTCTCTATGGCAACAAACACAAATTGGGAAGAGTTTTTGAATTTCAATAACAAATCTCTAAACTTCAAAGAGATGACAAAACTCTACCCCAAGCCTTCGGCGACCTCAAATGACTATGGACAGAATTGGAGACATTGAAACCACTAACAATGGATCTCAATATTCTTCAACAAAGAAGAAATGAAGACAAGACATTTGCCTTTCTCATTTCCCTTGGAGAGCCATTCAAAGTGGTGTGCCAAGAAATCCTAATAAAGAAAGCTCTACCATCTTATAAGGAGGTAAGATGAATGATCCAAAGGGCCGAAACCTTTAAAAGGCTTGAGGAAGAAAGTCGACCACAAATGGAGTCCTACGGCTTCAAGGTGACGGTGGAGGAATAACATGCTGAAAACGTATGCACCCATTGCCAAAGACAAGCTCACATCGAAGAAGATGTTGGGACTTACATCCAAACCTCAAACCAAATAGAGCAAGACCGTATCAAAGAAGGAGTGAACTACCTATTAAAGGAATAACCTCCGATCCAAATTTAAATGCTTTTAAATATGTGCATTGGCATATTAAACAAATCCCTTTCATGTCTAGAGAATGATACAAATATATTATATCATTTATTGATTATCACTCTAGATATACATGGGTATATATGCTTAAGAAAATGGCACAAACACATAATGTATTTAAAAAATACTATCATCTAGTTACTAAGGTATACAATGCATCAATTCAAACACTTAGAACGGATGATAGAAATAACATATACCCAAACTTTGAAAGTTTTTTAAAACAAAAGGACATTGAACTAGAAATCATGAGTCAAGAAAATTTCAGAATAAATGAGGAAGACAAAAACACAATGGCACTATCATTATTAGATGACACACACTTGACTCGTGAATATTGGTGTGATGCTATTAGCACCGCCACATACACATACAGTCGCATTCCACACTATAAATTTCATGAAAAATCTCCAACAGAAATCATTAGAAATAGCAAACCAAACCTTTTGTATCTTAGAAAATTTGGGTGTGTTTGCTACATGAATGGAGTGCGATGTATATTCTTAAGATATGAGACAAAAAATAGATATATTTGTTGTGATCCTAAAACTAACACGGCATATATATCGAAAGAAATGAAATTTGCCCAAGATGATCTTTACTTTGCAGAATTAGGTGATAAAACACCTCTGAATCTGCCTATCGAAGCTCTAACTAAGGAGTAAGGGGGAGCACAATAAATAAGCCATGTTTATATAGCTTGTAATGCTCAAGTCATTGAGGGGGAGTAAAAAAACAAGACCAAAAAGAAGAAAAAGAAGAATAGAAAAAAGAAGGCCAGGGAATCTCAAGAAACTCAACCTTCCATCACTATCTCTCAAAGTCACGACTCTATGGAATTCCATTTGTCGGACTTGAAGGGAAGTGTTGAAGATGACGATGAAGCATTCCAAAAGATGTGTGAATGGATACCTCCCAAATATATAGCCCTAATCCGCCAACAATTTGGATAGTAAATTCAATCAAAAATTCAAAGAAAAAAGGGAGAAAAAAAGGCTCAAAATGAAGCAAACCATGGCCCAAGAAGGCTGCCCAAAATAAGCTGAAAGATTGACAGATTTCTAGACAGAAAATGTCCAGAAATCTGCCTAGAAACTTGACCCAAAATTAGGCCCATTCATTGCCCACCTTCGGCCCACTCAAAGGAGACTTCAAGTCCATTAAATGAATCTCCAATCAAGGCCCTAAGTGACTATATAGCAGATCCAAAAGAAGACCAAACAATGCAGGGGTAGAACGGGCAAAATTTATAACAGCTAGTTTTTGGATTTGTGTCTACCGGTTAGTTTTTCCTTTTAGGCTATAAATAAGACTGTTATCTTCACTTGTAAGATACCTTGAAGCATTGTCTACTTGTATCATTTTTAGAGTTAGAAAGTCTCTCAAAATTGTGTTTTATTTTAAAATATAGTCTCTACAATATTTTTGTATATTTGATATTTCATCAAAGAAATAGAATTGTGTTTATTCACATATATCAAGTCTCTTCTTTTGTTGTTTTTCAACATCTTTAAACAAACCTTCCATTTTCCTTCAAAATTTCAAACCATTGCTCACCAAAACCTAATTCAACTACCAAAATTTCCACATTTCAAATTTCAACAGTGCTAAATTAGAGTTATGGAACATTACACTAAAATCTAGAGGATTTATATTGAGTAGATCGAAATTTGAGTATATGAAATATATGTTTAGCGACAATTATCGGAACGATCAAGAAACAATTAGATTAGATGGACAAAATATACTAAAAAGTGAACGATTTAGATATATAGGTTCTATCATTCAAAATGATGGTAATATAAATGGAGATATGAACCATAGGATTCAAGCGGGTTGGATGAAATGGAGAAGAGCATTCAGAATGATTTGCGATCGCACGATATCACTGTATTTGAAAGGAAAGTTCTATAAAATTACGATCAGACCTACACTATTATATGGTACGAGTGCTGGACTATTAAATAACAACTAGAATAAAAAATGACAGATATGAAAATATTTAGGTGGATGTGTGGTAAAACTAGAAAAGATAAAATTAGAAATAAAAATATTCATAACAAATTGAGAATTTGTTCAATTGTAAATAAAATGCGAATATTGTCTGAAATAGTTTGAACATGTGCAAAGACGACCTAAAAACGTACTAGTTAAGAGAATCGAGAACTTAAATATAGGAGATCTAGTAAAACATAGAGATAAACCGTTGAAAATTTGGATACAAATTATCGGTAAAAATATGATAGTTAAGGATTTAGACGAGAAGATGACATTGGATAAAAATGAGTGACGTAGAAAAATCTGCACAAATTAAACAAACATATTTTAGATATATATATATTTATTTATTTATTTATTTTTATCTTTACTTTTATTGTTATTTTTATTGTTATTTATTTATTTATTATTTTTAAATTTGTTTCCTAAATAATCGATTCCAAATGTTAGGATTAAAGCTCAATTTTTTGTTGTTATCGTTGAAACATCGCAGTGGAGATTGGAGCCTTAGAGTTGGGCCGGTTAGTGTATATACATGTTTTTTCATTTTGGTTGGCTAAAAGATTGATAGAGAGATTTGTTTCTTTGGGGCTAGGGTTTCTAGGGAGAGATCTCGTTCATTGTACCGCAGATTTCTTACTCTCTGATAGCGAGTTTTGCTTCTCTTTGCCTGTGGATGTAATCTTGCCTTTGTGTTTGTTCTTTGTCTGGTTCGGTTTTCTTTGATGGTTTGTAACTTGGTATGAACTTAGCATGAATATATAGGAGGGCGGATTTCTTTCTCATTAAATATAAGAAATATTTGGAGTACGGCATATGGTTGTGGAAAATTTGTTGTTAACTTAAATAGACGTACTCTTGTTTGCAGGTAAAGGTGTACCTTGAGCGCAAGTCTTTAGCACATTCTTTAGATGACACCAAAACAGCCATAGAGGAGCTAAACAAAATAGTTTCAGCCATTGTGCTTGTCATAATTATCATTGTATGGTTGCTCTTGATGGGATTTGCAACCACTCAAGTACTTGTCTTCATCTCATCCCAGCTCTTGCTTGTCGCATTCATGTTTAGTAACACTTGCAAGACTGTGTTTGAAGCCATCATATTTGTATTTGTGATGCACCCATTTGACGTAGGTGATCGCTGTGTCGTTGATGGCATCCAGGTATCATCATTTGCCTCTATTGCATATCTTACAGTTCTGTCAAAGTTTCCTGCAATTCATTTTTCTGTGTTATTTCAACTCTTGCAGATGATTGTTGAGGAAATGAACATCTTAACAACAGTCTTTCTAAGATATGACAATGAAAAGATATTCTATCCGAATGCAGTTTTAGCTACAAAACCCATCAGCAACTTCTACAGAAGCCCAGAAATGAGTGAATCTGTGGAGTTTTGTGTCGATTTTTCCACTTCAGTGGAGACCATTGCAGCTCTAAAAACAAAAATTAAAGCGTATGTGAACTTCAATGTCTTCTACCCCCGGCATATCTTCCCATATTTATCGACTATGATCCGAAAATTGGCTTCTTGGATTTACAGGTACATAGATAGCAAGCCCAAATATTGGCGCCCGAACCACAGTATTACAGTGAAGGAAATTGTGGATGTAAACAAGATTCAAATGGGATTATATGTCAATCATACAATAAACTTTCAGAACTACGGGGACAAAAGCAGCCGGAGATCAGAGCTAGTCTTAGAGCTGAAGAGAATATTCGAAGAGCTTAATATTAAGTACAATCTCTTGCCTCAAGAAGTTCACTTCAGCTGTGTTGGCTCAACCAATTTCCCAATTCAAACACAGAGATGATCACTTGGTGCTGAGAGATCCATTCTGTGGCAAGTATGTTCAACCACTAATATGTAGTTTTGTAGTGTTCAAATGCTAGTGTCAGACATGGCAATGAATTCATATTTTGAACTGACAGGTACATTGATGGAGCTGCATAGATCAAAGGAATGGAATTTATGAAGTTCTTGGATTTCATTTGAGCACAATATTTTCCTGTACCTTCGTTTGAGCTAAAATGAAGGGAGAAAATAATACAAAATCGTATGTTGTGTTTGTACAATAGTTTTATTTTTGTATTCTTTTAGGCCAAGTGTATATTTTGTGTGTATTTTGTATCAGTTAGGCAATAGAAAATGCGCATTGAGTTTCGGCACATATTTTATTACCATAGTTTGGGCATATAAGATCATCATGAACTTGTCATCGTTTGGTCTTACATTCTGTCAGGCATTATTTCTAACACACTTTCAAATCCCAGTTCTCATTATCATGAATTGGTTTCAGTCTCATACCCTATATATATGAGTTGTGATTACTTGATAGTTTAATAAACTATGTTAGAAGAGTTTGCTTTAGGAGTGATAAGTGAATATTCCCGTGGTATTCCATAGAGGGGTCGTAACAATAAGATTTATCACAACCATCCATTTAGACTAACAACCGAAAAGTCCCGGTCCCATGATGGAAAAAGTGACATTCCTCCAAGGCATGTGTTCAGCTATTTTTGTCCCTTAATTAGGCTTCTAATTCTAATCTCTCTCTCTCTCTCTCTCTCTCTCTCTCTCATTTTTTTTTTTTGGGAAACCAGACAAAAAATGGAAAAAAAATAAGAAATATTGGAGTTAATTAGCGGTCAGGATTTGTGTTTGATGTTGAAGCTCAAACAAGCACGTTCAAGAATCCCAACTTGATGAAAATTAGATGACTTGGTTGAATGGGATAACCTTATCCACCATTCCCAGAAGGAGAAGCTGCCACGTAGGACAAAAGATTTGAGATGACCAAAAGGCAATCCTGATTTTCACCTCTGAACCCAACCCCACACTTTCTTCATCTCTCAAAATCAAAAACCCTCATTTCCATCGAAACAAAGAAGACGGCTAAGCAGAGAGAGATTGAGCTGAGCCATCAAGTCCACATTTACAAACATCAATGGCTTCAACTTCTGTGGTCATGATGGCTATGCCATTGACCTCAACCAGCCAAAAGAGGCTGCAAGACTCTGAAGCATTCTTCAGGCCACTGTCTGTTAGGCCTTCAAAGGCTATGCAAGCAGCAAAAACCGGTGGAAGATTCCAAGTGAAGGCTTCTTCGATGAAGGAGAAGGCAATTGCTGGAGCGACTGCAGCTGCAATGACAGCTTCCATGGTGATTCCGGACGTGGCTGAAGCTGCTTCGGATGTTACACCATCGCTGAAGAACTTCTTGCTCAGCATCATAGCCGGAGGAGTCGTGCTTGGTGCCCTTGTTGGTGCGGTCATTGGTGTTGCTAACTTTGATCCTGTCAAGAGGAGCTGAGCACAAATTTGAAAATTTTTGGATCTCTCCCTCCCTCCCTCCCTCCCTCCATTTATCCATCTAGTGTCATATATTTGCTTATGTAATTTCTATGGAAGATGTGTATCAAAACAAACTTCAATTTCCATTCATGCACTACAATGAAGCATGGTTTTCTCTAGAATATGAGTAAAGGCCCCGGTTAGTTCATTTCGGCAGCAGCATCTTAACAATGAGATCCCCTAGTAAAGGAATTAGACCTATTCCTATTTGCTAACTATTACAAACCGTGAAAAATCGAGATGTATAAAGAATTACACGTGAAAAACCCTAATGAGGTCCTGGAAGAGAATTACCACCTGGAGTTTGATTCTGTGCTCAACGATATATCAATGATCAATTGCGCAGTCTTAGACCATTTATAAGAGATTTCTTCTTGCAATCAAGTTAACCAGGTGCCTACTCTCTGCGGCATAATCCACTTTCTCTGCCTTAACGACAGCAATCTTCAACCTCTGTTCATCACCATACAATTCCTCCTTGATTTTAAGCCTAAAAAGATATTGTTTGAAGAGGCTAGCTTTCATTGCCCCTGAAAATCTAGCATCATCTTCCTCTTCATATTTCAAGAAGTACAATTCCTTTGCAGAACAACCTAACATCTCTTCAGCAGACTCCTGGAATGCAGTCACCCAAGTTAACCCTGTGTGGTCTTGAATTTGTGCTTGGAGAAGATATCTATAATCGCACTCTTCAAGTTCCTGATTGCACCTGTCACATTGCCATCTTGTGTCTCCGGACTTGGTCACTTTCTTATTACACTGTCTATCTCCAATCATCAAAGGGCATGCGGTATAGCAAAAATTATCGGTCTTAATAAATACCACAGTTGCCCTTATTGTGACCCAATCTGGCCTATCTGATCTTCCAAGACCCTCATCTTTGATCTGGGACACAAATTTGCGAATCTCATTCTTTGGTCCACCAGGCGTAACTTCTCTAGAGATTGACTGAGAAGCTGTATTCCTACCACCACTATCGAACCAATGTCTCAACCTATGAGCTTCCGGGAAATCTGGGTTTATGAAGAGTTGTGTTGCAGATATTGTCCCTATGGATTTGCCACTGAAGTCATTGACTTTACCGGCTTTGACTGCCAAAATTGGGGAAAGACCAGAATCAAGCATGTCTTGCAACTTCTGACCTTCTCTGTTGCAGAAATCACCCCACATTGTCAGCTCAACACTCCAACCAGATTCATCCTTCAGGTTCAAAATTCTCCTCTGAGTTTCCATTCCATTCTTTCTCAAAATGGGGGTGGAAGGATTTACAGATATTACAATCCCAATAACATCAAGGATTGCATTGTTCTCGGCAAACTCAATTTCATTGATAGACCTGAAGGAGAACTGCTGCTTCGGAATAGAAGCATCTTCATCAGGGCAGAGGTCCACAGTCGAAGTTGCTTCCAAGAATATCTCCCACGCGTTGTTCAGATGGTTGAAGTTTTTCTGAGCAGGCTTTAAACTACCCTTTGAGATCACATAAACTTTACCAACCTCAATAATGTCATAAAAGCGGTCAACCACAGCATTGAAGCAGGTCACCCGTATTTCACCTCCATCAGAATCAAGAAGGTCAAAGGAAAAGACCTTCCCATCTCCCCGAGCATTATTGTATCGGCGGAGATCTCCTTTTAAAGTTACTCTAGCCTTAATAGCCCACCGTCCCTGATATGGATTTAAAGCAGCAATTGGAACTATGCGTGCAGGTGCCTCATTCTTTATAATTGCGCCATGACCTCTGTAGTTTGGAGGTGGTTGATATGGAGGTTGAACCATTGGACGGTAGCTCTGCATACTATTAGTTTTACTTTGGGCAGGAGCTTGAACTGTTGGCTGATAACCTTGCATATTAAGAGAACTACTCCTGGCATTCATAATATTGCCGGTTGCCCTCACATGCTCAGGATTTTGATAAGCAGATGCTGTACTTGCTGTTTTGTTTGCTGTTGAATTAGATTCAGTGAGCATCTGTGGATTCCCAATTATCTGACAATCTGGTATTATTGTCTCCAGGTTCAGCACAACAATGATCCTGTCAACAGCATTAACACCATTAAAACAGCTCAAAACTCCGAAGTTATAACAAAGTTTTGGATCAAATTCCACTAGGGTTGCTAGTATGGTATTCAGATCAATCACCAAAATTCTAAAAAGACATCTATCTAGAAAACTTATTTCGGGAAGAACTCGAATAACATGAAGAAATCAGATATATTTCTCGAAGAAGTAGAATGTCCAGTATATCAAAGAAACGTGCAAAATTTTGTCCAGGTAAAATACCTACACTTTCGTGGCTTACTCACAAGCAACAATTAGTTAAGTTTTCACCTACAAATTTCCATACGTATCCCTTATTCTGCCAAAACAACAAAAGAAGCCTTGCATCAAATTTTCATCCAAAATGGCAAACATTAGCACTCTGCTCCACACAAAAATGAACTTCATCAGACTTTCTTAGAAATTTGAGTTCCAACATCTACGGAAGCTTATCAGAGAACAAAAAGCAGACAGATAAAACTACAATCAAAGGAAATTGAATTTCATATTGATTGTTCCAGACCAACGATTTTCAAAAGAATGCAATTTGGCTAAAATACTACCTTCTATTCAAACCTAAAAGCAGCTCCGCAATTATCCTGAAGAAATTCAGTTTCCAATAATTCAAAGAAAGGTAAAACTTCCTCAAGGAAAGTAACTGCACAATTGTGACTCAAAAGCAGCACTGAATTAGAGTTCGCTACAAATTTCCACACAAAGGCTACAACAAACACAAACAAAGGCATCAAGACGAAACCAAAGCGCATTAATTCCACCGCCAGACACAAAATGAAGTTCACAACTACTCAGAAATTCGGATTCTATCATCAACAGAAACGGCAATCACAGCACCTCGTTTTCCAACAACGCAGAATTTCATTAAAAAGCAACACTAAATTAGCTGTTTCCCTACAAATACAGGCACCAAGCAAGAAATGAACTAGAAAAATTCTTAGACATTCCAACGAATTAAAGCGAAATAGGAGAAAAACTTTACTTGCGATTTTGGATATTGCTACAGATGTACTCGATCAATTGAATGATGGATCCTCCGCGAATGCCACCGGCCTTGACTCGGTCATTGAGTTGTGTAGCAAGCATTGCGTGTTGTGTCGAAACACCGTCGGATAGGACTAGTCGATAACGCCCCAGGCGGTTGCCGGAGTTGGTTCCGAAAGCCTTCACGTCCAACACCTGTAACAGCGGCTTCGAGTTCACGTCTCCTTCATTGATGGCCGCGATCGCGTTCGGGGTGAGATTCACCGCCATCGAAGAGAGAGGGGGCGGGGGAGAGATTTGTGGAAATTTTCTGATTTGGATTTGAGTGAGGCGGTTTTTACGTTGGAATGACGAATGCAAATAACATCCGCTCCTGTAGATATGTTAAAATGACATTTATACCCCGAGACTCCGAATCCAAATGGGTAGGTTGTGTGGGTTAGAAATGATTTGTGAGAATCGCATTCATAACTTGTTTCTCTATTGTTATGAATATGAAAGAGTCCCTGTCTCGTCTGTTCGTTTAAATTATCCTAGACGAATATACCTAATGGTACAACCAAAATATTTGTTTGGTATAGTGTTTTTTTTTTTTTTAATTTCATAATTTTGTTAAAAAATAAAAATAAAAAGTTAAAATTTTTTTTTTTATAATTTTGTTTGATAATTATATTATTGTTAAATTCTGATTTTATGCCGCCGTGCGTGCGATGAATACAAAATTAAATTTTGATTAATGGTTTTATAATTTCGATTTTTCCGGTTCCAATTGAAATTGAGAACATCTCAAATTTGGCTTGGTTCCTAATTCCGACAGAAACTTGATTCAACATAAGTTAGTTTGTTTTGGAAGGATATGAATTTACATTTCTAGCATCTATATTGGACAGGCACGTGGAAACCCTATTGGGACTTACTTGATAAAACCTATCGTCAATGCATAAACAATACAATCTAAATTTATATATCAAATTATTAAAAAATTACAAATAATCAAATAACCCAAAAAAGAAACCTGAATCAATATTTTCTATATCTTTGAAAGATATCCAAAATTGATCGCAAGCCATCAAAAATACTGAATTATGAGCAATTTTCCAAATCTTTATATTCTTCCTGAAATATCTTTTAATCGATGGGATGTTAGGAATTGGAGAGTACATTAGATCCGAAGACCATAACCCATATTTAAATAATTGTTCTATATTTTGATATTCTTATCTAAACCCATCACCAATTATCCGTTACATTTTTGTACCACATCCTATTAGATACTTTATAATTCAAAATTAACTAAAATTTTAATAAATCACTTTTTTTTTTACTTTGTTATGAATTCATCTTATATAATAATTTAAATATATAATTATTTAACTTTGAATTAAACAATCCAATAAAATCCATTCTCCGATCATACCGAAGGTTTTAATGTCTTTTCAACAGGGTTGACATTGTCTACTTTCCTCCCACATTTCACTTGTTTGGTCGTGGGTGGATATTGACATTCAATTTCGTACGCGCTTTATTTATATGTTCTTCCCGATGTCTTTTTACTTTTCATTCTTTTTTTGTTTCTTTTCTTTTTATCACTTTCTCCTGTTAGTTGTTCCGTTCTAATTTTTTCACTAAGCAAGTCACGGTAGCCAGCATCATTATTTAAAACCAAAAAAAAAAAAAAAAAAAGCCAAAACAACACTTTTCATTATGTTCAATCAAAAGAACCGTAGAAAAGATGAGTCTGAGGTAGCGAAGGTGATATTTATATGATCAAACAAAGAAATACTTTGATAATTTGATTGAAGACAGTGAAGGAGAATTGAGGGAGAGGTTGCCCTTCCACCGAAGGAGAACAAGAGGGTGGTTGCACATGTGATGCACGTGCTAGTGAAGGAAAAGGTTGAAAAGTAACCTTCCTCTATTTTCTTCTCTCTTTTCCATTAGCTCATATGACACGCGCCAGTAAGAATTAATGAAAAACCCAGCCACCAAGAAACGAAGCGACTAAAATTATAAGAGAGCAAACAGGCAGTTTCTCCGTGGATTATCTTCGGTGAACTATTATAATGGTACCTGGAGTTCTGCTCTCATGATATTTCTGTTCAACAAATAAAGGGGGTGTTGGAGAAGTCTCCAGAAAAATTCCAAAGACCACATACTGTGATTGAGGATGCCTTTTGAGCAAGCTGCAACGATAAAATGGGTGACGATATTTGTTAATACACAATCTTTCTATACCCTCATTCTGACCCAGCATCGGTAGAGAGTGAAGAAAAGAAACGATTGTTATGAAAGAACATGGAAGCATTCTAACGCAGCAGTTAATACACAAATAATATTGTTGGAACAAGAATCCAAAAATATCCCCAGGAGGAGAGCCCACCGATCACAACCCCCTCTCCGAAACCGTGATCCGGAGTCCAAATTTTATATAATCAAAATAAAAATCCAAAGTAAATCTTTAAGAGAGTCAAAACACAAACGATGTGTTCACTTTCTGTACCAAAAGTAATATCAGAATGTGAATTTCATCACAATAGGACAGAAGGAACAATGAGAAGGCAACGCACAGAACATTACCAAACAAAATTCCACAAGTGTGATACTTCTAAGTCCCGAGTTTGTCTACAATATGTTTTTCAATGTAAAAGATCCGTCTTTCAAACACTACAGTGATGCAGTACCAACCATCAGAGAGTAGGAGTAAACGGAGTTCATGTCCAAACAAACAACAGGTGTTCTTCAACGAGTTATTAGATAAAAAGCCTGCCCTGCAAGTATTTAGCATTGAAAGAAAAACAAAATTGAACATCAGAAAATAAAAGAAAACTTGTTATGTAGCCGGTTGCTTTAAGAAATGCAACAGATAAAACAACAAGGCTCTTCCGAATTCCTAAGCATTTGCAGCACCAAAAATACTTAACCAAACTCAATTTTTTTAAAGATGAAACACTACAATGGCAACGAATATGGGGCATTTCAGATTTGTGGAACAGGAACAGGGACAACAACTGGGTCGATCTCCGCGGTCATGGGTGGTGCTGGCCTGAAGTACTCCTCTTCTTCCTTGGGGGTGTGGATTGTAACTAGATCTGGGAGAGGGGTTGTTGGGCCCTGTTTACCCTTAGGATCCCAGTCAAGCATAATCTTGACCTTGATACCAAGAACACCCTGCATGAACCAAAAAAATAAACCCAATGAGAACACAACAGCAATTAAAATCCACACAATGGCAACCGATATATAAGAAATTTCAGAAAACTAGGTCAACTTGGAGGGGCCAAGTAAAACAGACCTGTCTCAACAGGACATGCCTCACAGCAGAGTCAATGTATTCGTTGACTGGTTGTCCAGAAGAAATCATGTACCCATCCTTAAACTTCATGGATTTGGCACGCTGTGCCCTAAGCTTTCCACTAACAATAACCTGCAATTGCAAGTCTACAACATTACCAGAAGTTCAATAGAAACTATGCACTTCAACCAAATCATTACAACAATAAAGTAGAAAATCTGAAGACATTGGAATGACAACTAACAGTATACTCTTCAGCATACCTCACATCCCTTGGCCCCACTTTCCATGACAAATCTGAGAACACCATAGCAAGCCCTAGAATAAAACAAAAGAACAGAGATTAAAAATATTCAGTAGCATCCAAAATAATATAAAAAAAACATAACAAATTCAATCTAAAGGACATCCAAGGTTTTGGTCAATAGTTAGTGACTAGAAAAACAAAAAAGGCAGAAAACCTTTCAAATCCGCAACTACGATGGAATAAACATGGTACAGATGGAAAATGAAAAGAAATCAAGAAAGGTGTAAGTTGAAGAAATTCAAAAACCTATTAGAAAAATTGAAAAGTGTCTTACTCGTGTACATGCAAGAAGTGAGGGGGGCAAGATTGCATAAGTGAATTCCCTTTAAGACCTTTTCTTTGTAACTAGATACATACTCAAAAGAACAAGGATAAACCATGTAGCAACCCCAGGTAAGCGAACATAAGCATGTTCTTCTAACCACAGAATAACTTGAGGAAGCAACTTTAATGTTGTCATCCGCCGAAACAAACATGCTATTGAGTAACATATTTGCTTTATGGATGACAAATAGACACTTCGAGGAAGCAAGTGTAAAATGCACAGTGAGCAGATAAACTCACAATGCTACCAAGACATTTGTAAGTAACAGCAATAATGAGAAATAAGACAATTGATAGAAAATCAATTTCAAAAAGAATATAGGACATCAGCAAGAAAGAGCATTTATTGCATAAAAATGTGCCCTCCTTAAAGTTACAGCAAGAAAACAGGAGAATTTCATGAGAATGATGGTCATGGAGGAGTAAAAATAATATAGTCACCTTCCGACACAATGTTGGTATCCCAGAAAAAAAGAAAAAACCAATGTGCCGAATAGATGACTTGGGAACACAGAAAAAGAAAATTCAACCAAGGAGAAGGAACAATATTCCTACAATTACAGCTCATAACAGGCAATTCAACATTTTTATCCAATATAAACGTGAATAAACCAAATCATAACAAATTAGTGAGAAAATAACAATGACTGTCAAATGATGTGAGCCTCCAACAGGTAAAAGCATGAACACAAGAACATTTCATGAAGATGATATTAGTGGAGGAGTAAAATCAATGTAGTCACCTTCCGACACAAAGTTGGTGCAAAAAACCCAATCTGCCTTACAGATGACAGAGAAAAAGAAAATGAAATCCATTCCAAATTAACATATTTGCTTTGTGGATGACAAATAAACACTACAAGGAAGCAAGTGTAAAATGCACAACAAGCAAATAAACTCACAAGGCTACTGAGACATTTGTAAGAAACAGCAATGATGAGAAATGAGACAACTAATAGAAAATCAATTCCAAAAAGAATGAAGGACATCAGCAAGAAAGAGCATATATTGCATAAAAATGTGCCCTCCTTAAGCTTACAGCATGAAAACAGGATAACTTCATGAGGATAATGGTCATGGAGGAGCAAAAATAATATAGTCACCTTCCGACACAAAGTTGGTACAAAAAAACAACCAATCTGCCTAAAAAATGACATAGGGAACAAAGAAAAAGAAAATTCAGCCAACAGAGAAGGAACAATATTCCTACAATTACAGCTCATAACAGGCAATTCAACATTTTTATCCAATAGAAACGTGCATAAACCAAATCATAACAAATTAGTTAGAAAATAACAATGACTATCAAATAATGTGAGCCTCCAATAGGTAAAAGCATGAATACAAGAACATTTCATGATGATGATAGTAGTGGAGGAGTAAAATCAATCTAGTCACCTTCCGACACAAAGCTGGTACAAAAACAACCAATCTGCCTTACAGATGACATAGAGAAAATGTAAATGAAATCCATTCCTTCAACAAAGAAGGGTAGATTCATTCCTACAAACAAAAATGAACAACAAAACCCATCAAGGGTCCTAATCCCAATGAAATACGCCAAAACCAAATGACATTTACCTTGGCAAATACAACGTTAATATCATAACTCATAACCAAGTGGTATCAAAACATATAAACAAGTTGAAATATCACGATAAGGACACAATCCAACCAAGTTCAGTCATTTCAGAAACTCTTCTCATAATTACAAATCCACAATAAACCCACCAGAATTCTAGATCCCATTTTCATAACCACATACGAAATCACATTTTTCTTAAAAAATCAAACCATGTCAATATCATAATCAATCAAAATTATAACACATAAACCAGAAGGCAAAATAAAACAATCACAAAATAAAGTTATAGATCCATCTGAGGTACCTCCTAACAGCAAGACCACCAAGGAGCTTGTAACGGAGAGACTCAGCCTGAGCAATAGCACAAAGTCCTCTGTTGTTAACCTTCTCAGCGTACAACTCCACACTGTTCTCAGGAAACTTAAACCTTTTCTGAACAACTGATGTCAACTCTCTAATTCTCCTTCCTTTCTCACCTATACTCACCCAAAGAAAACCCCATCAAAAACCAACAAACGCTAATAAATCAAAAATACAAAATCAAATCAATTTAAGATCAAATTAATACCAAGAACATTTTGGGTGCGAGTAGCCCTAATAATGATCTCAGTCCTCATAGGAGTGACACGAACTTCAACACCAGAGTAACCATCCTCGGCAAGCTCTCTTGTGAGAACTTCGTTAAGCTCAGCGAAAAAGACTCCGTCGGCGACGAACTGTGTTAACACAACGAAAGAACGTCAGAGAGGGAGGGAGGGAGGGAGGGAGGGAGGGAGGGAGATTGATTGAACCTTTCGCTTCTTGCTCATCTGAATCGCCATTTTCAATAGAGCTTGATGAAGGGGGTGCAGAAAGTCTGCGAAATGTAATCTGAGAAGGGGGAGAGAGCGTGCGCTAATGTATGGACACTGCAAACCCTAGCTTCTGGGGGCTTGCTATCTAAGGTTCGTATTTAAGAAGAGCCGAGAGATGCTGTTTGGAGAGACGCTCATCGGACGGTTGGTGTTTTGTATGGGGCTTCCATTTTGGACGGTGAGCTGGCTTCTGGGTTCACGTTAGTTTTAGGACCCGGTTTAGGCCTCTGTTTCGGGTCTTGGGCATGGGTCAAAAGCGTAGTGCTTGACCCGAAAAGAGTTTAAAATTTTACTATTGTGCTCTTTTTATTTTATGAAATAACGACTTGAGTTGTGTTTGGTCATAGGACTTACGTTTGTCGAATCTTACGGCCCGTTTGGAAAGAGGATTTTGATGGAAAAAAGAGAGAAAGCAAAAGTTTTTAAAGAACCCACTTATGTTTAGCAAAACAATTAATTGGAGGGGGGGGTTTTATATCTAAACTTAATTTTTTAATTCCATTAAATCGATGGATTTTGGAAAAAGAGATTTTCTTTTAAATTTATAAATATCAAATTTATTTTTATACTCTATATTTTAAACTTTAATAAAAACTAAAAATAATAAAATAATAAATTTGTACACTTTTTAATTATCCATTTCATTCATCTTTGTTATTTTATTTTATTTTTTCTCTTTTTTCTATCACATATTTTTTTTTGTCAAATATAATTTTTAATTTTACTTTCTTTTCTCATCTTTTCCTTTACATCCATTTCCTAAGAGGTTGCCGAACATGCTCTTAATGATAAAGTTAAAATTTTTGTTATTTATTATTTTGGATATAATTTTTAAATTATTTTGATCAAATGATTTAATTAGTATCATATCAATATAATTTTTGAATTATTTTTAATTAAAAGATTTGATTGTATCGTTTAATTTTGATATTGTTAATTAAATTCTTTTAATTATAAATAGTTTTGAAATCAGCTCGAACGGCAAAGTTTTCCTCAAATATTAAATGAAAAAAAAAAATTGTCTAACTTAGTAGCAGGGGGCAATTGATAGCCCCTAACCATAGCAAAAGTATGAAAGTAATGCTAAATATTTTTAAAAAGTGTCTGACTAAAAATACTGAACCCTAATGACACACTTATTAATTACAGCATCGGTGATTAACTCCTCCTCCTCCTCCTCCTCCTCCTCCGTTCAAGCTTTTGGATTTTCCCATCCCACATGACCCAGCATTATCCCAAAAGTGAAAAAGTGAACGGATGAAGATTCATTCTTAGGATTTTCATCGCGGACACGTGGAGGTATAGTTTTGGCTACTTTGATATGAATATTTATAAGATTTTATTTAAAAATAATTCTTTTAATATAATTTTATGATTTTTAAATTTTAAATTAAGAATTTAACTGAAAAATATAACATTTTATGTTATTATCCTATTAGGTTGATTATACATCGGTGACAAGACGTATGCTTTAGGGTTGCCGACGGCGGATTGAACTTTCTCTCAAGCCAAATTGAGTTTGTGGATAGGAATATGAAGTCTGGGCCCAGTCCTACATTATTTAAGACATAATGAGGTCATGTGCAATTGGGTTGGAGAACATAAGATGGTGCCCAAACCCAACGAAAGTATAGGTCTTTGCCCTATCTTCATATATTTAACTTTTTTTTTGGTACCGGGAAAGAAAGAAAACACAAGGAACCAACAAAGCAAAACAATTAAGTCCTAGAGGTAGCTTCACCCCCAACTCTCTGCATGCCCATGCAGTCCTTCCAAATGAGATGACACAGCGACAAACGAGGATCTTGCATTTCATTCAAACTAGCCCCGTTCATCTAATCTATCTGAGCTAAATGATCAACACAAACATTAACCTCTCTTAGAACATGCTTAACAACTCTCATATTTAGAAGATCCAAGAGTTCTTTGCACTCTTGAAGAATGAAGTACTGCGGGCGCTCAGGAGCCGGCTGACCAGCAAGCAAACTTACTAGCACTACAGAGTCAGACTCTACTTCTAACCGGAAGAAACCCCTCCTTTTGGCATGATGGAGACCTTACCGAAGACCCCAAAGCTCTGTAAGAAGAACCTCTGTCCTTCCAATGTTGACTGTGAAGCCCGTCACCCATTCCCCATGCTCTTTCGGATAATTCCTCCTACACTAACTTTCCCAGCAAGTTAAGACACGGCTCCATCTGTATTGAGTTTAAAGTAACTCCCTCGAGGAGACTCCCATTTAATCCTTCTCATGCGAGACTTCTTTTCAAGAGTAGGAATACTCCATAGCAGGAAAGCTTTTGTCGACATTTTAATAGCATAGAATGCCAAATTCTGAGGAAACTTTCTGATCTTCAAAAAAATTTCTAAACATCTTCCCTTCCATAAAGACCAAGCCAGGTGAATGAAGAGAGAGTTCATAGGAAGCTGCCCCTGCAATCCCTTCCGGTTGGCTCTTAAATAGAGCCACTTGTAGAGGCTGTTGCTCCAGAAGTCTGAATTCCTTCTAAGACTAGGAAACACTGGTTCCCAAGTTCACTTCGCCTTTTTCCTTTCTAGCATACATCGGAGCACAATGCCCGATGGTACGCATAATCTAATAACATTTCCAAAGATGAAACAATCTTGTTATTTTTTTATCACTGTCGATATTTAAAATTATATTTCTATTAGTTTAGTTGAAGCATATACAAGGGGACCCTATTCAGAAAATAGCTTTCCTACTGCAGTTTTTTTTTTTTTTTTTTTCAAGTTTCGAATATGAGATTTAATTAAAAATTTTAACATTTTATCCTACAATGCTCGATAGAACAATCTTATTCATCATTTATAGAACTTTTTTGTCGGAATTTTAGTGGTCTTCGTGACCACATACATGAAGAATAATAAATAAGTTAACCCCATTTGTAAAAGGTATTGTGGATAACTTCATACTCATTTTATAAACTGATATGTTTGATGAATACATTAAAAATAATATTAGATATATTAAATGAATTCTAATAAAATTTTTATGCATCAGTATATTTTGATTAATTTTTAGTCAAAGTATTCACATATTTTAATTAATTTAAATAAATATTTAATTATAAATTTGTTAAACGTACTGAAATAAATTCTATTTTGTCTATAATTCATTTGTTCCAATGTTTTAGTGTGGTCATGAGCCAATTGGTTAATGTATCTATCATAAACATTTTACTACATAATTTATTTTTCTAAATGCATCATGTTGAATGTTGTATAAAATAAATTAAAACACACGCAATAAAAGTTGAACTCAAGAATTACAAATAAAATTTCAGTTAGTCCCAGAGGTGGCCTTTATAAAGGGAAAAGTGTCTCTCTTCCCATACAAACACATGAGAGTAGGTAATGCATGAGAAGATTGCAGGAATTAACCAAGTTGTTTTACATATATTCTTCTGTTTTTTAATTATTTTTTATATCACGATCACAAAAATAATAAAAATCATGTATCTACGAAAACTAGAACACGAAATCTAGATAGAAATATTTAAATAAGAATTTTTATCACTCTAGTATTCTTGTAAAGACGTTTTGCAGCAGATATCTTACCATGCAAGATTGAGAGATGCATGAAATAGACAATAATGGACCAAGAAATTGCTTGTACAATTATGGTGACATTGTGGGGATAAGCAGGTGGCCCAAACTCAAAATTTCCGTTGGGGTGAATTGAATTGAATTGAATGCATTTAAATAGTAAGATCTGTGTGCTGTGTTGTGTCGTGAAAAATTTTTTGTTCTTCTGAGTTGTACCATGTACAATGTTCATCAAATCTATGGTACATCATGTGTACTGAAAGCTCTATTGTATCACTTTTGAATTGCCAAACTGGACCTAACCTTATATCTTGCGACCCAAAAATATGTAATTCGGACAGAAAAAAAAGTATTTTCTTTTCCAATTTTGAAAAGAACTTATTATTGCAAGGAACCTTAGGAACCTTCTTACTCTGCTCAATTTTCTATGCCACTCTTGATTGATGCAAATATTTTATGAAATATAATGATTACTAGATGCATGTAAAAGAATGTTGGGTTTATGTTTTTTGGTGAAATTGGAGAGACGACAGTTCAGCATTTCTTGCTAGGGAGGAACATAGGATCACCTCAATCAAATGCCCTTTATATTATGATTCATACCTGCCTAATAGTTAGAATTTACTTTGTTTGAGTCCAAGATGCTCCACTTCCTCCATTCCCATTAAAGCCGGGTGAAACATGACATGTGAAAAAATTCAAGACTCGTACCATCTTTATGTATTAGAAAGAGAATTGTCATGAAATCTCATTAAAGGCATAAGGTAGAGAAGTAGGTGAAATTTCATTACTCGATCCAGATGACCAATAATTTTGTTAAGAGATGGATAAATTTTCTAAGAATTCCTATTTCAAATGGTGGCCTTTTATATGGAAAAACCATTTTATCTCTTTCTCTCTTTTGATTAGACAAAAATACTCCATTATCGTCGTCTTTTTTTTTTTTCTCTTTTTAATCAATTTTCTCTTGTTCCCCTATCGATCAATTTTCTCTATTTTTCCCTCTTTTTCCATCTCTTATTTTCTTAGATCATGTCTCTCTCTTCCTCTTTCTTTCTACTTTATTTGATTATTTTTTCACTCTCAATTAATCCATCGAGAGAGAAAAAGAATAGGTTAGTTGTTTTAGTCATGAAGATAAAAAGGAAAAAAAAAAAAAAAGAAGAGAATAGAGAGGGAGGGACTTTCTCACCTTCGGCATGATCAAAGATAGAGAAAGAAGAGAGAGAGAGAGAGAGAGAGAGAGAGAGAGAGAGAGAGAAAGACAGCATGCATGACTCGAGACAAAGGAGAAGGCTGACTTAGAAAACCACGACTTGCCTAAGTTACATTTATTTTTCCCTCTATTTGTAATATATTTTTATGAAAATGATCTTTTATAAAAATATAGAGCTTGACAGTAAAAATTAAAATATTCTATTAAAATGACTGAATTTATTATAATATTTTAATTAAAATTTTTACTTAATTTTTACTCATTCAACATCTTATTCTTTAGTAACAAAAAATACAACATTAGGGGTTTTCCAGTTATAGATTGTTAAGATTATCAAACACTTCCTCAAAGAATAATAAAAGAACCAGTTGAATTCAAAACATAGGCCAGCCATAAGAGGATGATCTGGATTTTTGTGCTTTTCTCCAAATCCTGAACTCTTTGCTGGAAATGCAAGCAACAAAAGGGAGGGCAAAAGTAGATTCCAACCCTCACATGTCGTGTTCAATAACATGTTTAGTTTATCTTGGCCTCGATAGTGATATTTCCTGCCTGTTCCCCCCTTCAACTTCATAATTCTCACTACACACTTTACATAATTAGACCATTGACCTACCTAAACATGGTTTGTCTTTTGTTTAATTCTTTTTTGGCTCAAGTCATCCTATTTTTATCCTTTGTAGAACCCGGTTCGTGCATTTGACGTTTTTCAAGTTGAGATTCGACCATAATTTATTATTCATCTCCATCTCTCTTGGTCTTGGCAAGGTTCTGTTTCTGTGAATAACAAATTTTATTATCTATTTGCTGTTCGAGAGGCAAAATTCTAATTTTGTGTTAAAAAATTAATTAATTCTCATTTTATGATCAATTTTTAATTCTTTTCGATTAAGGGTTTTTCAAAAATAAAAATAGTTTTCAAGTGATCCCAGAATGTGATTATTTCAATTTTAACCTATGATTTGAATTTTATCGGTTTAAGATCATTCAACCAAATTAATCTGTAGATGGTCTTAAATTTATGTTAATTTTTTATTCAAAAAAAGCCACGTGAATAATTAGAACCAGTGCAAATTATAGGAAATGCTTCACCCCGGGGGAGAGGGGGGGGGATGATGAGGCATTGCTTTTGATCTTACCAAAAAAGGTGGGAGGGAGATGATAGAGAGTTAATTGAGATGAACTAAAAGTAGGGTATGGAGTGATACCAATATCACTAGCATGTGCAAAGCTCAACCAGGTACTGGCCATATTCAGCAATCACTAATGTACTCATGTGGGCCTTTCCTCCTAAGATCAGAAAATCAAGCTGCCATCTTTTAACTGGGTCCACCGGCTTAGACACCTGCTCAATCAATACAGAGAGAGAGAGAGAGAGATTTATTGGCATTGGGGAATCAATTTGAAGCCTCGTTTTGAAAGGACATTAATTGCACATAAAAGAGAATAATACGAATTCAAGAATATAAAATATGAAAGAACATAAGTTGAGGAAGAGATAAGCATGGAGAAGTTGAGTTTCCATCCCGAAAAAAGAGCCCCCCTGGGGCCCTTGTCATGTTGTCGGGGCGTCATTGTTTATATATATCTGTTTCCAAAAAAAAAAAAAAAAAAAAAAAAAGCTAATACTGCTTTGATTTTTAAACTGCCCCCTATCTGATCCATCCAATTTCTTTCACAAAATTACTCTTTATTGAGAGAAAAATCTGAATAATAAGTTTTATGGACTCAAGCAAAAGATGTACCTACAAGTTTCAAAGTTCAATTTTTGAGTATTACATTATGAGATACTTCGAATTAGATCTATTATTTTACGAGAGTGATATATAAGCTCTTCAATAATATCTAATAAGTTTATAAATCAAATAATAAAGAACAATATAAAAAGAATTTGTTAAGTGCAAATTTGTCACATGAATAATTATTGTGAGACAGATGAATAGTATTATTCTTAATATCAATTAAATTCTTCTTATTGGTACCATCAAATAGATTGTCATCGGTATGAATCAAAAAGTCTTCCCAGGGATACATGAGTGATAAAATATTTTTATTCAAGTGTATTTTCTGAGATTTTATGTTAGAATCGATACATGTATATGTATTTCTATGATTTGAATTTTATATATAAAAACAATGGTTTGAACCAAAAAAGAATTGGGTGAAAAGCTTATCATCTCTTATCTGAGATTCTGTTCTTGTGGTGGGTGTGTGATTGAAACCAAAAAGATTATCTAAAAGCTGCTTTTCTTTTTTCTTTTTCTATATATATATATATATATATATTTTTTTTCTGTACAATTGTTTCAGAGAGCATCTTTGCAGAGTTCTATGCATGTGTTCAGTGTTCACTTCCCCCACAGACGAAAATACAACACAAAAAAATAAGATAGAATGATGAACAGTAGCTTCCAAGCAAAAGAGAAGGAATAAATTGAAAAAAGGTGTGCTTGATTTCATGGGAGAGGACTGAAAACAGTATCTGCCATTTCTTCAGTTCCTAAAACTCCCCCCAAAAAAAATGTTGAAAAGGAAATAAAGGAGGGGTGTTTTCTGAGTCTCCAACAAAAGCAGATCGTGAAACCCCTTTTGAAAAAGAGCTTTGATTTGGGGAACTTGCAAAAACTTTTTCATCCCCTTCTCAATTTAAAAAGGTTAAATACAAATAATCATTTGAATGTTTTAGAATTCGTGACTGTAAAAAAAATATCAATTTCGAGTATTTTTTTTTTCCTTAGGTAAAGAAAAAAAAGATCGGTAAGTGCAGAGTTAAGCATTAATATCATTGAACCCATAATTTACAATTTTTTATTGCCATAACTAGAAGGAGACATGATAGCCATGACTTCAATTGGATCCACATCCCCCCCCCAAAGAGTTACAATAAGAGAGAGAGAGAGGGATGAACAATTATTTCTCTTAAAATGCACCGAGAGAGTTCACTAATACAAAGGGGGATGGTCTCATAATCTAATCAAAAGGTTGATCCAAAACATTGCAAAGAATGTGATAAGAATGTTTTTGGGAGAGCTAACTGGGCCTATGCCTTTTGTGAGCAGCTTTGGCATCAGATTTAAGGGCACCACTAGAGTCACCTTCAGAAGAAGCTTCCATGGATTTGGTAAAAGAAGTGGAGAGATCAGCATACAGGTCAACCACTCTCCTTATGTTGTTGTTAAGCTCTTTGATTAACCCCACATTCCTGCTCAGATTATCAGGCATTTTTGACTCATGATTTTGGTTAATCTCATTGATTAACAACCTGTTCTGATCCAATATGTTTTGGACTTGCATAAAACTCTTCTGAAATGTCTGCACTATCTTCCCATCTATTTGTGTCCCATTTCCAAGTCCTGAAAATGTGTCTCCTTCCATTTACCACTTCTGGACCTTCTCAAAAAAATTCAATCAAATCACAACCTGCATATCAGAAAATAACCCCAAAAAATTGATTTTTCCATCCTTTCTGTTCTTTATTTTTTTTTTTTAAAAAAAGAAAATTTACCCATCATGCTATCACAGCACAAAACTTGTAAAACACAATAGTTGCAGCAAAAAAAAAAAACCCAGACATATGATGAGAAGCGTTGGGATTATAATTCTTACGTAAAAAGGACATTAATTTAAATTTTTTAAGCACAAGAGACAAAGTCTGAACCACAAATCATGACTTCCATTCACAATAAAACATTGATTTTTCAAATTTTATTATTTATTCTTGGTAAAAAAGCAGATCCTATTTCCATAAAAAGCAAAACTTTATTTTTTATTTTTTTTGTGTGTACTCAGAAAATATCCACCTAAAGCTCAGTTTTTCAAAAGAAGAATCTTCTTCATAGTGTTGGGGAGAAATAAGTACCTAAGACTCCATAAACCCAGTCCAAAATGTTGTATCTAATCTCAATGGCCATTACTTGTGACACTAAAATTTGAGAAAACACACATGAATTTCACCGAATTCAATTGTCAAATCCGTACAAGAAAAGATTTTCTCAGTTGCAGAAGAAGCACATATTCCTAATGTGGAAAAATTAACACTGAACAAGCCCACCGAATTAAATAATGCGACAAGCCCAGAAACCAAAATCAGAGTAAAACTATATAAACATGAAAATTCACAAATAAAATCGAAACCAAAAAAGAAAAAGCACAGAAGACCCATTCTTAACATGAAATCAATTCTCCGTAAATTTAACCTGGGAAAAAATTTCCCCAGTTCTGATCTTGAGAGAGAGAACAAAAAATTAAGACCTTTGAGAACTGAAAAGCACGACCAAGTCAAAAAACAAGAACACAAGAGAAACAGAAAAAAAAAAAAAAACCAATAGTAGAAAAGAAGTTAAATTAAATGTTTTTCTCGTACCTGGAAATCTGGAGCATATATTTTTTTCCTGGGTGGAAAGAGAGAAGAAGAAGAAGACAACGACGACGACGAAGAGAGATTCCCAACAAGCAACAACAATCAGATAGTGTTTTTTTTTTATAAAAGATCGTCGATCGAGTCGAATCTCCGAGAGAGACCCCCCAACAAACACCCGGAATTCTGAATTTTTTTTTTTGAGAGAGAGAGAAAATATATGTGAGAGAGAGAGAGAGAGAGAATATGTAGATTTGACAGTCACTCTTCGAACCCTCTGTCTAAATATTTCTCTCTCTACCCCGCCCACCCCCCACCTGTTATTTCGTATTCATTTGTTTTTGTTTTCATATGAAAAAAAGTTATTCACTTCCTAGAGAGCATTATTTGCATGTTGCGCGGTTACACCCCGATATGTTACATCTGCCCTCCGATTAATAACGTGGGACCTACCTTTTCCTTTGAAAGCCTGAAGTATCTCAAATGGTCCTCCAAACCACAAAATTCTTCGAGTTTTTGACTTGTATTGGCGATGTTAGCCTCGTGACAACCTTGTTGGGCCACCGCGAGAAAACACATTTTTATTGAGAATACAGATGTTTTGATTCTCCCTAGAAAAGGATTTAATGCTCTGTTTCAAAGTTTTTAATCAAGTTTAATTTGCTTTTAAAATTTAATTCTAATTATATAAGTTTCAAAGTATTTTTAAAAATAAATTAAAAACCGAATCAATTAAAATTCAAATTTCATTACCAAAAACCTTTACCAAACCGATTCCATTTTACTTATGCTCGATCCTATCGTATCTTTTTATCTAATAAAAAAATAATAAAGTGATTAAATTACTAAATAATTAATGATTTTTCTCAAACATTTCTTTAACAATGCTGGAAGTGAGAGTGGAAAACAAGTACTTAATACCATTTAAGAGTATTTATTACCATTTAAATAGTTTGGGAGATGAGCTGGGGGGTTTGAAATCCTCCCAATGAAAAGGGTGTAATGTAGCATCATGTAGTAAACTTTCTATTGGATAAGAAGTCCAGTGTCTTTTTCTCTCTCTCTCTCTCTCTCTCTCTCTCTCTCTCTCTCTCTCTCTTTTTAAATGTTTTCATGTTTTCCTGATCTGTAGGCATTGTTTGGTATGTTATAAGAGGGCAATAAAGAGTGTGATATCCACTTATATGTTGTCCAAGTTGATCTTAATAAACCCCCCATGTTTATTTGTTTATGTCTGTGTTATATTTACAAGGTCGGTGTTCTCCCCAGTTTGTAGGGCATATCTCTCCATTCTAAACCTTCGAAAATTTCAAATTGATAATCCAAAACAAGTGAAGTTTAAAAGTATTCCTCGTATCATTTGTGCTACCTAAACTAATAAAGCATTTTATAATATGCAACTTGCGCTCTCTTGGCCTAAAACATTAGTTGCGGATCCGTCTAGGACGGATCTACGCTAAATAATGTATTAATTTTGTGCTGATGATGAAAAGACAGCAAAACAAGCAATAAAAAAAAAAAAAAAAGGCTATTTACCATCCGAACATTTGAGGAATAAAGTGTTATTATTTAAGTGTTTTTTTTAAGGTTTTATATTTAAATTTTCATAAACGTGTATATTTGTATGATTTTCATAATATTTGTGTAATAAAAAAAGAATTTTGATATTTTGGTAGATGTGTAAAGCCAATTAAGTCTTTTAAGTTGATAAAAACTTTTCAAATGAATGAAATTTATTATTACCAAAGTTGGAGATGGGTGGCGGTTTGGGTAGGGGAAGGGTCGAGACAATTGTGCATTTCAATTATTATTCTACAATAAAACTCTTGTATTGATTATTATAGACATAAACAATAAAGTCAATACCAAAAGGTTGAAACAAGTATTTAAAATTAGAAACATGCTTCCTAATTAATTTTGACCCTATAAGGTAACCTTCAACTCATCTTAGAAGTGGGAATCGCCTTAAGATAAAACATATAGGCAAGAGGCACTTGCGAGCTCCAAGCATCCGCTGCTCCCCAGGAGGTGAGCAATGTACAGACTGCTTGCCAAATTTTGCCCACACTCCTATAAATAGTGCTATGGGCCTTAACCCTGCCTAGGTCGCGTAGAACATGAATAATCCCATTAATTCTTTTAAAAAAATAATAATTATAGTTTAAATCAAATATTTTAAATATAAATATAAATATAACATAATTCATAACATAGCCGAAGACGCAAAAATTTGGAACTTTTGGTCCTTGCGGAGTTAAATGACAATAAGATGTTTAATTTATACTATATGAAATATAGTTGGGGAGCGTATTATGTCAAATTAGAAATATTATTGTTAGTTTTATGTGTACATTTCGTGTCAATGCTACAAGTCAATCGAAATGTATCCAACGTCGACTTAATCCAAGCAATTATAAATATAAATTTCTTTTTTAAAGAAAATAAAAAACAATGGGAAGAGATATAATTTAATAGGAAGAAACAAGCACAGATGATGTAGCATAATAAGAAAAACACTTTCTTTTCTTCCATAATGTCTTTGTGCCCATACCGACTCAGTGACAAGGGCGTCGGACATCCCTTGACTATGTTTGGATTCCACTATTCATAGAAATGAAAAAAATCATGTTGGGAGATCCGTTCCTTAATTAGAGCCCGACCGAAAATTGATTCAAATCAGTAAAAATAAAATTTTGAATACTGAATGATGATTCCAATAAAAAAAAATGTCATCGTGGACATGAATGTATTATTCCCACATTGGATGTATTATAGACATACGAAAGATATCATTATTGGTCATGGATTTGGAATCATCTAATCCACAATTTGTTCTTTCCTCTCATGTGAGGAGTCCTAGATCTACATGTCATGGCAAATTAGGTGTACAATTATTCGATGGTCTCTTTTTGTCATGGTCTCATTGACAACTGCACCATCTGTCCTTGAACACAATAATGTCAATGGTAATAAAAGAGAGATTACGACAATTTTGCTATCTAGTACGGTATACATTATTTTTTTTAATGTAAAATATTAATATTTGATAATTATATTAATTTCAATTAAATCTAATTTAAAATAAATTAAACTCTTCTTTTATATATAATATTTAAATTTAAGACATTATTTAAATGGTATCAATATTTAATCACTGAATCAATTGAAATTATTGATATTGATTTTGATTTCTCGCATACAAAAAAGAGATTATTTATGCCTTTTGATGTTCCAGTAGTATATTTAAAAAATAATTACATTAATTGAATATGAGTTGGCATTACAAAATTGATGTAGGGATAGGATTTTCACATAAAAAGTTGACATGGGAACTGAGGATGAAATGCAGTATATGAATCCGGAAAAAGTTTAGTGAAATAAATTAGCAATTGCTATAGAGAAAAAAAATAAATAAAAGGTACAACGCATTTCCCAAGCAGCATCAAGAGATGCAAAACGACAAGTGACAACTACATAGGAATTCTAGGTTAGAAGCCGAGAATCTTAGGCCAATCCTCATCCCCAAAAAATGGTACTATTCGGCTGTTCTTCCGATTATTAATATAAACTAATTGTTGTCGTGCACCAACGTGCAAAGCCGCCGTAGATTTTATTTTTTCATTATATAAATATTTATTAAATTTATAAAAAAAATAATAAAAAAAATAAAAATCTAAATAAAAAAAATAAAAAACTATGATGTAAAAATAAATTGATGATTATCTGTGAGATAAAAAAATAAAAAGAAAAAACTATATTAAAAAAAGACGAAGGACAAAAATCAAATAAAAAATTAGATTAAAAAAAAAAGGATCTGAATAAACAAATAGGACCAAGAAAAGAGAAAAAAATCTATGTCTAAAAAATGAATGATTTAAAAGAAAAAATTAGATAAAAAATAAAAAGAGTAAATATTTGAATAAAAAAAATAAAAAATAATGATTTAAAAATAAAAAAACGATTATCCGTGAGACAAAAAAAAATAAAAGACGAAAAAATTATATCACAAAAAATCGAAAGATTTAAGAGAAAAAAAGTTGAATTAAAAAATAAAAAGAGTAAAAAATTGAACGGAAAAAAATAAAAAACTATACTCTAAAAATAAATGGACGATCATCCATGGGATTAAGAAAATAAAAGAGAAAAAATTTATGTTCCAAAAGATGAAAGATTTAAATGAAAAAAATAGATAAAAAAAAGGAAAGGAATTGAATGAAAAAAAAACGAAACATGGTATAAAAAAGAGAAAGAATATAAGAAAAAAAAAAGGTAAAAAAAAAAAAACATGAACTTAAATAAAACAAAAAAAAAAGTGTGATTTCAAAAAAAATCAACGATCTAAACAAAAAGGGGGGGGGGGTGAAAAGATATAAAAACTTGAATAAAAAAAAGAAAGTGAGCCCTCAAAATATGGGACGGCTATCAAGAGACCTCTGAAAAGAAAATAACCCTAAGCGCCTTTGGCGCTTTATATATACGGGAATTTTAGTGGTTCAAAGATGCCACTGGGTTTGGCACGTGAGGTTTAGAATTGAAGAGGGTATTTTGGAATTTGGAAGATAGGAATGCAAAAGATGGATACAAAAAAGTAAAACGAATTTTCAAGTTTTCCAACATTTTCTCTTTTGACCTTAAGACCATGTTTGTATTACTCGATCTAATGAGAAAAAGGACTATAAAATGGAGATTATATTTGGTTGAATCAATGCTTCCATGCCTTCGTTACTTGTAGACAAGGAGGCTTTTGGTCCCCCATGTGCCAATTGCCTTTCTAGTCTAACGAGATATAACTAAAGTCAAGGATTTTTATTTTTGATAGTCTAACAGGCCGAAGACGAGAAATATAAGATTAGTAATTCTTGTTTGGATAAGGATCATTTTTTATTGAGTAATCCATATATACCCTTTTTTTATGACGTCATAATTAATTTAAATCGATTATATATTAAATTATTTTTACAAAAAAAATACTATATTTTAATTACACGAACTCATACTTTAATCATGCCTACTTATATTTTTACTACAAAATCAGTTTGATCCTAATTTTATTCTTATATTTCAAACTTCAGACACATGTTTAGTTGACAAGTACTAGAAACCAAAATACCGAGTAATTAATAAATATAACATTCATCACCAAATTAAAATAAATAAAAGTAGAAGTTATTTTATGTGGCATGACACATTTTATCTATGTTCATGCGAGATTCAAATCCTTCTGTCATGAAATTCAAGTAATAATGTTCGGTTTGAAAATCCAAAATACAAAATTATGAAAACTCCAAATATTTCTTGCAATTGTTTGTCTTGGGCAACCCTCTATTTTGTATCTAATAGAGTTTATGTACAAAAATCTAAATAGGAATTACAATACAATTTATAGGAAGAAATTTGATATTTTTTCTATCTTTTAAAAATAAGCCAACCCCCCCTCCCAAATTGATTAGGTTGTTGACCTTGTAATGAAACAAAATGCAATTTCTTTTAAGTTCTTGAAAATAAAATGTATAAAACAACACCCCTAATTTTTTTAATTTTGATAAACTAATTCTCGGAATTCGACCCAAAAAGAGCACATGCCCACAAAAAAAAATAATAATAATAATAAAACACCCAAATCCAAAGTCACAATCTAAAATCCTCGTAGTTTTTTCTGATTTTTCATATTCCACAAAATCTTGGATTCAGAATTCCAAAATCCGTAATAGTTTATTCGGAATTCCTCGGATCCGAGCAATATATTCTCGTCCATAAATAACTGCAGTCTGAACTCGACATCTGTCATCGAGCCAGACACGCCACGTTTCGCGGTCAACGGAAATTTGCGAAATTACCAAAATACGCATCGAGTCGTGGTCATGTGGGGTCGGCATTGGATTATCTTTGCTTAATGACCCAAGTTACGAGAATGATTAGCCTAGTTAATCACACCATTATCCAAGTACTTATCCACATAACGAAAACCAAAATAGGCTTCCCTTCCAAAGAGTCCAGGGCTTTTGTGGCGGTTCTTCGGTTCAAGCATTCGAAATCATCTCTTCTTTCCGAGAGATGGGCTTGCAGGTCGACTCTCTCTCTCTCTCTCTCTCTCTCCCCCCTCCACTGTAGTTTGGTAGTTTAGTTGTGGGATACGATGAGTATTTGATTTGTTTTGTAACCCAATTCTTATTACTGCCGTTTTCGTATTTTCTTGCCAATTGATTGATGTGATTCTTGGTGGGTATTGTTTTGATTTTGATGTTTTTGCTTCTAACCCCGAAAAGGCAACAGTTATTTTCTTTTTCTTTTTTGGATTGTCAGTTGATTTGAAATTTTTTGTCTATCTCCTCAAATGGTGAAATTTGTGATATGGGCGTCACATCAAATTCTAAAAAATTGCCTTGAATTTAAAACCTTAAGATCCTATAATGATGATGCATATGAACTAAAAGAGATTCGTTAACTACTGAAATGGTTCTTTGAAGTTCTTACATTGTATTGGTGGTTTCTGATGTTTTTGATTCTTGTGCTAAGGAAGGCATATAATGGATAATGAAGAACGAGAATAATGATGTTTTGACGACTTATTATACATTATAGAACATCTAGGGTAATAAGTTTGTCTTGTGTTAAGGAGGAAATGGAAGTTAGATGAATTCAATTAATTGAAGTACTTTCCTCCCGTGGAAAATCTGTTTTTGGTTCATCTTGCAGAGATAAGGCCTGTCATTTTGAATCAAAAAGAGTTTGCTCCCTTTGGTGCTGCTTTGGTAGATCTCTTGTTTTGTAGAGGTTGACTTCAATGTCGAAATTTATTGGGATAAGACTGCTTCGCACCATTTATTGAAAATTTTTATGATGCTTCTATGTGTTTATTATTTTTAAGTTGAGAAACGACATAGAGGACTTAGGAGGAAGGGTCGAAGAGGATTTGCCAAATGGTGCTGTCTTTGTGGTTGGGTGGCCATGACAAACAATCATGCTAGGTCTTTTTTTTTTTTGGTTATATATATTTATATAAATGTTATGTAAGGCGGCATGTTTCTATTGTCTTAATTGTGGTCTCATCCCTGTAATGCAATGCTCGAACACTTTTAACTTGCAGGAGGATTTCGAGGAATATGCTGAGAAGGCTAAGTCGTTGCCTCCAACCACAAAGGATGCTGTTAAACTCATACTTTATGGGCTCTACAAACAAGTGATGATTGGAGATGTTAACACAAGTAAATAGCAACTAAAATTTTGTTTCTACTATTTCATTTTGTATACGTTTTTGTTCAGTCTTTAATTCATTGTACAACTATGGTGCAGCTAGGCCGGGAATTTTCAGCCCAAAAGAAAAAGCAAAGTGGGATGCTTGGAAAGCTGTAGAAGGTGTGGGGTCAATACCTTTTTGATAACATAATGCAGTTTTCAAGTCTTGGTGCATGCTGTTTATGTATATTAGTGCTTGATGAACTTCTTCCAGGGAAGACCAAGGATGAGGCAATGACTGATTACATTGCAAAAGTGAAGCAATTGCAGGAGGCGGCCTCTGCTTAAATGGTCAGTGTGTGTTTTAAGTTTTTGGATGTTTTGGCGATGTTTATTTCTATGTTTATTTTGATTTAATATATTGATACCATTATTGTTGTAAGATCTCATTGTTATACAAGCATGTAAATAGGTTGAGACTTTCAAATGCTATGCAGTATCAATAAAATTTGGAGCTACTACTTTCTTGAATATATGAATGGCTCAGTAGGTTCTTTTGTACTTGGGGGATTTATTTTATTTTATTTTTGGAGGAGATACTAAACCCTTATAATACAAAGAAAGAGGACAATTTATAAGGAGAGGATTTATTCAAAGAAGAGATATTATAACAGTGAAAATAACAATGATATTATCTTATCCGGATTTATTCAAAGGAGAGGATATCCTCCAAAAAAAAAGAGAGAAAGAACAGTGAAAGTAACAAAAAGAAAAGGCAACTACGCTAGTACATCGTACTTTTCAATCTCCATGATATTATCTTATCCGGATAGTTTGTAAACCCCTTTAGTGTAGAACCATAGCAATGCCAAGAAGAGGATTTATTCAAAGAAGAGATGTTGGCACTAGTTTCTCCATAAAAAATTCTTGCACTCCTTTCAAGCTAAAGGCATCATAAAGTTGCCATTGCTGCATATATCACAAGGTCTACAAATTTCCTTGGAAAAAGGTGTTGAATGCTTTGCGGGCAAACCTAATTCTCAGTAAATAGTAGTAGAGAGCTTATTCTAGATGCGGATAGGAATAGGTGATACGTTGATTCCTTGCTTCTTGTCCACATAAAACATATATTTGGATTGAGAGCTCTATAGGCCTTGTTACTCGCAGTGCATAATTAATTTCATTCTTGTTAAAAGCCTTGAACCAAATAAAATCCCTAATACTTGAAGGATCTTTTGCCTTTGAGATGAAATTAGCCAACAAAAAAGAAGAGCCTCTTGGATTTAAATAAATTGATAGAATGAAGATTAATGGGAAAAGAAAAACCTGAATCACAAATGATTAGAAACCTCTTATTTGGAAAAAAAGAAGATGGAGTTCAAGAGGGAAATTAAAGAGGAAAGCTCCTGTACCTCACTGTTGTTGCGATCTTCAGTAAAGTGGAAATTCTAGATAGACCATTTCAGCATCACTATGGTAAAACAATGGCATAATAAAGTGGGATAAAGAGTAAAATTGTGAACCTGTAGCATATAGTTCAGGAGAGGTACACTTACTAGATTTCAGGAGCTGACATATTCTATTTCAGGTAAGCAGTATGGCTATCAACTAAGTGAAACTCTTGGGAGAGGTTGATCTTGGACTATTTAAAGCCAATTGGAATATAAAGAACATCAATATTTTCAAAAATGAAACAAACTAGCAAAAGCGATGCAAAATAGAATGGAAGAATGAAGTCTAAAAGCACTTCTGATGGTTCATAATGGCATAGCTTGTCCAAATATTAATAGTCATTTTTCTTTAGTTCAAATGAAAAAGTCTCGTTTGAGTAATGTCTGGAGATCTTCAATCCGAGTTTCTTCCATATGTTATTCTCTTGCTTTTTTGTAACCCAACACAATGACGTCTCGTTTGAGTACCCCTGTGTCATCCTCAGGAAGGAGCAATTGAATTGCATCGACGTTCTCAGACCAAATCTTTTTGATCTGAGCTACTGTTTTGTTTGATGTCACCAGCGTCTCCTCACAAAATAACTCCACCTGCACAGAAATTTTAATTGCTCTTTTCAGAGTAGTACCTGAGTGGTATTTAAACCCCTGCTATGTCTACAATGAAATCAGTCAATCATTTTTTTTCCTTTGTGCTATTATAAACCTTGTCCGATGGTTGCCCTTTGTTAAAAATTCAACCTTTTGGTAAATACTGGTGGCCATTGGTACAGTCATGAGTCCTGTGCATGAGTTTGTTCTATGCCTAGTCATAATTCTCCTTTCTTTCTCCCCCACCCTAATTTTAAAAGGCTGATGCCCTCACGCTAACTTGACCAGGGAGAGTTGGGAGGATTTGATGCTGGAGATTGAGGGCACAATTAGGGGTTCACTTATTGTGAACCAGTCAGCACGTTTAGTGCTGCATCGGTCATGGGTAATGTTTCGAAACATGTCTCCTAATTTTCTAGGGGTCTCCTATATATATTATCTAGTCTTTTAGTAAGACTATAAACTGAACTGTGCCATTGCCCCCACTGCCATCATGAATACATGCTTTTGTAGGACTTGGGAGGTGAAGATAATTTAATGCAATGCATTTTTCTTTTGCCTCTCTTTTATCAATAAACCATATGTAAATGCAGCAAAAATGGGTAGGAGAAAAAAGAAACTTTGTCTAAAACTACCATAATATTGACTGCACTTGTTTGCATTTTTCTAACTCCAGTGCTTGTCCTATCTAATATATCCTTCTTTTCATCAAATCTACTATGAATATATTTGTTTTTTCACCAGTGATGTCCAAATCTACAATTACGTTGCCTTAACAAATTTGCAACTTAGATTTGTTAGTCCTAGTGGAAGTGTCACTACGGTGCACTAGTTCCAAGCTACAATGAAAATGAGCCCGACCTCTGATCATGGACGGCACTAGATGGGGGTTGGGAGAGGCCTTGGACACCCAAAAGTTTTTATAAACCTTTATTGGTAACGAAGAGTTATGTAAATATTTTATTAGCCCCGTCACAAATTAACTTGGACCTCTTTTCTCTCTTATTTCTATCTCTCTCATCCCTCTTTGTTCTAATTCCCAATGTGGGCTCCATTTGACCTCAGCCAAACAACTCTCTTTCTTATATATACCTCTCTTTCCTTCCTCTTTCTTGTACTTCTGATCTTTCGATGTGGGATTCTTTGTGGAATTTTCACCTCTCCCAAGTAGCACACACACACTCTCTCTCATGTAATTTCCAACATAGGATTATAGGGAGCATTTTCATCTTTCTTATTCTTGATTATGCAATTACAATTTCTTTTGGTTTTTTCATCTATGCATATTTGTAGATACTTGTGCAAGTATTCATTGTAATCAATTTGAGTGATCTTGGGTGGTTTATTTTGCTTATAATTTCACAGATCTCTCAAACCTATTATGTTCCACTTTTAAGAATGATGGTTGCCAAACAAGTATCATTTGAGGCCCCAAATGCTCAAACTGGCATTCCTAACTTAAAGTCTTGAATATGGTAGTAAAGCAATAGAAAGCACTACAATGGCACAATATAGATTTAATTCATACTTGAAAGAATGATTGATTTAGATTCCAGAGAAAAGTTTTTAAGTTTCTGGTAGAGAGTGAGAGAGATGAAAGATATTCTTTCCCACAAGCAGTATAGACTTTGTTGCATGCTTTGCAGAGTGCAGAGTGTATACTTAAGTTCAGGTTCTCTTTCAAATCCTTATATCTAGAAGTGCGTGGACAAAGAGAGAAAGGAAGAAGAAAGGGCAAGGGGAGAGAAGCAGGAAAAAATAAGGAAGAAGAAAAGATTCAAGGTTTAGGACTACTGATAAGTTTAGAAACTTCACAAGTGAATTATTTATGAGCTTTTTTTTGATAACTTATCTTAGTGACCGTTTGGTAGGTTTTTTTTTTTTTTTAATGAAGAAAAATAGAAAAAGTAACTTTAAAGGAGAAGCTCTTGAGAGGAGCTTTTTCTTCTCTCTCTCTCTCTCTCTTTTTTTTTTAATTTTTTTATACACCACTTTCCGGAACCATAATTTTTTTATTCCATTTGTATTCACACTTGAATGAAATTGATGGTGAGGACAAAAAAATTATACTTTATGTGTGTACCATTTATGATAATTTCATTAAAAATAGAGTTTATAAAAAATGTTTTGTCAAATATGTTATTTATAAAAAGGAGTATAAAAGGGCTTACCTGATGCACAAAATGCTCCCCACTTAGTATCAGGGTAGGGTGGGCGTATATATTCACAGCTTTTCTATTGCATTTTTGCAAAGAGATTGTTTCCACACCTTTTAAATTTATTTCAAAATAATTTAATTTTTGCTTCTCTTTAAAAGGAGAAGATAAGGAGAAAAAAGTTCTGCTAAACACGCTCTTAATTAGTTTTGAGAGATTTAATTTACTTATTATTTCTTTTTAAAAAGTATTCTATTAGTAGGTAGATGGATGTTTCAAATTCATGATAGGATTAGAATTCCTATAACCAAAAATAAATAGTTTTTGAAGATAAAAAGGGAGAGGGCCGGAAAATAGTAATAGTCACACTACCATAAATTCCTTTTTAGGTTTAGACATTGTTAGAGAGAACCAACTACTTGATATTGTAATATGAAGTTTTATGCATAGGTTTCCGGATCAGCGAATTTTAATTCTAAAAAACCAACTGACTAGGCCTACCTTTATACCATAAGGTGCTGAAAAAGCTTTGTACTGCATATTGTATACCACAATGTACCGCAATCCATGTAACTTTGATTTTATATTGTTAGTTTTGTTTTGTTGTTTTTTATAATCTCGTATATAATTCTTTTCACTAAATTTTTTGCCCTTCATTAATTAACTCTTTGACCTTTTGTTTTCTATTTTTCGATATGTTCAATATTTTTTCATCATAAATTTTTTATAATTTTTTTTTGGCCCCCACATCCTAAGTACAAATGCTAGTTCCGTCCCTCCGACAAAATGTAGAAGAAATACAACGATGACAATGTTACTAGATGACATGCATAATTGCAAAAACATATGATCTTCAGAATCCAGTTACTGCAGATATATTAAATGATTACCTTCGAATGATCCTGTAGGTTGAGCTCTTTTGCCAGATGCTTCTTGATGTATGATGCACGTTGTTTCTTGTCCCTGAAAAGAAATGCAGAGCACTCAACAACAAGAATGAGAAGACTTAAAAGGTTATCTTTGTTGTATCTTACAAGATGGACGCACATTTTCACTGTCAGCAAGTCGTATACAAGGAAGTTTAGTGAAGCTATTGAATTAGTCACTTGGCTCACCATGGTGAAATCAATAGAATAATATTGTTAGTGAATGCTGTGAATATGAATATATAAACAACAATAAAAAGGAAAGCAGGACAACCTCTATGCGTGGAAAATACTAAAGAAAACATAGGCATTGAAAGAATTGAAACTAGTGGGAAAGATCTGTTTGTGATCTTGTGTCATCCAGTAATGCTTGTAAATGAAAGTAAGAGCCTGTTTGACTAAATTTATTTTGAACAATTTATAATTTCATAAAGTTTATAAAATGTTTTTCAAACTTATAAGTCCCTATATCTTATTTTTAGGAAAAAAGTTATTAAAGTATTTTTGAGAAAAATTACTAAACAAATTTCATGAATTTATAAACTTTTGCACATCTTTTAAGATGTTTGAGTTTATAAACTTAGCCAAACACTCTCTAAGTTAAGCATCTACATGATAAATGTAATAATTAAGTTAAGCAGTTATTTCTTAGATATTTTCCTTGATAAACTTTATTTATTTGATTTATTTTTGTTTTTTTTTTTCCTTTCCCTTCTTGCAAGTGTTGCATGAAGCCTTCCATATATGCAACAGCAGTCGTCAATTAGTTTGGTTCTCTCTTACCAGTAATTATAGTTTTAGAGCTTCTATATAAGGACATTGATCTTTCCCTTAGATATAGATTCTAATATATTGGATACAAGGAAGGTTTATTTCTAATGTAGCATGCGCCTGCACACTCTAATTACTGTTCCTATAAAAAAATATTGTTTTAATGTTTCTTATGTACTCATAATGTGAAAAATAAAACCATAGTCTTTGTTAAAATTTCTAAAATAAAACTATTGATTGAGATAACGACTCTTAGGTGACAGTAGTAAAAAGATTGTGAGGCTGTACAGATATGGTATGTGAAGCGGTCAAGTGCAATTATTGAAATTTTTTAGGTGCTATCTACCAAGTTGATGAGAAGCTGTCTTCACCACACTTTTGGAATAAACTGTTGTCTGGGAGCATGGCTGGGTAGTGATTAAAAAAGGGGATGCTGCTTGACACCCAGCCTAAGTGGAAATACTTGGGAGAAATAGATCTAGGTGAAGCCCAATTATGAAAATTTTATAGGTGCCAATCTCCAAAGTTAGTTAGTAGCTATCTTGACAGTGATTTCTCAAATGAAAACATTATTTGAGACAACAGCTCATAAATACTGGTGGCAAAAAGAATATAGAGATTGCCATGCTCTTGAAGTGGTAATTGTAGAATTATGCCAAGCCAAACTAAGGAAATTTTATGGGTGTTAATTACCTAAGTTGGTAGGTAACACGGTGATCTTTGAAAATGAATGTGACGTTTGAGATAGCAGCTCTTAAGTCACGTAGTAAAAAAAAAGAAATAAAGCGGCTGTTTGTCACGACTGTTGAAGTGGCAAATGCTATGGAGATGTAGATCTATGCCAAAACGAATTATGGAAATTTTGTAGGTTCCGATATTTGAAGTTGGTTACTAGTAGACTAGTAGTAATTTCTAGATTGAAACTGTTGTTTGAGCAACCAACTCTTAGATGGCTGTAGTAAAAGGAAAGGGAAAAAAAGAGAGAGGAAAAAGAAGCTGCTTGTCATGGAAATCGAAGTTGCAAATACTAAGGAGAAAGTAGATCTATGTTAAGCCAAATTATGGACATTTCAAAGTTGCCAATCTCCAAAGTTCGTTAATTGCAGCTCTTAAGTGATAGTAGTAAGTTGAAGTGACAAATATCAAGAAGAAGTGGATGTATGTCAAATCACATATGGAAATTTTATGGATGCCAATCTCCAAAGCCGGTTAGTTGCAGTCTTTGGCAGTGATTTCTAAAGTGAAACCATTACTTGAGATAGAGTTTCTTAAGAGTACTAAAAAATATATATACTAAGAAAGAGGCTGCACATATTCAGGAGAGGTAGATTTATGCCAAGCCAAACTATGGAAATTTTATAGGTGCCAATCTTTGAAGTTAATTAGTAGCAATCTTGGGTGGTGATTTCTAAAATGAAATCTTTGCTTGAGACGGCGGCTCTTAAGTGGCAATAAAATAAAATAAACGGGCTGCTCGTTGTGGTAGTGGCAGTCAAAGTGACAAAATCTGAGGAGAAGTGGCCGAACTGTGGAAATTTATAGGTGCCAATTTATGAAGTTGGTTAATAATTGTCTTTGACATTGATAAATAAAATGAAAAACGTTGTCTGAGACAATGCTTCTTAAGTGACAATTGTAAAAGAATAAAAAATAAAGGGAAAATAAAGGGACTGGTTGTCATGGCAGTTGAAGTGACATATAAAGGAGAAAAAAACCAAACTATGAAAATTTTATGGGTGCCAAGCTCCAAGGTTGGTGGCAGTAATTTCTATGATGAGACCTCTGTTTGACTTTGAGACAGCAGTTTTTAAGTGGTGCTAGTTTGAAAAATGAATAAGGTCTTTTGAAGTGATTTCTAATATGAAACTATTGTTTGAGATAATGGTTCTCATGGCGGTAGTAAAATGTATAAGTATATTAATAAATAAATAGGCTAGTTGTTATAGCAGTTGAAGTAGCAAATGCTAGAGAGAAGTCGATCTATGCCAAGCTGAACTACAGAAATTTTAGAAATGCTTAGGTTTAAAGTTAATTAGTAGGTCTTTGACAGTGATCTCTAAAATGAAAAACTCTTGTATGAGAGCTCTTTAGTGGTATTAACCCAAAAAAAAAATGCCGCATATCATGGCAATAAGAGTTGGTGTGGCAAATACTAAGAATAAGCAAATTGAGGACAAGCAGAATTATGAAAATTTTTTCGGGCCCGATTTCTGATATTGGTTAGTATAATTTTTGAAATTGAACCAAAATTAAACCATGAGGTAGTGACTCTTCAGTGGCAGAAGTAAAAAAGGATCACAGGGGCTGTCATGACAATGACTATTAGGAAAATACAAAGGAGAAGTAGATTTTTGGCAAGTTGATATATGGAATTTTAGTAGGCGCCAATCTCAGAAGTTGGTTAGTGTGATATCTAAAATGTGACCGTTGTTTGAGATATTGTCTCTTAAGTGGTGGTGCTAAAAAAATTTAAAGTAAAGAGGCTGCTTGCTATGGCAGTTTAAGTTGCAAATACCAAGGACAAAGCGAAACCGTGGACATTCTTTAGGTGCCAATATCCAAAGTTGGTTAGTAGCTTTCTTTGGTATTGATTTCTAAAATGAAACTATTGTTTGAGACAACGGCTCTTAAATAGCAGTTGTAATAAATAAATAAATGTCAAATCATCGAAGTGGCAAATACCTGGAATAAGTTTATCTATGCCGGACAGAAATATGGACATTTTATGGGCGCCAATCTCCAAAGATGGTCAGTAGCTGTCTTTGGTTAGTGATTTTTAAAAGGAAACTGTTGCTTAAGATGGTTGCTTTTATGTGGCAGAAGTTATAAAAAAAAGGGGAAAATAGAGGTGGCTTGTCATGGTAGTTGAAGTGGCAAATGCTTAAGAGAAATAGATCTAAGCCAAGTTGAACTATGGAAATTTTATAGGTGCCAATCTCACAATGTTAGTAGGTCTTTGGCAGTGATTTGTGAAGTGAAACCATTGTTTGAGACACTGGCTATTGGATGGTATTGCGGTTATAAAAAAAAGTTGAAAACCCCAACAACAAGAACAACTTGAGTAGTCTATTGCGCATGGCAATTGAAGTGGCCAAATATTGAGGGAAATTTACATTATGCAGAACCCAATTATGAAAATTAGGTGCTGATCTCCCAAGTTGGTTGCCAGCAGTATTTGCCTGCGGTTTCCGGAATGAAATTGTTGTTTGAGAAATGTCCTTGAATGGATGGGGTGAAAGAGGGGAAAAAAAGGAAAAAAAAAAAAAAGAGGAGAATGCCAGATGTGGCAACTGAATTACCAAATGGCTTGCATAGTTTGTTATTTTCTTGGAAGAGATTTGCTGTCATAACCTAGGAGGTTGAGTTTCCTCGAAAGTAGTCCAATTTTAGTTCCCTTTTCCCTTGAGGGACTTTGCTTGAAAATGCTTGGAGTGTGATATTATTATATGATATGATGGTAGGAAACTCCACAGGATTGACCAAAACATATAACTATAGTTCACTTTTAGCCCTTCTGGGGAGTATAGATCATGTGAACAAATCAAACAGTATTAAGACAACCCTTAACATAACGTAAATACTAAATGCATGTCCATATACAAGTAGCAATATCTATAGTCAAATTTTAAAAAGCAAATCTATGCATAATGAATGAAACTTTATAGTATTATCATAAATGAGTCCTTCAATAGCGGGTACCTGTGATGAAAATGATCTGCTTCAGAGGAGACATTTTGTGTTAGGGTTGGAAAGAATAATGAACCCAGAGATCATTTGTTTTTGCATTGTCACTCATGTTTGGATTTGTGGCATAGGTTTCATATCTATGCCGAAAAGCGACCCTAGTAGTGTAAATGATTTGTCTTTTAGTGTATTTGGATACAAGAAATGTTAAGAAAATGTTACTCTTGCTGTAGATACACAGTCAAAAATTTTAAGAAACAAAACGCAAGTACAAGATTTAAGAATCTGGGATATACTAGTGCATGATTGAGGATCATGTGGTCATCAAATATTTTTTATAACTGAATATTTGGTCTATAGGGAAAGAATATAACAAACATGCCCAAAAAATGTATGAAAATTTCTGGCCTTTCTAGAACTTACGGAACAGTCAGGAAAGGATCCTCTAGCTTAGGGAGTAATGCTTGTTCCCTGCAAATATAGGAGAGAATTATCAGACCATATTTTCTTAGGCTCAAAACAATAGGAAGGATTGTGTGTGCATAACGGGTGTGTAGCTTACTCTGCAGGATAGGGTACTAGATGAAACTGAATAGGCTGTGGTGCAGGCTTCTGCTTCTTCGCCAGGCCGGAGGAGGACTCGCAATCTTCTTCTCTTATGCACTGCCTTTTCTTCGTTGCCTTTACGTTTTCTAGATTGTATGAAGAGAAGTCTATCCATATCTTATCAATTGGAATTTGTTCTGGGGTTCTGCAGGGCAGATGTCAAGCAAGAATATGAGAATCATAACAAGAAAAGCTATTTTAAAGATTTTTTTTTGGTGGAATATCATATATTTGCCCTTTTTTTTTTTCATCCCTTTGGGGACCTCTTTTAACTTTGGCTGAGGGGTTCGGTACTCTTTAACAAGATCAATTTTGCGACAGCCAATCTTTGAAAAAATTTATCTGGAGACTGGAGTTTTTATACTGACTGGCATCTCCTTGTCCTGATTCCTAATATATGTGCAAATTCATTGGTGCATGGAACTAAAGATTGACTGGAGTCAATGGGGTCAATGAAAACGAAGAAGATTGGTAGTTCTGACATTCCAAATTATATTTCTTTTTTCTTGGTGATGATACATAGGAGAGTTTCAAACTCGACATTTCTAACATTGTATCGTTAGAAATTGCATTAATGGGATTTTGAAGCAACAGGCCAAGGTTAGGTTAGTGTGCTTCCTCTATTTAGTGTAAATGATAAGTCTAACCTGAAATTTCTAAAACAAAATAATAATTTTCTAACAATTTTGATCCCCTAGTAAGAACAAAATTGTGATTGTCATTTCCTTTATGAAAAAGTAAGAGAAAAAAATGACTAATTAGCATTTGTAACTGATTTCCTTGGGTATATTATGGGGAAGTTTTCATATAGTAAATGAATTTGCTAGAAATCATAAAATAAAAATATGTTGGAAAATGAGAGTGAGAGATTCTTGAATTCAAGAGTTCTAGACATTAGCCTCCCCTGTCCTATGATGGATTTGTAGAGATGGATTTTAGAGAGTTTATGAGATCATTGAATGAGAGAGGGAGTTAAAAATTTGATTATCTTTTTATAAATAGAGTTTGAAAAGTTGAATATTTTCGATAGAGAATTAAACAATCGAATGAGAGAAAGAAAGAACTTAAAAAAAAATTAAATATTTTTGGAGAAAGGAAGACAGAGAAAGAGAAATTGAAAAGTCCAATTATTTCGAATGAAGAGAAATTGCTGTTCTTTTTTGTAGAGAGAGAGAGAGAGAGGGATATAAGAACAACCAGTTTCTCATATGTGCAATTAAATTTTTTAGAACATTGAATACTCAAATGAGAGAATTGAATTTAGTCGACTCTCCTCCCCAAATCAAAATCCAAGCCCATGTTCCCAAATGACACATTATAATGGACTGACCAAAAAAAAAAAAAAAGAATTAATTGACAAATATACAGTCAGAAAAAAGGAGAAATATAATTAAATTCATCAACTCTCATGCTGATTGATTGAGATCTTTTTTTAATTTACATGAGATGAATAAAATAAAAATCAAAGTGGGAAGTCTCAATCAAAGTTAAATCACTTCAATAATCAAAATATGTAATTCAATCATTTCTATGGTACCTGCTCTTAGACTCGGAAGATCCTTGCTCAGAACTTTTCTTGTCCATGAGAGAGAGAGAAAGAGAGAGAGAGAAAGAGAGAGAGAGAGAGAGAGAGAGAGTGCAGGTGCCTAGGAATATCAATGTGAAGCCATGTGAGGGAACTCTCAAACTATTATCATTTTACATTCCCTCTTGTATTGCTCGGCTTAAATGAGAAACTAATCCTGTGACTAAGTTCAATGACAAGAATATTTTGCACAGTAATACCTTTTTACTCGTGGCAACGGAATGGCAGCTAAATTGGTTTCCTCGGCTCGACAAATTGGGACGTTGTAGTTAGAAAATTAGAGAACACATGATAGGTTGTTGATTCTGGGCTTTTTCTTTTTTTTGTTACACGTGTCACTCGTTTATTGGATCATTAAGGTTTGCCCCCTTAAAAAAGAGCATAAATTTTGGAGATTCCAAGGATTTTGCGAAAGATGGTGCAAATGGGGGGGGGGGGGTTGGTATCTCGTATATCAAATCATCAGCTTCTAATTATTTGGTGTGATTATGTCTAAAATTGGTGATTAATGATTTAATATTGATGATAAGGAAAACATGGGATGTACCATTTTTTGGTTGGCTTATATGGAGAAAATATTCACTCATTCCTTAATATCTTCATGTTTTATTAGGCAAATTAAAATCAAATTCTTACTGTTCAAATCCCATATGACACAATAAGTGGCTTATCATAATATTCACATTCAACCCCTTTTTTGTAATTAATAAAAAATCCATTGCGTGTTTAACAATATTAATTCAATTTCGGTGTGGCCCATAATTATAATGCATATTATATAAGATAAAACAATATTGTTTTTATCAATGTGCTATGGATTTAGTTGCGGTGTACGAAATTTATTTAATGAAAATCTCAATTTTGAGTTTTAGGAATGAAAAAATAGGTATGTAGAGAGTCAATCTTTAAATTGGGTCCCATAATACTCAAACTGAATTAGTCAAATAATTGAATTTTGGATCGATTAAACAAAAAAAAAAAGAAAAAAAAATTATTTCTTAAAAGTTTATGATTGAAAAAGTATTACATAACACTTTCAGAATCATTAACGAAAGTACTCATATTATATCAGTGCAATTTACTCATGTCCATGATCTTTAATTCCTATATTTCATTTTCTTAAATAATTTTTTCTTTTTTACCTAATGCTAATTTTGTATCCCCTAGATTTATCATATTATTATCCTAAGATACTGCTAAAAGACTGCCATTTACTGAAAGGGATTTAATTTCATATCTTTTTTTTGTAGGTTAAATAAGAAAGTAGGTTGATATGTATGGTTGATCCCTTTCTCCCAAGTTTTAAGCAAGTGTTTCATATGTTGGTGTTAGGTTTTATGTAAAGGATACGTACAAGAAATGGGCAGGTTTCTCTTGCGGGGCAGGACTTCAAAATTTCATCCTTCAGATGATGGATGAAGAGCTGGGGGCTTAAATTTAGAACTCCCCATTTTGTATAGGGCAACTATGTAGAACATTGCGACTCAAACCGTTTGATATTTATCCCATCCTAATCCTGTGCAAACCTCTTTAGTGTAGCACCGTAACAATGCCAAGAACCAATCTCGTGTGTATGTGTAGCGGTCGGATGTTAAATTCTCTTCATCTTATATCTTGAGTTTGAATCATGAGAATAGAAAAACATGAATTAAGAGAATCAATCCCATAATAAGCCTTTTAGTATTCAATCAGATTAGTCGGGTGAAATTCAAATAACGGTGGTGACAAGTAATCTAGTTTAAAAAAAAAATGCCAAGAAAGGATTTATTCAGAGAGATGTTGAGACTAGCTTCTTCCTAAAAATTCTTGCACTTCTCTCAAGCCAAAGGCAACATAAGTTGCCATACTGCATATTTCACAAGGACTACAAATTTCCTTGGAAAAAAAATATTGAGCGCTTTGTGGGCAAACCTAATTTTCACTTTGGATAGAGGGCAAAACTGGCCTTGTCACTCACGATATATTAGTGTCATCCTCGTTAATACCTGGAACCAAGTAAAAGCCTCTAATCTTTGAAGGATCTTTTGCCTCTGAGAAAAGGTTAGCCAACGCAAAAGAAGAGGCATTTTCATTTAAATAAGATGATAGAACATTGATTAATAGGAAAAAAAAAAAACCTGAATTATAAATGACCCACATCCTCTTATTTGGCTAAAAAAAGAAGATGGAGTTCAAGAGTGAAATTAAATAGGAAAATTTCCCTACCTTGTGGTTATGTGCTTTTGCTTGTGATATAGTGGTGATTTGTATTTTTCAGATTTGAAGAACTCAGGTTTATATCAGAGAATAGTCTAGAGGAGAGAAAACACGAAGTCTGATTTTATTTTCTTTTGATAGAAGCGAATAGTATAATATTTAATGAAATTAGATTTGAACTTTATTAAAAATTGAATATATTTATATAGAAGACATTAGAAAGTAGAAATCAGCTGAAATACCTCGATTTCTGAGACTCGAAATCGAATCCGAATATGCTTCACAAAGTAGATTGGGGTCCCATAATTGTGGGTCGGGCAACAACCTCTCTCGTGCATTCTCATCAGCATTGCCAAAACCGAACAAGCTCCCCAAGTAGAGAAGATTCAGGAGATCCAAGATGATGTCCTTCCGGCGCTGAATGGTGGTGTTGATTTCCTTGGTGACGGCGACAGAAAGAGAAGAGCGAAGCGAAACTTCTCGAGTTCGTCGAATAGGGTTAAAACGGAAGGCTTGGAGAGATGGGGAGAGAAGAAAGATTAAAGTTAGAGAAATTGGGGAGCGAGTGCCTTCGCTTCTTTATTGCGCAGAGATGAGAGGGAGAGACGATGAATAGTTCTCTTTCCTTCTTTTTAAATATGCAGAGAGAGAGAGAGAGAGAGAGCGAGATTTTAGAAATAAAGGTTTTTTTATTGTTATTTTTATTATTTAAAATTTAACAAAACATAAACGGAAAGATTAAAATTATATATATATATATATATATATTTTTTTTTTCATAAATGAGAAAAGATATTCAATTAAAAAAAAAAAGAAATCTATTTATATTTTTTCATTAAATTTTAAAGTAAAATTATACTTTTTCAAAAATATAAAATCAGAAACTCATAAAATAGGAAAGAGAAAATTAATGCCGTATAGCTTTAGATCGGTGCAACTCATTGCCAGTGAGTCCTGGCTGCCAACATGCTCCTCAACTGGCTTATTCTTCACATGCCTATAGTTTTATATCAAATGAAGTGCTGCATGAACACCGAAATATCAACCATCGTAACATCACTTTCCCTTTGCTTAGAAGCAGCGGCAGCAGCCCGACCGGAGTTCCTGAGTGTCTAAATTACATGTCAGTTAATAGGAAATGCAGGTTTTCCTAAGTAATTAATAGGAGATTTTAATCCCACATACAAAATTTGCTCACTGTGCTCAGCGAAAGGCTTTGTTTGTTTGCTGAAAAAATATTTAAAAGGAAATAAATTCAGGAAAATAATATTTTTCAATGCCACCTTTGTTTCTGAAAGTATTACCTAGAGTTTTTTTTTTTAAAAAAAAAAAAAACAAAAAAAAAGAAAATTATTTCTTAGAATTTTATGATTGTCGTTTTCCCTGATTATGAAGTGCAAACAAAAGAAAAGACTAATTAGCAAATATCACTCATTTCATTTGCAAAATATTATTGTAAAATTTTTCATCTAGTTAAAAAATTTGCGAGAAATCAAGAAAAAAAAAATACATTTGTTGGAAATGGGAGTGAGATATTCTTGAATCGAAGAATTCTATGCATGAAACTCATGTCCTATAATGGATTTGTTCGTGGAACATCATAGAGACCATATATACCAAGGAGAGTTTATAAAATAATTGAATGAGAAAGGGAGTTAGTACAATAATATATATAATTTTTTACAATATGCATACCGAAATGTAGATCTAACAAACGTTGAAATGTTGAAAATAATTTTATTTATATTGTAAGGATTATAATTTAATTGTGTAATTTGTACAATTCAAATGTTGAAAATAATTAAAATTAGAATTTCAAATCATACTTCTTCAAAAATTATTTAAAATAGTCTAATTTTAACATCTTGAATTTGAGAATCTAAATCCCTCCTAAAATAGAACTAAATTTTATTTATTATTTATATCACATTTCTTTGCCAGGGGAGACATATATCACACACACAAAAACTTTGTAAAATAAAAAAAAATCACAAGAGTGAGATGGACGTTTAACTCAATGTCTTGGCTGTGCTGTTAGTGTTACTGGTATGCCGTCCCTGTATTTCTAATCAGCGAAATTAGGTTTTGAGGCAGAAACTCTTTGGGTGCACAGTTGGATGCATATCAGATTGGTAGAATTTGTAGAATTCTTACTTTCATAGATTGAGTACTAGGGAGTTCTTTTATGCATGATTCTTTTAGTGGGTTGTGACCTATTTTGTGAACCATACATAGTCTTTGAAATCTATTGTCGTGTTTGCTTCATATGGCTCCATTTGAGCTATTTGTTGTTATGGCCCAGCCTGACAGATTTACTTATTTATCTTGGGGTCATGGACTATGAGAGAGAGTTTTTGGTACTAGCTAAACTGATAGAGATCTGCTACCACAATTGGCTTGATCAGTTTGACCTCTTTTCCCTCATTTGAACCTGGAGCTTGATGGGATTTGTGATTTTTGGGCTGGGCTCCCGCTCATCACTAGAACATTACATCTTTTTGTGGTTACTAGACCATGTCTAATTGCTAATTAGCAAGTTTGGGCTGAAAATTATTCTTGCAATCATGCCATCCTTGAAGCTAGCATGTTGCCTTTGATGAGAAACACTCAATCCTCAAAATAGCATGTTGCCTTTGAGGTGAAACCCTCAATCCTCATGACCTGTCCACATGATCGGAATTCTTCCTAGATTGTGATTATCTTAGCTTTTGTTCAAGTTCTCATAATGTTCGAATTTATCAACAGCTGGCAATGTGCTCCTTTGATCTATTTCATTGGCATACTTATCAAACTAGCATGTGCATTGTTGATGTTAGAAGTCATGACTGTTGGTGTTGAATCTCTTTTGGTATTGCTTTCCTTAGGGTTCTACCTGGGGAATCGTGGGCCATGAGCGGTTTTGTAAGATTGGTAATTCGTTTTTCTGTTTATCAGCTGAAGAAAATTGGAAAGACTTGCTTCTTTTTTGCATGGATGACATTTTGATCTAAAAATTATTTGAGACCTAGAGGAAAGTTGGACAGAAATGTAAATCATAATCATGAATACTTTGCTATTGTTTCTTCAAATGGCTGCTTGTTAAATCTGGTCCAAATTGCCTGCAAAAAAATGAAAGCAAACTGGCTTTTTACTTGTAGAAGCCTCTCTCTCTCTCTCTCTCTCTCTCTCTCTCTCTGTGAATTGTAGTGTTTTTCCTCTGCTCTGAAAGTGGTCGCATGTGGTGGCTGGATCACTTCTGTCTTTTCTGGCTGAAACAAAATCATATGTTGAATAATAAGAATGGATATCTCTTCTTTATTATTATTATTCTTGTTATTATTTAAAGGAGAAACATAATATGCCATGTGATTTTAATGGTTGCCATGAGTGAAATAGCTGCACGTAATCTTTTATTTTGTTATCTGTTTTGGCAATCATACATTACATGCTGACATTCTAGGACCCTTAAATATCTGTTGAAAAGTAATCTTTGTTTTTCCTATGACCCCTTTTTCCTAGGGCTGATGTTCAATCTGCTGACAGTGGATTTAGGTGCTAAATGAAGTTAATACGAACCTACATCCCATTACAGGTGCAAGGTTCAATCATAATCATATCTGAGCAGAAATTAGAGAGTTGAAAGAACGTAGTTACTGATCATATGATTAAGACATGGTTCATTCTGTTAATTGAGATGAGATCATGTACTCTGGAACTGAATATCTGCTCTTTCATGTTCACTATTACATCTTCTCAGAGTCAAAACCTTACGAGCATTATAATAGAAAAACTGTGCAATCATTGACTTTAATAGCATTTTGAAACGGCACAATTTCTAGGAGTGTTTGTCTCACCCGACTTTTTCAAAGCCAAGCAGAAGACTTGAGGAATTTGCCGGAGCACCACGTTTTTCTTTGTCCCCTATAGTTTTTTGTGCTTGATTACTTCATTTTCAATGTGGCCCCAAACTAAAACTTTTGCTCCGTTTGGTTAGATATCATTATCCTTGGGGTCTTCATGACTATCACGCTTAAGTAAAGTTTCTTGTTTGAGATCAGATTAATTTTTGTTTATGGGAATTTCCATTGAGTGAAGTAACTTATTGATGTCGCATTCTTTGACAGGGAGCTGGAAAGACAACAGTCATCCAACTAATAGTACTCCATGCATCCCATATTTGGAATCCCTTGCTTGTTAAATCGATTTTGCCTCGGTGTGATTCTTTTTTATAGTAGAAATGACAGATTTACGTGATTTGCTTTCTGTCCAGTCCCTCTGTACTTTAGGCATAATATTACGGTGTTTGGATACCATTGTCACAAAAGTATAGGAATGACCTATTTGAGCTTTTCCGGTTTAACTTGTCAAACTAGCTTAAGTTTTGTCGAAAAAATTTCCTGAAATAGGTTATTAATATGCCAATCTAAATGCAGATACATGCTTAGTACATAGTGATGGCTTGTTTGTGTCTTTCTGGTAGAACCTCAAGGCCTGCGAATAAAGACCAATTATTTTTCCAAAACTGAAATATGATTTTGTGCTTAACAACATCGATGTCTTTTGAGTTTCTTTCAAGATCGTTTCACGTGATATGGGATCAGGGTCGATAGGTGCTTGTGTAGCTACCTATCTTTTACGACGTTTATCATATTTTGCCGTCGTGACATTAATTTGATGCTGTAAATGATAAATTGTTTGACCACAATGATAGTCAATAATGCATGTGATCTGCCTTCTACATATTCATTATTCTCAATTTTGAAGGCCAGAATATCGGCAAAACTTGGAAGGGCTAACACGTCATTCATGTTACTTTGATACTGAAACATGACTTTGTGTTTAACAACATGGACGTCTTCTAGAGTTTCTATCAAGATTGTTTCATATGATATGGGATTAGGGTCGATAGGCGCTTGTATAGCTACCGATCTCTTACAACGTTTAACATATTTTGCTGATGTGGCATTAATTTGATGCTGTGAATGATGAATTGGTTGATCACAATGATGGTCAATAATGCACATGATCTGCCTTTTACAGATTCATTGTTCTCAAGCTTTTGAAGGTCGGAATATAAGGTGACAACTAGGAAGGGCTAACAGGGCATTCATGTTTGGGAACCATGTAAGGTGAATTTTGTTGGTTTCCATAGGACTCTATGACACTATAAATATTCCAAACGATGATCGTTTCATTGCTTCTATGATTTAGGTGCTTTTCAGATAATTTATCCCTTTTTTTCCGTCTCTACAGAGTTTATAATTTCCTGTTATTTTGTTTTGATCCTAAATTTGGTGCTCTCTCTCTCTCTCTCTCAAGTATAAAACTTGGCTTAAATGATTTGGAGATTAAAATGATCCGATGAACTATAAGTATTAGATGAAACGATGATTTTCTATCACAACTTTCTAATCCCCCCCCCCCTCTCGCTCTCTTGTGTGGGGGAGGGGGCCGGTGGGGGACGGGGAAGGGTTTGGCCCCCTTAAAAATGATGAGGATCCCCTATTATAAGTGAAGTTGGATGACCTAAATAAATCAGGAGTAAAATTGATCAAATTTTACTAAAAATTTATGGCAATATATTTTAATTAATTCTTATTTAAATTTGTTAGATTATGTTAATCATTTGATTAAAAATGGTAAATACAAATTTATGTATACTGTTATACAAAATTTGGTCTGTTTATTCAATGACTCATTAATAATATACATTTAAATGGATGCCTGAAACCATTTGGTGCGAACCGTTCTGATTCCATACACATTCCCGTATATAATATGATCCTACTCTCATACATATATTCAAAGGAGGAATTCACTTGGATGTGAGTCCGGAGATAAAGAAAGTGACCCCCCCAAACTGAGTGACATTGTTTAATTTTTTCTTTTTTTTTAACATGAGATTTGAATCCAGAACATAGGTTTAGAGGAGGAGGATTGTCACCGTTATACTGTTCACGAACAAATGAGTGACATTTTTGTTTCTTTTGTTGATGCAGATCAATGAAATGGAGGGGCAATAATTCACCGGATCTCCATGTCATAAAATCCTGGGTCTATCTTGTCTTGCCTACATGGGATGAGAATTATTTTGTGCGATTTTTTTACCCTTATATCTGCTTAACATGTAATAAATATTTACATATGCTAAAAATTACTCTATCCCTTCTCAAGTAGAATTATTATTATTAATTTAAGGTGGAAGGCAAATGTCTCTTGATAGTGGAACAATGGTCCCAGCCAAGGACTAAGCTCTCGTGGGATTCTTGTTTTAGGTTCTGGTCCCCAGCTCTTTGGGTTTTTTTCATCTTCTGTAAAAAAAAAAAAATGGTCCCTCCTAGCTTGGCCCATACATATCCAGCCATTCAATTCCAGGTCGATAGTCTCAAGGGACGATATTCCATCTCCTAAACTCTTGCATGATTATTTACACGTTTTCTCAACGTCAACCCTTGGTTCTATGCCATGATTGTCCGACACCTTGGACCATTTTTCATTCAAGATGTCTACCCCACATATGGGCCAAATTCGCCTCTCAAAAATTTGTATTGATTGACCCTTCGAGCACGGTCTCTGGGCCCGGATGCTACCAGTCCCCGGTGCGGACTAAGCTCCTTCCTGGCCGCTCATATGAGTGAGGGTGAATGGCAGAAAGGAGATTGTTTCAAGGAACAAGAGGCAGATGACGTCATGAACCCCGTTAAAAGGTTGGATGTAACTCCTCCGGGAATGAAAATGTAATTATTTTTATTATAATTATAGTTTAACGATATGTAACCGATTCACCTTTTTAATAATTTTAATTTGTTTGTAATTAACTGAGATGGATGTATTATATAACTCCAATGTTGATTAATTAAATTTTGTTTTACTAGAATTAATTTTGTAAATTTTAAAATGCTTAACAATCGGCATCGATAACCGCGGTTTCGTCGGGACTAGACATATAGACATATGGGTGGGTGTGGGACTAGACAAGTAATTCCCATTTCACATGACGTGTGACCGACTCCTATTAACATAAATTATTGTTTGCTCCATTACTAGCTCAGTCACGTGCTTTTTATAGGACTTTTAAAATAAAATTAAAAAAAAAAAACAATAATAATTTGTATTCCTGCCCTTTTCCATTTGGTCCTCATCCATCAGTCGGTGGCGCCTGGGCGTGACCTCTATTATTTTTTCACTACATTTGTCGTGTTGTCGTGATCGTTAATTTCATTTTTAAAATGGGCGGATTAAGAAATAATATAATGTTTAAAATTTTTATTGTTGACTAGCCTTTTAATTATAATAATCACTATCTTTTTGAAATAAATAATTAATATTCAATAATTATATTGATTCGGACTAAATTTGATTCGAGATAAATTCAAATCTGAAAAGATAGATTCAAATATGAAGAGACAACTTTTTTATTTTTAATTTTTTTATATATAAAACTTAAATTTAAAATTTTATTAAAAAGATACGAATATTCAATTATTGGATCAACTATATGTTAGTATAACTGATCACTTGGTATAACTGATATCACTGTAATACAAGGGAGGGAGAGCAGGAATAAATTAGTTCGAGGTGTATAAAACTATATTTATGAGATCTAATTAGAACTAACCTTTCCTCCTTTTGTTTTTTTTTTTTTTTTTTTTTTGCTCTTTCTAAATAGTAGTTATTAATAAAACATTTGTACAATCTACCACAAGGCTACATTCAGAGGAATAATATAGATTTTTTTTTATTTCGATTAATAGACTATTAATATTAAACATCTCGTATAAAATAATAAAATAAAATAAATACATTTGCATACTCATTTGTGTGTATGTTTGCAAGCTATTTATAGATAGCTTTAATGCACCCACCAAATGTGGACCAAATGTAGGCAGGCTCAACCCCAGACGGACGTTTCTCGAGTTTCAACTTTTTCCACGCATTCCCCTATAAGAGCACTTCCACCCCTAGAAGTAAGGTCCCGATTTTCTATTCACACACACTCTCTCTCTCCTCTCTCGCAAATAAATTACCTCATATACATAGGCATACGCATCAAGAAGTGAGAGAGAGAGAGAGAGAGAGATGGGAAGGCGGCCATGTTGTGCAAAAGAGGGTCTTAATAAAGGAGCATGGTCTGCTAGAGAAGATAAAATGCTATCTAGCTATATTAAGATTCATGGAGAAGGCAAATGGAGAGACCTTCCTCAAAAAGCAGGTAAATATTAGGGTTCAACAGCTCTTGAAATACCTTGAACACATTACATCACATGTATATATATGAGATATAAAACCATGCATATTTATAAATGTTTTCTCTTTTTTTTGGTAAAATATTTATAAATGTTTTCAATAACATTTTGCTTAAAGGGTTGAAACGATGCGGGAAGAGTTGCAGACTGCGATGGATGAACTATTTAAGGCCAGATATTAAGAGAGGCAACATTTCTGTTGATGAAGAAGAGCTCATTATTAAGCTCCACAAGCTCCTTGGTAACAGGTGCTTTTTCGTTTTTTTTCCTGTTTTCCTCTTATAATTTTTTTTTTTATACCAAAATTTAAATCCGGAATAACTAAGTTGGAGAAGGGAGGTTTGTACCACTAAACTGTCCCCTTAGAGATATTTTCCTCTTATATTCTGTTTTCTCTTTCTATCTATATCTATTTATTTATTGACATGTGATTAATAAACATAGTCTAAAGTGAAAGTTAGTTGAACAAATGTTGTATATATATATTGTATGTAATATGTATGTGTGTATGTATATGTATATTTCGTAGAATTTTTAGTATAGAGAACACAGGAAGGCAATCGTGAATAGTTTAATTAACTTGGTGTCATTGCATGAAACTTTAGAGCTGAATCCTATTGGAGCAAGAAAACTAAAGCAAGTGGAGCCACTCATATACAAGAGCGCTCTTAAATCAAAGATGGGAACAAAAATGTTAAGGAAACAAAAATGGCATATGTTTCCATGGGTAACAAAAGGACTATTTTTTTTTTTATTTAAGTTATCGATATTCGGTAATCATGTTGAGTTTGATTAAATTATTATTATTTTATTCAGATATTTAAATTTTCATTTATGTTGTTATTTTAAAAGTGCAAAAAATAAAATTTCCACATTAAGGATATTATAGAAAACATAATATGATTTAGTTGGATTTAACATGTTGAGATACCTGTGGTTAAAAAGAAAGAAAGATAGAAAGCACAACGTGGAGACATCTTGAATTAGCCTAAGATCGAGTTCTTTTTGTTACTGGTGATAGATTTGTCATTGCGAAGAGAAAATTTTTAAAACTTTTATTGCATTGAACTGCAGGTGGTCATTAATTGCAGGAAGGTTACCGGAGCGAACAGACAATGAAATAAAAAATTATTGGAACACAAATTTAAGCAAGAAAGTACAAGCTGCTCAAGAAGGTCACAGTATTACTAAGCATAATAAACTTAATTTGGAAATGAATTCTGCAGTGGCAAATGCAAACGAAGAGCAAAAAATGAAGTCACCCTTCATCGTCCGTCCAAAACCAGTCAAGTGCACACAAGTTGAAGTCTCAGAAGAGCTAAAAAATGACCTAGTTTTGCCGCAGAATAATAGCGAAAGAGGGTCATGTTCATCTTCTGCCCATGAACAAATGATGGACTTTGACATTAGCGATCTTCTAGTATCAGACATTATGGATTCTTCAGATTTCAACCATGCAAAAAACTTTAAGTTCGAAAACTATGATTTTGAGATCATAAATAATAATGGGGGTGATGTTTGTTTGTCTTCCAATAATACTCCGCCAAGTAGTGCAACGGATGATGCAACGGTTGATTGGAGTGATCATGAACTTCTTCAACTAAATGATGCTTTGGAGCTCAACATTTTAGAATCCTTTCTTGATTCTGAAGATTAAGTTCAGTATTGGAGCCATAGAGTAAATAATATTTTTGGTCTATGTTATTAATTCATTATTATTATTATTATTATTATTATTATTATTATTTTTAATGTCCCTAGAGTCTCCACACTTCCGTCCTCTCTCTTCGCGATTCGATATCGCTTGGTTCCATCTCCTTGCACCAAAAAAAAAATAATAATTTTTTTTGGGTCATGTTGGGCTCATACTTTTTCTTATTCGCCATATGGGCCGATTTTATGTTGGTTTGGGCTTCTTTCAGATTTTCAGCTGGGTGGATATAATTCCTTCCACAAGCATCACTCTAGAAATGTCCCAAGTCTACTTCTACGCATTCCAACGAGGGTTGCCAACACGTTGTGTAGGTAAGTGTTCCACCAAAAAAGAAAAAAAAAAACTACTTATTCAATAATTCGAACCAAAACATAGATGAGGAGAATGTATCCTCGCATGAAAATATACACTAAAAAGTTGTATCACTTGATGAGGACATAATTTCTCCTCTGAGCAAATTTTAATAGTGAGAGAGAGAGATTCCAATGCATTTATTTTACTCTCATTCAAATTCAAATCATTCATATCTCTCAATTTCTATTTTCACTAAAACCCACCAAACGAGTTGTAAAAGGCTGAAATCTTTTATTTTCTTTAGCTATTTCTTTGGGTTCAGTTGTTAATGTTTTCGGCTACAAATTTAACTCCGACAACTTCTTTCAATTTTAGAAAATTCTCAATTGAGAAAGAAAAATTATTTTTTAAAAAAATTATATAATATTCTTATAAAATTTTGTGGTTAGATTGAATTGTATTAGCTTGGCCTATAAAATTCTTTAGATGGATCTCTTAGATGAACAAAACGAGAAAATAATTGAGACACTTTCTATCCTGAGATTTTTCTGAGATAGCTCATGGGATGGTACAATAATCCCCCTCTTACCATATGGTCACTCCCTGACTTTTGTACTATTTTAGCTTTTCTAATTCTGCACGTGATTTTGCTTTGTCAATAATGGTACGAGCAAGGTGAGAGAACTAGCTATTTGTGTTGAGAGAGAGATCGAGAGAGAGAGAGACAGACAGACAGAGACAGAAATAGGATTCTGACTAGTGAGGGAGACTAGCTGTCGTATTTTTAAAGCAGAGAGGGAGAGATGAGAGAGTCCAGAAGCCACTGGCTTGGACCATTTTGGTTCACTTTCAATAGGTGCAACCCAATTTCTTCAATGAAAGAAGACACCACGTTAAAATAAAATATCCCCAACTTGTAGGAAGCTCTAAAAGGTGAGGGAGGAAAACTTACCTCGACAACCTCCATTTTTTAGTTGTAGTGAACATCGTCCCGAAAGTCTCTTTACCAATGTTTCTGTATTTGAAGAGTTAGAACAGAGAGCTTTGCACCCTCACAACCACTCTTGCATGGACAAATAAAAGAGCGGAAAGTTCATACGCCAGCTTCAACTTATAAGCTTCTCAATATATTCTTTCCATAAGATGGTTGATAGCTTATTATCTCATCAAATTTATTTGGTAATTATTTTTCTTAAAAGAGCTTATAATCTCTAAAATATATTTTTATATATACATATGTTTGTGGCTCATAACCAGTTTTTTTTTTTTTTTTTTTTTAAAGTAGTTTTATCTGACCTTTTTTTTCTATAAAGATTATTTTATTTTGACCTATAAAATAGACTAATTTAAATACTTTTTTTAATATCTCATTATTCTACATTTATTATTTTCATAAATCAAACTATCTGTTTACGCGATCAAAAACCTTATCATTTAAATAATCAGTTTTTTTTTAGTCATTTTAATATTGAGATTGTAAGCACTTATTATTACAAAACACAATAACAATATAACTTATAAATTGATAGAATATTTTATATATAATTGTATCTTGTTATAATAAAATACTTTAACTTATTTTAAAAATAAGATATACAAACTTATAAGGTTCAAAAAAAAAAAAAAACATGTTATTAGTGTTAAGAATCTATAAGTTATTCACGTCATGGGATAGCTCAAATTTGAATATTCATTATCTTAATACTAAGAAAGTTTGGAGTCACTTGAAAACAATTGCATTTTTTTTGTGATCGAGGAAAGAAACGAAATTTTCTTTTTTATATAGCGTGACAAACGTGAAATTTATGTATCCAATGTTGAAAACGACAAACCTTTTTTTAAAGCAAATGGACGTAAAGGTACATCGACTAATTTGTAAGTCTAATGCACTGGTATCGCTTTAAGAGGGTGGAATTTCTAACTGCTGCTATAAAGATCTCCACTTGTTTAATTATTCTCTTTGGGTGTCATTGTGACGATATTGACCTGTGGGATGTCTAGTTTAGGCCTTTATCTCCTACTATTTGGACAAGTCCTTATACAAACCCAAAAGATGCCAAGGAGGGTCATGAAAAGACTTTGGCAAATGATTCTATTACTCAGATTCCGACCCCATATTTCAAGGTTATGAATAGCGAGGCATATTCACTTGAGCTGATACCTTACTGGTTTCAAGTGTCATCTTTGGCTATATTTAGTTTTCAAATATTGAATGGTATTTATTTTGGCCCGGCATATATACACAAAAAAAGACACGAGAATTGGAAATCCTAGGATGAGCTTGTGCCCACAACCTGCGTACCAAGATCTCTTGGACAATGTGGCTTGTGGTTAGGCTTGGATTTATTGGTTGCGGACCATTGTGCAAATTCTCAACTGCCATAAATTCGTACGTTTGTTTCTGTGCATTAGCCGACTAGTTGCTTCCCCTTTTTCCTTTTTTTCTGGTCCTCACCATTTCTAAATTTCCTGTGCTAAGGCAAGAAAATATCTGTAACTAAACAGAAATAAATCAATTTTCTAAGGGATTGAGAGCTAGCTTAAAGATTCTAATAACATAAAAATGGAAAGAAAAAAAAAAGAAAGAAAATTGAAGACGTTTGGAGTTACTTAAGTTTAATTTGGCAATTGCTACTGAGAAAGAAAATGACTTCCATGAAAACTTTTTATTGAGCATTCTTTCGAAGTTATGGTTTCTCTATTGACGAGTGAGAGAAAGACATAGAATCCTAAGAACAGCAGTTTAAAATTTCAATGCTGAAATGGAGTCTACAAACCTATAGTTCATTATGAATTTTTTTTTTTTTTTTTTTTTTTTGGGTTAGTTGATGTCAATTAATTTCTTGACAATTTGGTGGGTCCAGTTATTTAGATTTTTCGCTGTATTATCTTATCAGTTCTTCAATTGAGCGGTGCCCTCTTTCCCTCTTCTTCTCCCTCTTTCTTCTGATAGCACGATGTAAAAATTTTATGAATGTAATTTTCTGGTCCCGAACTTGTTTGTCTGCTGGTTTAATATAGCTTTTAACAAATCTGTACGAGGAATCTATCCCTCCTCCCCTTCTCTTTTCCTCACTTTTTTGTCTTTGTTTACAAAGTTACAGAAACAAAGAAAGACAAAGAAAAGAGAGTTGAGAGAAGAGGAGGAAGAGAGAAAAGAGAGAAGAGAACGAGAAAACTCATAATTTCACTTACAATTGATATTATTTCAAAATTTCTCCTATAATCATAATATTTTATCATTTTTAAAAGATGTATACGTTATTGTCCCGAGAGAGCTTAGCCACATCAAATGATGAATCCCATTTTTTGTTACCGTTGCTACATGTTGGACGCGATTTCTGGGTCTAAAAATGTTGCCGACAGCGAAACATGGTCCTCCTCAATTATTTAATGTCGTACATCGCACGTGGCCTTAATTTAACTCCTTTGTATTACTTTAAGTAACTATTTTTTATTTTTTTTCTTATCATAAAAAATACTAATTTAATTAACCAATATAATAAATATATAATTTCATTAAATAAATTAAACAACTTGATTAATAGGCACATAAAATAAAATAGTTTTTAATAAACCAAACAATATAATTAATAAGATTGTATTATACTATGAAAAAAAAAAATATATACGTATCAACTGCAGAGACAAGGTGGGTCTGAACCGCGGCCGGAAGCAACTTTGAATTTTTATTTTTTTATTTTTTTCTTTTTTTAATAGTATCAGGGTTGAGTACATGGCTTACTAGCAAATTTTACTGTTTTGGCCTCACATGCCAAAAAAAAAAAATAATCTTTTTATCTTTTATTAAATGGTCCTATTCGGTTCTACACTAATTTATTTTTTTAAAATATTAGATTAAAATTTATATGGTCGTCTACATAGGTATTGCAATTTCTTAACAAATATATTTATTATATTTTGATTAACTCAAATAAACAGTTAATACAGAATTTGTCGAACATATTCATATAAATTGCAATGTTAATTTTTTTTTTTTAAAAAAAAAACGCTCATTTTCTCTTCCTTTCTCCTAAAAACAAGGTATTCCGGGTTTTCTTTATTTTTTCTTTTATTACTTTTTATTTTTTTTAAAATAATATTGATGACTAAGAAATTTTTAAATAATTGTATGGAATCTCGAGAAGAGAGGAGTTGTGGTGGCCCCCTCGGACCCCAAGATCCCATCATTCTTGCAAATGTACAACCAGGTGGCTCCCTCGGACCACAAGATTCCATTATTCTTAAAGCGTTAATTTATAACAGTAAGGATACTTACTGCCAACAAATTAAGAGTTTTCATATCTACTTCATGGGTCGGGATCAAGAAGGGGGAGTATAAGAATATTCCTCCGTTACCAATGGACTACGCCTATTAGGAGAAATGCTTCAAAGCAAAGGACAAAGGTAGGTGAAGGTCACGTTGTCCATTTGAAGGACAGATGAAGCAAGTTAATCTTTGCAAAATTCTTCTTCTACATTTTTATTTTTATTTTTTTTTGTTGGTCTCTATTGTTATTAAAATAAGGAATTAGTTTTGCCTAATTATTTAGGGAATTCCCTTCAAATTATAATTTTCAAAGAGATTTTCTTTGTAAAATAATAAAGTCTTATCATATTAATAGGAGGTTATTTATAATCTCCTTTTTCAAAGAAAATCAAATTCAGTTTAATTCTTACGTTTAACAAGATATTATAATAATAATAATAATAATATAGCAATTGATTTTATGAGTTAATATAATAACTTTATTTTTCGTAAATATCTATCTGACTTTGCAATTATGTTTCATTAGGATGAATTTGTATTACGACTTTCATCGTGAAAATATCAAGGGATCAAATATTATTTAAAACTTTTAAAATATCAATATTAATATATAAACAGATATACTCACTTTTAAAACAATAAATTTAAATATTAATAGTAATTTTAATTTATTTAAAAATTATGGTCTGAACCTCTTGCTTTGCTTTCCATCCATTTGTTTGTGGCCATTTATTTCTCTCTCTATCTCTCTCTCTCTCTCTCTCTCTCAAAATGCAAGCTCTTGTATTATAGAATTCAGGAGAGATGCTATGGAACAAAAAAATTGTTCGGTGTAGAGAATCTCAAAAGGCACCATCGACAATGCTTTCGCACATAAGATTAGTAAAGGTGTGTTTAGTGGTGAAAAATAAAGGTATTTAAAAAAAATGTTTTAAAAAATATGAAACCGTATTCAAATACTTCATTTTTTAATTTTTAGAAAATAAAAATTAGAAAACATGATTTTTTTATTTATAAAAAGAAATAAAAAATAGTTTTAGAATTGTTTTCTACTATTTTTTATTATAAATAAAACCGGTATTTTTCAAAATTAATTTCTACTCCTTTCTTTAGAGATATAAAATATAAAAGAATTAAAGATAAAAAATTAGATAATATTTTCCACAACTATACATACCCTAAATTGTTTGGTCCTCGACTTAGAATGGGAGGTAGGGGTTAGCATGGCACGTGGGATTTACTAAATTCTTTTGTCTAACTAATCAAAATTTTATCGATAAATATCTTTTTTCTTTTGATATATCATTTTTTTTAAATTTTATAATTTTCATTTTCTTTAAAATATTATATGAGCTTTAATACCTAATTAGAATTCTCCATAAAAATAAAAAAATTAAAGAAAGGTAAAAATTCAACATCAGTACATCTCCCAACACCGAATTTCCATATAAATTAAGATTAACAATCCATTTACTTGAATCATTGCATCACTGGTTGCCGTAAGCCCCAAAGCAAAGCTCTAAAATAAACTAATTTATTGATCCTTCAAAGTAAAGCTCCACTGGCATCCCTTGCCCCCTTCCTAGTATATCCTACGCAAGGTAACATTGTATAAACAATTATAATATCATTAATTTATAATTAATTTTAGTAACTCATAGTTTTCTATTTCCCTTTCACTGATTTTTATTGGGTATGAGTGCAACACAATATAAATTATTTATATGTTCATGCAACGCGAGAAAGCCTCACAAAATTTAAAAAAGAGACATGATTTTTTTCGCATCTTCAACCAAATTAAAAATAGAATTCTGAAATTAAAATTTTAGTAAATTGCAATCAATTGTAGTTCAAGTTTGTATAAGATCAAAACTTGTCGTTTGGAAGGGAAGCTTGTGTGATTTAAGAGGCACACCAGCAGGAGTTGTGATTCCATAGTCTAAGGGAGCACCAGTAAAGAGACATTATGTTATCAACGGGGATGTTCAATCAGAGTACGACGATTGAGAGTTCCACCAGGGACGCAGGGGAAGCCACAATCATATATAAGATATAAGCATGATATTAGATAGAAATGGAAAAGATTAACATGGAAAAGTTGTTCACCGAATAAGAGTATTGATAGTCAATTTATTAAGATGAAGTGATGTATTTCTTAATTAAATTTCAGATTCAAAAATTAAAAATGAAAAAAATTATACCGGAAGAATTATTACCTAAATAAGATTTTTCTCAAACTAAATTAATTAGATTATGATTCTGAATATTCATGATCCGATAAAAAATGATATCATAATTTCAATATAATAAATTGATTTTGAACTATTTATATTAATTTTTTTAAAAAGTTTTGACGGCGGTTGGAATACAAAAACTTGATAAAAAAACACTTCGATTGAAGGGACTTAAAATCTTGATTCGTGAAGGTCTATATCCCTCGCCATTTCCTACCACCCCAAATTTCTTTTTCTTTTGGGGTGGGGGAGGGGGGCCACATGGAAGCAAAGCTCATTAATGGAGCAATTTCCTTGTGACCTGGTAAAGAAGTACCTCTTGCTACTAACTGTGTATCTCAAGCTCATTAAATGGATCAAATTAAATGTGGCGGTTCATATCAAAATATGTGGACCAATTCTATAATCAATATATTTTAATCAATTTAAATAAAAATTAATTAAAATATGCAGATAGAATAATGATATAAAATTTAGTCTATTTCATCTATTATTCATTTGTTATAACTAATATACTTTTTTCCCTTTTAGCCCGTGCGTCCACAAACACACCGGATTCGAGGCATTTGGATACACCAACTAAATCCGTACTTCGAAAATACAGCACAAAATCACGTGCTTCTATTCTTCCCCTCTATTTAATTAAAGTAACCTTCATCTCCCCGTTTCCTCAAAGACAAAATACAGAGAGGGGGGGGGGGGAGGGGGAGGGAGAGAGAATGGGAAGGAGACCATGTTGCTCGATGGTGGGACTCAATAGGGGAACATGGTCTGCTGGGGAGGACAAAATCCTTACTAACTACATCACAATCCATGGCGAAGGCAAATGGAGAGATCTTCCTCAAAAAGCAGGTACCCTAAAACATTTTCTCATTTAGTTCATAATATTCATATTTTATACTTCTTAATTTGTTTGACAAAATTCCTTCTCTCTCTAAGGCTTGAAGAGATGTGGGAAGAGCTGCCGATTGCGATGGCTGAATTATCTAAGACCAGATATCAAGAGAGGCAACATTTCCCCTGAAGAAGATGAGCTCATTATTAAACTTCACAAGCTTCTTGGTAACCGGTAATTTTGCTTAATAATGCAATATATTTTCTTCTATTTCTGAAATGGAAAAATTACTTTTTATAGCAAGAAAAAAAAAATTCCTTTGAAACAACAGTGCTCTCCAACACTTAAAATTATGAAATTGCAAGATTTATTTATTTTTTTAATAATAAAAAAAAAAAGTAGTGTCATTCAAATGACAGTGGTCTCCAATACAGGCATGGTGGCACAACTTTTGAATAATTTTCTTTTGCCCTAAACATTTTCTTTATTTTGCAAACAAAGCAACTGAGATTCAATAAAGTCGTACAATCATTTGTTGAACAATCAAAATGGTACAATCTAATGAATTATCAATTTTTGACAGATTGTTTTTGTCTTTTTTTGGGTATGTAGATGGTCACTTATTGCCGGTAGACTACCTGGGCGAACAGATAATGAAATCAAAAACTACTGGAACACAAACTTGAGCAAGAGGGTCCCGAATCATATTTCCCAAAGTTCAATGAATCAATCTTATGAATGTCTGCAATCTCCAACAGAAAATCCCTCAACAGGGTCGAGAGCTGAGAAGCAAGCAAAAATGACGCCACAGCCTATTAGAGCTAAAGCAGTAAGATGCACAAAAGTTTTTATCTCACCACAACTGCACAATGCCATGGCCGAAAAGGATTTGGGTCTCATTGGTTGCGGTAACGATAGACAATCATCTTCGGCTTCCAAGGATAGAGGGGATGATGATGATGATTCAAATTTTTTGATCGATTTTGACATCAATGACCTTCTTATATCAGATGTTTTGAATTGTGATAGTCAATGTGGAAATGAATTAGGAGATCAAAACGTGGTAGGAGAAGAGTATGGAGAAGACAAGAACATCATGCATGTTTCAAGTTCAAATTCTCCTAATGAAGCCGTGATTGAGAATTCAACCAATGGAGGAAGCATTAAATATTGGAGAGGTGATAATAATCACTTTCTACAAACCCACGAGGCTTTGGAGCTCAAGACGATTGCATCTTTCCTTTGTTGTTCAGAAGATGAATTTGAAACACATTGACAATGATGAGGCCAATTTTATTGTCATTGCGCTGCAATAAAAAAGTAGGATTTCTAGCTAGCCGCTCAATTATTTTGTCCACCCTTATATTTTTTGCAATAAAATTTAATTGGCCACCATCTAATTCTATAGATATCAATACTCACGAAATATTAAAATAATTCGCACTTTAAATCTAATGTTGTCCAATTTTTGTAAATTGTTCATGCTAACTCAATTCTCTTGTCCTTAGTATTTCCTTATTGGGTTTATTGATTTTGTCTGTCAAGTTAAGGATTTTTAATTTTTCTAAACATAAATGAATTAGTTTCTTGCTATTGATTTCAAATCTACAAATAGAGTAATGAACTCCTTTGGTCCTTAAACAAACACAAAAGTGAATATCGAAATTTAGAAATCTGGATTTTATAAGACCAAATCTCTGGAGACTAAAGCAATCTAACACGTCCTTAGAGTCGGTGAAAAAGCGTCCCTAAGGAGAAAGCCCGTCACTACTAGAAAATACGACTTTAGTGCACGGATCGAATCTCACCACTAGCGTGTGGGTGGGTGGTGGGCTATTCATTTTTTTTCTTTTTTCATAATTCAAATTAGTGATGGATCCCTGTCGGTCGTTATTTTTTTTTCCCTCTTTTTTTTTTTATTTTAGCAACAGATTTTTTTCCGTCGCTGATCCGACACTGATATTTATGACGAAAAAAATTCCGTCATTGAAAATTAGCAGGGTCACTTTTTACGATAGATCTAGGAACGAAAAAAATCCATTGCTAATACTTTTCAGTGACAGAAAAGGGACTTTTAGCGATGAATTTTTCCGTCGCTAAAAGTCCATTTTCTAATAGTGTAGTGGTCACAATTCTCCTGTCCTAACTCTGAAATCCAAGGTTAAAAAAAAGAGTCGGTAAAAAAGCAAATGCCAAGTTTTGAGTTCACATGATTTCAAATGAAAGGCTTAGGTTGGACTTGTTAGGAGACATAATCCCAAGATGATTTGGTTGAGAAATTCTATTAAAGAGTGAGCATTCAATTACATTATAACCGAAATAATTAAAATTAAAACAATTAATTTAATTTGATTATATAATATTCATAACCATAATTTAACCAAATAGACTAAAAATTAATAATTTATTTATTCAAATTATGTGGTTAATTCAATTCGATTAACCAAATTATTGAAATATCTTATTATAAAAAACTCATTTTTATTCATGTTTACGTAAATTTAATATATATCATTCAAATCAAGACTACAAACTATAATTTTAAATTTTAAAATTTACTTATTAATTTAATTCATCAAATGTCATTTTGAAACTTTCAAAATTCAAATAAACTAAATTTTGGGAGTGGGAAAAAAGTACAATAGGAGAAGGAAAGGGCTAGGTGAGTGAGAGTCTCAAGTTTGGAAGTGAAAGAGTCACTTTTCATTATATTAGTTTTAATTTTTAATTTTTTTCTCTTTTTAATTTTATTTATAATATTATAATATAATATTATAATAATATAATAATATTTATATAAATAAAAATTATCTAAAAATATATATATAATATTTTAATTAATTCAGTTTGAACGAAATTAAAATTACTAAAACCGATAATACTCTAAATAAATCAAATTAAAATTTGATTTTTATTCAAAATCAAAAGGAATATTTAATAAATGACCTAAAATGTAAATAAATGTCTTTAAAAAAAAAGATACTTTTGATTTTAATGGGAAAGTGGTCAACCTTAAATTCTACAACCTTAAGTCAAAAGCCACGTTTGTTTGTTAGGTAAACTAATTCCCATAGGTTCGGTCTATAATAACTTAAGATCTCATGTTCTAATTGGCTGCCCTTTGATGCTATGAACAAAGATCGAGGTCAGATCCTCCCAATCTCGATATTGATTCTTTTATCAAGAAAACAGAAAAGAAAAGGACAATTACAACAAAACAAGGAACAACATTAATATCGACTTTTATAAGCATATCTCTAATTTGCTTGGAAGATAAATGTGCACTCAATCTCCATCTAAAGCCTTATGGTACACTCTTTCTCACCGTAAAAAAAAAAAAAAAAAAAAAAAAAAAAAAAAAAAACAAAAACCCCACCAAATACCAATGAATCATAATAATTAAAATTATTATTTTTTAAAATTCTCGAGTTAGAATATATTTTATGTATAAGGAAAAATAACCCCACCAGATTATGAATTAAACCCCCCAACCACTATTCAAAAGCGCGTTCATTATTTTACTTTTAGGTTTGAAAGTAGTAAAAATAAATTAAACTTTAAAGAGGGGATCTTGATTTCCGATTTTTCGAGGACATAGATTCCTTTTTAAAAATTTTAAGATTCTGTACCAAGAGATGATATTCTATGATTCCTGAGGTACAAAATTATTGGGTCTTGTCGCACTTGCTCAGAACGAATGCAAATTTTATCAATGCAGAGTACCATACCAGCAGACCCTGGAGGGAGACTCAACGCACTTTTGTAATTTTGTTCCCGAAGAGCAAAGTCTTGTGCCAGTTGCCGAGATTCCGAGCTCACGTCTTTAAATTAATTAATGAAAGAAATATTATTAATTATTTAATATTTTAATATAAATCTAAAACCATTTCCTAATCTAAATTATAAATTAAAAACTGAAAATTCCTAATTCCAGAATTATAAAATAATATCAAAAAAAAAATATCCTGAAATAATAATAAACCATAAATTAATATATTTAAAACTTTTCTCTTATTTTTTAAAATTGAAAGTGCAACAATAAAATTAAAGTCCAACTAAATAAATAAAAAATTTTAAGCAATATTGAAATTAAATCAAAAAATGGTAAAACGATGTAAAATAAGAAAAACTTTAATTGAATTTGCAATTGCACAAACAGAGGTAGGAGATGAATCGTCTCGGGGTAGAGAACACGAAGTGACGACCGGAGAAGACGAATCGACAGCGGAAGTAGAAGCGACTGTGGTGGTTTTGATGGCGGAGAATACGAAGTTGCAGAGATGGAGGCCGATTGATCGAGGCAAAGCAAGGCGAATCGATGGCTTGCGGCGACTGTAATCGAAAGCGAATCGATGGAGGGCTGAGCAGTCACCCCTGTCGGCGGCAGAGATAGTTCGATTGCTGACGACTGAAGTTAGTGACTAGCTGATGGAACTCGAACGGCGGATGTCACAAAGGAATCTGACGGCGGACGAATGCGAATGGTGATGAAGATGGCAGGCGAGTTCAGCGGAGATGATGACGAACGAAGCGGTGATGATTGCGAACGAGTACGACGATCAGAGATGTTGAAACGGCAAAATCAAGCGCGTGCCGATGGCGAAGGCGAAGAGACTCATATATCAAAATAGTAAATTAATTAATATTTTTTTAAAAATAATTATATTTTTATATTTAATAAATTATTTAATTATTTGATTATTTGATTATAATTTGTATTGTTTATGTTATTTATCTTATAATAAATAATTTGATTACAAAAATATTACTATTTTATTATTTTTATAAAATAATTAATATTTATATAAAAATTTTCATTCTTTCTTATATCTTTTCATGTTTTCATGTTTTTATTTCATGTGTTTTTACGAAATATTATTTTTTCGTATTTATTTTTACTTCTCTATTTCCGTGTAATCTAAACGTCAAAGGCAAAATCAATAGTAGAAATCGACGGTGACCGATTGAAGGAGGTGGAAGGATATGAACAAATGGCTATGTTTTGTAGGAAAATTAAAAACCAAAAATTAGAAAATAAACAGGAAAAAGATCCCACCCCAAAAAAAGAAAAAGATCCCGGAGCATCCATCTTCCCATTCATGTATGCGATTCTCCAAACGCAGGGGTTTGGATTTTGTTTCCAATTCCATACAAAAAAAAAAAATGTCTCCTTCCAATTGCAGCAAAATTTATTTCTACATTCCTCAATTTTCTTCACACTCTCATGAGGCTGGAGAATGTTAGCCTTGGTAACGAGCTTATTTCGAGACTTGATTGTGGATGAAGTTAGGGTTTAATTTCAAATCCCACTTTATTTTAAACCTTACAAACACAATTAGGCTATTTCAATATTAATTTAATAAAGTTAACCTAAAAATAAATAAAAAGTCCTGAAATCCATGGCAAATGTATATTATATATATAAAAAAAACCACTTAACCCTTTTGTCTTTAGTATGCACAAATATTTTTGAAATCCTGACAAGGCCAAATAAGCGCATGACAAAGGTGCATTCAAAGTTCAAACTAGTTACCAAGAAGACACTAGAGCAAGTTGTACGGGCCCCATGTTGCGGGAACGAGACAGAGCCAGTTGCACTTGCACGAGCCCCTATATTGCAGGAGCAAGGGACAATGCAACTTGCCAATAGAGGTGGGGGACCAAAGTCCTCAATAATTCAATGGAGTAGTAGGACATGTTTGGCTGTCATTTTGGAATTCCAAATTAATTGAGAGACGCTCGCTTCTTGGAGGCATGCATTAACTTCTTGAGTCAATACAACAGACGAGCTCATGTCCCATCCCTTTCGGCTCTAGTACTGGGTACCCTTCATATTTGTTAGTGATTTTCTTTGATTTTCGGATTTTTTTTTTCCTTATTTAGGGGCAGAGTCATTTTCTATTAGAGGGCAAAATTCTTGGACAAAATGAGAAGTTATGTGAGAGGTGACATCCTGTGAATACCCACCTCCACATGGTCCACACCCTCATGGGGTCCTTTTCCTCATTAAGTTAGAAATCCATTTTCCAGCCAAACAAGCAAATTAAAGGCCATTAATGTTTATAATTTGAAGGAAAAAAAAAATAGGGTGATAAAGAACCTGGAAGATTTCTGTTTTTAGAACGCGGTCAAATCACATTACATTACCGAGAAAGCTGACAATTAAGGAATTATTTTGTGATCATTTGTCTACTAAAATCCCTGTTAAATCTCAATTTTGTAAATTTCCTGGAGCGTGCATCTCACTCGCCCCTCTCTCTTGGCGACTCTCTCCCGGCGCCTGCATCTCATGCGCCCCACTTTCTCTGCGAACCTCTCTCTCCTCTCCACCACCGTCTTCTGACTCTGCCTTCTGCTTCGATTGTTTCGCCTTCATCATTATCCACCATCGTCTTCTCCGCCGGAAATAGTTATCGCCCTTCGATCACTTTCAACATCTTATTCTCCGTCTGAAATCACCTCCACTCACCTTCGAGTCCGCCACCGCTGTTCAATCGACACATCCACCGTTCAATCGCCTCCATTCCTACCTCCCTCTCTCTCTCTCTCTGCAACAGTGGATCCAAACCATGCACCGTCATAATTTATGTTTTGATTAATTTATTAATTAAAATACACGATAGACAAATTAATTTATAATAAGTCAAAATACTCATAATTTGGTTAATTTAATACTTGATTTATTTGATCGGTGAAGTCAGTCATGATGCATAATCTTTTTTCCTTTTTTGAAACACATATTCATATAAGAGTTTAAATATATTCATATAAGAGTTTAAATATAAAGGTGAGTCTATGTAACATCGACACTGCGATTTTCATACTATTATACTTCTGTTCAGAAATTTAATAAAAATAGCTCTCAGTTATATATATATAGAGAAATTTTTATTTATTTTGATTTTTGATTTTTGGATATTTAAATTAAATTTTTTGTATATTTTAAATTTTTACCGTATTTGTGAATTTTAATGTAAAATGAATATATATATATATATAAAATAAGAGTTAAAAAAAAAAAGAAGAGTGCTGCATTTTGAGCCAAAACGCAACACACCCAAATCAGATTAGGGCTTTTAGCCCTAATCTCTCCCCCTCTCTTCTCTTCCTCTCTCTCTCTCTGCCTCTTTCCCTTCCCACGACCCGCCGCCCTCTCTCGCCCGAATCCGCCACCCTCCTCCGCAGGCACCACCACCACCATCATCTTCTTCTTCTCTCCCTCTCTACTTCTCTCACTCTCCCTTTCTCCCTCTCGCTATCGCTCTCTCTCCCTTCGTCGCGCACACAGCGCGCTCTCCCTCTCCTCCGCCACTCTCTCCTCGCTGCTCCACCTCCGCGCGAGCACACCGCAACGCAAGCTTCTTCGCGTGAGTGCGCGACTTTCCGCGAGCGCACGACTGCAGTCCTGCTCGCGAGCGCTTCTGCGCATGAGTGCGGGCTAGCCCGCTAGCGCTCAACTCGCGAGCGCACCACTGCAGTCCAGCTCACGAGCGCACGCACTAGCCCGTGAGCGCGCCAACCCACGAGCGTGCCAGCCCACGAGCCCGCACAACCCGCGAGCCCACTGTGCCCCGCCAAGCCCACTGTGGTGCGCAAGCCCGCTAGTCTGTTGACCCGCGAGCCCACGATCCTCTGCGCAGATAACTAATTTAGGGTTTTGATCCTAATCTAAGTGTTTTTTACCTAAATAATAAATCTTGTATTGATAGGGAATATTGCAGATTTTGGAGTGATTGAAAAGACATTCGGACGAAAGGTTGCGCTCCGAGAAAACTCTAGGTGAGAGAAATGCAATCTTTTCAACATTTGAAATAAATTTTATCGAATTTAAGTTGAAATTTGTATCGGAATTTATATATATACTCTGAAATATGTTAAGTTCGAGAAAAATTAAAAGAAGAAAAAAGAAAGAGAAATATTGGAAATTTGATCAATGATGAGCTAATAATTCAAAATTTGATGAAATGGGAATCTAGAAAAAAAATTGTGTAAATTTAGGTTGTATTAAATTGGAAAGAAAAATGAAAATTCCCTTATTAGGTTTTTATTTGATATTAAATTGTGATTATTTGATTAAAGAAATCTTTTGGGAGACTCGAGAAGTCAGATTGGATTTGTTTTAAAATAGGGAGTGACTACCCTATCTAGAAAAATGAGTGAGACCCTAATCTCTTGTATAAAATAGTAAACTTGTTTTTCTGCCGTGTTTTTAATAAAACATGCTTTCGATATGTATTGATTCGACGTGTGGTATTAAATTTCAAAATTTGTTTTGTGATATTTGAAGTGTCGTAAATTTATACTTCCGATGACTAAGCATCCATAGTTTGAAATGAATCAATGTCGTGCCATTATTTGAGAACTAGAATGTTTTCTACTCTACTATTATATTAGCATGTTGATTTAAAATGAATTGATAAAATGTATTGGTACACGAATTTGAAATATTTTGATAAATTATGCGGGTTAGATGTCTGCTAGTTATGTGATGTTTGCAAAATGATTGGTGTTTGTGCATGATTAATTGCTATAGTCATTCCTCCACGACGCGACCCAACGGGGCAACGTGGATGAGGATTGGATTATATTTGAAGGGAGAGATAGACGTGTCTCCCTCTACGGTAGGTCGGGCTATATCCGGTTGCACCCCGGTGGGGCACGACCCAACGCCAAGAAAGGGAGTATGTTTTGAAATATAATGAAAAAACTCTTGACGGGATTTCGTCCGGGTTTCGGCCAACCTAAAACGGAAATGTTTTCGAAGGGATCCTAGGATTTTCTGAAAATGATATTTGATACGGATGCATATATGTATGATATCGTGTGATTTATTAAATGAGTTTATATTTCGGTACATATTATGTTTCGTTACAAATTATGAATTTTTGCTTACGAAAAATGTTATTTGACATTCCAATGTTTCACCCACACTATTTATACTTGATATTAACCCCCCTCACTCATTGGGTATCTTCCCTGATACTCACCCATCTTTTCTCTTTTCTTAGACAGAATTATTGTGATAGACCAATGTTACAGTTTCTAAAAGTTTTGATAGTTTCGATAGATTTGGTATTTACTACGGTGAGTTTTAAGTTTAATTTGAAAGGTGAGTTTCTTACTTTATTTCAACCCTGCGAAGTGTTGATATTGAGATCCGTAGTTGGCTGTATATATATTTATGGGATGACTGTATGAATAATGGACATTTATTCGTGAAATTCTCGTGTAAACTCATTCATTTGTATCGAGCCACTTGAAAATATTTAAAATGTTAATTTGGGAAATTTGTTATACATTTTATAAAAAAATTTAGGACCGTTCGGTGTAGCGGCTGTTCATACTCTAATTGGGCATAACAGTAGAAGTCTGTGGTTAAAACTCCTAGAAATTTTATAGTTTTGCGTTGTACTGGATATTTGTGATGGGATTTGTTGATTTTGGAGAGACCGTGATAGTCGTTTGTTTATTTGACAGGTCGATTTTGAATATACAGGTCAAATTGTATATGGGAGACTTCCGAAATATGGGGAGATTTTATCCGATTTTTTATAAAAATACAGTCGGCATCCAGGATAACAGGTGGCTACTTACGAACTCGGTTTGGGGCTTGACAATCCAACAAACATATGTTGGCGTAGGTGGGAAGGACACTTTCGTCCCTTAATCAGGTCGGGAGTTCAACTCCCACTATGTACGAAAAAAATATTATTGGCGTAGGTGGGAAGAACACTTTCGTCCCTTAATCAGGTCAGGAGTTCGACTCCCACTGGGTACGAAAAAAATATTTTTGGCGTAGGTGGGAAGGACACTTTCATTCCTTAATCAGGTCGAGAGTTCGACTCCCAATAGGTATGAAAAAAAATATTATTGGGAGAGGGACCCTTCCATTGAAGTCTGACAGACTATTCAGTCTGAATTAGTTAAGACAAAATTTAAGATATCGAACGTCAAATTAAAAAAAAATAATAAAGGTGAGTCTAAGTTAATTCCTAATTTAAGTAAAATATTACAAGATAATTTGATTATAATAAAAGTCATATTCCTATATTTATTGTAAATATGGTTGCGGTGTAAAGTTGGAGGAAACGAGAAAGAGGTACGGAAGTAAATGTGAGGTGAAATAGGAGATCATTTTAAAAAGGGATGAAATAGTACCCCTCAAAAAAATTTTCTTTTTATTATTATATGAATTGAGAGTGTAATGAAAATTTATGAATAAAATCATTTATTTATTTTTTTAATTTTACATGATTTAAGGAGAGTAATATCCATTTTTATCTTCTCCCTCTCCACTTTTCACTCTAACCAAATAAGAAAAAATAATACACATTTCTTTTTTATCCCCCTTACTAAACAAAATAAAAAAAAATGTATTTACTTTTATCAAATGAAATAAATCTCTCCCTTCCCTTCCGCGTCCGGATCCCGCTCCCCCTCCCCTTTCACTAACCAACTTACCTTTAGTATATTTAAAAAGAAAAAGAAAAAGAAAAAGAAAAGAAAAGGCTTAAGAAAAAGCTTACACGTGGACATTATTGTCTATCTCAAACAGCTTTGAGATACCTCTCAAATAATAGGGAGAACATAGAAAAGGGCATACACAACTTTACATAACCATGGCAAGGCCCCTACGATCTTTTCTCTTTCTCTTATTCATGACATATCAGGTTTGTACTGCCAAATATTTCTTATGATGTTTGGGAGTGGTGGGGCGGCACTTGAGTTTCACTTGGTTAGGATAAAATAAATTAGGGTCCTCATCCCCAACCAACTTCATTCATTCAATACAATGTGGTACATACCTACCATATTGGTGCATCTTGAAATATAAATTTGGTTCGACAGTGGGTAGATGTTATAAAGCCACGTGCCTTCAAAATGATATTCAAAATTATTTTACCATCTCGTGAGTTTCAACATTCACAAGTGGTCGGTGAGTGATGATCCACATAAATCACCGATTCTTTTATCAATGATGAAAAACTTTATATCAATAGACAATTGATCTAATAAAATATGATATTATATCTTTTAAATAAGTTTCAGATTTAAAATTTGATAATAGAAAAGTCTATGTTAAAAGAGCTACTCCCTATATAGGATTATACGTTTAAACTAAATTAATTAAAATATAACTTTAAATTAATGTTATCAGAACCGTACCGTGTATTGACCCGTAAAATTTAAAAATATGGTTAAACCGATTGAATCGTGGATCAATATGATCGAACCGCTGATTTTTTAATAATAATTAAATATATATATATATATATATATATATAATCAATAATTAATTTTAAAACTCATATTGATAATTGAGAACTAAATAATTAAATTATAAAGTCATATAAAATATAAATTAAAATCATAATATCAAAAATTGGTAGTTTCACATCTCATAAAAATAAAAAATAATAAAAAAAATCTTTAAAAAAATATTTTTTTAGGTTTTAACTCTAAACTGCGATTTTTTAAAACCGGCGGTTCAACCTCGGTTCAAGGTTGAACCACCGGTTCAGTCCGGTTCAATTGTAAAATGGTATTTTTATTCAATCGAACCGTAAAATTGTTAAAAGAAAGGTTGAACCGGTTGAACCGACGGTTCGGTCTGGTTTTAATAACATTGCTTTAACTGCTCGTAAAAAAAAGTAAAAAAAAGTAAAAAAAAAAAAATAAAAAAATTTAAGAAATCAGTGCTATATATATATATATATATATAAACCCCTGATCATGCGCTCCAGCATCCTTTTGTATGTATATATACTTCCACATGTACACAACGATCCATTAACTGAGATTTTTGGGTCATGAGACCATTCATTGCCACCGATGATATCCCGTGATGACCATTGTGATGACCCAAAATCCAAAACAAGAAAAAAACGCTTATATCAGTGATATTTAATATTTTAGGGTATGTTATTAATATATAAGCATGTGATTTCAGTATTATTTTGTGGCTGTTAGGTAGGATAGGATCTTAGGTTCAGCACATGACCCGGGTATGTGTTAGATAGATCACGTAACGTTGTCGAGTGTTGGCCGAAATGCTAACGAGCTAAAGAATTAATTTGAAATGTTTAAATGGATGCACATTGATTCCCATACTTTACGTTCATTTCTTTGAGGTCATGTCCTTGATTTCAATAATATGTCTCAAAACTCCACACTTAAAATATTCTCTCAAAATCAAAATTAAAGAACAAAAAATTTAAAATGAAGCTTTGCAAAAAAGTTTTTGAGATATAAGATTTATAAAATATATTCGGGGAGTGTGAGAATTAAGTGATATTTTTCAGGTAATCAACGCACTTTCTTTTCACCCTTCCTAACAAGCACGAAGCTTCCTTTCCCTCTACCTTTTTTCCTCACTAACAAGCTCACTTCTCCATCATTGAAGTGTACGAATATAACTTTGCCAACCAAAAACATCACCATCTCCAAAGACATTAAACACATATGAGGTAATTTCAACTCTTGATTTTGACTGTCCTCACCACCATCTTCACTCTCACTCTCCTAGATCTTTAAAATAAAACTTTTTTATTTTTTATTTTCTAAAATTTCATAGATTTGGAAAAAAAAAAAAAAACTCATGGATTTAAAGAAAATCCATATTTCCATATTTAAAATATCATTTGATACATTTCTCACAATTACTTTGTTTTATTCTTGAATCTCATGGAACCGATCGTTTATACACAATAAATCTAGAGGAAGGAACAGATTTGAACTCAAAACAAATGCAAATATTCTACTTTTAGTTGTTGTTTTATTAATATACTTGATTCTTTCTTTTTTTATTGATTTGATTATCATTCAGTATTTAAAATTTCGTTTTGATTAATCTAAATCGATTGTTATAAGATTCGAAAGAGACAAATCTTCTAACGCTGGCTTTTCATGCCCATAAGGGATTGAAACCCGAATATACTCGATCCTTGCATTTACGGTTTGATATCATGAAGAGTAAGAGTGGGAATTTTGCTATATAAAATTTTGTGCCATAATGTGTGCTCGTGTGCGTACCAAACAAGTGGCAACCACAACTTGCGCACACCAGCTGTATGCGTGACATGTTTTCAACCGAGGCCAGGGGGGGTTATGGCCTACACTTTTGGGACCTGGAGCCATGATATACCAGATCATCTATCATGTTTTTTTTTTTAATTATATTTTGGGACGATGCAACATGATGATCACTTGACGCGTAGTTGGGTTTTTGTTATAATTGTTTATTAGTTTTATTATTTTATATACCCTAAAGATTATATATTGAGTTCTTTATCCGAGTGCAATATTTAAATTATTATTCAAGTAAATAAATAATTTTTCATATTATTTACGCATATATAAATTCTCTTGGTTAAATGTAAATGATTTATATATATATATATATATATATATATATATGATTAAATTAACAATACATAAGTAGGTATAAGTTAAATTAACAATACATAGAATAATGATGTGATTTTATATTATGTCAAAATTTCTTATGATTTTACTGGTACCATCGACCCATGAAAGACAAACACGACATTTTAGAATATCTTCTTCTTGGATGACAAATGACACATTCGCCTGCCTTTCGGCTTGTTTGCCATCCTTTCATTCTTAGGGTTTTTAAATACGATAAATCATCATTTGATGGTCATTATTTTTAACCTTTTACTTTAAACTTCATCCTGTTTTTTTTTCTTCTTTTTCTGTGTCTGGTCAAATGTTTCAAATTTTAACCTTTGTATCAGTTTGATTCGACCCTTCCAAGCTCAACACAATTTGACTTGGGCTGATACGGTAGTTCTTAGAAGCCCAATTCTTAAGGCGGCCATTCAAATTTCTTTTTTTTTTTTTTTTGGGTTCATAAATAGAAACTCAAGAGCTTTGATCTATTCCTTAGACATGAACCAAAGCTGGGGCTTTCAAATTTAATTTACCTTTCCTCTTTCAATTTTAAATATTGAAAAATCTACTAAATGGGTTTATTAGATTGGGAAAGGAAAAAATTGTGACATTTTCAAGCCCGAAGGAAAGAGAAAGAATATAGTCATTTTTAATCATAAGCCAAGGTTAATTTTTATAGCACTCATGGATCACGTTTCCCTTTTTTGCGTGCATTTAAAAAATTATTGAAAGATTAATTCCGTGCCGTAATGTAATTACATACAATGTTTTTTATAAATTTAAACTCGACGTACGACAAATATAATTACATAAATAATCTCTCTCTCTCTCTCTCTCTCACGGTTAATCTATATGATAAAAAAAGACTCTTATTGAAACTGTGACATTTTCAAGACTCAAGGAAAGAGAAAGAACACAGTCATTTTAATCACATGGTAAAGTTAATATTTATATCTTTATCAAAAAAAAAGTTAATATTTATACCACTTCATTGAAAGACTGATTCCGTGCCGTTTCGATATTATGTAATTTTACACGATGCCTGTCGTTAATGTAACTCAAACTACAACAAATATGAGTAGGTAAGTGATCTCTTTCTCTCTCTTGCATGTTTATGGTTAATCTAGTATTTTTTATGCTAAAAAAGAACTTAAACAAGAGAAGTAGGTATATGCGTATGGCGATCCATAAATAGAGGCTATCCTAGGTCAGACCTAGTGCAATAAAATAGGAAATAGACTTTTTTAGGTTACAAACGAGGCCCATAACTCTAGTAAGGAAAAATGAAAAATAATGAGTTGTGAAACTCTTATGAGGTGAAAATCAAATCTAAAATCTCTTGATTCTAAATTAAAATGGGTGTCATTGAATTAAACTCCCTTGCTTAAGAAAAGAGATTTTTACCCCTCAATTCTATATATATATCTCACTTATCAGTATTCGTATTTAGACTGATTAAACTGGTTCAAATATTATAAGATTTATTAAAAAATTAATTCTCTCAAATTTTATTTTTTTATTTTCATAATTTAAATATAAAAATTATGATCGTAAGATTACAAGAATACTGCGGTCAGTACTATTACAACTACTCAATTCCAGGGGATTTTAGTTCCATTTTTCTCTCCAAGCACAAGAGTTGGTCAAAATGATTGCTTTTGGGTAGAATCAAACAATTATAGGCACCATATATAATTATAAATTATTACTGAAACTCAGAGTACATAAAATATTAGGTTCCTTGTCCCGAAGTTACTTTTTGGAGGTGGCAGGCACACGTATTGTCTTAAAATATAAATTTGGTTTGGTGGTGGGTAAATTTAAATTGCTCAGAGTCACATGCCTTCACATGGCAACCCTGATTGTATTCTAAACTTCATGGTTAATATCCTTTCCTCTTTTCTCATGTCTCTGGCAAAACCTCCTAACTTATTCCCCTCCTCTCCTAAATCATACTCTAGTGTTTCTTGTTTATTCAAGCCTTTGTCGCATTCGAGTGTTGGCTCACATTTAGAAATAGAACTATATTTTTTCAATTTTTTTCTTGGTTTCAAGATTTTTTTTAATAAATTATCGGTATCTAAAAATCAAAATCTAAATAAATCAGATTTGAATTAAATTTGATTCTTAAGCGAAAAAATTCTATTGATGTTTGTTTTTTTTAATAAAAAAAAACTCAAAAACTTTATTTAATGGGTAACAATATTTAATCGTTGGATTAATTAGATATTGGTCCAAGTTATTTTGTAATACTCTGCAAAGACATGAATCCTCTCAAATCTCTATTTTTGTGCGAGAATTTCAAACTCATTTTTCTTGATTGAGGAGATTTTATTATCTAAATTAATTAATATCAACTTAGAATTTCAAATGTAAATCAACAATTTGATATAGTTAATTATAACTCAACTAATATTATCATTTTTTGCATTTGAAAAATCCAACATGACCGGAGGTACTGCCCCGAAAGCATTACATAATGGTGGCCGGCGGGAAGCACTTTATTATTATGCATAACGTTTTTTTTTTTCTCTTTCCAAACCCCTCCGCATCTAATATTTGTGTCATAGGGTTTGTCAAATTCCTCTGACAAATCTCTATCGAGGTCCAACAAATTATAGGGGTTTTGCAAATTCCTAATATATCCAAAAGTATAAATTTTTTATTTCCCAAAACACACTCATGGCGGTGAGGTTGGTGTCCAAAAGGATCCCAACGGCGAGTCAAGGTAGGATGACATGCTACAACTCCTAAAGTAGGAATCATATGAACAAAGCATTGTCTTTTCTCTTGGCATGCTTGGGCCCTGAATAGCTTTTAGACTCCCAAAAGCTAGAAAAATTCCAAATCTGAGGCGGCTGGAAAATGCTCGGCCCCTTGCATTTGCCCCAAATCACAAGACATGTCTATGATAATAATGATGTATTGGTATCTTTCAAGTTGTTTCAAAACCTCAAATTATTGCAAGTTGCCTTGATTTTATTTTATTTATAAAATCTAATTAGCATAGATTTTTAATTCTGTTCCTTATTTTTTAACAGAAAAAAAAAAAAAGATATGTGAAAATTATCGTGAAAAAAAATTGACCCATTCAATTATAAAGGGAAAAGAATAAATCTTAGAGTAATGCTATATACAATGGATCAAATCTGACATGATAGTCGATATTAATAAAAAGAAAATTAAGAATTTTTAAATTTTAAATAATTTTGAATTGATCAAAATATTTTTTAAATCAAGAAAAAATTTGAAAATATGTCGAGTGGACAACCAACTACCATTGGGTTCATTTTATCCATGTAACATTACTTTAAATTATTACTCCTCTACCACAAATGTTAAATTCATATTATTGTTTAATAATTTTTAATATTAAAAATGTATTTACTCTCAGTTTATTCTAAGCTCAATTTTCCAAAAGAGGCTGTTAGTACCATAATTAGCTTAATTTCGTTGATTTCCTTTATACCATTCTTTCCCTTCAATTAATTATATTATTACCTTAATTTTTTTTTTTGATTTTCACTATTGATATCTAAATTTTATCCGATTAATCTGATTCGAGCACTATGACGTTCATTTTAAGGGTAAGTTCTTTTAAATCATTTTTCGTTATTCTCAATATTTAAACTCGAGATATTTTATTAATTTGGTAGAGTGTATGACCACCCAATCTAAAAGAATTTGGTATATTATTACCTTAATGAAATGCTAATAAGGGTGACAAGGTTTATATCTGTACTTTGCGAGGGTTCAGACGGGTGATGCGCAAGGAAAGCAACAAGTTGGGTTCAGGTTTGATAAGGGATTTCTTGTTTTTTGAATAGGTTGGATTTAGAACTACCTCTAATTTAAATTCATCTTGGTTTTGGGAGGGTTTGGGAGGATGAAAAAAAAGGGTTTTGATTAGGAACAAAGGTTTGAGGATGTATATATTTTTCCTGTTCCAAACCCTCCCCATCGTCATCCCTAATAATTAATATGGGATTAACATGATATTCTTTCTCGGTGTTGAGAATATACGATCTCATGAAAGTGTTAGATAAATTGGAACATAATTCTGATACCACGAATCTTAACATTTTATTATTTTAAGAAATTATTATGATAAATTAGATTTATATATAAAATAAAAGGCACATTGTCACAACTGTAAAAATATAATATTACAGATATATAAATAAAAAAATAAAAAAAATCAAATCAGTAATTAATTTAATTTCGATTACATAATATATTCTAATATAAAGGAATATAGATTTTGATTCTAACATTAAATAAAAGGATCCAATTATAATAATTAACCAGAAAATTTTCAAATTTATTTACAGTGTTATAATATGTAAGGACAGAAATCATAAAACTTTAAATTTATTAAAATAAAAAATTAATAACATCTCATTAAATTTTTGAAAGGGATATTAATTATAAAAAATATAGAATAATATCATAGTTGAAAATTTTGAATTCATATTCTATTTAAAAATTTTACATGACTAAATGAATTACTCAACATGTGAAGTTAAATATATTCTTTTTACAGCGGTATGAATTATAGCTTCTAAACCTGAACGCAGGTTGGGTACAATTTGGAAATATAATCAAGCCGTATGCCTCTCTCTTTTGGATAGGTTTTATTCCATTTATAATGCTCTGGATTGTCATCCAATTGCTAGGGATATTCTACTACATAATCATTCTTTATAACATGGGATGGTCGGATTGATGGAAGGGGACGCAAATGGAGTGAAGCTGGTTGTAAAGCTTCTCCTTTTTCCTTTAGCTAAACAATGGGGCCAGGCCACACCCCTAATTTTATGGGATAGAATGCAAAGGAGAAAAAATAAAATGAACATATTTGATTTTGAATATTTTCCATAGTAGATTTCTTTACTGCTGAAAGGGTCGCTTTAAACTTAGTTAAAATCAAAAACAGGTTTAGATGAACTCTTGCTTTCTTGACAAAAAAAAAAAAAAAGAAAAAAAAAATCCCAACAAGTAACTCAAGGCTCAGATTGCTGGAACATTCAATAGGAATTGTGGGGTTTGACAAATAGGGTCCTAATCAGACAGATTGTGTGAGATTGTGGGGTTAATTTATTTGATTGATCGTGACAGGTGGAGACCTAATTATTTCTTCTTAAAGTCTCCATGAGACTATACAGAAGAAAAAAAAAGAGTTCAATTATTTTTTGAAATGTTGAAAACAAATCCAACTACTTTCTTTGTAAAGTTGAAAGTTTAGGCAAAGAACGTCACCGGCGGTGGGTCTTTTGTCTTCTCGAACTGCAAAAATATTAGACAAGATTAAGCATATGCCAAAAGTTTATACCAAAGATTGAATAATCGGGTATTTTATCTTCTTAATTAAAGATTTTGAATTCGAATTTTGAAAATGATGAAAAAAATTTAAAAATTCAATTCCTAAAATAGACCATACAGTATTCAAACTGAATTAATCGAGTAAAATCCCAATATCGATGGTGAAAAAAAAATTCCTATTTTATAACGCAACGACACAAAATTTTAACACATAATTATCAGTAAATTGTTTTACAAAATATATTGATAATTTCAGTATCATTTTGGTCTACTAAAAAATAGAATATCTTTAAATTTTTCTCTATTCTTTCATAAAAAAATTGATAAAATGATAGTTATTAAGTTGTTTGAAAGTAATACTACACAAACCAAATAGATTAAGAATTAAATAGACTGAATTTTTGTGGTAATTTGTATTAATAAATATTAAAAATTTTTAAACTTATGTATTTTTAAATAGATCAATTTTTAAAAAATATATATATTTAGCTAAATGATTTAAAATACATTAATATAGACTAACACATAAAATTTATTTTATTAACTTTGTTTTTAATTAATTTGATCTTTTCGTGTTGATCATTCGGTTGATACATCCACGCAAAGCCTTTTTCATATGGTGTGACTATCTTTAATTATTATTTTATCTGATTGCATTAGGTTGTGGTAGTGGTATGGGAACTAACCGGGCCAGTCCTTCAATGAAGAGCTTCTGGAAACAATAATACGAAAGATCAAGATTCTAGAAGACCACCGGCCTTTGAAAATTAATTAATTATATTAAAATAATTATAGATTTAATTAGAAATTGATTCTTTCGATATCTATTTTTTTACTTTCAAAATTTAAACTCATAATTTTAATTAAAAAAAATATAGTAACCTACCATTATACCCACAAATCATTGTAGTTTGAATAAACCTAATTTTTCTCTTAATTTTGATGAAAAGTAAGAAATTGTAGACATAAAAATGACTCCTACTCTTCACAAAAAAAAAAAAAAAAAAAGACTACTCTTCATTATGGCAAAACTAGAAGGTTTAAAAGGTTAAACTATGGAGGATTTTTTTTTTATGATTTTATATTTAATTTGATTTTTGTCATAGAATTTATGATGATTTATAAGAGGATTCCAAATCAAATGTTAATTTAAGTTAAGGGATAATTTTGACAAATGTTGTACCATTTAGGCCTACCATCATTGATAGCTCAAACTTTCAACTATGTCACACAGCTGTGGCTATGGATAAGTCAAATTCTGTACAGTCTACACATTCAAATTCGAAGTTCATATCCAATTTTGATTGCGGTCTTTTTATCCAAATTTAGTAAGGTATAGTGGTCTGCCATCGCATTCAATTCTTCAAACCCTAGCTAACTTTCACTTAACAAAAAGTCTGCTCTTGACTGAGGTAGCCATCGGAGATCAATGTGTACATACGTATACATATATAAGAATAAGACAATATCCAGACAATATCCACAATCTGAGGCGGCTATCAAATTACTTTAATAGATTAGGTATAATAATAAAAATTAATGAATAAACTAAAAAGGCTAAATACTCATTATTGTTCGTGAGATCTTGGTGTTCCTTAAACCTTAAATATAATTATTAAGAGAAATGTTTCGCTTAATACGGATTTTACTCATGAACTTCTTCATAACCTCAAGAGACAAGCCAATACTAAATGAATTTTAATTGCATAACTTATTATAGTCTAATATCATGCAATATTTGTTTAATGCTTCATGTTTTGCACGAGAAGAGACTTTTGAAAATTCATGGTTTGCGTTCAGAAATCGAAATTATTTTTAAAATCAAATATTTTGAGATTCATTTTCGAAAACTCATTTCTTTATTTGAATTTCAAAAACTTCATAATTAACTTAAGAGTTTTGTTACTGAATCTTCTTTCTATTCTATTAATTCAAATAAAAAATTTAATTTTGATTTCAATTCACTTTAACCAAACGTTCCTTGGTAATTCAAGAAGCGATGGCAACCCATGTTATTAAAATTTGTGTAGTTTTAAAAAAATTGAGAAATTTTGAAAATAGAAGATAAAGACATGGGTTAAATCTTTCATGACATTGGAAATGACTAAAAGGTTTTTCCAAAAATTTTAATTTGTCGAATTTCTATTGTGGCCATAACTTTGTGGAATTAATCACAATGAGGAGCCCAATCCTTTTCGGCTAACTTATCGTATGAAACTTTGGACATAAAGGTCATGCACTTGTTTCACACAGTAACAAAGGTCGTGGGCATAAATGCATTTATAGTAAATTACAGTACAGTGGTTTTGATTGTCCCCCCTCTCTATCATTTGCCTTGGGGGGGGGGGAGATTTGAATCTAGTTTGCGTTTGTTGTTCAATAAATGGGTTCAAAACGCCATCATGGTGTCATTGATTTGATAATGAGATATGATTTCACACACTCTCATGCATTATCTTCTTTGTTTTCCTCCTCAGCCAATTTCACAATGATAGGATAGCTTTCTTTTCCTTTCGCTTTGGTTTGAGAATTTGGAGGAAGAAAAGAGCGGTAATTTTGATAAATTCTAAAGTAATAATTCATTATGTAAGTTATTAACAATTTTTTTTTTAAAAAAAAAAGAAAATTCAATTTAATTTTAGACATTTTAGTATTTCACCATTTATTTTAATTTCCAAATATTGTGGACAGAGGTTCATGTTGGGCTTCGAATCTCATGCATTTGTTTCCACGGCCAAAAGAGAATTACATTTGAATTCGGATTCAACAATGGAAAACTCCAATCTCTAGACAGCATATTATCTGTCAGATTTAGGATCGCAGAGCATAGTATTATATATATATATATATATATATTAAATGCTCTGTCTCCCATTAGAACATGTGATCTGTTAACGTTATTTAATGAGTACAAAAGATTGTGCGAAGTATGCCCTCCACCAAAAAAAAAAAATGGTAACTATGAATCAACATTATATTTGTGTCCGAAAATATATATTTTTTTTGTTGATTTGTATATCCATGTAGGCATTATTAAGAGAATTTAAATTTAAATTGAGATAACGGATAGTTAACCAGTTATCCCATAACTTCCCAAATCGTCTCTTTCTCCCTTGGCTAACACAATTAACGTGTATTATGCATAAGATTGTTTTGGTGTGTGAAAAACTAATTGAAAGAACATTGTCTAGGAGAGTACGGTCCATAGAGAGATATCACATTCTCTAGAGTCAGAAATATCGAGTGATTGATAAATTTTTAAGTAAAAAAATTTCTCTCGTCATATTGCATTTATCGAACTTTGAGTTGGGATATTGTGAATCTATAGTTGTGGTTTGATTTCGTAATTACCATTCCAGCGGTGCGTTTATTCGAGAAATTTTGTAGTTTGACTAATTTTATTAGATTTACAATGAAATATTTATCTTAAAAATTCTAAACTATTTGATTTTCACGTTTTTTACATATGCATATGTGAAGAATAAATTTAACATTTTTTATAATTAAAATGGCTCTAATTTTCTTAAAATATGATTTACTATTCAAATACTATTGATTATGACATTCTTTTCTTTAAATTGCTTGAAGTTTTTATTTGTATAAGAACCGATACAAAAATCATAGTAATTCTGCAAAAATCAAAGTCAGTTTATCCTCTTTGGTTATTGACTTTGACAAAGAAAAAGACATTTATTGCTTTATATTTAAAAGAAATTTCTGTATATAAATTATATCATTGACATGTATGGGTCGGTAATGACTTTTGTACCAACAGTCCTCAACATGGAAAATACAATCTCATTAAAGGGGTTTAGTATAATTTCAATTCAAGACCTCTCACTCTCTGAATATCATATAATATAATTAAGTTTTAAAATTATTAAATTGATAACTTGAATTTACCGAAGGCCACCTCACTGTAATGGTGTCTTTTGTCCCTTGGGGGACCTCAACAAGGTTCAACTCCCCTGGCGCCAAGAAAGGCGAAAAAACAATGACCAGGACAAAGAAAGGAATTTAGAATTTGATGTAACGATTGAGATTTATATTTTTTTTAATTAAAATTTTAAATTTAAATTTTAAAAATAAAAAAAATATATTAAAAGAGTCGATCTCTTAATATATTCTATAATATTCAAATAAATTAGTTAGATTAAATATCATTTTACAATAAATCTACAAACAAAAAAATTGTTTGAATATTATTATGACGGTGACTCGGACGGATCGAATTTTTAGAGGGCCATGCAAAATTCTGTCCCTGTACACTCCAAAGTGCCAGTGCCACATGCTTTTCACAACGTGAGAGAGAGAGAGAGAGAGAGAGAGAGAGAGAGAGAGCGCGAGAGAGCGAGAGAGAAGAGAGGGAGATTTTTTCCTTTTTTTGTTTTTTTGGCGTGGGGGTGGGTTTGGGGGCGGCTGCAACAAACTTTCAAGAAAGGAGGTGTGAGAAAGTTAGTTCGATAGAAAAGATTGCAATAATTGGGAAGGGCAGATGAATGTGACCACAAAGATCTCTACTTTCAATTATTATAATATTATTATTATTTCCTAACATAAAAATTGAAACTTAAAAAAAAAAAAGTCTTTTAGTGCACCAATTGACCTCACATAAATACCATGTCACGGGTGCACGCGGTCAACTATCCAATCATGTTTGTCCACGTGTCCTACCACGTCATCCCACCAGCCGAATCGCGTGGACCAAACTTTTTTTTTTTCCATTTTGAAGGAGTGTAAGTGTTTGGCACGTGGAGTGGTCCCCCGAGAAAAACGTGCAAGCCAATTGCTTAATTTCGTGAAATATGATATTTAAAATTAAAAAATATTTGGAGTATTAGTCTATAAATCCCGTATTTTAATAAATACTGATAACAGAAAAAACCGTTTAATTATGGATAATTTCGCAGACCGATGATAACGAGTTAATTCGATCTACTAATAATAAGTAAAATTATATATTTCATAATAAACAAAATTTTTATAACCATACTAAAACACCTCTTTCATCGTTTTGCCCAAAAAATTTTATAAAATGAAAATATTTTATTACCAAATATTCATTCGCGCTACAAAAAAATAATAATAATAATATTTATTGCATTGGGACCTACAACTAACTATAACGATTCACACAATGAGCTAAAATTTTTTAACTAATGATGTAATATGAATACCGGCGGGCGGGGGGGGAGGGGAGGGGAAATCAAGAATATGCAACTATTTAAGAATCTCCTCAGACGAAGGAGACAACATTAAACGTGCGAAGAAAAGTCTTGAGCCAGAGAGAAAACAAAGTAAAAGCAAAACTCACTCACACCCACAAACTCTCTCAGTGTGGGAGAGAAGAGAGAGAGAGAAAGAGAGAGGTGAGAAAGAGAGTAATGGGGAGGAGCCCTTGTTGTTCAAAAGAGGGATTGAACAGAGGGGCATGGACTGCTTTGGAGGACAGAATTCTTACTGAATACATTAAGGTTCATGGTGAAGGAAGATGGAGAAATTTGCCCAAAAGAGCAGGTTTGCCCCCCTTTTTTTTGTTCTTCATTTTTGTTCTGATTATGAAAAGAAAACAAAGAAGAATTAACTTTGAGAAATGGGTTATTAAAATTACTCGACTAATTTTGAAATTTTGGGTTTTTGCGTTTTTTTTTTCTCTTTTGAGGGTAATTAGGTTTGAAGAGATGTGGGAAAAGTTGTAGACTTCGGTGGTTGAATTACTTGAGGCCAGACATAAAGAGAGGCAACATATCACGCGATGAAGAAGAGCTCATTATAAGGCTTCACAACCTCCTAGGGAACAGGTAATTTTCTACCATAGTCTTATTCATATTTTTAACCATTTACACAATCTACTCCTAAATATTTTTATTAACATTTGCAATCTTGATTATGAAATTCAGATGGTCTTTGATTGCTGGGAGGCTTCCAGGGCGAACAGACAATGAAATAAAAAATTATTGGAATACCAACTTAAGCAAAAAAATTCAGAACTACAATACGCACCAAAATAATTCAGTCCCTACTCGTAAAAACACAAACCAATCAAATCATCATAATAACAAAAAGCAACCCTCCAACGCCGCCGCCACCACGGACGCCACCCCATTTGCGCCCCATGTGGTCCGGACCAAGGCAACGAGGTGCACCAAGGTCGTTGTACAACCCCAACAAAAATTTGAAGACGACCCTCCTGCACAACTCAAAAACTCCACCAAAAATTCCATGGACAATGCTGGTAATACTCATGATTCTGATCCGATTTACGATGATGATGATGTTTCGCAAAATGGGTTGGCGGGTTCGATGGATTTCATGATGAATTTCAACGTTGGAGATGCGAGTTTGTGTGACTTTCTCAACTCAGACTTCTCTGTGGACCTCTGTGACTTCAATTATAGCAATGACAATAGTAGCAGCAATGAGAATTTGTCGTTCGAGGATTGGAATGTAAGCAATTCTGCGGAGCCAAACATGGCATCCGATGATCTTCGTTCTTTTGCTTCTTTTGTGGAAACCGGAGTAGATTGGCTTGCAGAATAAAAAAAAAATCAAAAAAATCTTATTTTAATCGATGTATATTCTTAAATTCATACATATACACATATTATTAATCATAAATAATATATGTATATGTATCTTTATATCTGTGTCTGTTATAATTTTAGCTACCTGTGTGGTGTGTCAAGTACTCTGAAAATAAGCTCTGTAAAACCATGATCTAATCCTCTCTTTTTTTTTTTTTTTTTTTATTGGAATTTGTGAGACCGAATTGTGATAAATACTCTCTCTCTCATAATAATGCTTTTCTGTCTCGTGTGAAAAATCGCTCTCAAAGCTCATTAATTTTGCATTTTTTTTCCACAAAAAAGAAGAAAACTCTATCATGGAGAATCTTTTGATGACGATATGGCACATTAACTCCGAGTTTTGCTCATGCAATTATAATAGGTGATACTGTCATGGACCCCTCCATTATCTGCCTTTTCAATTTCTTTTTTCTTATTTTAGGGGAAAACATTAAGCTACTTCAACTAACAAATTGACAAAAGGGATAAAAATTTTCTAGTAAACTTCAATTTTTAATCCATTACTTCACCTTATTTATGTTTTATATCCTTTTTATTTTTCACCCCAAATTCTTTTCCAAACACCACGGTGAGGAATTTTAGGTGCTCGCAAACAAGTGGGAGAAAAATTGTGTGGAATAATGATTAAATCAAATGAATCGGGACATGTGTGTTCATGAACCAAGGCACTGAGCTACTGATCGTACCTTTCCCTGATCAAAACATATCAAAATATCATATCCTTTTCCGAGAAGACTTTTCTAAGTACTTTTATGGAAGACTATTCTAACTCTGCAAGATTTATAATGCTCAGAGAGAAAGAGAGAGAGAGAGAGAGAGAGAGAGAGTTCTGATTCACTGAGATTCATGAATTTGGGTACGTGGGCACCACCTTTTATTGAATTTTTTTACCTACAAAAGCTGTGATAAATCATTGAAAAAAAATAATAAATAAATACAAATTAGTTAAACTTGTCCAATGGATTAGTTGCAGATATGATATTGATTTCTCTATATAAATTCAATGAATGTGATCTATCATGTCTGAACTTGTTTTGACATGCAGCATTTGGCAGGAAGAGCATTTATAGCCACCCTTGGTATTTTGCTTTTCATTTTTTGACCATGTAGGAAGGTATGGTAGTTTGATTTGATGGAGCACTCGCAAATGTCCACATTCTTTTGCAAGTTATCACATAGGACAAATTTGAAGGATTGTGTTAATAATATGAAACGAGCCACTCCAATCAAGGGTACCCCCTAACTCACTGCCTATAATCTCTCGGAGTTATCTTAAGACAATGGTGGTCTCATCTCTCTAAATCAATAATATTCAACAAATAAAATCAGCTAACCTAAAAATTTAAAGTGTGTGCGCGTGTAAAGTAAAGGTTTCATCTTCAAAGTACAATTCAAAAGGCATACAATAGTGAGAATTAAGTCTTATTGGATTTGACAATTGAAGATTAGGTTTTGGAGAGGAGCGAAGAAAATGAATTATTGCAATGTATTTCAACACATGTTTTAATGCAAACAGAGCCAAGACAAGGCGATCCACTGTAATCATTTGTACGGAGGACTATTAACAATTGCCGACAACACTGATTTACACCCCATGGATTGAAACACAAAATGGTGAGTCTAAAACAGAGGATTTAAATGGAATTGATTAAAACACAAAATGCAAATGGTATTACAGAGAACAAAATGGAGGATACAAATTGTGATTTACCCATGGATTTATTCATGGAATCCTTCAACCAGAAAGGGCTTCCAATGTCAAGGAACTTTTGGAAGCATGAGTTACCTTCAACATTGGACAACTTGAGAAGTAGAGGTGTTTGAGATTTCATTAACTAGGTTTTCTATAATAAAGAAAATAAATAAGTTGATCAAGTTTTTATTCAACGTGAAAAGGTTTATATTGTCTGAATGGATATTTGAAACGGTAGGGAATAAGGGCTATGCCACCAGCAACCATGAAGATGATGCTTGACCCATAAAATGGTCTCATCAGAGATGGTGGCTGAAAAGGTAAAGGGCTTTCTGTTTTTGCGACCGTTTGATTAACGTGGTTGAAGCAAATTTTATTTATACACATTCTATGTATGATTGCTGTCAATGAAAAAATAAATAAAAAAGAAGATGTTGGTATTGAATGTAACACGCACGTGATGTAATTACACACGTGTAAAACCCAAAAGGAAATACTCAAAATGACCTTTTGGACCGTGTCTGTCACCCTTTTTTTTTGACATAATTGCTATATTATACGTACCTGGAAAGACATTACACTATGCACCAAATTAATAATATTAAAATACATTTTTGGACTTCATCTCTAAGTTCTTGCTTGTGTGTGCCAGAGGGTCATGTGAGTATACATTAAAATTGTGGTACTTTCGTCAAATATTTGTGCTGTTGCATTTTTTTTATTTAAAATACTACAAAAAAAAACTTATAGTGTTTTAGTTAAAAAGTTTAATATATTTTTTATTAAATCAATTGTACTATGTTTTACTATATTTCCGTGCAACACTTGTGTGGCTTCGATTGGTTTTGGGTTTCATTATTGAGTTGTTGTCAAAATGGTGGGGTTAGTAGAGTTTTCGAGTTGGCTGAGATCACATGATCCGTGGAGGCTTTCTCTTTTGTGACCAACGGTTTGGACAATTCAAGAATAGGCCCCATATTGATGTCCCCAGACTCTACGTTCAGGGTCCTCCGTGGATTCTCATTTTCTCTCCCCTCTCTCCCTCTCTCTCACCTAATGCCAGATGGGTCCTGCATTCATGTTGGTAATTAGGGGTCAGCACCTGGGGTGACCTTCTTCAGTCTCCTACGTGAAAGGCACATACATAAGGCCCTGTCTTAATTGGCACTTTGTGGCACATGGACTACTCTCTTCACTTCACGTGACTTTGTGCTATGGTCTGTAAAGCACAAACAAAAACATAAATACAAAAACTCAAAATTATATTTTAGTTATAAAATAATTAATAACTTTTAATCATTTTTAGTTTATTAGAAAAATAAAGCCTTTTGATGAAGTTTTAAATATGTCACTGGTGGTTGATCACGTGATCAATGAATACAAAATCGACATTGATTCGTCCACATGGCGTAATTGCAATGGATTTATTACGTCTAGGACCACTCGACCTTTTAGTATTGGTCAAAAAATATAATACTTTTGTAACAACTAGTATCCCTAAGTTCATGCCTTAAACCAAGGTTCTAGGTTTTTTGTTTGTTTTGTCTAAGGATCGTTTAAAATCCCAAGCACGTCTGTATTCCATGGAAAATTTTTTTATTCATGACATAACGACAGAAAGAGTCCCACCTAAAGGAGTGAACGCTTACTTGGAAAAAAAGAGATTCAATTATTAGTGATTGAGTGGACTTTGTATCCAAACCAAAGAAAAGGTAGCAAAAGAAAAAATGTTTTACAAAAATATGGGAAAGGTAACAGCTTCATTTAAATTACTTTCTCACTCTCAAAAGTAAACTTTCCTAGAATGGAGTTCCATGGACCCTCATATTAACCTTGTAGGGTATATGGTGTGCTTTAAATCCTTGAATTTGAGTGGAGTTGGTGGTACCAATGCCCACTTGGCACTTTCCCTGGCGGTCCTTGGGGTTTTGGAGATGCACAAAATGGAGATGGAGACCGGAAATAAAATGGGCTTGAGAAGTCTTTTTATTTTCTCCGACTTACAATTGATATTTTTTTTGTCTCTATTGTCGTATCATCGTCCAATATCTGAAACTTCACTCTAATTAATTCAGAGTGATCTGACTGTCGGATCTCATTTGAGAGAGAGATCTCCCAACATTATTTTTTTGATATCCAAAAAAGTCGAATTTCTGATCTGATTAAAAAACGAATGTGTCATTCTCATCTACATTCAGTCAACTTGCAATTGATACAGTAATCAAAAAAGAATGACCCTCATTTACTCTTTTTTTTTATAGCATGTCTTGAACACCACCCGATATTCGGGGTTTCATCTCTACTAATCCAGACCGACCGCTGCAGTAGCTCCTTTTGGAGAACAAGTCTCCCAACGGGGAACGCTCCATACACATGAAGACCCAATACTCCCAATGAGAGTCAAATCTCGATCATGTTTAAAGGTATTCAACCACACATTCAATTGAGTTAACCCACATCGGTGACCCTCAACATAGTGCGAGATACAACTGCCACATCCATCGGCTTTTCTTTCTTATCAAAAAAAAAAAAAAAAGACAAAAAGAAAGAAAGAAACGTTACGATGCTAACAATCAGAGGCTCTCGGATGGGAAGAACTTTCTCTTCTCCTTGACCCTTTGAGTTCGATGTCATGAGAGACTCTTCCCCCTGGCTCTAAAACATCCCATGACAATGTAGAGTCCAAGTGAGCAAATATGAGCACAATTTTCCGGGGAACAGTCTAGGATGGGCTCAAGTTCAAAGGAAGTCCATGTGACCCACTACGGAAAGCACTTGAGAGAGGGAGAGAGATCTTGCTAGGGAGGTATTCCAAAATCAGAGATGCATTCAACACATTTTCATTAGCTTTGAATAAGTAGCATAACATAATTTAAGAAAAATGTCACAAAACAAAACTTGATCAAACCAATACATTGACACAGCTCTCTCTCTCTCTCTCTCTCTCTCTCTCTCTCTCTCTCTCTCCCCGAGGTATATTTTTAAATGATTCGGGGACTAGCTCACTTTTCTACAGAGAAGATAGTGTGTTTTGATAGGAATTAAATTCTAATCGACTGGCTCACTTTTCTACATTATGATCGTTTTGATATCCAAGTTTATTTATGGTTTTTACATTAGTTATATTCTTTTTGGTTCTTATACGTTTGCATTTTATGTGGTAAGTATGATGGTTTTATATGACTGCTGAAAAATTAGGGTTTTACTTTCCTACGAAATTTTAACCAAATTAAGGACTTAATGGAACTAAACTTGCATAGAGATGAATTCGCCCTTCTAATATTGGTTCTTCTTTACAGTCCACCAAGCTGATAAACTAAGAATTCAAATGTATTTTTTTTTTATTTATATAATCAATCGATATTCAAAATCATATTTCAATTAATTCGATCAAGCGTTATCAGGCTCGATTTAAGAAAAACTCTCCCAACGTAATGATTTGAAGTCTTTGTTTACGTCTATTTAGGATCTACAATTCTTTAGTGTATTATTAGTTAGTCGATATCAAATTTGACTTGCAAACTCAATCTTCTGGACGTGGCATATTAATACGTAAATCCTACACCATGATAGCTAACTTTTAAAGGTAAAAATCAAATTCTTTTCTAATAGTATTAGAGGCACATTAAATCCGAAATCCATTCCATAAGCCACACATTAGAACCCAAGTGCCCAAATCCATCACGTCGGAAGTTACGAATCCACCGGAAGAAAATTATCTTCTAATACTACCAGAAATAATTGTACGAGAAAAAATGGGAAAAGGATATTTTTGGCACATCAACATTTCTCATAAAGCTTTTTTTTTTCAATAAAATATGTTGTCTATAATACATTGTTTGGATGGGATTAAATAACATAGAATAAAGTACGTGAATGATTTTATGTTATTTGCTTTGATCATTTATTTTTTTTCTGGTTTAATCGTTTAATATCTAAAATTTTGTTTCAATTAATCTGAATCAACTATTACAAGAATCACATACTGTGAGAGGTCTCCCAACAAATATCTCATGTTCCCATGAAGAGTTGAACTCTCACATGATTAAGCAGCAACAAAACCCTTGCCATCTACGCCAACATTTGTTGGTTGCTTTAATCCTTTATATGAACCGCATGCAAAAGGACATTGTTTTAAGTCTCATAAATACATAATCAAGCGAAAAAGAATTTGTGAAAGTCAACTCCTAAAATAAACCCCATAGTGCTCGAACTAGATTAGTCGGACAAAATCCAAATCCAATGATGAAAACCAAAAACAAAAATAAGTATGTAATAAGATATAATTGTTATATATCCTTAATGTAAGAAATGTTTTTTATTATCCTTGCAAAAATGTGTTAAAAGGGGGAATTCTCTCTCTTTTTATTATTATACTAAAATTCAAATCCTGAATTTCAGAGTTAGGGGAGAAAGATTATGACGATCAGACTGTCCCCTTAGGACAGGAATTCTCTCTCCCCACAACACCAATGTCTTCCCTGTCTTCCGAGCCACAGCATGGTTGATGGGCGTGGAGAGGGTAAAACTTCCATTCTGCAAATCATCCAACATTTCCCGGCTATAACATGATAGGCTCGGCCCAAGTAGAAACCCAAACACTCCACGCCCCCCCCCCCAACGGGGGCACTTCACAGAGAGAGAAACACGCATCATTTTATCTACATGGCAGCTTAATTTAACAAAGCAAATAGCAGATGTAGAGGCATTTTTCATTAGGCTTTGAATAGGTGACATAACGATATTAAGACAAATGTTACAAGGCAAAATTGGACAAGCCATTGTACATACAAATTGACATAGTTTTCTCCTCACACATTAACTCTCGTTTTGGTTCCATTTATGGGAACTTCTTACTTATATCATCAAAATTTTGAAAAGAAAGAAATTCAATGAATCTAGAGTGAGCCATTATTCAATTTCCTCTCCCTCCCCAAAAAAAAATGTGGTATAACTTCTAGTTTTAAATTATTCTGCAGAGAGGCAAAAAGAATTAGTTTAGTTCAATGCTTTCGGAGACAAATTCTATGTTAGGGGTTATAACCACTCGCTTGCTGAGCTCCCCAACACTGCAGCATTGCTTCTTTTCACTGTTGATGGCCACAACATCTTGAGCAAATCCACAATTCATTCCCTGTGAGACCTGTAACACGTAATGGCAAAATCAATTTTTTTTGCTTCAAATGGCAGCAGGGCTTTTCCATGCATTGCACAAAAATAGATTCATGCTTGAAGTGAGAATAATAAAATACCCTCAACATAAAGATGTAATCAGTGAAATGTATAAAAATTAATTCTTTTTTTTTTTTGGGGGGCGGGGTGGGTGGGGGGGATAGGGGGCCTGGGCATCAAGATGGAGAAGGGCTGTCACCAACAGCAGTTACCGTGAAGGCGTCCACCTACTATGAATGTACGTTTTGAGTCATCATTAGTGCCCTTAGAGCAAATCTATCATCATTAGCAAACCAAAGTGGGGGATAAGCCACAAACCCCTAAAATCTAAGCGTACTTCCCAAGTGATTTTATTAATCGGGATCCAAACTCAAGACATCAAGATTGTGGAGTTTAGCGTATCTACTTCGGCAAAACATCTTAGTTCTTATCATTTTAGTGAAAGATTAAAGAGAAAGACGCAATTTTTGTGGAGTTGAAAGTACTAAAGAATGATCGAAGATGACAATCTCTAACCCGCAATATGTAAAATGATTTGTACTCACATCATAAAGGGTATCACCAAGCTTCAATTTGATTGCACCACTTCTATACACTAGCATTTTCCCCATATGACCAGCCGGTAAGTCCTTCAAGCCACAAGTTTTCTCTGATCGACTCACACCCCTAGGTTTAGTGTTTTGCACAACTTCTTGGCCATTTTCAGCAGCTAACCGCTTTTTCATAGGCATGGTAGCTGGAAACTGAAGAAAAATCATAGTTTCTTCCCCATTATCCACCTGCACATAATTCCTCAAGAATTTAAGGTTCTTGATGCAAGTACCATTATTTTCAAAAACTTGTGCAAAAACTAACCAGAAGACCAAGATCTGATGCAGGGTTTGCAGAATCTTCATCATAGTACATGCTTTCCTCTGCCTCCCCGAATTCATCCTCATCCAGATCATCTATGTCATATAAACATTAAACAAATTTTACTACAACAGGGAACAGTGGAAGCTGCATAATCGTGGAGCACATTGATAGTCCACTCCATACCATCTAATGTCTTAGATGTATATATAACTGACATGATGAATTAACATCTGTAGTGGCACTATCCTAAAAATTCTACTTGTAGTGTTGAGTGATTGACAGAGAGAAATGAGATTACCTGGATTTCCCGAGTAAGGTCTCCTTAGAGGAAGAGTTACAGGATAATAGCTGTAGTAGTTCTGCAGTGACAAATGTTGAAGATTAGACCAACGAAACATTTGCAAAAGAACTATGTAGTCCCAATGCTGAATCAAGGATTTACTGACCCATGGTTCCTGGTACTCATCTTTAGTCTTCAGGACCGATGCATGGACATCGCCTGCACAATGTTTGCCAGATTAGCTCATCGACATATTAGATTAAGAGCTAAATTTGCTAATGTGGAAGAAGGGCTTCTCACTACGTCCAATGCGAACTCCTCGATTGGAAGTACCATAGGATTTTATGGTATTTGATGTCGCACCATAACCAAATGCAACACTTGCGGGTCCAGCTGCAAATTATAGAAGATTTTAACTGTTAAGACCTATGACAAGCCGAGCATCAAGCAAAGAAAGTCAGGTTCGGATAATAGTTTAGTAAAAGCCTACTGGGCTTCTCATCCAAATCTAGGGACCAATCATGAGCACTTGAACTTGTAAGGATTACCCAGATTTCCAAATCCCAAACGCCCTTGAAAATGTAGCCCTTAATGCAAATGCTGACGAAGACCATAGCTTGAAGGGATTCTTAAATGGTCCCCCCCCCCCCCCACAAAAATAAAAAAACCCATAAATTCCACCCAAAGTTCAATGCAATCCCCCCCCCCAAAAAAACACCATTAATTCCGCTCAAAGTTCAATCCAAATAAACATTCCCCATGCAGCAACCTCATAACTAACAATGTATCGTGGGATCCTAGGTCATCCTGTCTTAAAGGATATGTCACACCAAGGTTCCAGACTTTCTCTGAACAATCAAAAGGCCATACGTAAAGTCATATAAGAAAATAGAAAACTTACATTTTCTTTCAACTTTAGGCCTTCCGTTCATGGAGGCTTCCTATGTATGAAGAAACAATTTAGAGAAACCCAAATAAACCAAACCATAATATAATCAAACTCCAATGTAATGAACAATGACGAATCTCAACGGAATAAGTTTTACATTAAAACGCCGCAACAACTCCTTTGCTTGTGTATCATCAGCATCTTCAACCTTTTCACTGTCCAACACATATATGAAGAAGAAGAATCAATACCAATTTATTTGAAAAAAAAATGCTGTCAATAGGCCGACGAAGAAAAAATCAGAAAAATTACATCTTTGGCTGAGTAGGCTTAGGTGGTCGGCGAACCGGGGCTTTAGGTGCAAATCTGACCTGAAAAATCAAAGCCCAATTGATTAAAACATCTCCGATCAACAGAAACTTTGATTTTTGGGTTTAAAATCCAAATGGGTATTGGGAAAAAGCAAACCTTTCTGGGAGCATTAGTGGAATCTGAGTCCATAGGAAAAAGAATTGAATTAATGCGTTAATAAATCAATCACGAATCAAAACCAAGTAAAACTCGCTCGAAGTTCTTCAACTTTAGCTTGAACCAGTGGGAGGCTCGTCGAGGCGGTGCTGACGGTAGCTACGGGAATGCTGGTGGAGCAGCGATTCGAGTCGGAAAGGGCCTTCGATTGTGGCAGCAATGGGATTCAGAGAGAGAGAGAGAGAGAAAAGGGTTTTGGGGAAAAATCGAAATTGAGAGATGGAAGAACGAGGCGCGGAACGAAGACAAGGCGGAGAGAAAAAAAAACACCGGTCCAAAAGGCGGCGTTTAGGGTACGGGAGAGGGAAGGAAAAAGGCAAAACGAAAAATTAAATTAAATTTGAAAGAAAAGAATACATAAAAAAATAATAAATACAGAAATTTATTTATTTGTTTAAAAGAAAATAAAATTTTTATTTATTCCCCCAAAAAAAAATCCTTCGGCTTGTTACGCTTAGAGATTTCTTAGTTTGGATATCTTTCACATTAGGCTTTCTAGGGTTCTTGTGTTGCTCAAACTGAGGTGTTAAAATATAGAAAAATTTTAAAAATCTTTGACATTCATTGTCTAGACTTACCCTCTTTTTTAGAAATTTTCAAATTCTATTAGGGTTTAATGAAACTTTAATTACTATAATGGCTTTAATAACATAACACTTGTGAGGATTTTTTTGGATAAGTATCAAATAATGGTATGGTAAATTCTTAATTGTGAATTTAAAATTATAATTAATTTTTAAAACAATTTTAGAATTACATTTATAGTTAAACAATTTAATATCGATACTTAGTAAATTGCGGTTATGGTTGCAAGTCACAGGGTCTTGAATAAACCTTAGGAATATTATTTTTTTAAGATAAACCTCCGATATCTAATAATTATATTGAGTCTGATTAAATCTAATTTGAATCGGATTAAACTTTTAAGAGATAAAACTTTTCTAATGTCAATTTCTCTATATGTAATACTCAAATCCAATATGTTATTAAAGATTTATCGATATTCAATCACTAAATCAATCAGGTATTAGTTAGAAATAATGATAAAAGATTACACATTCACTATTAATTATTAATTTTTTCTTATTAGACTCTCCTCTCTCCACTCTACATTTGAATTTCTTTTCTATTTTGTTAAAGGAACCATTCTTATGATTGGACACTCTACTCTCTTAATCAGAGATTTCAAGTTTGAGAGAATGGAGGAAAAGGATTTTGAAGAACTTATCCCTTAATGGAGTCCACAATACCCAGATCGGATTAATCGAGATAAGTTCGGATACCGGTCATTGAAAACCAAAATAAAAATAAAAAAGGGAACCATTCTGCACTCGGTAGTTTAGATTTTGTGAGTGAATGTTTTGGCATTCATAGTTACATTGATTCATTGACACTCTATTCCACATGTTGTGATACATGTGCTCACATTGTGTCAAATCGGATATAGGTTAATTTTGCAAATTGCAATTTGTGGTATATAAGTGCTTTGTGATTTTGTCTTTGGATGATGGAATAGAAGCAGAGAGAGTTGATTTTTTGAAAATTATCTAAGTGGGGGGGGGGGTAATGACAATTTTTCAATTGTTAGGGGTTTTAGGTGGTGCACTCCGTGGGAAGACTTTTTGGCCTTGGAAATTTGTGGGTATATAACCCCTATAGTTTGTATCATTGGCAAGTTACACTTGAAAAATAAAAGGTAAAATGCCCTTAAATTTTTAGGACTCGTTATAGATGTTATGCTTCTACAAAGAAGAGGGCAAAGAGATGAGATCCTCTCCCACCTGGTCTATAACATGAAAATCTTTTTGATGAGACTAATATTTTTTTAGTTATGATCATAAAAAACATTAAAAAGACTTTGTTTCGATCCTTTATGTGAATCCCATGCAAACGACTTCATTGTATTTTTTTTTTTTTTTGGTGGAAGACTTCATTGTATTTGTCATACATGTATTGTCAAATATTATTATGATATATCCTTAATATAGAAATGGTTTTGACCCTCCTTGCAAAAATAGGTTAAAAGATGTCTCCAAGTGACCTCTAGTAATATTTTAAAGGTATTTATATCAAAATTTGAATACGTTGTCTTGTTATTAATATAGGCGTATTGAATTTAATAATTTTTTTCACAAATTTAATACAAAAGATTGAATATAAATCTAAATAACACCGTGTTAAAAATGAAAAATAATATAATAATATGAACCATTATTTTAATAAAATATTATAATTTGTTGAATTTATTAAAAAAAAAACTCATTGTTATAAATATAAAAATAAAAAAGTCAAATAATTTCAAATAAAATGAATGATTGATTTAATTTTGGTATATAATATTTTTTAAATATTCTCGAAATATATAATATCTTCTAATATCTCATTAAATTCAATATAATATAATAAAAATTATTTAAATTTGAAAAAAACGACAGACATATGCTGACATAACTAAAAACAAGTTTTTACAATCCAGGAAAATAACTTTTTTAAGAATGGATTAGGGATGACATGTATTGAAGAGTAATTTTTTACTAGAACGGACAAGAGGTCTTCTGGAAACACATTCAGGCGTATAGTGAAGAGAATCAAGGTCTTATCGAGATGCATGAGTGGTTGTCTTTTTTTTTTTTACAAAGAGTTCGATTGTCGTATTAAATAAATTTGAATATAAAAGATAAATAAATATAAAAAATATCGTATTAAGAAATATTTAAATATAAAAAAAAAGATAAACATGAAAGCCAAAATATGTTTTTACAAAGGGAACTCCGATCACAACCCACATTCAACATGATATTTTCTAACATGCATTGTGATGGAGAATATGGACTCTTGTTGTGTTAAGAGTTAAATAGGCAGCTTGAGGTGGTCAGGCACCATATGAGTAATGCTTTGTTACAATTGCCCAAAATCTATACCTCATAAAAACATACCATATGAGTAATGGTTTGTGAAATATATTTGTAAATGAAATTTGACACTTGAAATTAAAAAAAAAAAAAAAAAAAAAGTATCCAGTTAAATTTCTCTACTTAAAATAACAAAAAATAGGGAAATTGCATATAAACCTTTTATGGTTTGTAAAATTATTAAGTTATCCTCTGTGGTTTCAAAAGTGACAAATCATCTCAAGTGATTTTTTTTTTTTTTTTTTTGACAAATTATCTCTTATGATTTCAAAACTGGTAAAAATCTCCTTGTAGTGAGCAAATTGGCATCTTGCCAATGTGGAGGGAGGGGTACCGTGAATTGCCTCTTGATTTTTTTTTAAAAAAATTATTTTATAAAATTTTAAAAATTATAATTTTAAATAGTATTCATCTCCTAAAATTGTAATTCAACTCTTGAAATTTATGATTCATCCTCCCCAAAATTTTAGAGGAAAATTTATCTCATAAAAATTTTTTATAAGAAAATTTAAATTTAAAAACAGCCAAATACTCTCTAAACGTTTCTTTGTGACCCAAGTGCAAAATGTACATTTTTTCTTACGACCTCACTCTTCTCTCTCTCTCTCTCTCTCATTTCTTTTTTGTATTTTTATTAATTTATCAACCTTTTCAGTAATTGATAAATTTCTTTAATTTTTCTTATATTACCACAAAAATTAATTTTAATTTTTCTTCTGCATTTGATAAATCCCTTTTAATTTTTCTTAATTTATCATGAATTAGACCATTTTATTTTAACACATGGATTTTTCAAGTATTTTAATTTTCATTTATTTTTGTAGCTTCAGTTGAGGTTGAGGGCAAAATGTCGATTTTGCAAACCACAATGAGCTTGTCAGTTTTAAAACCACATATGGCTACATAAAAACATAATTAATTAAACATTATTGGCCTATTAAATTAGTTAAATATGTTAAACAAGAAAACATGCTTTTTCTCTCATAAACAAAATTGAACATATATTAGAATTTCGTTTCTTTCTAAAAATAAGGTTAAATTTATGGTTACTCGACCGAATGTAGCCTTAACAAGTGGGTAGTTCTTTTATATTCACGGTGCTATAGCATCCATAACCTTCTTATGTTAGCATCCATAGCCTTCTTACTATTGCATTTTTTATCAAGTGGATTTGATAAGAGAACAAAAGTTGGATGCTTATTGGGAGTATTAAGGAATGGTAAAATCTTGCTGTAGAAAAGTTAAAATTGATATATTTATAATTTTTTATTAAAATCTAAACTCTTCACTTTAGACCCCAGATTGGGATGGATTAATGTAAAAAAAAAAAAATGGAGAGAAACCTATGTTATATGCAATCTACTGATTACCTTACCTTACAACAACAACAAATGGAGAGAAACCTATGAATCCTATTATATTTCATTTCATATCGCACGCTCAGTTATATGATTACCTTTCCTTAATCATTGAAAGTAATAAGAATAAGAATACAAACTCAATAGATGGTTATGTTTGTCCTCCCCAACAATACCTTAGGACAATAAGCCATCACTAGAATACAAGCTTTAACCCTATGGGCCAATGAGCAACAGCTCAACTGATACTATTCCCCCTCCCCTTAGAGGTCGTTCTAACCTTCTCTATATACCAAAAAATAAAAAAGATAATAAAAAAACGCTTAACCCTACGGAGATTGGATTTTCTTTAAAATACCTGGGTTTAAAATTTCTAAAAATTTTTGTTTTCAAATTGAAAAAGAAAAAAAAGGTCAAGAGTGACACGAGTTGGTAACTTTATACCGGTAAGGATTTAAAAATCACAGGCTTAACATAAGGCCCTTTTGCTTCATCCTTAGAAATAGAGCAAATAATATGCATTTCATTTTTTCTAAGATGGGCCGGACTCAAAGATTTCCTTTAGAGCTTATGGAGAACATATTCGAGAATCTCACAACCAAAGATAACCACAATCTGATTGAAAAGAGGCATCAGAAGTCAGAAGGAACCTGCAAAAAGATGATTCATGAACGAACTTTAATGGTTGTAGCTGTTGGTGTAAGACAATGCATGACTTCCAGGCAACAAAAGGTTCCCAGCTCCCCTCAACTATGTCTTAAATTCCGAAATAGTTGGAATCAGCTTCATGAATCTACCTTTTTCCACGAACCTATATTTAGGACTGTACCAATGTCAAGCAAGTGGTCACTGAAGCAAAATAGGGAGCTGAGAAAGTTAAATGAAGACCACTCATGCAAGGAAACTTCTCATCTTTCCAATTTAACTTCGCAATTGTGCACTTGCAATCAATTGAGCCATGACAATCGCATATTGAACTGCAGTATGTTGTGAACTGTAATGATCTGAGAGGCCATAATCCATAAAATTTGGTTCCATATGCATGAAGTGTCCTGGTAATGATCTTTTTGACACAGCTTCTTGCCATATTTCAAGAAACTCTGCCATTATTTGCCTCCCTTTTTCTAATGAGGAAATAGGCAGATACTCCACCTGCAAAAAAAATACAAACATATCCAAATGCAAAAATTCAAAGATCAAAACTAAACCAAGCGAGTAAATACACTATTAAGTTTGAAAACCAAAGAATTAAGTAGAGCTTACACTCATAAACCCACAAAAATATACACAAAGAAGACATGGACTCCTAGATTAGATTATTGTAACCTCTGTCCCAATCTAATTGGTCTGTATCAGCTTGCATAATAATTGTCTTTTTCTTCTTTCATTTTCTTTAGAGGATATTAGAAATAAATAGGTACCACCATAGAACACATAGAAGATCAGGCTTGACTATTGGGACTTCAGAAACTGAAACTCTGACTTCACTAGTCAGAAGAGGAAATTAAAATATAGAAGAGATAAGAAAGTAAAACTTTTAATTTCCAAATGGGGCCAAGGTAAGGCTACCATTTTGCTTAAAGCAAAAATACAGTCCTGGGGAAGGTGTTAAAAAAAAAGAAAGAAAAGTATCTAGAAATGGATACAAGAAACAACCATGCACACCCAATGAATAATCATTGCTACTGGCACTGCTGCCACTAATATCAAATGATACCGAACAGCCCCCTTAGCTCCAAGTTCCGAATGATTGAATGGTCAGGGTTTAAAATGTTCCATCTGGTATTTGAAGCACCTGCAAATCCAATACAGTCTAGGTTCTAGATAATTCTCTGGGAAATCCAAAAATAGTATCACACTTACAGAACATAACATATTTAAGATCTTCAGCTTTTTGTACAAATATTGTTCTAGCTGAACATGTGAGGATCTAGCACAGTTGCTTTTGCACCAAAAACAACTTAATGCCAAGTAGACCAAAATATTTCCTGTCCATGTATAAGATTCCAAAATATCTACTAATGATGATCATTAGGTGATTATTAGCTAGGCAAGCATCTTTGGGAAAGAAGAGGTCCCAGTCCCATGCATTTTCTTTAAATAACATAATTTTCACAAAAGGTTCCATAATCATAGAAGTGGAAATGGTTAATCTAATTTTTAACCCAAAGCAAGCTAAGTACCTCCAAAACAATTCCCCTCAGACTCTCAGAGTTTATAGGAGCAACTTTTCCTACCCGCAGCTGGAAGTCGCCTAATCGATACTGAATACCCTGCAAGCGTGAAGCATGAAGCATTGAATAAGGAATTGTTCGGGGGACAAAAGGCAGAAAAGCAAATAACCAACCAGACTTAGATTGCAAACATGTAGTCAGCCATATCATAAAGGGAATAACAACACCCTTCATAAAAAAGAAAAAAAGGATGACTATAGAAATCAGAACCTCAAAATTAAGAGCCACCCTTGTTTTATAAGACTGCAATCTCTCCATTATCGACTGAATCGACAAATCTGCCTCTAGCACAAGTCGCTGTGCCCGGATTATGAAGTAATATTTGTTTGGTTGGTCATGCATTGAAAGTCCAAGAAAATCTCTCGGAAGCTCAGACGTCAAAGCTTGGTCCTGCACTGTTTAGATCAAACGTGCCAATCAGAACTTCACATTCAAAAGCTTAAGTATTCTTTTATAAACAAATGTGTTTTGATGAGGACAGAAACATTATTAACCTCTAATCACAGGTCTATAGAAAGTGAGGGTAGATTTCCACCTTCCTTCTTTTACACCATTCATGCTCTCAGCGCACTGGGACACTTCAGTCAAGATTTGACTGTTCACTGATGCCCCTGCATTAGGCTGCCAATGCAAAAGCCTAGATGTACAATTGTCATAATGCATCAAACAAAGTTATCAGATAAAGCGATAGTCATGCAAAACGTTATAATTGCAAAGAGTGAAACCCCTAATCTTGAACTTTTTCTACCAGGGTTTTACGGTTTATACCATTTGAGGGGCATTTTTGTTTTGCTGCCAAAGGTGGTGCTCTTGAACTTCAGAAACTGTCAAGGGTTTGCCTCATTCTAGAACATATGCTTCATGACAATCCCTCGTCCTTTAGAAGCAAAAGGTGTGACATTTTCCAAGTTGCTGGCATCAAAATAAAGTAGACCCAAGTGTTAAAAAGCATTAATTTTTCGGCGGGAACACAGGATTATAAATAAATAAATAAGTTAAAAAATGCAAACGGATACGGATAGCAAGCCAGAGATTAGCAATCGCCACATGGTCATCTCAAACACCACCAACAGCAGATTGAAAATGTGCATGAAAGAAAATACCACATTAGAAGAAGTTCAATTTTAACGATTAACAGCAAAGAGTAGTGACATTTTGAATTGAAATAAACAAGGATTGAATTTGGGAGGCCAAATAGGTCTAGGGTTTAGCCTATAAAACAACACAGTGCAGAAGTAGTTGACGACTTACTCAACGGAAGCTTAATGTAACGACTCCCGTAGGTATCACGCGCCGATGTGTACGACGGTGGTGGCCGGACTGGCAGAATTGTTCTTGGTATCAGATCTGTGGTCAGTGCTTAGAAATTCGCCTGAAAATGTTCAAATTTAGCTTGAAGCAGTGGGGGCTCGTCAAGGCTGTGCTGACGGCAGCGACGGGAATGTGAAGCAGCGATTAGAGTCGGAAAGGGCCTTCCATTGTGGCGGAAATTAGGTTCAGCGGCGATGGATTGCAGAACAAATAGAGAGAACAGAGACAGAGGCGAAAACGAAAGGAGAGATGGAAGAGAAGAGAGCAAAACAGGGCAAGCCTAGGGAGAGAGAAGCGTGTGATCGTGAAACAAAGAACGGAGACAGAGAGATGGGTTTCAGGGGGGGAGGACCGAAGAAATCCAGGTTGAGGGGAGGAGGGAAAACAATAACCACTAATCAAAACGTAGCGTCTGGGTTGTGAAGAGACAAAACGTATGACGTCTAGAGAGAAAAGAAGGGAAAATTACCAAACAAATAGATTTATTCATTTTTAAAAACGTTCCGGTTGGATTTTAGTTATGCCCATTCAAAATGTTTGATTCACCTTAAACTTGTGTATCAAATGAATTAAAGGATAGATGATGCAATATATAAAGGAAGACTCAAGTCATACCCTCTCATCCGCACCATCAAAAGATAATTTCGTCAATAAATAGACTATATTATTATTTTCTAATTTTGTATAATAATAGAAATACAAAAAAATAATCGACTAAATTCTAAATTTTCAAAAGAATATTTATAGTTTGAGAATTATTAACGGAATAAGCTTATATACCTTGAACTGATCGAATACTATTACTCAAAACTATGAGGTTATTTGGAATCAAATTATATATTTGGGAAAACTAGGAATTTTTTTTTTCCTTTAATCTTGGCTTGATCAAATTTGGGGGATGAAAGAGACATCTACATCCACTCATCTATTCAAAGGGCTAATCAGATACCGAGTTAAGCAATCAATCACACACTATTAAAATCAATACGTAACTTACTATTTTAATATAAAACTATATAATTTTGATATTAAGTAAGAAAATAATTCATTTTATAGTAAAATAATAGATAAATTTATTTTTATTAACGGTTTAAAAACTTTCTACTTGATTCTTTTTAGATTATTAGTGATAAGAAAAATATAAAAAATTTAACAATCAGAAATGGTAATATCAAGAAAATTAAACAAATCAATAATAACGTTAAAAACGATAACTTTACTCTTTGTTATTCGATTAAAATGTGATTTTTCATTTATTAATATAATATATTATAAACTTGTAACTAGTAAAAAATTTAAATCATATGTATATTAGTCTTGCAAATGGAACACAAGTTTGTGGTAATTTAAAATGCAATTATATGTTCTTAGACAATAACGGACAAACCCAGAGGGGTACAAAAAAATTATAAGATATTTGTTTAAGTAATAAATATGAATTATAAAATTATATTAAAAAATATAAAATATCAACAAAAGAATAATTTAATCATAATATTTCAAAATTTTAAAATTTTAATTAAAGACATGTATTTTTTTTATGAGATAAATAATAAATTTTTCTTCAAATTTGAAAATAGTTTCTATAGTTAATCACAAGAAATTAGAGAATGGAGTTTTTGGAGTTTGATGAGAGAAGAAAATATAAAGAATAAATCAGGGATGTGGACAGAGAGAGAAAGAAGAGAGAGAAAAATGAAAAGGAGAGGGGAAAAAAAGAAAGGAAAAAGAGAAGAAAAACAAAATGGATGGGAAAAGAGCGGAGAGGGAGGGAAGAGGGAAAGTTGGGGAAAAGGGGAGGAAAAATGAAAAGCGTCGAAGTGGATTGTTAATATCAAATTAATTATCTTTGTAATTTTATTTGTTTTTTCATTTATTGATTTTAAAGACGGTAAAATATATTTTTTACTAATTTAAAGTATACGATAATAATACTATATTTTGTTTTTATTATGTATTGGGATTTTTAAAGAAGGTTTATGTGAAATTTAATTAAATAAATAAATTTTAAAAAAGACAAATAATATTAAATTATAATTAAATGGTTGTAAAATAAATATGTGTTAAAATATTAATTCAAATTTAAAAAGTCGAGGGGGTGCAATTGTTGACTCTCGCTGTATCCGGTCTGCCCCTGTTAGACAAGTAACCAGGCCGGTTTGGACCCGAAAACCTGTTCGGACCCGGAATCGGCTCCCTCTACAGTAAACCGGCCCAGTCGGAACCGTTTACTGTAGCGGGCCGGGCTGGTTCCAAAAAAATTTGAACCGTGAACCGGCCCAAAATCAGCCCGATTCAGAAAACCGGCCCGAACCTGAACCGGCCCGATTCAGAAAAGCGGCCCGGACCTGAACCGGCCCAGAACCGGAACCGACATGGAACCGGGACCTAAATCGGCTCGGGCCCGGAACCGACACGAAACCGGCTGGAACTGTCGGTTCAGGCCCGGAACCGGCCCGGCCCGACCGGTTCCATTTCAAATTTTCTCTTTTTTTTTTTAATTTTGAAAATTTTCTAATTTTACCCATTCCAACAGCTATAAAACGGCTACTTTTGAGATTATTTTGGTCTATAGGGTCAAAAAATTTTCCTATAAATTCCTTATACCCCATTTCCAAAATCTGCACAACAAAATCTCTCTTTCTCTCTCACATCTACATTCTCTCAATATTACTACATTTTCTCAATTTTCATTAATTTTCCATTATTATTTCCTTTCTATTACCATTTTTTATATCATTTCCATCATTTTCTACACCATTTCCAATTTTCCATTTTCATTTTCTTCATTATCTATATTTCCACCATTATCTACATTTCCACCAATTTCTACATCATTTCTATTACTTTATACCCCATTACCTACACCGTTTTTTTATACAATTTCCATCAATTTTTACACAATTTCTAATTTTCTATTATCATTTTCTCCATTATCTACATTTCCACCAATTTCCACACCATTTTCATTACTTTATACCCCATTATCTATATTGATCAAGATTTGACAAAATTTCAAAGTTGGGAGCTCATTCAAGATTTTACGAAAAATAACTGCGATATTCGAAATCGGTACATTTAATTTTTTTGTATATTTATTTTTTTGTATTTGCATTACATTTGCATTACCTTTTTAAAAAATGTAAATTTTAAAATTTTTTAAAAAAATTTAATCTTAAATTTCCTTTAAAAAATTTTATCGTATATATTATTTTAAAAATTTTAATTTTAATTTTTTTATAAAATGGCGGAAACACACTCTTTACAATCTTCTCAACAATCTCCTCTTCCTCCATTTTTTGAAATTCCCGATAATATAGATATTAAAACTTTTTTAAAAAAAACTGAATCTAGTAATACTGAATTTAACACAATACGAACTAAAAAAGATAATTTTAATATATGGACATTTTTTGAATGGAAAAACGATGAACAAAAAGTAATTTGTAAAATTTGTTATTAAAAATATAAATTTTTAAAAGGTTGGGGGTAGGCACATTTAAGAGATATTTAGTTAATAATCATCCAGATAAATTATCACAAACAAAACAAACATAAATTTCTACAAGGGGAGATAATATAATTGATACATTTAAATATAATTCCGATAAAGAAAAAATTAGACAAATAGAATGGCTAACAAGAAAAAAATTATCACTTAGTATAGTTGCATATCCTGTATTTGAAAAATATATACAAAAATATTTACAACCCGATTATAAAAAAAGTAATAAAAAATCCGATAAGAGGAGATCATTAGATAAATATCAGGAATTAAAAAATGGTATACTTACACAATTTATGACTAGTCAATGTAAATTTTCATTAATTTCGGATAGTTGGAAAAGTGAGTATAAAAAAAAATATTATATTGTAATAACATGTCATTGGATAAATAATTCGTGATCTTTAGAAAAAAGAATTTTAGCTTTTCAACGTTAGAAATTTCCACATTCCGGTGCACATATAGTTAGAATAATTTCAAATGTTATTTATAATTATGGAATAAATGATAGAATTTTTTCTATTTGTTTTGATAATATTTCGGCTAATACTATTGCGATTAATAATTTAAAAAATTTTTTAAAAACAATTTTAAATGAAACTTTTTTTCATATTAAATGTACATGTCATATAATTAATTTATGTGTTAAGAATGATTTAGCAATGGGAGAACTATTTTTAAAATCTATTCGTGATTTAATTTATCAAATAAGAAATTTTTCTGTAAAATTTCAATAAATGAGACAATTATGTATTTTACATAACAAAAAATATAAAAAATTTAAAATAAAATGTGACACTAGGTGGAATTCAACATATGGCATGTTACAAGATATTCTTCCTTTTCAAAATATTTTAATTGAATTTGCAAATTCAAATTACGAATATGGTTTTATTGATAATATCGCTTTTGAATTTGTGTCTATATTTACAAAATTATTGGAAATTTTTTATTTATGTACAAATTTATTTTCTAGATATTATTATCCAACTACTCATTTAATGCTACCAAATCTTTGTCAAATTATTTATGTATTTAATGAATTTGAAAATGAAAAAAGATTTAGTGAAATTGTTTTTTCAATGAAAACAAAATTTTTTAAATATTATGAAAAAATTCCAATTTTATATTTAGTTGCAAATGTATTAGATCCACGTGTTAAGGTTGAAAGTGTTGAAATGTTAATAGATTGTTTTGCACAAACTTTTCCATCAGAAATGTCTATTAATCCATATTTTTTAAAATAACAAATATATCATATTTTACCATCAATATTTGAATTATATGAAAAGAAAATTAATAATTTAAATACTAATAATGTAGCTAGTAGTAGTAGTAATAGTATTCAATCATCTTCATTTTCATTTAATCCCTTACACATATTAGGAAAAAAATAAAAAATTTCTTTATCATCATTTAATGAATTACTTTTATATAAACAACCATCTAAATTAAAAGATTTTGATGATATAGATTTATATGATATATTAGGTTGGTGGAAAAATAATGAATCGTATTATCCAATTTTGGCCCAAGTGGTTAAGATGTACTAACCTCTCCGCTATCCACAATACCATCCGAAAATGCTTTTAGTGCAGGTGGTCGAGTATTAACCGAAAAACATACAAATTTAGCGGACAACATTTTAGAATCTTTAGTATACATTAAAGATTGGAAGGATATAGAAAAAAAAATGCAAGGAATTATCAAAAGCTCGGAAAATGATGAATAAGAAGTAGAAAAAGAAGAAGAAGAAGAAGAATAATAATAATAATAATAATAATAATAATAATATTTTTCTTTTGTTTAAAAGTCATTTTAAATAAAAAAAAATCAAAATGATGTAAAAATTAAATAATGTAATAAAAAAATAGTGGATTTTAAAATCCAAGTGATGAATTTGGTAGTGGACGTACACCGAATTCGGTAGAATCACTCTAAAAATTTTGTATCTCTAATTTTTAATTTATTTTTTTTTATCAAAAGTGAATTAAAAAAAAAGTTAAAAAAAATGGAATTATAAAATTAAAATGGAATTAAAAAATAGAGTTACAAAAAAAAATTTTAAAAAATGCAATAGAGAAAAAAAAATTGGGCCGAACTGGGCCCGGCCCGCCGGTTCCGGTTCAGCGAACCGGGCCGGTTCCACAAGAAAAATAGAACCGGACAGGCCCGGCCCGGCCCGGCCCGGCCCGCGGTTCATCGAACCGAACTTGAACCGGCCCGGGCCCCGACCCGGTTACTTGTCTAGCCCCTGTTCTCAGTTATGCTTATGAATATTAAAACGTTATTTTTTTATTAAAAATATGAGGAGGATATGGAATATTATAGGAAATTAGTTTTTTAAGTCAAAAATTAATTTGAATTTATAGGGGAAGTGGAACCGCACACGCGAAAGAAAACTTCTGGTTGCTACAAAGGAAAAGGGTGCGATTGGAAAAATTAGGGCATAATAAATTGGTCTCCACCTCCTCGGCGACGTCGCTGACGACTCACGAAATCTGTGAGAGAGAGAGAGAGAGAGAGAGAGAGAGAGGGTTTTGGATCAGAGAGAAGAATGGGGAGTGTATACATACCTGTACAGAACTCAGAGGAGGAAGTGAGAGTGTATCTCGACCAACTTCCTCGAGACGCATCTGACATTCTCGACATTCTCAAGGCCGAACAAGCCCCGCTTGATCTCTGGCTAGTCATTGCTGTAATCTCTCTCTCTCTCTATACATATATATATACATCCATCCATCTGTATACTTTGAATTGAATTTCTGATTTATTTGTTAAAAGAAGCATTCTTTATTTGGTAGTTTATCAGATGGATTTTTTTTTTGGGGCATTCATAGTTATTTTAATCAGTCTGCCACTTTGTTCCAGATGTTGTGATATGCGTGCTCACACTGTCTCGAATCTGAATGGTTTTAATTTGCGAATTGAGATTTGTGGACATAAGTATTCTGTGATTCTGTCATTGGGTGGTGGAATTGAAGCATTAGAGGGTTGATTTTTGGAAATTATCTAAGTGGGGGTAATGAAAAATTTTAAATTATTAGGGTTTTAAGTGGTGAACTTATTGGGAAGAATTTTTGGCATTTTGAAGTTGGTAAGATTTCTTATTCTTGAATAATTTAGTGTAGGCAATTCAAGCAAGATACAATGTTTCAGAGTTCAAAAACTTTGTGGATTGCTTTTTGATGTCTCTGTAAAACTTCTATAGGTTGCTCATAATGTGATTTGTTGGAAAAATTATTCTTATTTTGACAATGCTTTCTAAAATCTGAAACACGCTTCTTAAGAATGCTCTTAGACTTAGTCGGGGCATCTCTTCCTTGTTTTTTGATTCTGGAATATACTTGTCTTATTGCAGAGGGAGTATTTCAAACAAGGAAAGCTTGAACAATTTCGACAAATTCTGGAGGAAGGGTCTAGTCCCGGTATGAGTTGTCAATTGCTTTTTCTTTTGGTATGTACTCTTAACTGGTAATATTCCCCCTGTATGACTTTTGCATTTATTTGATACAGAAATTGATGAATATTATGCTGATGTGAGATATGAGAGGATTGCAATCCTAAATGCCTTAGGTGCCTATTACAGCTACCTGGGAAAAATTGAGACCAAGCAAAGAGAAAAAGAGGAACATTTTATTATGGCAACCCAATATTACAATAAAGCATCAAGAATTGACATGCATGAGCCATCTACTTGGGTCGGAAAAGGTAACTTTCATTTCTTTTTGTTATCCTTAGTTTGGCTCTTAAATAGCTGTCTTAATCTGTAAATGTCTTTAATAAAATCTTTCTAAGGTCATATGGTTGTGCGCTTGAGAATGCCAGTGTAAATGACAGAGATCCACAAACTTGTCAGGAATTTTCTGAGTTATACTTAATGTGGGTGACTATTTTACTTTTACAGTCGGAGTAGATTATGATAAAATTCTAATTATCTCTATTATTTATTCTCTTTGAAATTAGTCAAGTTTGCAATCTATCTCAGCTCACACCTCTTAAAAATGCACCATATAATAATATGACTTGTGATCTATTTAGACATGTTTAAATTAGTGAGTTCTGAATGTATCGTCACCTTACATAGTTGTAAAGAATAGGCTGGTCATTGATATCCTTTATGGTCACTAAATGACCTAAACTACCGAATCTCAAAATATTTTATCTACAGCTTTCTTTCTGGGATGATTATAACGGAGTTCTAAACCTTTTATTGATTCTTCAATTTAGTTCTAAATCTTCTTTTTTTTATTCAGTCCTAAATGTTTAGATTTGATTACAATTCTAGCCCTATAATGGAAATTCTAACGTGTACACTCTACATTTAAATAAGTCACATGGCATCCTATGTAGCATCGACGTGGCTACCATGTCAATAATTTTTTGCTAAAAACAAAGAGAAATATGAACCAACAATTTCACAGGAACACTTACTACGTGGACTGATGTAGATGTTACTCGTGGACTGATGTAGATGCAGTCTTAGAGTTAGATCCCTTCATCATTTTGTGGACACGTTCTAGGACGTGTTTCCCATGTCAATGCCATGTGGCTTATGTAATGGTGAAGTGTTATGATGCATTATTAATTCCATCATGGAACCAAAATTATAGCTAAATCTAAACATTTAGGGCTCAATGGGATTAGTTAAAAGGTTTAGGACTAAATTCAAAAACAAATAAAAGGTTTAGAACTCCATATTTAATCATCCCTAGGATGCTCGGAATATTAACCCATTTTTTTCACCGAGATGTTCTCATTTATGTTTTCCCTTGTAGTCATTACAATTTATGTGTCATGTGTGAGACATAAAACTTTGTTAGATGTGATGCATTTGTTAAGGTTTTGATGCTTTTCTATGAAAAAGAGAGCAAGGATGTGGAATGAAGACTATGCAAATTGATTAATGGCCTGTAATATCTTTATTCAACATGGAACCGCTTAACTTTTGCATTCTGGAAAATGCACACATAAAGCCCTGATAGTGCATGGTAGAACTTTCAATTCTTAACTTACATCTATTTTTTTTATAGGTCAGCTTTTGTTGGCCAAGGGCGAGATAGAACAAGCATTCAATGCATTTAAAATTGTGCTGGATGGAGATCACCATAATGTTCCTGCTCTCCTTGGCCAGGTATATTGATGTTAATGTTGTATGGCCTGTTTAGTTAGATGGTTTTTCTAAGTACAGTTTTTCTTGCTAGTCTGATGGATCAAAGAGGCATGATCTACACACATCATTTCCTATTTGCCTTTTGTGGAGTTGGATGAATTCCATTCTTCCTCTTGAATTAATGGTCCTGGCTTAGTGCAGGCATGTGTGCAATTTAATCGGGGACGTTATTCAGATTCACTGGAGCTTTATAAGGTTTGTCAGTTGTCCTGCCCTTTTTCTGTGTTACTTTGTTACTTTTTTTGCCTAGATTTTAGGCTGTTCCAAATTCTTGCCAATGTAGAACTTGCGGTGATTTCTCGATATTTTCCTTGTTATGATTAGAAAAGTTCATATATGTATCTACCTTGTGGTTTGGTTAGAGGGCCTTGCAAGTCTATCCTAATTGCCCCGGAGCAGTCAGACTTGGTATAGGTCTTTGCCACTACAAATTAGGTAACTTGCAGAAAGCTCGACAGGCATTTCAACGTGTGACGCAGGTAAGTTAACCTTCAGCCATTCTTTTGAATCCTATATAAACTGCAAGTTATTTGCTATTAACACTTCTTCTGTACCTTCCCTGATATTGTGCTTGTAGTTGGACCCAGAAAATGTTGAAGCTCTTGTTGCACTTGGAATTGTGGATTTGCAAACAAATGAAGGTTAGACAAATTTTCTCTCTTTTTTATTTTTCCCGCTCACTTTTTAGTTCTTTATAAGTGAAATTTTTTGGAAGGGGGAGGTTTGTGTTCTTTTGGTACATCTTAATGATTTTTCACATCTGTGCAGCTACTTGTATTAGAAGCGGAATGGAGAAGATGCAAAGAGCTTTTGAGATATATCCCTACTCTTCTATGGCCTTGAATCATTTGGCAAATCACTTCTTTTTCACTGGTCAACACTTCTTAGTTGAGCAACTGACTGAGACTGCACTTGCTGTAACCAATCATGGACCAACAAAGTCACATTCATACTACAATTTGGCACGCTCTTACCATAGCAAGGTTTTGAATCTCTCACCTTGTGATCTTCATGATACCATGCTGTTTATCTAATTGTGCGTCATAGTTTGTATTGTCTATTTCCTCACTTGTATTGAGTCTGTTTCTTGTATTTGGTCACAAAGGGGTGGGTTTACAACTGACATTCATGATGCCAAGTTTGGGTGACATCTCTGGGAGCATTTTTCTTATTAGCAATGAGTGATTAGGTGAACTGTATGTGTTGTTATCTTGTTGGAGGCTTTGAATAGCAGTAATTGCAGATGCTAATAGAGAGGATAGATTGTGGTGAAAGGACTCATAGAGGTTGGGATTTTGGGGTAGTTTGAAGTGCTTTTATGAAGTGCCTGTGGGAATGGAAGGAAAGAACGATGTATTGCAATGCCATTTAGGCCTCTTGTAAACATGATTTCATTTGTTTTTTATTTTTCTTAAGAATCAAGAGATGGGGGATTTCAACAATTGATAATTGCAAAGTAGAGGGTAAATATGGTAACACAGCTTACAGCCTGCAGAAAAGAGAATCTGTGTGTGGGTGTGCAGAGAAGGGGTCATTTGGAGGAATTAATCCCATGGAGGGTTCATGACAAGGAAAAAAATATCCTTTTGATCCATTTCACTGTTTCCTGTTGGAGTGGAGGGAGCATTGGTCCCTTAAATTCTGCATATTCTTATTGGAAAGCTGCTTTACTAACCCTCCCTCCCCCACCTGGGGGGTGTGGACCGAAGATGCCCTATGTATCGATTCATTTCTGTTTGGATTTCATAGATTTTTTTCCCTGTAAGTGACTAGCTTTGTATTTGGGTGAGGTCCCTTTGGAGCCTAGTTTATTTTATATTCAACCAAAGGAGGGATCTTCTAATGTTCTTTTTAGAACATTCTTGTCAATATTGGTACCTGAACATTTTCATTACCATGATGATTAAAAGTTGGATGATTGGGTTATTAGTTTGGCTTGATGTCTTCCTATACTCTATAGTTGCCCCTTCCTAGTCTCAGGTGCATGTGAAGGCAGTTATCTCATGTGCTCTCATAGTTCTGATTATATGTTTTATAGCTCATGCACTCTCATAGATTGGCAGTAAATGAAATTTCTAGTTCTTGTTTTTTTTGCTTTACACTTTTCTTCATTTGCTGTCTCTCTGTCCCCTTTTCTCCTTGTTTTGGCACCTCCTGACTGCTCATTGTTATTTTCTAAATTCTCTTACTGCAGGGGGATTATGAGAAAGCTGGGATGTACTACATGGCATCTGTTAAGGAAAGCAATAAGCCTCATGAATTTGTGTTGGCTTACTATGGTAAGTAAATGCTTCCTGTTTAATTTCGTTGGCATTTGACTATCTTCCTTCTTATTTTGCAGTGCTTATTATGGAATGCCAGTAATTTCCTGAAAACTTTGTTACTTTTATTCAATCATCCATTGTGATTATTATGATGATGCTTGTTGTTGTGATCACTTATTTTGGTGGATGAGAAAACTTTTCTTATGCATGCAGCGGTGCCTGTGTTTTGTGCTTTAGAAGTAATTTGAAATTTACTTGGTTATTATGGTTACACTAAAACAGGGTTGGGACAGGTTCAACTGAAGTTAGGAGATTTTAGAAGTTCACTTTCAAACTTCGAAAAAGTTTTGGAGATTCATCCTGAAAATAGTGAGACACTAAAGGTGAGTTTGTTGAAATAGTAAGATTTTAATTTTTTAGTTCTTTTCTTATTAGTTGTTGTCCTCTAAAAGTTCCTCCCCCTAGGCTCTTGGACACATTTATGTTCAGCTTGGACAAACTGAGAAGGCCCTGGAACTTTTGAGGAAAGCGACAAGAATTGATCCACGTGATGCCCAGGTAATTTACAGATATTAACCTTTTCTTGTTTGTGGAATATATGTGCAAAAATTCTTGATGGACAAGTTTCATGCATTGAAAGAGTTGGCCTTATTTCTGATTAGAATGTAAGCACATGCTAAATGCTTGGGCACAAGGGTTTGGAGAGTGAATGTTCAACGTTTACACGGTTTTGAACATAGATCAATTATAAGTTATAAGGCCTATATTTTATTCACATATTTGCTTCCATATGCTTGTCATCCTCCAATATCTGATGCCTATTGCATAGGAACATAGAAGTTTTATATATGTTCGATCTTTCTATTTTAACTCATATGATTGTAACATGCAGGCATTTCTTGAGCTTGGGGAATTGCTGATATCATCTGATGAAGGAGCTGCTCTAGATGCTTTCAAAAATGTAACATGACGTGTTAATATTCATAAACTACTGCATGCCCCATACTGTTATACTTCATGCATCATTAACCCTTGGGATTCGAGAATCTTGAATAGGTATTTCTATTTGAATAGTAGTTTGGCTGTCAAGTTGCAGCAACTGAAGCATTATAATGGCACCAGATGTGGTGATTTTTTCATAATCTATTTCTTTTTTCCTTTCTTTCTTAATATATAATAAAGTTGATCTACAAAAACTACAGGTAAGGATCTTGTTCATGCTTTATTTTCCATTCCTTTTTCTCTCTACCTTATCTGCATGCCATATTTTCCCCCTTCTTACTGGTGCACTTAAAATTATTGAATTATTTGTTATGTTGTTACAGGCACGTGGGCTTCTTAAGAAGGGAGGAGAAGAGGTACCGATAGAACTGCTAAACAACATTGGAGTTCTCCATTTTGAAAGAGGAGAATTTGAGGTATGCAGAATCTCTAAGGATCCTTTTGATGTAAGCACATTAATTTCTAATCTTCTGTTTCAGTCCATGGATATATGTGTATGAATCTGCTTCTTACTCATGGTTGAATGGCACTGGATTTTTGCTGCTTTTCTTCCTTGTTGATCTAGGTCTTGTCTTAATTTTCATAAGTTTGTTGTCATTATCATCAGAATTAATTTTTGAATCATTTTCTTTTTCAGCTAGCTGAACAGACATTTAGGGAAGCTTTAGGTGATGGCATTTGGCTTGGCTTTATTGATGGAAAAGTACATTCCTATCCTGTTGATGCTTCTGCATCAACATATGCATACAAGGACATGCAGTTATTTCATCAGCTCGAGGAGGATGGTCAACTTGTGGAGCTCCCCTGGAACAAAGTGACAGCACTTTTCAACCTAGCCAGATTATTTGAGCAGTTGCATAAGACTGAAACTGCAAGCATATTGTACCGCATGATATTGTTTAAGGTATGTGGTAGTCTTGCTGCATTAGTAGCACATGAAAATATTTTCCTATAGTTCGAATCTTCAAATTAGATTTGCTTTCTGTTTCTTTAACTTGTACTATATAAGAAAGTAGCTGAAAATTATTGTTGAAGTTTAAACCCATGACTAGGTAGGATTAGAGTGAAGAAGCTGAGAGGGTTACAAAACTTTCCTTTGAAGTTAGCTGCACATTGTGCCGTCATCCTCCCCCCCCCCCCCAAAAAAAAAAAAAACATACAAAAATAAAATATTGGCATCACAACATGCATATGACTAATATTGCCCTTCTGATCTCTTCAAAGTACCCTTTTTTCACTGCCACTTAGAAGCACTTGCTTCTCTTCACATAGACAGCTACCTTGTGCCTTTATTAAGGTGTGTGGAGTCCATCGATACTAGTTTTTGAACTATGCAACAAATAGATTTGAGATACACTGATTGCATTTAATATGCATGATTCTCATATGTGCCTCTCGATTTTGATTTTGCTTTGAGTATTTTTTTTCTTAACTAGTTTTTTTTTTTTATTCAGTATCCGGAGTACATAGATGCTTATCTGAGGCTTGCTGCACTGGCCAAAGCTCGAAACAACATTCAGCTCAGCATTGAACTGGTTGTTCTTCCTACCCCCATAATATTACTATGCCTGCATCCCTTTCATTTCTGTGCCCCTCCCCCCAACAGAGGTTATGTTCTGAGGGGGAACCTGTTTTTTGAATTACATATTGGACCCACTGTTAATTACCTGCTTAAATTGTTGATTATTTTTTTTTTAAAATATATGTTCATTACTTTTCTATTAGTCAAATTAAAATGCAACTGAACCCAACTAAGCTTAGTCACTACTTTGTTGGGATCAGCTACACGAATGTGGCTTTTTTGCTCTGTCTATTGAAAACCACGTCAGTGGTTAAATTAAAAGAAGTTAACATATCGTGTTTTAATACTTCTCGTAGAGTTTTCTTAGGTCTTTATTTTTCATTGGTCAGATTGAAGATATGCATATGAAATGAATGTGAAATGAGATGGTAGAAATTGTTCATGGGGGAGGGGGATCTGTGTTGGCATGATTATGTGTTATTATCTACCAGGAACTTAACTTTATATTATTTATTTATTTTTCTTATAGATAGGGGATGCTTTGAAGCTAAATGACAAGTATCCAAATGCACTATCTATGCTGGGAAGTTTGGAGCTTAAGAATGATGACTGGGTAAAGGCAAAAGAAACCTTTCTTGCTGCCAAAGATGCAGCTGATGGCAAGGATTCTTTCTCCATTCTTTCACTGGTATGTTTGCACACTGATATTTGCTCTTGTTACTATGGAAGTGCTCAGTTCTAGCCTCATTAGATGATGACTCTTCAATGACCTTCATGTTTCTAAAGATGTGTTTCATATGTTCACATTGTAAAGTGCATGTCTAGTGTCACCCTGAATTAAAATTTGACTAGGTAATAATTCTTCTTCTTGTTGATACGGCCACTGTTTAGGATTACAACGATCTTCCATCTGACATGCGGTCTTTGACTTTGTTTAGGGGAACTGGAACTACTTTGCTGCTGGGCGCTCTGAGAAGAGAAATCCAAAATTGGAAGCTACGCATCTTGAAAAAGCCAAGGAGCTATATACAAAAGTATGAACTGTCTCTCTCTTTTGCATCAAGTTCAGTTTCATCCTTCTAAGGAAACTCTTGTTTCCATATTATGAGTTTGATATGTTAATTGTGTTACTTATATATGAAATATATATATATATATATATATTTTTGGAGTAAAGTGGGTTTGGTATAGTTAGTGTCATATATTAAGTGATTACAGCATCCCTTGAATAGGTCATTGACCTAGTAATAACAGATTGAATTCAATGTAGCAATGGATTGGGGATTGGAAGAGAGAAGAGAGAGCTTCCATGTAGGCTTCTACAATCCCAAACAGTGGTGCCAATGAGTTCATCTTTATTGAAGTGAAATTGCATTACGAGTAGAAGAAAGGGATAAACATGTCCACAAAATGCAAATGTATGCAGATCTAATTGTACATGTATGGATTGAGGTAGACATAATGAAACTGTAAGCTGCTCTATTTTGGTTGCCATTGTTGCTCCAATTGACTCTTTCTTCTGTTGCTATAATAATCGAATACAGCTTACCAGTAGTCACTAATGAAATAGTTTTTTTTTCTTTCACTGGTCTATGTTTTAGATTTCAGGACGTTCCCTTCCTATTCTGTGCTTATTTAGCTTTTATATTTCATTTCATTTTTTTCCTCTAGGATGCATCTTGACAGGCAATCTAAATCTTTTGCTTTTCGATATTTCAGGTTCTGGTTCAGCATGCTTCTAATTTGTATGCTGCTAATGGTGCCGGCATGATCTTGGCTGAAAAAGGGCACTTCGATGTTGCGAAAGATATTTTGACACAGGTCAACTGGGTTTAGGTTATCATGAAAGCAAGTTAAAGGGAAATAGACTGTATTTTAATTGCAAAATAATGCAGGTTCAGGAAGCTGCTAGTGGAAATGTTTTTGTCCAGATGCCAGATGTTTGGATAAATTTGGCGCATGTTTATTATGCTCAAGGAAACTTTGCACTGGCTGTGAAAATGGTGAGTTTTTGTATCAATCTTCTGTTATCTTAGATTTGTTTCTTTACCACATGCACTTGACTGTTGTTACTGTTATCTTGCAGTACCAGAACTGCCTGCGCAAGTTCTATTATAACACCGACACTCAAGTCCTTCTCTATCTTGCCCGCACTCATTATGAAGCAGAACAGTGGCAAGAATGCAAAAAGACTCTGCTTAGAGCTATTCATTTGGCACCTTCAAATTATGTACTACGGTTTGATGCAGGCGTTGCAATGCAAAAGTTCTCAACATCTACACTACAAAAAGATAAGAGGACTGTCGATGAGGTTGATCAACAAAATCTTCACTCTTGTCTCATTTCATTCAATTTAGCATATAAGAATAAAAGCCATCTTTAATTACATTTAGAATATAATCCAATCTGTATGCAAGATCTTGTTGGTGGATCCTCTTTTGAATTGGAATCTTATTTGGTGGAAACATCCAGTTAAATTATGTTTAATATGATATGGGTTTTGGAATTTTACTTTTGGAGAACTATGTTAAATGTAGCAGTAGTGATATGTTACTGTAATGTTTACCATGGAGTAACAAACTATATTTCTTCTTGAGAATTGCTATTCTTACAAATCATTTATTTTTCACAAACTTCAAACCATGCAAAAAGTGTATTATGTTCTTACTTATGAATGTCCAATAAAGTATGAGGTAAAATAGTAAAAGCAATTCAAAGATTTTTGTATAGTAGTGCAAAGTCTTTAAGTTTATAGGTTTATAAGAGAAATTGGTTTGTCAATATAGAGCTTTTCTTCTTTAATCTCTTAAAATAGATCCCCTAGACATTGATTAGAAAAGTTGGTAATTTGTTTTTGGAGTCATCTACCTGCCCATAAAACCCATAAGGTTTAATGTTTGACCATCTTCATGAATGACTTTTAAGATCCATGGGCAAGAATCATGTATGACCAGTGTATCAGATTCTGTCTCCATGTGCTTACTGGGAATCTTTCCTTTTTTTTCAGGTACGCTCCACAGTTGCAGAGCTAAAGAATGCCGTTCGGGTATTTAGCCAGCTGTCTGCGGCTTCCAACCTTCATTTTCATGGGTTTGATGAGAAAAAGATTGATACCCACGTTGACTACTGCAAGCATCTTTTTGGTGCGGCAAAAGTTCACCTGGAGGCTGCTGAGCGGGAAGAGCTGCAAGCCCGACAGAAGAAAGAACTTGAGCAACAGCTTCTGAAGGCTACTGAAGCCTCTCGTAAGGCTGAAGAGCAAATGAAATATCAGGTTTGTTTTAACATATTTAATTCCTTGTGTTCAGATGATCACTCTAGATCAAATAATCCAGTTTCAACAACACCTGTCTTTTTTCTTTTTGAATTTATTCTGTTGGAATAGTTGGAGAAAAGAAAGCAAGAAGAGGAGTTAAAGCAAGTGATGCAACAGGAGCAACACTTTGAGCGCGTAAAGGTGAGAATTGCTAAATATGTCACTTGAGCTGCTATAATTGGCTTTAACATTGGCTGATGAGTTGGGGCATAACAGCATACCTTAGAAATAGTGTATCAATTACAGTACAACCTCCAGTTGTTTATCGTTTGCCCATGATATGGTGGAGAAGGAAGATCTTAGTTGAGAAAGGATAAAACACCTTCCCCTTTTGGCTACCTTTCTTGTAACATTTCTGTAATTTGTTACAGTGAAATGTGCCTTTTTTGTGCTGGAATTTTTGAAGTATGAATACACTAAATTTTTTGATAAACAAGTTACATGAGATTGTTGAAATGTTCTGATAGGAAAAAAAAAATGCCTGGCTTGGACCCTATGGGTGGAATAATATTTTAGTTGGGCTGGATTACTTGATCTTTAATGTTATCAAAAGAAATGCTTTCCTAGGACTTGAATTTGGCTTTTTGTTCTTTTTTGAAGTCAAATTTTTGGTTTGAAAGGAACAATGGAAGAGTAGCATTCCTGCGTCCAAGCGGAAGGACAGGTCTCAGATTGATGAGGAGGAGGGTCATCATGAGAGGAGGAGAAGAAGAGGTGGGAAGAAGAGAAGGAAAGACAGGAGCTCAAAGTCACATTATGAGGTTGAGGAAGGAGAAGATGTGGGTGATCAGGAAGAACTTGAAGATGAGGAGGCCAATACAAATTACATGCATCATTATTCAATTGATCAGGATGGTGATGAAGACAATGCTCAGACTCATCTTGCAGCTGCTGGGCTTGAAGATTCAGATGCTGATGATGACATGGTACCACTCATCTCTCTTATTTTTCCCTTGCTGTACTTTTTTATCTTTCTCATTTCACTTCTTTATGATCTATTAGTCATATTTTGAAGAGACTCAGAAAGATGATTCTTTGTTGACTAAATTTGTTTCCTGTGTTAAGCTACATGGTTGTGGAAAACATAGTTGTGTGAGGAAATATGGTGCTGCTTGTTTCTTACTCTTATCCAATGATGTTCATCTAGAATGTGATGCGTTCTACATTGGTGATTGAGTAGTCTTACGAGGAAATCTGCCTGTCCTTGGTCGAGGAACTTAGAGCTTCTTTGCTTACTGCGCCATGCTCACTGGTTTCGTAATTGTCTTGTGTTTCTCTGAAATTTTCCAAAATTAGATATATTTGTTTTCCAGCCAACATGATATATGTATATATCTATATATATATCTTTTGGATGACTTTTTTTCTTGTCCCCATTTTTTGTCAAAGACTGCACCTTCGTCAACTTCAAATAGGCGGAAACGAGTGTGGTCAGAATCTGATGATGACGAGCCTCTTGAGAGGCAGGCGAAGCTCACCCCTGATAGAGAAAATTCTGCAGAATTTCAGGACAGTGACGGTGAGATTAGAGATCAGAAGATGAACAGTGACGCTGCTGCTGATGAAGATCGATAAGCAAATAATAGAGAGATTCCTCATGTCTGAGATGTTCGAACTTGAAAATTGGCGTAAGAATAGGCTCAGGGTTTCAGAGACGAGCTTTCCCCCTTTTTTGGTGTATACCATGTAATTGCTGTAGATTTTCAACTCAAGAAGTGGCTGGGAATTTCTCCCCTTGCTCTCTGTGTTTATAATATAACCTTTGATGATTAAGCCTGAGACTAAAATGGAAATTTTGCTGTTCTGATATGTTGGTCGTTCAGCAACTTCCATATGCATGAGGTGTGTACGCATGTCAAGGTGACACATTAGCAATCTGTTGCGTGGATTTATCTCTGTAGTCACCCAAGTGGTAATGGCCAGTCTTGATTATGTAAAGATTTCTTTTCTTCATACATATATTTTTCATAGCAAATTGCCAGACAAACCCCCCCTTCCCCGGCGGTTTGGCCAAAAAAAGAAAAAGGAGAAATAAAAACGAAAGTGTATTACTTTTTGCCCAAACCTTGGCAGTGAGGGTGACCAACAGGAACTTCTTTGGCGAGCAGTGAACTTCGCGTGCAACAGCTGCATTACTGTTTCCTTGTTCAGGCATATGGCAGGTCAGTTTTTTGAATTTGCCATTTTGGGTCTTTCGTGAAGGTCTTGGGGCAAGGATTCTGGACAATCCTCTTTGACATATTTCTCGGGGAGCATTTGATCCCTATAATGCAGGAACAATGCGTGGACTTGTTAACGCCGTATTAATTTGGAAATCATTTTTTATATTGCATGTGTTTATTTGGTTTGTGAAAGTATCTTGAATATGATTAACTTTCTCCGTATTTCAATCCCAAAGAATCATGTGATTATATGACTAATCTCCGTTTCTTTTCAGTTTCCTAAGGCAGAAACTATTGTTGGATTTTCTTTGAGAATGCGTATCAAGGTATGATATCCTTCACTTTCTTTTAACTTTTGGCGTAATTTGCATTCTTAAATGTAAAACAAATATCATTAGTTTGATAGGAGTTCTTAAGTTTTGTCTTGTTGATGCCGGAACATGTTACATTTTACTGTATATTATCATCTTTCCATTATCAGTGCTTTTATGCCTCAAAAATTTTCTATTCGAGTTTCAGGCCTGTAATTAGATAGCCTTCTTGTCCCAGCTGTTAAACCACAGTTCCCAATCTTGTAGATGTTTTCTGTTTATCAGACCTCAATATTCTTTTGAGATCCCTTGGATAATCCTTCTAGTCTTCCCGTAATAAGGACAGTGTCTTTAGGATATGGGGTTTGTTTTGTTTTTCTAGGTCGGTAACGTAAAGGTGAGATATTATCTGGCAGATAGAAACTCGTCCTGCACCAGTGCTGGTGTATCTGAAACAGTCTACTGCTGGGGGCAGCTTTGTGGAGGGGGGGTTTTGGGGGTGCTGGGTGGTTAAAGGGGCTGTAAGGGTGGTGGCTGTGGCTGGGTTTGAAACTCTGTACGGTCAGTTTGTCCGTACTAATTGTATGTTGAAGTCATAAGGGTTAGGGCTCTGTATCACTTTTTCCCTTTGTCCTCTTTATTCAGACTCTCTCTCTCTCTCTCTCTCTCTCTCCCCCCTTCTGTGTCACTGACTTCTGAGTCCTACTGACTCAGCAGACCTACCAAGCATAAGGAGCTGTTTTGCCACGTCTACTGTTGCTTCTTTGCCTAGCTTCATTTGTCTCTTGACCAAAATGCCCCCAACGTTTATAGCAATTCCAACCCCGTTTGTCACCTTTTCTCAAACCTCTTTCACAAAAGCTCGTGAAAAATATCCTTGGAAATTGACCTAACTCAAGATTTTTGGATGGACGAATGATCTGGTGCAGATAAATGCATAAGAGATTAGGATAGAGCGCATATTAATAAAATATTTAGATATGTGAAGTGAACATGGTCAATTACCATAGTGGAAAGAATTGATAGCACAACTGGGATTACAGGAAGGATGAGAAAGTGCAAGAAGACATATGTTATAAGATTTACCACAAACAGATATACATCTAAAATGGAAAGGTTTGGAAATTGTATTCAAGTACTCAACTTCATTAGTGTTAATAATAGCACTTAGTTGATTTGCATATTGTGGCCTTTACGCCAAAATCCAAATGGGAAAGCATGGATTGTGAATCTTGTTAAGATTATTCCTTGAACCAATAACAAATCCAGTTCATTCGGACTGCCATTTCTCGGTGCCGTATGACTTCATTTTTCCCAATTATCCATTACTAAATCCATATTTATGGCTCATATCCGGCTTATGCTTCCTCAATAGACTATTCAAAGTTGAAATTTTCTTTCCTCGTTTCCTCTAGTCCCTCCTTGCTCATTTACAGCATAAACCCAGGTTTTGTGTTCCAAAACATAACTAGGGCATCAACAGTCAACAAGGATCTAGTTCATGTGATAGAGGAGTTTTTGTTCCCAGAAAAAAAATGCAGGAAAACCAGAGACTTGGACTAAGGGCAGCAAGAGATGACAGATTAACATTTAAAGCGTAATAAGCGCAAGATCTTCCACGATTGATACTTTCGGGTTGGATAAACGACGGATGCAACTAGTTCCCATAAGTCAAATAACGACAAGCAATAGTAACAAAATTTCTCTAGCAATTATGGAATTAGCAGACAGAGATTAGGATACACTGTGTCAAATAAATAAAATAGACAGGTCACAAAATTCCAATCAACTAGTTATGAAAGGAAGTAAAGAAAAGGGGAAACAAGAAAGCAAAAGGACAGAAGTGCCTCCAATGGACATTGTACATTAATCATTCAACTCAAAACACTCGTTGCAAAAGAAAAACAGAACATGTCTTAGACTCTTACAGTGCTTTGCAATACGGAAAGCAAGGAGAAAAGGCTTTGATCCCCACCACAATAATACTCTTTTTGGCCTTAAATTCACAGACTCAATAGTGAGCAATCAACTGTCTGTAGTTCAACATGGAGAAAACGCAACACTGGAAATGAATTGAGAATAGGACAAAAACCAAGTGCAAGTTCAAATTGCGGTTTTGGGCTTGTGGGGTTTGAAATCATGAACTCGTGTTGGGAATGGAAATTGATAACTGGGTTGTTGTAGAGAGTGACTTATCATCTGAACCAAGCCATGAATCTCTGCTTTTGGGGGGCCATCCATTGTCGAAAAAGTGATGAACTGTCCTGTGAGTTTCATCATCTCTTTCATCCTTCACGGGCACTTTGAAGTCACCGCCCATAACATAACAATGGTGACTTTCTTTGCTTTGCTTAAGCTGCAAGTGAGAATACCCACTCTGTAAAGAAACAGAACCAGGACTCTGCTTTGAGCTTGCCAACGAAGTACTACTCATTGTGAGCGGTGTAAGCTGCCAATGATCATCATCCATAGACGAACTAGGTAGACTTCTCACAGTCCCAGAAGCTTCAGATAAAAAGGCATGCTTATCCACATCTTCTTTCATTCCCTGAACATACCTATTCACCTCATCAAGAAAATAGGTAAACAATAATACAAAGATTAAAAAAGGGAAAAGGTTTCTATTCTCGGTTTCTCTTTTTACCCATACCTGTAATCTCTGTCTGTCCTGGAATAAGACCCCGAGTCTAAAAGCAAGTGGGTGTCTTGAGTTGACAGGCCAATATCAGGAGGTCTTGAGGATGATAAATATGGATAGAGGAAGGGACTGTGGAGATGGGTATTGTTGACTGAAGCATGGTGATATTGATACTGTTGGCGGAGATCACTGGCTATTAATGATGATGAAAGTGAGGAGAGAGAGTCAGAAGTTGGGTTGAGTGTTATGGAAGAAGGGTTTGTGTTGGTGGTGTTTGATGAGATGGTTGATGCTGTTGGTGGTGTTGCTGTTGTCATATTTTCCACAGGCTTTCTTGAACGATTCCTGCCTCTGTGCATGTGTCTCTCACAGTACTTGGAATCTGGAAATGCTTCTTTTGAGCATCTCCACTTCTTTCCATCTGTTCTTCTGCACCTTCCAGGCTCTGGGTCTACTTTCCTGCCAAATCCCATTTGAAAACACTTCCATCCAACTGCAAACAAAAACATAACCAATACGATTCAGAGAGAGAGAGAGAGAGAGAGAGAGAGAGAGTTTTAATTGTTTTTTACCATGTTGGTGGGGAAAGAGCTGTGAAGAGATTGTAGAGTCCAAGCTTCTTTTGATGGTGAAAATGAGATCAGGTGGTATTGGAACTCCTGAAATGATGTACTTGTAGATGAGTGCTTGATGTTCTAACTCTTGCCATTGAGTTGCAGTGAAGGGAAATCTGCTACTAGCATTCATTATTTGAAAGGTAAAAGGGGAGAAAATCTTCTCAAGAGGGAAATTAAGCTTTGGAAAAAGCAAAGGAACAAGTTGAGAGGAGAGAGAGATTGCTTTCTTGGGGGAGAAGAGAGAGGGAGGGTGTTTGGATGAAGTAGTAGGTATAATCTTAGTGTTTATTTCAGGGACCATAGACTGCAGAATCTTCTGCCTGCGCACGAATTGATCATAGTGCTGCCAACACCTCTCTCTCTCTCTCTCTCCCAAGTCTGCTCATATTTTGACTGCACCACGCTGATGCTGCTATGCTGCTGCCTCTGTGGCAGCTCTTGTCTCTGCCATCTCTACGGAAATCCATAAACTAAAGCAGGGGAGAGAGAGTGTTTGTGTGAGAGATTTAAAAAGACACAGGAAATAATATAATAACAAGAGTTGGTGTGTTCTAAAGCAAATGCCTGAGAAGGTTTTCTACGGTTTAAGCTTTTACTACTTTTTCTGTTCCTTTACCTTCAGTAACCCCCCCCCCCCCCCAAAAAAAAAAAAAACTTTCTATTTGACTTTTGTCATTTTAGGAAACTGAGACCCTCACTTTCAGCTCGCTCTCTCTCTCTCTCTCTCTCTCTCTCTTCCCCCCCCCCCCCTTCGTGCAGATTAGTTTGCTTGTTAACTATCCTGTAAACTTATCAACACCCTTATGTTTTATTTAATTTTTGTTTTTAGACACCTTTTCATTTTTAATATATGTTTTTCTAAAATTTGTCAAAACTCAATATAATTTATGTCGTTCCTAAGTTTCTAGTCTTTATATGTTTTTCCTCAACCTATGAAGAAGCTAAGGATGCCATTGACATCATTTAAAGTTCTTACCCTACCATTAAATAATCTTCTTGGAATCTGACTGCAAACATTGGTTTTCTGTGACTCATGTTTATGGCTGTGTGGTTTCTCGTAAGTGGTCCAATGTATTTTTACTCATTGAGGCATGCCAGCCACGTGAAAAGAACAACATAAAGAAAGGGGTGGGGGGAGGGAGGGAGAAGAAAATTAAGACAAAAGCTGGGTTTTGGCTTTTGTTTGGTAGCAATTAAACCCTTTGCGAACCCATTTTTGTAAGTGCACTGTTCAGGACCTGTCCTCACTTACCGCTAGACCAAGACACGCGAGAGACAGCTTTTCTCCTTAGTACTTAAGTTTGTACCAAGGGAGGTCTGTTTTACTTAATTACACATTTTTTTTCCTTATTTTTCCCTTTTTCCTTTTCTTTTCTTTCAGAAAAAAACATTTATGGTCAACGAAAAATATTTTGTATTAGGCATATCAAAAATGAAAATTTCTCGGTTTGCCCAGCTTTACACCGTCTAAATCAGTATCTTCTAGTTTGCCATCTCGTATTGTCCACTCCAAAGGAGAGAGAGAAAAAAAAAGAACCATTCTTTTTTTTTATATACTTGTCATAGACCCGATGAGTTCCAACGTGGGGTTAAGAGATCATTCCAGGTTATGAGTTCAATTAAAATAGAGCCCTTTCTAAAGGTATTTTCTCATCTGATTTTGCTAAAGAGATTATATTTTACTGAGAAATTGCTTTCTCAAAAACCAAATACATTTTCTTTGAAAGGGTAATTTTCCATGAAACAGAGTTAAGTTCTTTATTTTTTCTTTTCAAGTTCCTCTTTTTGAGGATTAGCTGAGTTATCTTCCATAACCGTCCGAAAAGAGATGAGTTTTTGACTCAAAAAAATAACACCGCGATGTTAGGTCACACATTCTTTTTTTGATGGCAGATTCAATTTTAGTAGGACCCATCTCCATAAAAACCCAACTCCAAAAATTAACAGCGACCCTAGCACCAGCACACTACCCATATGTCTGTCACATCAATTACTGGGGTCCATCAAATGCTTCTAGAACTACAACCAAGCCTTAATATATCAGCCAATGCGTTAGGAATTTGGTTTTACCATGTCCCAACAATTAAACTTTCTTAATGCTTATGCTGCAAAACAAGGTTGATTCAAAGGCTGCTAAACCGAGGCAACACTCCTGAAATTCAGAGCAAAAGCCACATCCCATGACATTTTCTTCTGAGCTGAATTCCCATCAACACTTATCCATCCGATCCAATGGGACCACCAAAGTCCTGTAGAAGGGCATGATTGACACAAGAAAAATGCGTCTGCTTGGCAAAAAAAGGTCTCATTTGGGGACCGTGAGTTTATCGAGAGTCAAACAGCAATACAGTAAAGAGTCTACCTTGATATACAAAATTGGCCCAACACATAGTTTACATGGTGCCATTACAGGGCGAGTTGCAACATCTAGTTGTAAGTTTACATATACAAGGGGGCACACTGAGTGGAGACAACTATGAGGTGGAGAACAATTGATGCTTATACATAGGCTATATAAGTCAGGGATCCAATAAATTACAGAACTTGCGTTCTAAGAAACTGTAAAACCAGCGATTAGTATAACCTTTGATGGAAGCACTATTCCTTTTGGAAGAAAGAGAGGATCAGATCAGTATGTACAGAGAAGAGTTGTGTGTCAACGAAAAGCTGCTCATAAGAAGAGAGAAGAAAAGTGAGGAAGAAATCAGGATTTTGAGCATGAAATGAAACCATGCAAGGATATTAGCATTAAGTGCAAGTGGTGAAACAAATCAAAATAAAATTGTACCGATCCATCAAATCTAGAAATCTGTGCAGATTAATATCATGGTTATGTTTAAGATCAAGAAACACACCTTCATAAAAGGTCTATCTCGCCAAGGGAAGGAGTCAATAAAACTCTCCTTCAAAAGCAATGAAACCTACAATGATGGCAATACTATAATTAAATCCTTATAGAAGGACAATCTTAAGTTTCATAATAGTAATAGAATACTGCAACTACGTGTAAGATGGCTTTTCTAGCAAGACATAAAAATTTTTTCATTGGTTTTTCATTGACAAAATAAATTTTCAGAAAAAATGCAAAATACACACCTTATCATCATTGGATTGTACATTTGTAATTGTGTGAGACCGAAGGTTTGAGCAAAGAGAATCCAAGTAAGATCTTAGCACCTTTAAGAAATCTTTGGCAGCTTCAATCTACAAATATGGAAATTGAAGAATGCACATCCATAAATTCAGACCATTGACAATGAAATCACAGCCTATGTAACATCAAAACAATGTAAAATAACTTGCAGAAGACATGTTGAACTTCATATGGCAGCACTGACATCCATGACATAAATGATTTCTCTATTATGTTCCCTCTATTTAACAATATGGCACTGTCGCATGGAACTCCATATAAGCATGCTAGCTTCAGTAGTTTTCTTCATAAACTTAGTTCAAAGAGGTCAGGAACCAGTGACTTACCAACAATATCAATTGGCAGAATGATTTCCAAAAGAAAGACTAGTGGTCATACATATTTATATGGCAATTACCCCCTGCACAGGTGGCCACTCACGAGAAGGTGGGGTTGGGGAGATTTTTTCCCTGCAACGCATAGGGTGGAGGGGACTTTAGGCGGTCAGAGGTGCAGGAATTGGGAGTGAGAAGTGTTCCCTGCCTCACACCTCTGCGGAATCCCCAAGATATAAAAATTACATATTTACCTTTGTTGATTTTACATAGTATATGTTACATATAAAGGCTATTTTAGTGTTTTAATTTATATTTAGATTTATTTAAAATAGAAAGCCTAAACTAGATCCTCATTCTCCAGTCATTTAATCTGAGTCCATCGCTTCTTTCTCACTTGAGTCTCTGAGTCTTAATATTCTGCCGCTCTCGAGCTACATGCAAACACAGTGGAGGCTTTGATGTGTACCAAAAATTGATTGTGGACTGAAATTTAAGGTGACTTTTATTTTTATTTTACAATCTGAAATTATTTTTCTTTAACTTGTTAAACTAACAAATTTTGCTTATATATCAGATACTTCTAATTCAAGACCTCAATATTGCATAATAAATAAAGTTACACATGTTGGTGATGTAAATATATTAATAACTTTATTTGAGTTCGTTCCTTCTTTTTAATATTATTTTAAAAATTTCTAATATTATTTTTAAAGAGTATACCGGTAATCTTAATTTGCTTTCTGATTAGAATCAAGTATTTCAGAGAGATGATTTGATGACCTGATCAAATGGTTGTTTTGAAGAAATACATGAGAGTTTGATGATGAAAAGATCAAGTGGTATTTAAATTTTAATTCATGTCTAAATTATTTTTTTATTAATTTGTGGAAAGTTAAGTGATTTTGTGTTTATTATGTTGAATGAAGTGAATGTTGAACTGAATTTGTTGGAATTTGCGTTGAAAATTTAAATTTTCGGCTTCTAATTTTTTTCTTTTCTGGATATTGCGGAGCTTCCCACAGGTAGTGAGAATACCATGGGGAGTATGGATGGAGGATCAATTGAACCCATGGGGGTGGGGTGAAGTGGTAAATTCTCCCCGCAAGGTATGGGGAGTGAGAAGGCCTCCCACCCCCGCCCCACCTGATTGCCATCCCTATATCACAAAAAGTGCATGACTAGACCAGGACTATCATGTGGCACAGGTAGCAACCGAGGAATACCTTCATAGATAAGGAAAATAAACATTAAAATAGAAATTACAAAAGCATATACCTGGATGTCCGTGCATTCATAGACTGGTCTTTTTCTCCCCAAATAACTTTCTCCCACAAGTTTCGCATAATGTGGACTCAAGGACGATAATAAGTTCTTGTAATTGGGTAATTGCGGTATTGTTGGAGATTTCACCTGTGGTCTCATCCAGTAGGAAAGTAATCAGATATGTTGGGTCATAGGACATGGGTCAAGATGACATTTTTTCCCAAAAAGAATTATCATTTGCAGCTAAACAAATACAAAGAGAAGCAGAAGAAAGCCTAAGTTTAAGGAAACAATAATTTGATAAGAGATATACCTGGTTTTTGTTGGCATCAACCAGAACCACATTTGTGAACTTTGACTGGACATCAGTACTTTTATTCCTCACACCAACCTACAATTAAGTTTACTTGTGAGTTCAAACACATCCCCTTTCCTAGTAAATAGAGAAGCACAGGAGTGCACACAGGAAAAGAAAAACAAAAAGGAAATTTGGGAAAAGGGCTAAAACATAATATATATTCGTGATCCTTCATTGGGACCTTGGACAGCCATAGATGCCATATTCCAGATCATGAAAGAACCACCAAACCATTGAAAATAATTCCTTTAAAAAATGAACTCTATTTCTGGACATTTTCAGACAGAAAATAAATATTAAAAATAAAGTTCACTTTGAATCATGAAATGGACGTCAAGATACAAGTGAAAGTGCTTCAAAACAGCCACATTAATGAGAAATTCATATTTGATTTAATCATATCCCATTCCTGTAATGTCAAGGTTGAAAAACACACTATAGCCAAGAACATTATGAGAACTCACAATATATGGAACGGGTGCATCCAGAAAATCCAGCATGTCGTTCGGTAAAACCTGCAAGTTGGTATTCAACATGGGAAGGATAATAGTTAGATAACTAGAAGGAAGAATCACCTGAAAATAACATTAGTTCATTTAATTATAATGAGAGATGCCATGTGGCGGGAGGGGGGACCATACTGGCATCAACAAACTCTGCCACTGGTATGGACGGATCAATGGGACAATTGACAACACCGAAGCAGATAAAACTCCCTGCATTTGAACAGATGAAAATTAAGAGATGATTTTGAAGTGCATCTCCATGGAGAACATGTATGTGAAAAGAAGAGAGAGAGCCCATCAAATAAGGCTGCAACATCTAGTTTGTCTAAATGGGAAAAAATACGTATTTAACCAAATCCATTGTCAAAAAGGTGTCTAACTATCACTGCTATGCTTGTCCATGCTAGTATGCCCAACCATTCACCCACTAAGATAGCTACTTCAGTGGATGGATGGTTCTCCTCCTAGCTGATTTAGCATTAACTCAGAGAAGAATTCCCCATCAAATAAGAACTAATTTAACAGAAAAGGTTCCCCCAGAAACTCTTACTGAAAAGAAAAGGCCATCACTCTACAGCGCACTGTGGTTCAAATTTAGAGTGCTCCAAATGGAAGGAGTGATACATACCAAATTTGAGCAAACCACCACAATCTGTTTCTCAAGCAATGCTGCTGCAAATAATGTTAACACCTAGAAAGTGAACATAGAATCAGCAACTATCCACCTAAAACAAAGGATATCACAGCATATATAAGAGTATGGTATTCATTTCAGATTTTTCAAGAAATTGAACACAAATAAACAAAGAATATAACCTTCAATCACAATCCCACTAGAATCAGACTCAAATGTAGAAAAAATACATAAAGCATGTCGCATTCAATAAATAATCACAAAGAAAGCCTTACAACATTCAAAGTCCTAGCATCTTTTGGACATATCAGACAACATTTTGGCAGAGTAAGGAATCCCACTTTAATCACTGATAAAAAGCAGCCACAACATTGCATTTTTACTTTTCACTAAAGGCTTAAGTGGGTCAACAATGTTGAACAACCAAAAACAGAAACAAGTGCAAAGATAAAAAAGGGTAATGGAAGTACTCTAAAATTAGAAGCATCACAATTCACAATACAAATTTGTTACAAGCACAATCTCACATGTTCAAGTCTTAGAGAGCCACATATGCAAGCAATTGCCCATACTGACAATGCAGTTGCCTCTTCCTCTACCAAGAGTGCATTATGTACCTGCAAAACTCCAAAAACAGCAACAAGCTAGTGATTCTTCCTTTTGGCCTAAGACTTTCAAAAGCTAAAGTAATTAACTAGAAATTAACAAAAAGAAAACTGGACTAAATGCACAAAAGTGAAGAGCAGTGCAAATAAGGCAGTTCATATGATGATGGAAATTAGGATAACGAAGTACCTCAGCCAGTTCCAAACTGGTTTTGCATGAACTTGAATCTATAGTTGATCCAGCAATATGAAGAACTGTCTCATCAGATCTACAGTATTCCAAGGGGTGCAGATGTTCCAAGGGATGGAACCTTATCCTTGTACCTCGAACAGGGCAACGTAGGCGGTGGTACTCACATATAATTTGTAGTGATCCAAGATTATTTGCCTATAATTGTATAAACAGTGAAAATCAAAAGCTAGATTCAACAAGAAAAAGAAGGTGGAACAGGGAAAGGCTCAACACACTACTGACGTGTTTTACTTTTCCTGATAAGAACTTAACAAATATGTAAACAAGCAAACCTCAAACCTTTGCCCATTCCAAAATATCATTGTGATCAATAGAATCTTCCTGGCCAGAAGAAGATGCCTCATCAGTCTCACCTTCATCATTATCACTACGGAAATTCCTGTCATCAGGAGAACCTTGAAAACTGCACACAGTAAGCATTGAGTTATACTCTAATTCTCATATTGCAATCAAGAAGAGTTTTCCATTGCCTAAAAGGATGCAAATATAGCTCTAAAAGATTGTTTTAGTAGTCATGTACAAATTTCAACATTGAGTTCTTTATAATCAATACAGAAGATCCTGTCATTAGGAGAGGCTCAAAACTGCATAATGTAAACTGTAAGCAACATTCCAATCTTTAGCTTAAAACCAATATCATTGTTCTATTGAATAAAAGATTGCAAATATAGCTGTCAAATATCATTTTACTAGCAACAACAGAAATGTCGCAAGAGAACATTTCAAAAGCTGCATCCAGTACATCATCGGTAAATCTTTGAAGTATAAATCTATGAAGTTTACCAGATGCCAAACATGCTCCAATCTGAATTGCTACACATGTTTCTTAAACAGATCGTACCAATTTACTAAATTAGAAAAGAATACCACAAAACAATGTAAATAGAAAATCAATATAAATAATTAGAGGACAAAGTGGTAAAAAAAATGCTAGTGGTTCCACATGAAAAAGCATGGAGAAGAATATACATACACATGTCAAAAACTAGAAATGGCATTAATTGACTATAAAAAGAACGGAACTAACCAATATTGGCAAGTCAATAAACTGATCATAGCATGTGCAAAGCGAAGCATAAAATGTAGGAGGAATTGAATCATGGAACAAGATAGTGAGTGCATCTTTGAATATAAGCAATAAACTTGGCCTATAGTCGAATTAAAAAAGGGAAATAACAACCATTTTTCCAATGGAAGTGAAACTCGAAACTTGATTAAATTTGAATAATAACCCAGGAGATTCCATAAGCGATATAGGACACCCTCAGGGTTATCTCACAGGAATTGAATGGGGGAATTCTTCTTCAAATTTTCATCGTTATGTTAACACCAAAGCTTTACAACATGAACAAAGAATTACTAAAGTAATGTGGTTGAATTTAAGTGCAACACATCATGCTAAAATGGAAGTCATGTAGAGGCCCATAAGATTCTCTTCTTAATACCTTGGAGTATAAACCATAAAACTCATGAATTTACAGAAAATGAATAGAAAATAAATAACTTCTAGCGATAATGAGAATTTCCTCATCCTTTGAACTCCTAGGTGTGCAACTTAACATCACAAAGATACAAACAATTCAATATCATGTACCAGATAGAGTGCAACTCCATACCTATTTGAGGATTCTGAGCTCTCATACTGATAGCGTAGAAGTGGCAAAACTGCATTTGGCAAATGCCTCTCATCTGTTTGCATTGTAACATATTTCTCAGGACATGTAACACAATTGTCCTGCACCGAAACTCTAGATCCTTTTTCAGTTCTGAGCATCCCTGTCTCAATGTCAATTGGAACAAAATCATTATCAGCGCGGGGCACTGGTCTTTCATCCTCAACATAAGCTCCATTACTGTAGACCTCTCTAGGGGTAGAGTCTCCGCTTTTTATTTCAGAAGCATCTTCTGTCCTATCCAGGATGTTATTGTCAGCCCCACCTCTCTCAATGATGCCTTCAGGAATAGATACCGTGTCTTCTTCAGCACTATATTCATGAGGTAAGTCCAGATCAAGCACACCTATGTCTTTTGTCAACCTCTCCAATCGTTCTTCCGTGAAAATGCTACAGAAAAAAGGCATAAGTCAGGCCAACCCAAAATAACACATTCTGTAACTTTTAGCTCCCTCACCACTCAGCAGTAAGTTGGTTGGACCCACATTGCGGCAAGGAAAAAAGTAGTAACCTGAATGAAATCCAATCTAAATTCCAGTCACTCAATAATCCCACCCACCCCACCCCAAAAATAAATAAATAAATAAGAAAAGAAGGTTGTTCTATTAAATAAATAAATAAATAAATGTGAAAATTCCTTGAATTCTTTGATTGGTATTTGCATAGGCTCACTATGTTAAAGATTTTGAGACTTATCAGCGTCAAATGCATTTCCGAGAGTTCTCTAGTGATGGCAAAAAATGATAAATTTGGAAGTTATATATATACTAGTTTGATAAGAAAAAATATGATAGCTTCATGAAATTGAAGGGTTTTGTTTCAATGCCTTAGGCAAGTGTCTTAATTGAGATTTCTTTGCAATGGTTTCCCATGGTAATATATGCTTTGAGGGTTTGATGTTATCCTAAGTAGCATATGATAGTGACACTCAGAAATGGTATGCTTAGTTAGAGTTTCCTTATTCTAGGCCTCGGCAAAAGTGTACATAAAAATATCATCATTAGTGAAAAATAAGTTTACTTGTGATGGCCAGTTCATTAAGCTTAAGAGAAATAAAGTATGCAAATGTGATGTTAATTTTCACTAATATTTATACTCTATGATCAGCAAATTTTCATGCTCATACCTCTATGTTAAAGTGCGAAGTTGGACAATGAAAATTATGTCATATGGTTATGTACTACACACAATACTCAACAGAAGTGTGCTCTAAGCATATAAGAAATTTCATGTAATAATAGTGATGTATACATGTAAATTCCTGATTATTATGATTATGCTATGTCACATGTTCAAATAAAAATTTTTGGCACTTATTCAAGACTATGATTATATCCAAGCACTATTTTGGTAGTTAGGAGAAGCATATTCTATGTTTGTACACTTTATATGTTATGAGCTATGTTTGTAAGCATATAATTAGAGCTAAGCATATGACAAGTGACATATGATTCCTCCTTTTTTAAGACCTACACGGTAAAGGAAATATCAAACAAGATAATGATTAATGTAATAAATGTTCAAGGACTAGAAAGCGAAATGGCATGATGACAATAAACAATAAATCTTTTGGGCCTTTACGCTTGTCCATGGTTAAGTTTATTGCAAAATAGTAAGATGTACAATGACTGTAGAGCAAGTTGTCCTTTTCTTGTTTAGGCACATTATGAATTTAGAGAATGGGCACCTACCTTGTGCCCTAATGACATTCAATGTAATGATTGTTTGATGCTCATTTCATGCTTTTTATGTCACCAATTATTGAAATGAGATGTAATGACATTGTGCTCAATGTACCCCATGTATCCATGCGTAAATGAAGTTTCATATGATAATTTCATATGATAATCCAACAAGGAGATAAAGAAAGAGAATGATAACCAAAAAGAAGGAAAGAGCTCAAAGAAGTAAAGAGATCCAATGTAAAGATTGTTTGATACTCATTTCATGCTTTTTATACCACCAATTATTAAAATGACATGTAATGACATTGTGCTCAATGCACACCATGTATCTATGCTCAAATAAAGTTTCATATGATAATCCTACAGGGAGATAAAAAAACTGAATGATAACCAAAAAGAAGGGAAGAGTTAAAACAAGTAAAGATTCCCCTCTGGGCTAGGGTTCATGCAGCTAAAGTGACCCTAGATTTGGGTTAAACTGTAGTGAGCATATCTTCGTGCATTACATACATCATGTTATTTATATCTATGTGGAACTAGCTGTGCAGGTTTCTGGCATGGAGAAAAGTTCAAGGTGAGGCAGGCACTCTCCTGCAAACGTATTAAAAATTTAATAAAGATAATAATGAGCCTTCCTTGGTTGGAGATTGTATCCACTACGCTTCAGCCTCAAGTAGGATTTCTATCATCCATCAATGGAAGAAGAGAGTAATCTTGTGATAAAGAACACCGCTCTGAAGTTAAACTTCATGGTGCATGCCGCACAAAGTCATGTGAAAGAAAATGAGAAGAGAGCATTTTTTTTTTTTTTGAGGTATGCAAAAGGGAGTAACTAAATAAGGGAATGTCTAATCCTTGCCAGACCCTAGGAGCTCAACCCACTATCAACCTATGTGTTATACTACATTATTTGGTGGCAGTACTGTGACACAACCAATCACGAATTAAGTTGAAGAGTACTAAGTAAATGAACATCACATCCACTCCATAATGTTCAATACTAAAAATTCAGTAAATATGACTCGTGAACCAATTAAAGAGAGCTAAATGCTCACACTTGAAAAGGAAAAGAGCAATGAAACTTAATATGGTACAAGTAAAACTGAAAAGAATAAAAATGAACGCACCTATTTAGTACACCGAAATGCAACTCAAAGAATGGAAGCCTTGAAAGAATGCAATAGCACCGCCGTGTAGTTAATACATGACGACTCAAAGAGCAGAAAGGTTGATTATCAGTAATCAACGAAATTAGTCGGGAAGGCTTTTGCACAATTTCTTCAACTAACACACAGCATCCATACAGTGTTGAGTCATCAGCAACCTATGACAAATCATAAGGATGAATCTACCACAAGACTTAATAAAATTGTAAGCTTGAATAATAATAAATTTTTTCTTAAAGAAAAATAAGAATAAATTAGATGTATGAGGGAATATACAAATACTCCTGAAGATCAGAAAAACCTCAGAAGTAAGAAAGCATAAAACAAAGCCAAGCAAAAAGACTAATACACAACGGCTCTCCAATCCCACTTCAAATCTTCTTGACTACAATTTTTATAAATCCCCAAGGTATGAGGTCAGAGTGAAATATAAAAACATTTTTGTTCTATAAAAGAGAAGCCCAGTTGTCTCATCGCGAAAAATTTTGATATTCTGCTCTATCCAAATGCATCATGGGATGACTCAAAGCACACTTCCAGAACAAACGGACATCTTTCTTTCCTCCAATACCTTCTAAATTGTATGAGTAATAAATCAAAATTCTTTGAGGGCACACCCAAACATTGTCATACACAACAAAAAAACAGTTACATCTTTCTCATGATAGAGCATTGCAAAAATAAGTGATCACTGGATTTAGAGTTGGCATGGCAAATCACACATACATCTCAGGAGATAACTTTATAACATCTCCTCTTTTGAAGAAAATTATTGGTATTAATTTTATTAAACACTATGAACCAAATAAATATTTAACTTTGGCAGGAACTTTTGCCTTCCGAATAAAATTATTTAATTGAAAATGAGGGTTTGGGGAGAAACTAGTTAGATGATGAAAAGGGATCGACAAGTAAAAGCTGGGGAATCTCAGCAACTAAATCAAGTAATGTTGTATAGCGCTCTCAAGCTAGGGGAAACATACGACATGGCCAACTTTTGAATAAAGAAAGAACTCCTAAGAGAAACAAAAGGGGAGGAGAACAAGGAAAGGTGGCTTGTTGTGTGATACTAAATAAAATGTTCTTGTCAGAACTTATAGAATTTAAAAAGGAACCTAAAAACCTCAAAAATATATCATGTGCTCCAACTCCAGATATGTATTTGACCTTTACATTGAGGGCAATGTCCCTATTCAAACATAAAGATTCTCAACCCACAAAAATTACAGTTGAATGTAACTTAGAAATTATGAAGTCAAATTCTACAATCCAAAACAACAAGAGTGACATCATGGTTCAGAAGTAGCAAACAAATCACTCCCATGCCAAAATTAACTAGTTATTAAGCCAAACATCAGCATTCATGTTGAAATAAAAGATTAGATCTCTAACATAAGCAATTATCCCAACACTATCATCAGCAATCCGAGGAAAGTAAATTGGTATTTTTTTTTATGTACCTGTAACCGGAACACAAATGACAGATCACTCTGTTTGAGATGCTCCTGTAAAATTACCAACTCAATTAATACAAGCAACACAGTCTTCAGGGCAAGGGAGGAGCATGATAAGCCTAGCCCAACTGAACATAAGCCTCACATTAACTAAAGATAGAAGAGGAAGGTCTATCTTCTTACAAAGAAACTTGTCCCACAAACTTTAGCATAGTGAAATATACCTGTGCAAGAAGTATTTCATTTATCTCACTCATGGAAGGAGTCCTCTCAACAGGACGGACCTGCAGCAAAAAGAGACAAAATTTGATGCGCATAAGAAGATAGAGTTAAAGGGTGAAAAAAGCCATATAATTTTACAAGCTAGCAGCACAAGCCACTTCAAGAAAGCAAAGCTTTTATGCCAGGTGCTACAAGGTCGCATGAAATGAGTACACAGACAATGGAAAACACAAGACAAGGAAGAAGAGATCCATACAATGATGATTAACCCAAATAAAAGGCCATCTAGCTCAATGCCATTTATATGAAAACAGAAAAAATAAAATAAAAGACACTACCTCTACACCTCCAGGAAAACAAAATGAGAGAAGGTCTTTGTACTTCAGAGGAAGCTGTTTTTCAGGAGGATAAGCAAACAGGATCTGAAAGCAGATATCAGTGATTATTTATTGTCAACAATTTCAACCATCCAAAGAGTAAATTCTGATCGTGAAATGTTGAGTCCTTAAATCAGACCTGAGGTTCAAGGTTAGGTTCTACACGAGATTGGCTCTGACTGCTAAGTGCACTGCGTAGTTTCCCCAAACCTTCAGATTTTCTTGCAAAGAACTGCCTCTGAAGTGCTTCAACATTGCTATTAGGATGAAGTCCAACAACCACCATGCTTTCAAAAAGTCTCGTTGGCTCCTTTAAGGACCTGTGATCCTGCAGAATTGCATGACAGTCTGTGTGCTCTTAAGAAGTCCAATGGTAAACACTACCAGATTAGATATCACACTTCACATCATGGTGGAGTCGGTGAACTACCAGATTTTAATTCATAATGTTACCAAGAATATATGATTACTGTGTTAATTACGTTATACATTGCAAATGGGGCTGAAGCCTCAGATGTAGTACCATCACCAATACTTGATTATTGCAGATGATACTTCTAAAGAGGAGCTAAATAATCTTAACCATTTCCCAAACTCCAAAAGGGTGATATGGTCAAGATAAAGATGAATGTCTGACCAATACTAACTCTCAAAATAAAGAAAGCATTCCATGGTTGAATGAGTAAATTGAAACCAGCATAGGGACGAAAAAGAATGTTGTGTATACAATTAGTATATGCCTCAAAGCAATCAGTTGGCTAGGGCTTTCAAAAAGAAGATACATGCTTCGAATTGGTCCATAAACAAAAGATGACATACCAATGACTGCAACTGAAAGTTTGCCCATTGTCGCTTTTGGCTAGTAAGAACTTCTGGATTGTAGTTTCCCCATTTCATCTCAACAGGATTTGTAAAGCCTTTCAGAACTCTTGTAACTTGTCGTTGTAATTTCTGAAGTTGACCGTTACCACTATCTTCCTTGGAAGAGAAAACTACAGATGGTCGTGGTGATTGCACTGTGGTGGCCGCAGCAGCTGCGGCAGCAAAAGCACGTGCAACGTCTTCTGTTGTCTGCATAAAAAATGAAGCCTTCCATCCAGGACTACCAGTATCCTCACTTTGAGCCATGTTTAAAGTTCCTTCTCCTGCCAAAGAAGTAATATTCCAAGTTCTGAAAACATAAAAGTTAAAGGTTTATGCCATCAAAGCAAGAACGAAGCAGGGAAAAGGCATGCCAAGTAAACTTCCAGTTCTCTGGCCAGCTTTCCCCATAGTAAAATTTTATATTGAATCATTTTCACCATTATTTCTATTTCACAATGATGCATCTTTCTACAAATATTGAATTTGATTAAAGGGCTTTTCTTGTTTTCAGCTATGTTTTTTTACACTTCCCACCTCAACACCAAAATGGTTAGAGTCTTTTAACATTTTGGTAACTCAATTATGAAGAAGTTATCAAGCAAGTTGTGTCGACCATGACACAGGCAAACATCTTGCTTTCAAGCTCACAGCTTCAATGGTCACCTCAAAGCCAAAAACTTTAAGATTCGATAATGTTCAAGCAGTGCATCTCACCTTATGCAACCACAAACCCTGCCAACCAAACCCCTATCCCCCACCGCCCAAACCCCCCCCAAAAAAAAGGGAGAAGGCGGAAAGCCTCTTGGTTATGAATATTCAAAATCATCCAAATAGGAGTTACAAGCTTCACTTAAAAAAAGGGTTAAAAGCTTCATTGCTACTGATACATCATTGCCAATAACATGTCAGCAGATAACAACGCTGAAATCAATAACATGCTTGCAAGGGTTCAGACAACAGTAGAAACCATAATAATGTGAGTGATGAAAATGTTTCGTGATGATTATAGTTTCTACCAACATAGAACTGACCCATGATTATCAAACCTTAAACTAAGTGAACTCTCTCTTTCATGGTTTAGTCTCTCTGACTGCACTCTGTTCCGTTTAGTATTGAACAAAAAAGGGGAAGAAGAAGAAACCCATCAATTACCCCTAGAAATAGAATTGTACAAAGCAAAAAGGTTGTATTTTTTTTTTCCAAATATTCAACTTGTATAAAAACCTAATCTATCTCCTGAAAAATGATTCGTGCAAATTAATAAAACCCCATTACGATTCAAAGGCCAATCGAACAGAAAAACCAAAAGGAATGAACCTTAAAAACAACAAATTGAACAGCGATTAGAACGGTCGACTCTAATATAAATCACGATCTTTCCAAAGAAAATTAAGAAATTCATAAAACATGTTCCAATATAGAACTACAATCAAACACGGAACGAATTGGAAATTATTAGCAACAGCCAGTCATTAAAAAAGCGAATTGATCGAAGAAACTCACCAGATGAAGAATCAATAACTTAGACAGAGACAGAAAGAGAGTTCAGACGGACATATCAAACAAACTTCTTACTTCTTCCGAAAAGTGGTTTCTTTCACGAAAGCCCAGCAGAGAGAGAGAGAGACAGACACAACGTAATGATGATATTAAGACGTAATTAATTTTGATTTTTATTATTTAGGGTTTAGAAAGGAAAAAGGCAAAAAAGGAATGAAATGAAAATCTACGTGCAAGTCGAATCATAACGGGCGTGGTGGCCGGTCGGTTTTTCCTTTTCTTTCTTTTTTCGCCGAGTAAATTTTACTTTTACGTGGGAATCCTATATATATATATATATATATATATATATATATATATATTTTTTTTTTCTTATTTTTGTTTGATCACTATTCGTTATATAAGATAATTAAATTTAGATTAATCGTACGATTCGCTTTATGAGAACGGATCTCGTAATATTGATTTTTTCTCACTTTCATACCGAATCGAACACGAATACAGGGAACGAGACGAACTCCCTTGACCAACTGCGCTGATGAATATCAATACAGAGGTTTATATATATATATATGTGTGTGTGTGTGTGTGTGTGTGTGTGTGTGTGTGTGTGTGTATGTATGTATGTTTATGTATATTGGACTCAATAAATCATCTCGTTAATCAATCTATGTAATCCATTCAGTAATTTAAAATTTTGATTAAAAATAAGTAAATTTTTTTTACTAAGTAATAAATTCAGGTCTCACCACCCCGGTTTAGAAATTCTTGTAAAAATTTTTACCGTAGTAAAATATGTAAATTAAGCTGGTTTACTCAATTTCAATATTTTACAAGATTAAAAATTACCGTATCAAATGAGATTCAAATGCATGTAGGGATAAATATCATTTACCATTAGATTAGCATTTTGGTAGTAAGATGAATAATGTCAAAATTATAATATAAATAGGATTAATCTGCTGGTTATATTTTTAATAATATTTTCTAATAGATTATGTTTAAATTATAATAATTATAATTTATTTTCTTTTTTTGGGGTGGGGGGGGGGTAGATTATGTTTGGTGGTAGGCATCCGAGGAGGTCCCCACAAACTCATGAGACATTAGGCCTCGTTCCATAATAATTATTTTATGATACTGTTGGTTGATAATAATGTAATGCAGTGGGTGACATGATGAGGTGCATTCTCTTTATGTTTGGTCAATCCAATTAATTAAAATTCACCGGTCATGATTGGTGCCATGCCTTCCAAGTATTATCCATGGAAAAATGGAGAAAAGCACGCCGTACTAATTGGACTATATTTTTTTAGCACTGTTTTTCTTATGCATACTAAAGAATTCCTTCTGGTTGTTGTATTTTGGCCCTGTGTATGAAAAAAAAAAAAAAAAAGAAAATTGCTTATGTAAGCCTATTAATGTTTCTTTATTTACACTTTGGTGAGGTTGTCATATCACATGCATGCCCAAATTCTTTAATGTGGGGTTTTTTTAATTTATTTTACTTACAGATATTTAAAAATTTAACTGATCCAATTTGAATAATTATAGAGTTTAATTAAAGGATAAACCCAATTAATAAGAGAATCGAAATCATAGAATGAGAAATTAAAATGAAACCCATAAATTTTAATTAAGATTAATTATGTTTTACAAGATTTTTTATATTTTTACAAATTTTTTCAAGAATATGCATATAAACTTACATATCCTAATTTAATACGTTATCAAACATGTTATACTTGAAGATTATAACAAAAAATTGAGTGTTAACTCTAGCGTATGAAATTAGAATATAAAGATTTTTTTCTTTAAATAATAAAAATAGTTATTTAATTTACAAAGCATTGAAATTTCAAGAAATGAATCGACAATATTGCATAAAGACTTAGTCAAATTTGCTTCACAAAATCAGAATGAAAGCCATACCCAAGACTCAAAGCTTTGACTTTCTTTTTGGCCATGGTTCCTTCAAGCTGTACCAACCCCACCCCATCCATCCGACTTTTCTACAGATACAACTACAATCCACGTGGTCTTTGATCTTCTTTCGAAGGTTACTTAGATGTAAACGTGAATCTTTTCAAATTTCCATTCGCCACTTTGAAATTAAATAATAATAATAATAATAATAATAATAAAACTAAAGTATTATATCAAATGATAAAGATAATGAAATGGTGACATATTTGTTTATTTATTTTGTCATAAAAAATTATGTTCGACTCATTGTTAATACAAAAATGAGAGACATATTTGTCCTGTGCACAAGTTTAGTGGGGGGTTTAGGTAGTGTTTGAAAAATCTTCATTTTTAATTTATTTTTGTTTTATTTTATTCTAACTATAACATTTTCCAATTAAAATTTATTTTTAAATAGAAACATAAATTTTTGTAATTAGAAAAATTTTATATAAATCAATAATCATTTGTTTTAAAAGAATTTCTCACTAATCTCAATTAGACTGAACATCAACCTTTTTTTTTACAAAAAAATATTAACTCTAGTCCCACCCAAAATATATCTCACACATATCATCTTAACACGTAATTTGGGTTACTTGTAAAAACAAACAAAATCACTTAATCTGTTCTTATAATAGACAATCGAGTGATTAAGAGCTCTTAGTAATATCTTTTTTGAAATTCAGTATTTGAAATTTTGTGAATTTACGTATTTTACAATCACTGTGTCAAAAAAAGGAGCTAAAGTCAATTGGTCCATTAATGTATGAATAAAGATAGCTCCGGTTCAAGATGTTGGGTAGGGCAATGTATCTGCTGGTGCTTTGAAATGATAATAAGAAAATGGACTTTTAGACGGTCATCAGGGTCTTTGAACATTACAATAATATAGGAGATTTGACCTTTCTAAAACACACCCAATTGGCTTAATGTTATCATGTGAATGTGAAGGTTGCGCTTTGGTCTCATCTAGAAGTTGTGACAATTGAATCTTTCAAGGGAAGAATAGATGCTTGATCCCACATTAAAAAAAAAAACATATAATTTATTATAATAAAAAATAATTATAATTTTCTCAAAAATTAAGATGTTTTGCTAAGACTTTTTAAAAAAAATTAAATAAATTTGTGTGAAATATTATAACAATAATTAGATGCGTGATATATGCCATTCAAATTTCATCATTGGGTTAATTTGGTGAAGAATGGGACTCGAAGGTATTTGGGAGTTGACGTATGGCGCCATTGAGTTGAGAGCCTTGAGATCCACAGTAGGTCCTCATGGTGCACAGAGCTCTAAGTTTGGCTGCACCTGCACGCCACAGCCGAGTTGGCTCTAGACAATAATTCGACTAGTTTACGCAATATTGCATCTGAAGGAAAAATACTTTGCGTCATTCCGACTGTTAAGGGGATAACAATACCTATACTACTTGCTTTTTTGGTCTCGATCATGACAGAATCAATATTACAATAACTGCATGGCAAAAGAGTGATTGGCAATGCCAAGCTTCCAGCAAATTTTCATAGAGATACACCCCCAGGATTTGGTCCCCCAAAAGCTTTTGAGAAATGAACAATTTACTATGACTTTCGTAAGAGAGAGGGAGAGAGAGAGTTTTAATTGAGGCTTTTCCTGTTTCGTCATCATGTAGGGAAATAATAACTCATGATGAGATTCAAAGCAGGGATGGGTGTACGTCAGACCGGGAGTGACTTCTTTTTTTTATTACACAGGTATTTGAATATAGGTTCACTGGATTGGAAAAAATATTATGATTACTAAACTATCTCTTAGGGATATCGAGAGTAACCATTTTAGAGAGAAAATTATGATCACTAAACTATCTCTTAGGGATACCGAGAGTGGCTTCGTCGGCCAAAAAAATAAAAAAAGGAGCAGGTTGCTCAAGCTCGGTATAAGTGTCAAAAGACCAAAAATACCCTGCTATACCTTTCTCGGGCCTTTCGACTAAGATCAAAATACCCTGCCATCTCCACTTCTCAACGAGCCCAAAAGCCTCAGCCCAACCTTATCCCAGGGCCTCCAAACTCATTTGGACCAGATGATACCGGGCCAGACAGCCCCTGATTATAAAAGGCCAAACTAGAAAACCAAGTTATCTCTCGACTATTGCTGGACGGATCCATTAACCCCTCAGTTCCTATCAGTTCCTGTGCCTCATCGAGTAATTATGGAAGTATTTTTTGTTACGTGATAAGTCTAAAGTGTGATTATTCAATGAGAAAAGAAATTTTTAACGAATTCAAAGTTTCATAATCCAATATGAATCTATTGTAATCTCACCTCCATAAGGGAAATAAGTGTCCAGAGCAATCAAAGTCTTTCCTAATTTAAAGAATTTCCCATCGACACAGAGTCCATATTCATTATTACTACAATCTCGAAAGATTTTACATGATCTCCGCACAAAAAAACTAGAATTTCTATAGTCCTAAAGGCATACAAGATTTGTCATACATCATGATATATACTATACAGAGATAATTCATTGGGTATGTTTTGAAAAACTCTATACAAAAACACACAAACACAAGGCCATCTCATGCCTTTTCTAAATCTGTCTTATTCTCTCAAAATCGTAATTTCTGACTAAAGTGTTAGAATTTCTTCTGTTAGAGCATCCTCTTGTGGTATTTGTAGATTTTATCACTTACGAAGGTTCAAAAGATCTCTTAACATTAACCTCACACTCAGTCGGTGGAGTAGATATCTTAGAGTCAAACCACCTCCACCGGGACCTTTTATATGGGCTCGGATAGAATCCCCCCTACAACTGCAGTTGATCACCTTGATGATGTGGGGGAAAGGATATAACCTTGATCGAGAATGATATAGATTTTTCTCTAAAAAGATGGTGAATCTTTGTCTCAACAATATAATGAGAATTATTGAAGAAGTAAATTTACTATTAAACAAAAGCACCTATCAATACAAAGGAGTTTTTGTACGTTAGGCCTCGTCTCCTTAATTGAAGCAAGTTCATGTAACATATTGCGTGCAATAATTGTACGTATTAAATCAAAATTTTTATTTAAATATTATTCAAATAATTTCATATTTTTTTCCTGATTACCGGTAATAACAGAAATCTTTTGGATCAGTTTGAGAAAGTTGAAACTAAACTCAATTTAGATTAAAAAGGTTTTTCAATAAAAAAAATGATTAACATAATGAGGATTTAAATTTTTATGAAAATTCTGATTTTTTTTCTGCACCCATATATTTTCTATTAAAAAATATTCTTTTTAATTGAAAAATATTATAAAAAAATTATACATAAAATAAACTGATCCAAATTAAATTTAAGAAGCAACATAATATTGCATCATCAACAACCCTCTATAAAGAAAAAGGTAAAAGTTAAATAATTAAACAAATTTATTTTTGTACAAACTTTCCAATAAAAGAAAGAATACATATATTATAAGATTTATTTTATGTGCCAAAGGAAGCTAAGGAGATTGTTGGAGTCTGATGTTTGCTCTTCGTGTCATAATAGACAGGTTAGTCGTCAATACATTTACTTCGGGATTGAACAGGTAAGAGAGATATGGTTAATCAGAACGTAGTCTTCCTTCTCTGACTTCGCTTATTGGTTTTCTGAATTAAACTTTGTATGAATGGTTTTTGAAGAGTCTGACTGTAAAGGGGATACTTGGTATGAGAGATTTTTCTTGGGCTCAATCCTTTAGTCATAGCGTGAAAAGCATTTGGAAGAAGAACATGGTAATTTTTGAGCAGGAAGTTTGGAATATTATGAATGTTTTAAAGAGCGCACAGTGGGAGACGAGAAAGTTGACAGAGGTGAGAGTTATTTACAAGTTATGAAGTATTCTTATCCCTTGGCGTTACCCTCCGCAACGATATTGAATTAGACTTATTTTTTTTTTTTAACCATTAATAATCGGATTTAATCCGATTCGAATACTTTGAAGTCTATTTTAAAAATTGGTTTTTTTAAATTCTTTTTCATTATTTTCAGGATTTAAACTTGAAATATCTGATTAAAATATAAAGTATCTGATCACTCAAATAAAAAAAAATTGATATTATATTAGACTTAATAGGTATGATGGCTTTGGATATGAATAGCTATTACAGGAGTGTTATTACAGGGGTGTTATTAGAAATGAAATGATGACGGTGGCTGAGTTGAAAATTATTTTAATGAATTATTGATATTTGATAATTACTTTAAATTTGATTTTATCTGAATTAAATTTACCTCTTAACGTTTTACGCATTAACTAACGGTTCTCCGTTTCCTCTTTTTATGCATCGACTTAATTTCGAAATCTAAACTTGGGATCACATAAATGTCATGTCATTGATATCCGTTTTATATCCTAAGAGAAACGTTTTTAATTTTTAAGAAATTATCTCAAAAGATTTTCGTTATCACTTTATCCTGATTCATAGGTTAATGTCACGAAAAAACAAAAGAACAATATAATAAAGATTTAAATTTAGAAGAGAAAATAGACAATTATGAGTAATGTGATGGAGGTGGAACAATCCCAACCTCAAGTGAGGAAAGGGGGATTATGATCGTTAAACTCTCCCCTCGGAGATATAGAGTTAAACTACCTTAAAAGAATAAATGAAAAAAAAAGTATCTCCTCATATCATTGACAATTAAGTTACGAAATTCATGGTTTGTTTTTCTTGTGCTTTTTAACATAAAAATCCCATCAAACCTTTTTTCAAATCAAATATTTCTTAAATTTTAATCATAGTCAAATAAATCCAAAACTTATAAAATTATATTCATCTAATTCCATTAATAGACTATCGATTTTTTTTTCTTTTATATCACTTCCCAACCGTTTTCAAATTTTGAACTCGAGTACTCAGTTTGTAATTTAGATTGAAAACTTTTAATACTTAAAATGGCCGCATAATTAACATAAGCTAATTTTTATGAGGATTTAGTGTGGACTAATATTGCAAGTTATGCCTGTATTGTTATTCACTAATGCCCTTTTTTCTTCCGCAGCAATTTAAAATTTTTGAAATAGAAATTAAACCCGAAAATTTTAGATAAATTTGAGGGACATAAAAATGGAAAAAGAGAAATAAAAGACTAATTATGGAGCATATTATAATAACTACAACACTGATTAAAAAGCTAATTTTTTATATACTCCATACAAATTTAGTGTTGTTCTTATAGATGCACCGGAATGATAAAAAATTATTAATGGTAAAAAAGCCAATTATTGTAAATTTACTTATTTTTTGGAATTAGTTTTAAATTGTGTTTTGGTTACACATGTATTAAATTTAAATGAATAAATATAAAAAGTAAGAGCATGACAAAAAGAAATCGATAATATCAATAAACACAAATATAACTAAATAAAAAAAAGAGTAAAAAAAAATGTAACAATATATAATATAGAAAATTTATTTTTAATAAATCAATATTAACAAAAATAGCAAATTTAAATTATGATTCAACAACCAACAAATCATTAAAAAAAAAAAAAAAGGAAAATGGCAATGAAAACCTGGAAAAATTATTCTAACTTCCTTTTGTGGCGCAGAATTTCCTGAAAAAAAAAGTGAACTTTTTTTTTTTTTTTAATAGACAGGAAGGGTTCTGGACCTGGGGAAGGGGATGGCACTTAAACTATAATTCATTGCCCACAAGAAAGGGGAACTGGACACTGAACCGACACATTATCCTCTGCCCTTAATTTACATCAATCTCTGTCTCTCGTAAATAATTCTTTTTTTGCCAATTAAAGGTGATGAATCTAAACCCTCAAAATAGATTGTATTAGAAAGTCAAAGGCAGAAAATGAATCAAAGGGCAAGAACCAACACTTTGTCATGTTCCGCGACACACCCAAGAAACCCCTTCACGCGTCCACCCAATCGGTCTTCCTCGAAAATTCATTCCTCTAATACATATAACCACTAAAATCACATGCTATTTTTAATGTTCTAACGCTGGTCTGGTCCTATAAAATCTTCTGTACGATCTTCAAACTTTTCACTTGCAGAACAAAACATCTTCGGACTCTGCCTCTCTCCTATCATCTCCACAAATGGCACAAACACCGGCACAGGGGTCAACTTTGTTTTCTCCTTACAAGCTCGGCAAATTCAACCTATCTCACAGGTCAACTCTTTTTCTCTCTCGCTTCGTTTTGTCCTACCCCAGGTTTTTTTCACTTTGTATCATGATCTTCAAAAGGGTCTTCAAATCCGGGGCAATTGAGAATTAGATTTCACGAGGGTATTTTTGTAATGTCATTATACTTTAGTGTAGTTTGACCGTCTTTGAGCAGAGAGGAATCAGATCTAATTCGCGAATTGCTTTTTAACCGAAGATGATCAATTACCTCCTATTGACGATTTTGACCTTTGGAATTTGATAAAATTACAGGGTGGTGTTAGCGCCGATGACCAGATGCAGAGCAATAAATGAAATTCCGGGCCCGGCGTTGGTTGAGTACTACACGCAGAGATCAACCGACGGAGGTCTTCTGATCACTGAAGGCACCTTAATCTCTCGAACCGCTGCAGGGTATTTTCGTAAATTCGTTTTTTAAGTGGATCGCTCAAATTGGCTAAACATTGATTCATGACCTTTGACCTCATCGTGTGGCGCATTGAGTTGTTGAGGGGGTTTTTTTTTTTTTCCTGAGATAAGATGAGAATATTTTCCTAAAATAATGTTTTGTAGAAGAATTTGCAGGGAGAGAAGCGTGAGATTTAATAAATTTGATAATCAAATTTTGTAATTTAACATTTTGAGACTTTACTACTAAAAATTTTGCGGAAAGCTTTCTTGGTTTTGTTGTTTATAAGAGGGTCTAATATTTTATAACATAGAAAGTGTAATGCTATATGTATAATTGAATCGGTTTAGCCAAAACGATTGGGTTGAATGCTCCTAGGTGACCCTTCCAATTAGTATGTTAACTTTATTCTTTTTGGAAAGTCTATTTGACATTACTCAATGTGGGAAGCAACTTTCTAAGCCTTTTGGTTTTCGATGTATTTATGGCTTATGCTGTGCATACTGCATACATGTTTAGAAATGAGTGTGTTATGTGTCAGCTACACACGATACATATATAAGTCTCTATAGATTATGGTATATACCTTAAAATTATTAGGATTTGATTGAGATTGTGTATGTCGGGGGCATACAGATTCCCACACTGTCCGGGAATTTACAAAGAAGAGCAAGTGAAGGCATGGAAGAAGGTAGTTGATGCAGTGCACGCCAAGGGAAGCATTATATTTTGCCAACTGTGGCATGTTGGACGGGCATCACATCCAGGTAATGCCATAATCAAACACTTCTCATCTGATCTTTAATAAGTTTGGTTCTGTGTGGTTGCATTGGAACAAAATGAGAATTTTGGGGTTGTTTATTGGTGGATGGTTGGTTGAAACAGTGTATCAGCCCGGTGGGAAACCACCCATCTCCTCCACGAATAAGCCGGTTTCAAACAGGGGGAGGATTCTGATGCCAGATGGGTCTGTTGCTAATTACCCGAATCCAAGGGCTCTGTTGGCCTCCGAAATACCAGAGGTGGTGGAGGATTATCGGCGTGCAGCTATCAATGCCATTAGAGCTGGTTAGTACTAATGCACACCATCTATCGCTATTTATCTAGTGTTATCTTGGCCTGTCATGTTTATTCCTAAACAAAATTGTTTACCGACTCAAATCCGTTTTGGTTCATTCAATTTTTATTGGAACCATCCCTTCAGAAAGAGGGTAATCCCCACATGGGACCAGGCAATGTCAGCCAACTAGCAAGGTCCTAATTTCTGGTAGACGGTGTGCTTAGTCATTTATACCTATTTGGACTTGGTTTGTGAAGACTGGACTATTTTTTGACAAAAGAATAGGGATTTCTATGACTGAGAGCCCTAGGCTTGCCATAGCCATTGGTCCTACTATTTCTTGAACTGAACTTGTACCTAATTGTTGTTTGAGGCGGTCAAGATCATGGGAATTACCTCTTATTTTATCCATGCAGGGTCATGATCATGAATTGCTGTACTTTTAATTCTTCTAATGATGAGGGTCCCTAGTTAAAATGCCATAGATGTCTCGAGTGTTAACAAGAAGTAGAGGATGCAATCCTATTGTCATAGAGCACCTTGTGGTGTCTGCATTTTGTGTTTTAAAATCAAAGCCCCATGTATTGTTTTGGATTACTTTCTAGCTAGTTCAAATGCTGTCGATTAATCAGTGTTGAAAGTGAAGATATTATTTATTACTTGTCCGAATTTTCAATCATGATGGTTGGTACATATCTGTGAACAGGTTTCGATGGTGTTGAGATTCATGGGGCTCACGGTTATCTTATTGACCAATTCCTGAAAGATGGCATCAATGATAGAACAGATGAATATGGCGGATCACTTGCCAACCGGTGCAAATTCTTAATGCAGGTGGTTGAAGCCGTGATTTCTGCTATTGGTTCAGAACGAGTTGCTGTCCGTGTCTCACCTGCAATTGATCACCTAGATGCAACAGACTCGGATCCTGTCAGGCTAGGCCTAGCAGTGATCGAGAGACTCAACAAGCTCCAACTTGACTCGGGATCAAAACTGTGTTACCTCCACATAACTCAGCCTCGATACACAGTTTATGGCCAGACAGAATCTGGAAGACATGGCACTGCAGAAGAGGAAGCCCAAATGATTAAGACTTGGAGAAGGGCTTTTCAGGGGCCTTTTATGAGCAGTGGTGGGTATACCCGTGAGCTAGGAATTGAAGCCGTGGCACAAGGTGATGCTGATATGGTTTCATACGGACGCCTCTTTATTTCCAACCCGGATTTAGTTTTGAGATTCAAGATTGGCGCACCATTGACCAAGTATAATAGGGCTACTTTCTATACTCAGGATCCTGTCGTAGGATATACAGACTATCCTTTTCTTGGTCAGGAACAAGGAGGGCGTTCTACGTTGTCTCGCCTGTAGTTGTCTTATGTTAGGAAGTAAGGCTAATGTTGTGTTATTCTCGATTTGAGAAATTGAGTTTGCCATGAAAAATCCCCCGTTTATGTTAAACAAAAAATTGAAGAAAAATAAGTTGTATTTAACAGTTGGGGAATATAATACATATTACCATTAATGGCATATATATACTTTCCAGTTTCCTGCCTATTAATAATGAATCGGACCTTGTTTGTACCACCATTTATACTACATTATCAGCCTCTTGTCAAACTCAAAATGTAAAATTTTTTCTGCCTAAAACATTTGTTGGGAGTGTGACAGACAGAACAAACATAAAACGGAGTCGTGCTGTAACATCATATTTTGGAAAAGAATAGGGCGAAAGAAGCCACCAGGTTTCTGAGAATTTTTTATAGTAATTTTTGGTGGATTAAGAGAAAATATAATTTATCCTCCCCGTAAACTATGATAAAAGGCATGCAAATATTTTGTGTCACCTGAGTTCATCTCAAAATTTGCAACCCATATATGATTGTCCAACCTACTGTTGTTGCAATATCTCATTTCCTCTATTAATCATTCCCTCCTTATGGCGAGACCTCATAAATATTGTATTTATTTCAATACCTTTTTTTTCTTTATTATATTAATTTTTAGTATATATTTGATAGAAATTTAATATATTTGATATATTCACATAAGTTGAAATAAATTTTGATATTCTGAATATAGATTTTTATATGAATTTAATTTTTTGTAATTTTTTTAAAATTGATTAAAGAAAATAATTTTATATTTTCTACAAAAATTAATATAACTATTTTTTATTTTTTATGACTCCTTTTGCGATGAAAGGGAATAAATTATTTTTAAAAAAAATATATACGCATTTGAATGCAGTCTCCACAACATTCCATTGCAAAATGCGCAACAAATTTTATGATAACATGTCTAATATCACAAAACATTCCATTCCGACTCATTTTGTGTCGCAATAAATAGCACGCTAGTTAGCGTCGTAAAATGTTCTTTCATTGCGATTTGTCACGATCGGGTCGACATCACAAAAATTTTACAGAACCGTCTGTCGCATAATTATAATGATGGGCTCATTTGTAACGCTCCTTTTATTGTCGCAAAAACGTTTTACAATGCAGTTTTCTTGATTTTGTGTCGTTATTTTGCATCATAATAATCTTTTTTTAATGAATAATATAGGTATGCGGATAATCAATTAATTTAATAATTGAGTATCACAAATTATCAAAATTTTTTTAATGCTAATCAGAGGAATAAATAACAAACAATTAAAAGTTATAGTTTTAATAAATTTATGCTGTTTGAAATTTTTTAAAATATATTTACAAAAATGATAATTTTTTAAAATATATTTAAATAAAGTATCAAACTCTTATGAGTATAATGATAGGACACTCTAATTTTTTAACCATATATCTTGAGTTTGATCATGAGAATGAAAAAATGAGATTTAAGAGAGTCAACTTTTTAATAGATCGAATTAATCAAATAAAGTTCATCAGCAAAAAAAAAGTTTTTAAATAAAGTAATACGTATCAAACTCCTTTGGGTTGAGTTGTCGGTCACTCTATGCTCTTATAGAGTTTGAGTCCTGGGAATACAAAAAAGATTTAGGAAAATTAATCTTTAAAATGAGTTTTATAATACTTGAATTGAATTAATCGGATAAAAAATCTAAATATCGAGGAAGAAAAAAAAAAAAAAAGTAATACGTGAGGTCCAAGCAATCTCAGATTTCGGCCCAAAACAAGTTAGCAGCCTGGGTTCATGCCAATTTTGCACGATATAAGTCTGGCCTATTTAAACAAAGATCTAGCGCCACCATTTTTTCACTTTCTTGTGAGCAATATTATCGGCATATCCTATATTAATTTATAAATTTTAAAATTATGATTTATTCGACTCAACTATGAGTCAACATGATTGAATCGTTGGTATTTTAATAATAATTAAAAATATATAAAATTAATTTTTAAAATAAAAATATATTAATTTTATATTTTCATATAAAAATTTTAAAACAAAATTTTAATAAATATAAAATCAACAATTACTCTTAAAATTCATATTAAAAAATAAACACAAACTAACTAAATCATAAAATAATGCAAAATATAAATTCAAATAGGCCGGTTGATTAATCCATCCTTTGGATACCGAATGGGTCGGTGGACCGGGACGAGAAAATCACAATTTTGAATAAAAAATACCTTTCCAAGAAAATCTTTTCTGGAAAGTGATTTTCTCAAATATTCTGTTTGGATATTTTCGTAGGCAACAGTTTTTAATCTCTTTTCAATTAAAAGAATGACATATTAAATGAACGGAGAATATACAAAAACTCATAAAAATAAGAGGAAGGGCAAAGAATTTCAACTTCAATTAATCGATAAGTTTGAGAGATTAAGAGAGCAAAGAGAGACGGGGAAGGAGAGGAGAAGTCGATAGATTAGGAAGATTTTTAAGGATTTTGATCTGTAAATTTTTTTAATGTTTTATATTATAAAAGGTTGAAATGTCATTCTATCTAAAATTCAATGAATTAAATTTTAGTGAATTTTTTCATATTTTGACAATTGAATATAAAAACTGTCTAGTTCATTATAATACCGTGAGTTAAATAATTTACTAAAAAATTGCGATTGAATCATATTAACTTGCGATTCAATTACTTAATCGATATTTTATTTAAATCAATTTTTTTTTTCCTTTAGACAATGGTATGATTGTGGTCCAACTGCGGTGTGGTACAGTTCTGATAACATGCTTGTGAGTGTTATTAGGTTGCATAGAAATACGAAAGGAAACGAAAATAGATACGAAATAGATATAGAAAAATAATATTTTATAACAATATAGAAAATAAAAATACGAACAAACATGCAAATATAAAAATATAAACAAAATTTATATAAATATTAATTATTTTATAAAAATAATAGAATAATCATATTTTATAATAAAATTTTAAAATAATCGAATATGTAATTATTAATCTTAAAAAATGATATAAAAATAACAATTATAAATAAATAAATAAATCATTTGATATGAAAAATATATAAATATAAAAAATATAAAATTTTTATATAAATATTAATTAATTTAATACGTTGAAATAAAAAATATTTTAGAAACAAAAAAAAAATAATATTACTGTCTACTGCATTACAGATTACCAGCACTTCTGAAACATTCTTCGTAATATTATTGCTGTAACCTCAACTTTTGTAGTTGTGCACTAATCATTGCCAGCCGATGGCCATGCTCTCTCTACCACCACACAAAAAGAAAGAAAAAGTGTAATGCGATTTTATCCGTAAAATCTCTAGAAAATTTTTCTTCTTACTACAATTCATGCATCAGCTGTCCTTTTTAGGCATTGCCAGCCAAGATACATTCCTTTTAGTATTATGTTTCAAAGTATTGTTGCTTAATTTGTTTCTTACTAAGATTTAATTCTCATTTAATTTGATTTAATTTAAGGTTGTTCTCGAGCCGATGTATGTTTCGACTAAGGTTTTTATAATGAAAGTTATTTGGTATTTTTATAGAAACATTCGAGTGATAAAAAATTTTTACTTAAATATTTTTTTCGAGATCTCATGTTTGAATTTTCGTGAGGGTCTATATTTTTATAGTCCTTACATAACCAAAAAAAAAAAAAGAAAATTATTTGGTTTGTAAGTGGATTAGAGCAAAAATTCCATTAATGGTAAATTCCACGACACTAATCTTACTTCCTTTGGTTTTGGTATAAAATATCCTGAATTAATGTATATATTTTAAGGAAAGTAGGAGTAAGGTAATTTTGAGGAAGCTAAATAATCATCCTGCATCTTTTTTTATTTTGCTCGACAAAAAAAAAAAAAAAAAAATAGAAATGACAAAATAACTAATATTGTTGAACTCTCAACGTTACAATAAAATCCTCATCGGAAACATATAGTTTGGCTGACATCTTTTTTTATTTTTCGTATATTATTATTACAAACGAGTTTATTCGATCACTCATATTTAAAAATTTTGTCTTGTGTAAATACATAAGTTGTCTACTTAAGCTAATAGATTTGAAAATAAAAACTCATATGATACAGAGAGAGGAAGTTCTGAGTGGGGATAGAAAAATAAACTCAACTGTGGGCTAATTATAGTTTTGCCCCCTCAACCCAAAATAATAATAATAATAATAATAATATGAAGAAGCAACAACCACTTCTACTGCCTTTTTCATCATCATTATTATTTTTATTAGGTACCCTCAATTTTTTTTTATTAATTTCTTGATGAACATGACCTTTTTCCTGTGGGAGGGTTAAGATAAAGATATAGTCAAGCCAAACAAGACAAAAGAAAGATTAAAAAGGAAAGAATGGAATCATATGGTTATGTCACGTTTTGGGACACAAATGAAACAAAAAGGAGAAGAAAACATATATATATATATATATATATATATAATATTAATTAGATTACCAATTTGTATTTTATTGTTGTATTTATTTAATAATATATTTATAACTCATAAAGCGATTTTGTGATTAAAAATTTTATTAAAATATTGAAAGAATAAATATTATTTAAAAAAAAAAATTAATTTACTTCGCAAGATTGATCCAAAACCAAGTTTGAGGTAATTATTATCAAAATAGAAAATGTTAAATGTATGACAACCTTCATGTTTATAAAAAAAATAATTTTTCGTATTTAAATTGGTTATAGTTTTGCTAAGACATATATAGAATTAAAAAAAAAAAAAGGAAATAGAATTAATGGGGGAGGAGAATGAGGGGCGGGTATGAGAAAGAAGGAAGAGGGACCTGGCTCTGCCTGGCTTTGGCCTGTGGGTGTCTTCGTTTGTATGCGCGAGTGTGTGGGGAATGGATAGAGGTCTGCTCACATACTCTCCCATGCCAGTCTGTCAATCTCTCTCTCTCTCTCCATATATATATTTAAACATGAGAACCCGTTTCTCTCCCTAACAGTTGGTTTCAGCCTATCTGATTCTGTAGCTTTTCTGACTTCCGCTGGAGAGAGAGAGAGAGAGAGAGAGAATTCGAATTTGATAGTCCTCAGGTTCCATTCACCATCCCTAATCTAAACCCAAATCGCTACCAGCGTGATGAGTCTCTTTGGCCTCGGTAGCAGGTTCTCTCTCTCTCTCTCTCTCTCGTTTAATTTTCTGGTTGTATAAATGGATAGCGGCACACATACACAAATTTGGGTATCCGGGCTTAAAATTTTGTTGTCAAAATTGAATTAAAGAATCCGATCGAGTTGTGAATGACTGACAGTTGAAAATTCTGATATATGTTAACAAGTAATTCATATGATTTTTTTTTCTCGTAATTTTTGGTACGTAAAAAAATGTTCTTTTTGTACAGGAAAAAAAAATAATAAAAAGAGCTAGAAGTTCGATCACACCCAATCCCAAAATTTCATTGATTATAGGATGCTAGTGTTTATGGATTCAGGGCAATCTGTTTCCACAAGCAGTGTTGATATGTTGATTGGCAATATGTAAAACGAAACGTAATTGTGTTATGTTATTATGGCAAGACTAGGATCAATGAATGTATGAGAGGATTGCGTGCAATAATGGGTTGTTTTGTGGGGTCCTTCTCAATTTGAACTCTAGTCCCTTTTTGTAGTTTTGGCTCTGTCATGCCTTTATTAGGTAATTTTTTTTATCTTTTTGTTGATATATTTTTTTTGGAGAGGGGGAGTTTAAGTTATTTGAGCCACAGAATTGGAGGTGGCCTTCCGAGCAAATCTCCAACTCAGATATGTATTATCACCCAAGAGATTTTAACAGCTAGTTTAGCTCTCAGCTGCTATTGTGATACTATAATCTTGATCTTGTGACCGTTCTGGATTTCTTTCTTGCTAAGCAACTTTATACACATGGGAAAAAAGAATTTTCAATGGCTAGAAGCGCAGCAGAAGTAGGATCCACCAACACACAACGTTTAGGCAATTTGTAACTTCTCGTGGCCTCTGTCGATAGTAAATGTGATAATTCATATTTCTATTCTCAGTCAATGTTACCTGTTTTATTGTGATGTTTTATTGCAACATCCTTCCCTTTTCATAATGGGAAATTGATACATGCAGAAACCAAAAGACTTTCCGTCCCAAAAAGAGTGCTCCATCGGGGAGTAAGGTAAGTGATATTTTTTTCTTCTAGTTTTGGAGTTTCTTTTATTTCTACACATGTGTTTTGGCAAGTTAATATATTGCTAGCAATTCAGGGTGTGCAACTTCAAAGACATATTGATGCAACTTTGGGCAGTGGAAACTTGAGGGAAGCTGTACCATTGCCCCCTGGGGAAGATATAAATGAATGGCTGGCTGTTAATAGTAAGAAACTTGCTCTGTCATTTGCTATCACCATAGATCATGTCTCTGTGAATATGGGCAGTGATAAAAGAAAAAAAAATGTGTACCTTTATGATCTTCCTATGGTTTGTGCTTGTGTTGCTTTGCCCCGACATGTGATCCATCAACTGATACCATACTCAATGCTATGAGAAAGTAGAGCTCTAGACAGGACCATATAGATATCAATCTCCTTTAATCTTAAAATTTGAACACATGATTGGCGTATGGACCTTATAATCAAAACCATGGCTTGATGGATCAAGGGTAGCAGTGAACGTGGGTCCAAGAGTAATTTCTGATATATGGAAATTTTATCAAGCATGTATCTCTTTGTAGTATCTTGTTTAAATGCAAATTTTTTATCAGTAAAAGCAATTGTCTTCAATCTAAAAGTTGCCCATTGCTCACTTTTGTTACAGCTGTAGACTTCTTCAACCAAGTGAACATTTTGTATGCCACTCTTACTGAGTTCTGCACGTCATCTCACTGCCCGAAAATGAATGCAGGACCAAAGTAATGCTCTTTTCTTCTGCTAATGGGAATTATACTGATGTTTCTTGTTGGCTACGTAGTTTTAATTTTTAAATGCTATCTTGTCCTTGTTTAAACAACAGATCTACTTCCAAATGGAATATTCATTGTTGACTTGCCAAAATGACTTGACACGAGAATGATGTGGACCTTGCTTTCTTTTTTTGTATTTCTTACCTAATTCTTCTTGACTGAGTTGAATGCTAAATCCTCTTTTTGCAGTGATTTAGTTATTATGTCTTCCTACACATAAAAGAACCGATGGATCTTGTGGACCTTGTTACCTCTAGACACTTGGTTGTTTAATTTTCATTACCACACCATGTCCACCACAATATAAACCATGAACAAAAAACGAGACAGAGGAGAAAAGAAATGCAGTCAACCCAGTTTCAATAATCTCAAAGTGATTTTGAAGTCTGAACTCCCAAGTTCAAAGCCAATGGAAGCTTATGTGGGGAAATCAGAAATCGGGCATATAAATTTAACCTCGAATATTAGTAAACTGGGTGTAGAATCTAGAGAAGAATATGATAGATGTGGAATCTTTATTAACATGTGCTGCTTTGGTCAAGACTGTCAGCCAGCTGTGGTTATGATTTATATTTTGCACATAATGTTGCAGTTCATAAAATTTAGATAGCTGAATTTCTCAAGCTGTTGTGGTCCACAATTTATATCCTGCACATGGCCTTGTTGCAGTCTAATGGAAGTAGCACATGTTTAAAAAGATTGCATAATTTCTGATGGAAATTTGTTCTATGATGGTCCAAATTTTCCTTATCAAGAGGATTACATGACTTGGACAATTACATACACTAGGTTAGAACTTGTAATGCCCAGATAATGGAAGTAGATACTGGGTAAACTTATTTAAATTATTTCAAAGATCAAAAGGTATAATTAGACTAGGTAACATGACAACGTAGTGTAGTAATGTTGAGTTTATGGCTTTATTATCTTTTTCCTTGACATCTTCATAGAGGGTATCATCATTTTTGTTTCTTTCTTTTGGAAAATAATCTCTCGCTGAAGAAACTTCTTGTTTAAAATTCTTGCAGATATTATTACAAATGGGCTGATGGAGTTACTATTAAAAGGCCAATTGAGGTTTCTGCTCCTAAGTATGTAGAATATTTAATGGATTGGATTGAAGCTCAGCTAGATGATGAATCCATATTTCCTCAAAAGTTGGGTGAGTACATTGTCCTAAAACGTGAGCAAATATGAATTTGAAACAACGGAAATTTATGTAGTCATAATGTGATGCAGGGGCACCATTTCCTGCCAACTTCCAAGATGTGGTGAAGACCATATTAAAGCGACTGTTCCGGGTATATGCTCACATTTATCACTCTCATTTTCAAAAGATTGTCAGTTTAAAGGAAGAGGCTCACCTTAATACCTGCTTTAAGCATTTTGTGCTGTTTACATGGGTAAGTGTTTTTCATTTCATTGATGATGCACATGGGTGGGGCTTTAGTTTCTATATATGAAGCATGGACACAGGAATTGGACAGGATACACGATGTAAATTGAAATGTGGCTTTTCGGGTTGTGTCTATAGGCTGTATCTAATATAGACACTATTATTTCTAGAAATGTTCGTGCAACATATCTTTCTAGTTTCGGGTAATTTGACTGCTTTGGTGTTTCTAATGGAATGTTTTATGTTGCAGGAATTTCGCCTAATTGACATGGGGGAGTTGGCACCGCTGCGGGACCTAGTTGAGTCTATTCTTCAGCTATAGATGTGAATATTTCTTGGCAGAGTTTTAGGATTAGTTATCCGACTACTGAGATTTTGTTGAATGAGATACACTCGTTTATCCCCTCCGATGGTGTCTTTAACCATCAAATGACTTGATTTATCCTCTTAAACTACATCAAATTTTGTCCAGATTTATGGTTACTGCTGCAGGACTCATTCTTTTATAATGAATTTAATCTCATGTTCGTCTTAAATTTCTACTCATGACTGCTTTTCATAATATAATTTTCTCAACATCCTGCAGGGTTTTACAGGTTCCCAAAAAAAAAAAAAAAGTTTGATAAAAACCTCATTTTAAAATTAACTTGTTTTTATTACCACTTTGTAATGATGCAATGGCAGCAACACAAACAAGGTCGAACAGATTAAAGAACTCCTTAATTTTGTTCTTCACTCTTTTTTTTTGGTACCATGTCTTGAATACCGTCTGGTATTCAAGATTTTACCCCGACTAAATCAGACCGATCGCTGTAATAGCTCCTTTCAGAGGATGGGTCTCCCAACGGGAAACGTTCCATACACATGAGGATCTGATACCAGTGGGAGTTGAATCTCTGTTATACTTAAGAGTACTCAATCCCACATACAGTTGAATCAACCCACGTTGGTTTTGTTCTTCACTATAGTAGAACCAGTAAATAGGACTACGACTAAAGTTCAATCTTGACTCATTTCAGTAAGGGTCGAGCCCAAACTCGATTAGATCGGGTTTTGGTTCAACTTGAAGCCTTTCAAAAAATCAACCTCCTTAAACGAACAACAAAAATTGATGCTCAACTTGGCCAAGCCAAGCTTCAGATGAGCTCACTCGAATGCGCTACAAACAACCAGGGCCTTGTCCAGTAAAAGGCTCTTCCTCTTCTCAATCCTATGCCTCTCAACAAGAAGAAAAAATTTATATTCAAAACATACAACTTTTCAAAAATAAAAATAAATAAATAAATAAAGGTTATAAAACTTCCATGTATTGGTATTAGGCAACCTACATTTTATAAGATGTTGCATCCAAACCAAACACCAGGTTTACTTGCGGGGTACTTTGAAAGATGGATGTGCAATTTGGTTTCAAAGCCTAGTGAAATGGGCAATAAAGGGGATGCTGATCGAGTGTTCTTGCCTTCCATATTGCCGTGATATTGTTAGTATTCCGAGAAAATCAGAAATGAGAAAAATAACAAATAAATTTAACCCCATCCCAGAAGCTTGTTTAGGCAATGTACATTCATCTCCGTCTTGAACCCCGGCATCTATCTTTTGTGCAGAGTTCAGTCAAAGGGCATGATGGATTCAAGGAATGCGCTTTTCTCTATTACCCAGAACAATAATCAGATCCTCTGCGTGTTGGATGAGTAACTCTGTATGTCAGTATATAAATTTCGTAATTCTCCGGAGTGTGTTCCCTCTTAGCTGGGACAGTTACTATAAAGAATTGTTTTTGCCTGAGCTTTGAGATTCAACAATCACCAGTTTCCGGAATTTGGATATCCAAGGTAACAGCAAGGAGCCTCCAATCTTTAGCTTGAAGCTGGACTCATATCCTCAAAGTCTACAGTCCAACCATCCGGCTTCTACTCCCTTTCTGTTGTTTCGCATATGCATCCTGGCAAGGGATTTGCATAGAAACTTTCCTCTAGCTTTGGAAACTCTCCAGGCTCCCTTCGGTAAGGACCACCAGTTCGGTCTTTGTGAAGTTTTTTCACCTTGGACTGGAATTTCTTCCACGAGAGTTTCCCTTCATCAAGTTCATCAAGAAGTTTCACAAAATTCATCCTGTATTCAAGTAATTTGATTAGGCACTTGCACTCTACATTGAAGAAAAGAACCCTGTGGAAATTTAATGCACACTAAGTGCATCCTTACTTGTCTGGACTGATAGTCTTCTTGAAGCCTTCAAAACGCCTGTGACCTTGGACTGCCTTTGCCATGTTTCCATCATAGGTATAAACGAAAACATCACTCTGTAGGGCAACAACATAATCCAAACCCGCCAACATGTTTTGATGATCCTTGAAAGGATTCAATTCTTCTTCAGTAGAAAGTGTGGAGTGAGAATAAATGTAGGGAAATTCATCCCTGAGATATTGCATGCTTCCATTCCCATAGGCTTCGCCAGCAACCAAGTATATCCTGGTGCCTGAGGAGAAACCCAATCCTTTAAGAAAAAGTGCAGTTTCCCTAGGAGTCAATGGGCAACCACCAAGTTTCCTTCTTTCTACCCCATCAATCTCTTTCTCCTTCCAATGGCTGACCTCATATCTCATCATACGGAGCTCATCATCTTCCTCTGCTGTCAAATTATGACTGCATCCTGTGAATGCCAGCATGTCTTTCTCATACCTATTCATGACAATTACAATGAAATGTTAACAAAAAGGAAAGGGAAATTATAAAAAGTCAAAGCATATGAATCGAAACTTGCCTCAAATGTAGTGCAATATAAGGATTTCCCCCTTGTCTCAATCTTGATACTAAGGTCTGTCCTAGTTCTTCTATGGGGGCTGAATACTTTAATGCCCTGTAATTTACACGGCACCTCAACTTTTGTATGGAAGGTGGAATGCCATTGTTGGCAAGTCGGGAATCAGTATGAGTAAAATATATTACTTTGTGTTGCTGTAGCAGTGGGAAGACCTCTGATTTATAATAACCAACCTGGAAGGAGAACATTGAGTAAATTATCTGCAAGCTATCCTATAAAAAGGCAAAACTAGGATCATTACAAACACCATCAGGTGATTAGGTCAACAAAAAGCATTGTGAGGAAATGCAACCCAAATACTAGCATGTAAATCTTTCAAATAAATAAATTAATACATACAAATTATACTTTCTGTCAACCAAGCATAAGAAACAAAATGACGACAATTAGGATAACAAAGGATACCAAGCAGACGCTTGTCCTTTACAAAAATTTGGGAGGATATTTATTAAGTGATAAGGGAATATGTAGACAGGCAACCCTGTATGGTCTTTCTATTAGCTTTGAATAAATACAGGATCAAAAGAAGTCACATCGTGTAGATACCTTTGACCAAGAAATAGGGGTCTTTGTGAAAGGTTCAATTTCAGCATGGGTGGGCGGCAATTCGTCAACAATGTGGACATCATTCTTCAGTGTCTCTATAAAATGTTGCCAGTCAAACAAATCTTTAAAGCCGCTGCAAGTGATAAACAAAAAAACCAATCAAGCCATTGTAGACAAATAAACAACAAGAAATAATTCACGGTAAGATCTAAAAATTATCTATGTAGAACTCTTTTCCAAAAAACTGAAGCAAATAAAAGAACAAGAAGGCTAGGTGATTTCATTGAAGAATGGAACTTCAGGATTCTAGTATTGCGGTAAAATGCTACCAGTGAGTGATGTACAAATAAAAGCAGTCAGAATGTAAAGTTGCTGCAACATCGTAATTAAAGGCCCAGGCTTGTCAGATAAAGGGGTTAAATTTCATGCTTGAATGAACAAGTGATGTTCATACAAGGAAAATCAAATACAAAGAAAAAGTCTACTAGGGTAAGGAGGAAACCTGTTATCAGCCCAATAGGAGGTGTGATCAAGTGCTGGGAGGACAAGTGTTGCCTTCAAGATTTTAGCAACAGCAACCATATCACAGATCTGCACTCTAAAATCATTTATTCATCAGACTACAACTGAATAACTTGCCGGCAGTGAATAGTACTCATCAAAACACACAACAAACAGACCCCAAATCTCATCTGATTCAAGCCACCATTAGCATTGATGAGAATGTACAAATTTGTCTTTGGCAGCTCTACAGAGACAAATAAAAAAATGATGAGACATCCACCAACATCGCCAATCTCAAAGCATAAAAACTCAAACCAATTCATTCAAATGTTTCCCTTACTCTTTTGGGTTTTTGGCTGATCTATACACTGAGTGAAATTCTCACTGTTGGGCTTTAACCAGAGCTCTGAATGCTGAAAAATCAAATGTTATGATTATTACGGGGTCAAACCAAAATCAGTTAATATAATTTTGTGTCAAAGGATCTGATACTTCTATGGCTATGCTGTCCTTGTTACTAACTGTAACTACACCACCTGAGACCATCATCAAAGTCCTTTCAACATCAGTTCCCCCCTCTTCGTACTCAAAATGATGAGAATTTTGATCCATTTCTTTTGTGTTTGTAAAAGACATGCCAGAATCGGACATATCCTAAAGAAGAAAGCCAAAGATATATAAGCTGGCAAGCAAATGAGCTAATCATAACAGAAATCCTTAGCATTGCAAAATAAGAGTGATTGCCAGTGACGAGAATCAACTCAAACCGAACTGTCACCTGAAAATGCAAAATGGGGCACATATATGCAGAGATATGTTAGGTTTTTTTTTTTTTTAATTATTTTTTACAGAGAATGGGAACCCGCTACCACTATCTCTAGGGCGATCCTATTCGTCACATGCAATAACTGAATTCCCCACAAATCAAACACAAGCAAGCGCATTGGATAATCCCTATGTGTAAGCGAGCTCAATAAATAGGATGAACCCCTCCCCCAATGTTCAGCTCAAAGCTGCTCAAAATATTCAAAGCTCATGAAATTTTCCCTCCAAGGAGCCAGATCAGAATGAACTCTAGAGACTAAGTGCATAATATCAATCTCTTTTGCCATTTGATTACAGAACTAACCGGTATAATTGACAACAAATAATATGAAAGGATGATCTTTGAACCAGTTGAAACTTTTGAGCTTCGAGCAAACTATTAATCCAACAAATGAATGGGATTCCGTAAGACTAATTTTTAAAAAGTTCAAAAGTTTTCAACTCTAAGTCGATGAAAAAAAATCTATAAACATTCAATCCCCAAAAATACACCAATTCTAACTAAGTGAAAAAAGTGAAGCTCAAATTCATTACGGAACCAATCCTACAAAAGTATTGCTTATCTTATAACTGAAAAAAAAAAAAAAAAAAACGAAAATACAAACAGGCAAAAGAAAATCAAAGAGAATAATATCCAAAAGTGAGGGGGGGAAAAGAAAAGAAAAAACCTCAAACTCACGATCCTCGAAATCATCCAATTCAAGTTCAGTTCCCAAAATTTTAAGCTGATAAAATCAACAAACTAGCTCAATCACAGTGATATCTAGTCGTTTAACATAGAGAGAGAGAGAGAGAGAGAGAACCTGAGGAAAGTTATCAATTGTAGATCCAAACCAGCCATTAGCACTAATCTTCATCAAACCCCAAAACAAACAAACCCCACAACAAACCAAAAACATCCAAGGGCCCAATCTCTTTCTCTGTCTACTTAACCCCTCCAATTCCAATTCCATGATAGGCTTCTTCAACAGTGACTTAACATGAACTCTCTGATTCAGATTCAAATTTTGCTTCTTTTCAACAATCCCATCAAACCCATCACCAGAAATAGAATGTTCAGATCTGGGTGAGTTCAATTGAACATCAATTTCGTGACTGTTGCGTTTGAAGGAGTGAGCTCGACGAGTCATTGGGCCTGAGAATCTTGGGCTATTGACTGTCTGAGACACCACACCATCGCCAATTACACTGTTGTTGTTACTGTTGTGTTTGTGAGAGAATAAGCCCATGAGCATAAATGTGTGTGTGGTGGGAATTAAGTATGTGATTTTTGGTTTCCTTTCTTTTGTTTTTTTTTGGAGATGATATGAGATCGCTATTTAATGGGGTTTTCGGTGATTGGCTGAGAACGAGATCGCCATTAACGGAACCCTCGAATTTGAAGAGGGAGAGAGACAGAGACAGAGAGACTGAAAAAAACACGTCTTATCCCGCGTCTGTCTGAAAACCCGAGCTATTGAAGAAGAGAAGGTGGAGTATGGTTTTGTTGGGGGTTGGCTTTGTATTTCTGTTTCTTAATTTACGTATTTGTCCCTGTTTGTTGACTCATATTACTGATTGAGAAAATTGACCCGAAGACACCAACCGGAAAAGGAATTTTTTCCCTTTTCCTTCAAAATATCTTTTTGCCAATCAACGCCCGCATTCGGCGATGGCAGGACCGACTATTGCCCTAAAAATATTATTTTTATTTTTTTCTAAACAAAAATATATTATTTGCTATAAAATTTCTGATTTAAATTATATATTACCCCAAAAGAATTATAATTCTATATTAATATTTATAGAGAAAGGGTCTTCAAGCATACTAGTAGCATTTATAACGTATTAGTACTTAATGTTACTCACATTAGGCAGAATGGTAATTCAATGTTTGCATTTGGGTGAACACGTGTTATAGCATATGATATTTATAAGCAATAAATTGTTTGGCAATAGATATGGTAAATAAATATTAAAATTATAGCTTAAATATTTTATCCGATACTTATTGCTATATTAATACATTAAGTTTTTTAAAAGGAAGTCCTTGTTCATAGGAAAACCCCATTTTAATAAGCATTAAAGAAATCTCTTTTAAGATAAGTTTATATATCGAGAATTACATAATGAATGGTAATTCTCGTTGTATAAATAAGATGTTTATATAAAATAATCAAAAATTACCAAAACTAAATCTAATTTTAAAAAAATAATAATTAATATAGATATATCAAATGGCTGTAGTAAAATGAGAATATTTAGTTGGTTGTGTGATAAAATAGAAAGATAGAATCAGAAATGAAAAAATATGTAATAAGTTGTGAATAAAATACAAGAGTATCATCTGAGATGATTTAGGTATGTATAGCGAAAATCAAATACACATCCATGAGGAGAATCAAGAACTTAAATATAAGAGATTTAATGAGTGGTATAAGAGAATCCGCATAAACTAAATCAACACTTTTGTATTTTTTTTTCATGATATCTATTTCTCAAAAATCTAACCCCAAATTTTAAAATTAAAACCCAAATTATTGTTGTTATCGTATATTTTTTCTTCCTTTTAAAACTTGGTTCATTTTCCTTTTCTTTCAAGATAATAAAGTAAATTACATGATAGGAATAGAGAATGTTCCACCCATGGTAGATTTTTCTTTTTCTTTCCTTTTCAAATTCATCGTTAAAAGTAGAAGGTATCTTTATATATGGCTCTCTAGTTAAAACAGTAAAAATGAAAAATTTGAGATCTATGAAAAGGGTAAATCTAGATTGTCATAGAATAAAATAACATATCCAAAATGACAAAAACAAATTTCAAATGGAGAAAAGATTTGCATATTTCTACTTAAAACTCTTGATTGTAGTTAGGATTCCTTAGTTTTACTTAGTATTTTGGGATTTTCTATTTTGATGTTTCCTTTGTTTCATTTCTACCAGGTGCTTTAGATTCATGTTTGCGTCTTTTCAACCTACGCATGTAAGATGTGATGTCACACACCAACCATCATTTTGGCTTAGTGGGTAAACTAATTAAGTAAAACTAGATTAGTGTGGATATAATTAGAAATGATGTAACTAATTATTTGGTACAATTTTGGAGATCTGCGCATGCTAGGAAAAGCCCACCAAAATTGACTTTTCATCAAAGCTGGCCAAGCATACCTTGTGTGCGCCTGCACGAGACTTTCTGCATGGATTGCATGCAGACAATTATAATAAAATTTCCCTACCGATTCGTGCGGATTCTTTCCCCAACTAACGAAAGGGTTTTGGCGGAATTACCACGTATGAAATTGAGCACAATTTTGCAAAGAAATAGCCCACTTGTTTCTCGAGAAGAGAGGGGAAAGATACTCAATATCATTTGATTGAATAGTTGACCCAGCTCCTTGTTGTTTGAAGAAACCCTCTACTTCAATTGGTATTTTTTCACGAAAAGCAGTATCTAAAAATATCAAATTTAGATATTTGTACCCTGTCAAAGTAAGGAACCATGGCATATATGTTTGGAATAGATTCCATTTTGAGAGAGTTGAAAAAGCACTATCTCGTTGAAAGGTTCTATACATCTGCCATTTCTCAATGCATTTCTTTAGATAAAAACTCCGTTTTTTCCTCTTTTCGGATGGTAAATATTTCTCAGAACATGGAGTGTGAATCAAACCCAAGTCAGCTTTTCTCTTTTGGTAGGTGACTTCGATATTGTCATTTATTTATATTCAACCCAAGTCTCTCTCATAATTTTTTCCTTTTTTTTCTCTTATGCCGGACAATGCGCATCGTGTTCATACTTCTATCTAACGCTATATTTTTCTATTTTCTGTTTCTTGTTTGCCGCCATGATTTATTTCTTAGTATATTGTGTTTCCTTATCGACCTTCATTCTTGAACCGGTAGTAAAAAGCAAATAAATCGTAGGAATGTGACATTTCATGGCTTTAGGAAATTTATGAAAAAAAAAATATATATTTGTATTTTCATAACTACCCGAAAAGTTTAGGATGTGTAAGAAAGATAGTCCATAGCTTTTAAAATCCTCGGTAGTCATTTGGTTCGCATTCAAAAATAAAAATTAGATTTAAAATAAAAAATTTGAAAAATGAGTTTCAGAAACTCATATATTCACTTTTAATTTTAAGGACTCTATAATTCGGGGGTTTTATTTTTATAATTCATTTTCATTCTATTAATCCAAATAAATTGTATAAATTTTGATTTCATTATTTATTTTGATTTAGTTTTACCAAATACCCCCTTATTTATCTCTATGAAAACTTAATGTCTCTGAATAAAAATAAAATAAAATCCATATCTAATTAATTTTTGGAAAAAAAATTTTAAAATTGTTATTACTTTAATAGCTGTCGGATTAAAATAATCTTTTTTTTCAATAAAAACTCTTATTTGTCAAATTTGGTTTGGGATGTCAGCCAATGGTCACAAACTAATGACAACCTACTTTACTATTATCGAAATGGTCATATATAAAAGTAATTTTATCTCTAGTTTATTTTATTTTAGTTGTAATAATTTTTTAAAAAAAAAACAGTTTTTCAAGTAAAAACTAAAATATTTTCACAAACATACCTAAAATTATCATTGTATTAATGCTTTTTTATAGATTAAAACTACAAAAATCTCTTCAAACATTTTGGGTGCTTTCAAATATCTCATAAAATTTCAAGTGCAGTTAAGTAAGTCCCTAAAATTTTGTAACTTGTAAGCAATTTTAAAAGTCTATGGACTACTTAATCTAATTAAATTTTAAGCAAATATTTGTAACCACTCTTGAATTTTGACGATTTTGACATTTTTTTAATAAATAGGAGAGTTTTAAACTTAACATCTCAGAAAGGAAATGGTGTCAGTTAAACTATAACTCACATTTTTTATATTAAGAATTTTAATTTTTTAATTAAATATTGAGTTTTTAGAGAGACGACATAAATAAAAATTAATTATATAAAAAACTTAAAGATGAGAATAACCAATAGGAAGACCAAGAGGGCCAATTTTTTTAATTGGAAAAAAAAAATCTTCTTACATATTATTATCTAACCCTAAACAGTCATCAACTTTGTCATTTGCGTATTTGTCCTTTTATTTAAGTTCAACGTAGCATTTTGCCCATTAATATTTTTCCAATGCGTAAACCTAAACAGAAGGCTAATAAAAAAAAAAAAAAACCGGCCTTGGCCAAATGTGAATCAGTACAGCACGCATAAACATGGTAATTACAGGCGTCCTACGAGGATAAAATGACAGAAGATTAGGCTAATACGCGGCGGAGAAACATTGGAATAGTCTCGTGCATCATTGGAGTTTGGTAATTATGATAATTTCAACATGGGGTGGAATTTTAATCTGAACAAACATGTGATCAGAGAAGACAAGTATTCCATTGGCTTGTCGGTTTGTAAAGGACCCTCGGGAGTGATGATGGATCCCGCTAGTCTGGTTGGAGATGCCCTTAATTATATATTTGGGTCTCTTTTATTGTATTAAAGTATTAAACATGATCTTTGTCGCCCCTCTCTCTCTCTCTCCATTGGTTGTGAGCTGTATTTCCTCTTTCTTCACACCATCATCGTCTCCCCAATCCCCATGGCCCACACAAAGCACGCCCACAGCAACATCTTATCCCCTTTTTCCTTCTTCCCCTTTTTGGAGTTGAACGTGCAGAGGTTACAATATTAATTATGCCAAAACTATTAGAAAATTGTCATATTTATTGTTAGAAAAATTACATTCTTAATTTTTATTTTTAAAAACTAACAATTAAAATAAAAAATTTTTAAATTTATATACCATTACAGAATATAAAATTAATTATATACATATTAATATTTACAATAAGAAATTATTGGATGATCAAGAAATAACCAAACATGTTGGTTTCTTTGAAAATATTAAATGGTCAATTTTCCATTAATCTTTTACTATATAAAATGATCATATGAAAAATGATGCGAGTGAAAACCATTTCCTCGATTTGCTTATGTAGTCTATATTTATTTTAATTAACCATAAAAAAAGCTATTCAGAAAATATTTGAATAATCAAATCAATTTAACTCGATTTAACTTAACTTATTTTTATAATTTTAACTTATAAATTTTAATTAAAGTAAAAATTAAGTTATTAAAATTATTAGATTAAATAAATTTTTAATGGGTCATTGTTAGGTAATGGACAATGGGCACGAATTTCTTTCAATTATCCGCGGTCCATTTTGCCCTTTTGGGGTCTCATGGCATCAGGCATTCATTATTGCCTCTGTGGTCACCAAGGGCTACTTTTTTCTAAGACTCCATCTTGTTTTATGCCATAGTAATATTTGTTTAAATAAAATTAAAAAAAATCACATAATTGTTCAACATATTGTAAAAATATTTTATAAATATATATTAATAAAGTGTGGTATTAAATGTAATTTCTGCATCATTAATTAATTAATTAATTAATTATTTTCCATTATTTTATATTAATTTCTGGCTTTAAATGTTATTGTTATGTAATGGCCCCTTCAGTACCTATCCAATTCCACCACCTCCTCTCTCAACCATCAAGCTTATAAAATGACAGTTCTTATATTTTGTACTCTTTAGAAAATGAAGCAAAACAAAACAAAATTCTATTTTGTTCATTTCTCAGATATTTGCTATATAACAACAACGATATTTCATATATATTATATCTATTTTATTTCATTTTAAATGAAATAAGAACAAAATTAGAGTTTCACATTTTGAAATATATGTATATATTTGTGAATCATATACATTTATTTTTGGCAAAATACCATTTTAAATTATATAGATATTTTGGCATATATTCAGCAATATCATATATATTTTTAATTATATGGATATATTTCTTAATAAAAAAGCATAAGATTTTAGTATCGCAATGTTTTGGCATTTTATTAAAATCCGGTTAATTATTTTAGAATATTTTAAAATTTGAAATTTATATTTTAGATACCCGATGTTATATTGTATATTGTATATTTTAAATTTTAATTTATTTTGAAAATTGAAATAAAACTCATATTTATTATATTAATATTTTAAGTTATAAATATGTAGAACCAAAAAATAAAACATCGAAATTCTTTATACCGAAATATTTTGGAGGAAAGACGAAACAACCATTTGGTCCGCCTAAACCATTTGGTCCAATCATTTCTGCTCACTTGCTCGGCCTAAGTCCATGTCTAAAAACTGTTGGGCCACAAGGGAAGTTGAGTGTCCGATCCAATAAAGAGCCCAAAGGAGACCAGCGCCCATTAACCTCCGCACTGAATGCGCGGGAAAAGGCAACCACCCCGTCAAGGCTTACAAGAGACGCTCATCTTCTTCAAAGCGGCCGAGTACAATTTCCAAATCCCAAAGCGCCACTCACACACGCTCTCTCCTCCGCCGGTTCTCTCTCTCTTTCTCTGTCTGCAAAATGACGATTTTGAGATCTAGAGAAATACCCCCGAACATATCTCCACAGAAGAAACTGAAAAAAATGGAAGTTGAACCAATGACTCCGTCGCAAAATCGCGAACGGTCGAAAAATCTCCGATCATCTTCAGTCATTGCTAGTCCTACTTCTCTCTCTTCAACCCCATCCCCAACGACGGCCTCTTTCTTCTACAGTCTCCGTGGACGCAGTCTTCGTCTCTCTACCCAGGCTGGTTTTAACGACATCAATGTCGATTTTCTCAACTTTTCTGTCAGTAATCGGCGGAAAACGAAAAAGGGTAAGAATCGCGAGTTCGAAACTGAGATTGGGACTGAAAATGTTGCAGCTGACGAAATTAGGGTTTCTGATAAAGGTGTGCAAAATGATGATTCTGCTGCCGATGCGGAGATTGTGAGTGCAACTGACGAAGAAATTAGGGTTTCTGATGTGCCTGAAGTGAAGGATAGTGGATTCGTAGAGATTAATGTTTTGAATAAACGCGTGCAAAATGATAAATCTGAAGCGAAAACTTTGAGAGGAAAGAGAAATTCTGATGGTAGTTCTAGTTTACTGGGTTCTGGACTAGAAGGAGATCAAAGGGTTTTGAGTCTGCGGTCTGGGTCTCGATTAGCTAAAAGATGGGTTGAAGGTTCCAACACTCGGTTGTCTAAAAATGGAAAGTGCGGAGATAATATGGCAAATGAGAGAGATGGCAAAGGAAAAGAGAAGACTGGGGATAACAAGGTAATGGAGAAAAGATTGGAGGAGAATAAGAAAGAAGCTGGCAATGAACGAAGGGACAAATTGAGTGATGGTGAGTTAGTGGGTATAGAAGCAAAAGATGAAAAGCAAATCGAAGATATAGTATTGGACAAAGCAGGAGATGAAGAAGGAAATTGGGGGGAAAAGGGGAAGGAAGCAGAGGGAGACCCTATTCCAAAAGGAAAGATTAACGGGAAGTGGAGGTTTAGTAGAGAAGAGAAAGGGAAAGGAACATTAGTCGAGGTTAATTTATTTTCAAATGGTACTGATTCGGAAGAAGTGAATTTGAAAGTGGAGGCAGATAACCAAATGGAAAATGCAAATTTAGGTACTGATTTGATGGATGGAGTGGCAGCAAAAGATGAAATAGGAACTTCAAAGAAAAGGGCAAAAACAAAGTATCAAAGAAGGGGATTTAGGGAGCAGCATCGAGATATAGCCCGTCAAAATGCTGCACGGTTTGCACATTTCTCTTCTCAAGAAAGGGGCGAGGAGATAGCTGTGCTGGATGAAGGCACAGTGCCTGCATCTGAAGATGCTCAGCAGAGCATTGAAGATTGGCCCGGTCCTTTTTCGACTGCTATGAAGATAATTAGGGACAGAGAGAGGAAGCTGAATGTTGGAAAGGAGAGCTCCTCTTTAGAGAGAACTAAACATATGCTAGTTATATGGACACCACGAAAGGATAGGGGTTGTGAGCGGTTAAGGCCATCTCCACCCTCATTACAAGAACTTTGCCTCGGTATTCTTGCAAAGAATGCGGATTCAATTGCTTCATTAGAACATGTCCCAGATGTAATGAGGCATAAGCTCAGTCATCGGCTCTGTGATTTTCGTAGAATGAATGCTCACTTCTTTGATCTTCTCCTCTGCGGATCTCCAACAGAAATTCGAATTCGGGATTGTTCATGGCTAACTGAGGAGCAATTCTCAAAAAGCATAGTGGCCTGTGATCCAAGCAAGCTGACTGTACGTTTCCTTCTTTGTTTTGCTGGCTCAACGGTTGGGATATGACATAACATGTTTCCTTAGTAGTTGCATAAAGAATATGGTGTTCTTATTGCGTTCTTTTTTTTTTTTTGGCCTTATTCTTTCCACATATGATTCCGGTTTGTGGAGGTCTTATCTTTGATTAACTCCAACACTTGGTTAGTAAATTTCATACATTATTTCTCAATGTGGCACTAAAATGTAGAAGTTTTTGGATCACTTTTCCTTGTCTTGATTGCTTGGATTGCTTTGGTAGGACCAAGAAAAGAAGCATTTGTATCATCTAAGACTTGGTTAGCAAATTTCAAACTTTATTTCTCAGAATGATACTAAAATGTAGAGGTTTGCATTGCTTTTCCTTGTCGTGATTGCATGGAATGGTTTTGTTAGGACCAAGAAACGAAGCATTTATGTCATCTAACACTTGGTCAGCAAATTTCAAACTTTTACTTCTCAATATGATACTAAAATGTAGAAGTTTTTGTATCACTTTTCCTTGTCTTGATTGCATGGAATGGTTTTGGTAGGACCAAGAAACCAAGCATTTATGTCATCTAAGATTTGGTTAGCAAATTTCAAACTTTATTCTTAGTATGATACTAAATTCAAAAGTTTTTGCATCACTTCTTGTTGTCCTGATTGCATGGAAAGGTTTTGCTAGGACCAAGAAATGAAGCGTTTATGTCATCTAGGCCTGATTGTAGATATTAGGCTTTTCCAGAGCAACTTTCCTGATTATAGCTCTGAATGTTGTTGCTTTTGTACTTGCCAAATAGTAGTTGTCTTACAAGGAGTTAATTATATTTGATCTGCATTAAAGATCCCTATTCTTTTGTCAATGAACCCATTCTTCTTGATTGTTTATGCTGGTATTAAGCAAAACATAGCTATGACTAGATTTTACTCATTAATGTCTTATGCACACTTCCAAAATGAGCTCTGCTTGTCTGTGTTGGATAACCTTTTTGGTTGGACCATGATGTGACATTTTGTAACCAATCTTATATATCTTTTAATAATTAAGGAAATAAACTTACAAGAATGTAAAATTTTTGTAACTTTGTCATATCATAATGTTGGTATCATGTTCCATGTCCCATGATTTTCTCTCCCACCCTTCTTTCTCCACGATCCACAAGTTGCATGTTGGTTTGGTTTTTTGAATTACCTGGTTAGAATAGTTTTAAGGCATTTTTTTTTTGACATAACGCTTTATAGTTATCCCTTTTGTGAGTCCAGGTTCTACAGGTTGATCAATCTGGGCGTTGCATATCAGATTATATATTGTCTGCAACCTTAGCTCGATCATCAAATTTCTTGCCTGCACTAACTACTGTATCTTTAAGAGGTGCATGTCGTCTCTCGGATGTGGGGTTAAATGCACTTGTTTCCGCTGCTCCTGTCCTGAGATCTGTAAATCTTAGCCAGTGTTCGCTTCTTACATTTGATGGTATCAATGCACTCGCTAACTCACTGGGTTCAATTCTGAGAGAATTGTATCTGGATGATTGTTATAACATAGATGTTATGCTTATTTTACCTGCAATGAAGAAGTTGGAACAATTAGAAGTTCTGTCTCTTGCTGGAATTCAGAGTGTGACCGATCGTTTCCTCTGTGAATTCATTAACATGCATGGCTGCAGGATGAAAGAACTGATTTTGAATGATTGCATGTAAGCCTCAATTATTCTGTGCTAAGAGTTCTTTCTCTGAATGTTATCTTTTCTTGTTTTCATTAATCTTGCAATACGCCATAATAAAAGAAGTTCATTAATGTGTTCAGATTCAGGACTTTTATTTCTCTCTACTAGTTAATATATTCTATTTGATCTTTATTGCTGTTTTGGTGCAGGAAATTGACGGATTATTCCATGAAAGCCATAGGAGAAAACTGTTTTGAGATTCGTGCATTAGGCCTAATGAATTTGTGCAAATTGACAGATTCTGCATTGGGTTACCTTGCAAATGGTTGCCAAGCAATTGAAACACTGAAACTCTGCCGAAATTCTTTCAGGTTTTTTTTTCAGTGAAATTTAATTTTTAGTTACTTATTGTGGAAGGGCCTAATATCTGGAGTTGCGACGTTTTACTTATTTATTTTATCTTTTATTAGATTTTGTTTTTATCTTTTCCAAGTATAGATTTGCTGTGCTCATTGAGTCCGTAAAAATACAAATGTTATTCCCTGGACTTTCAGTGGAATGCTCATGATACTGGTTTGCTGTAATCTTTTTCGCATGCACTTCAACTTTGCTTGCTGCATTTTGCTGAGTATTGACATTATAGTGGTAAACTAACTGTTTTTGTTATTAAAATAACAGTGATGAAGCTATAGCAGCATTTCTGGAAACTTCAGGAGGGTCTCTGAAGGAACTTTCGCTCAACAATGTTGTGAAAGTATGATCATAGCCGCATTTGAATTCACTCATCACCTCCCTTGCCCTGGTGCAAGGAAGCATAGATGTATTTATGTGCACACACATGATTAAAGGAGAAGGAATGCATCTCATTCTTTCTCTCGATAATTTTTTTTTTCCTGTGAAATCTTCTTTTTCTTTATTAAATTCATGATATCAGAAAAAAAATGCAATCCAACCTTGTGCCTACTATGACCATATGAATATGAAGATCATATAGGGGAGTAAAATGGAAACTGAAATCCCAGCTAGAATTTCATGTTTTCTGCCTCAAGTTTTCAGCAAAACTGAGCTAGTTATAAGGTTGTTTTTTGATGCAATGATATTCTGGATCAAGGATGGCCAACATTGATCTATTTCCGCGTTTTCTCTTGCAGGTTGGCTACAACACTGCCTTATCACTTGCCAGGCATTCCAGAAATTTGCTTAGTTTAGATTTATCCTGGTGTCGTAATCTGTCAGATGAGCTTTTGGGTTATATTGTAGATAACTGTTCGTTACTAAGAGTCCTAAAGTTGTTTGGGTGCACTCAGGTACATGCTTAGAAACAATCTTCGGAAATGCTTTTCTTGATTATGTCTTACTAGATATGCACATTTTCCCTTGGCCACGAATTGCAATTTTTTGCATTGTGTGTGGTCATCTGTTAGCTGATGTTTGGCCAGTGTAATTATTTGTTGCAAAATCTTGGGTCTCTCTCTATCTCTCTCTCTCACCATCAATAGTTTGTTATTGAGAAATTCTTAGTTGAGCACATTCTTTAAGCAAAAAGATTGAGAGGCTTTGATACAGTTGCTAATTAATTATGTGCCTGGTGTTCTTTGTTGTTGTCATTGGGGTTCTAGTTCCTTTTCTTTTGTGCATCAAATGGCAATTGTTTACATAAAATTATATGCAACATATTTTATGTTTAGAAGATCATAAAAAGTAACATGAACTATGTGTTGAATGTCACTAGTGTTAGTCTGATGTGGTAATGCCATAATCTATGTTTTGCAGGTGACAAATGAACTGATAGAAGGCCACTCGAACCCTCAGGTGCAAATCATCGGACTAAAGATGACTCCCATACTAGAACATATGGAGGTGCCTAATCCTCAAGGACCGTTGCAATATTCATCTATGCCTGTGCTATGATCACTTTTTGAAGAAAAGAAACAAAGTGGCATTCTCCGGATCTTGGGAGACCCATCTGAAGTATTTTCTTGCCCTTTAGATGTTTTTATCGAGTTTAGACCCCTTATTGCTTTTATTGGCTTGTACTAGGAAGTTGTAAGGTCACAGGGTCTTATAATTCTGTAAGAGGCCCATCTGCAGATTCTTATTGCAGGGTCGTTTTGATTAAGGTTATGCATTCTTTTTTCCTTACATGACTATTTTGCTCGTTCTTTTGCTCATTCTTTATAATTCATTTTCTCACATAAGGCCTCTAAAATATCTCGGCATTTTATCTCAACCCAACTAGGGCGTACCCTGGTGTTATTTTGTTTGAAACACACGGTTTTGGGTAAATTACAGCAGCAAAAACTAGTAGACAACAAGGGTATGATTGCATTTCCATAGCGGGTAATGGTTAGTGGCAGAACAAAATACATAAGCTAGCGATGTATACTCGACTGACCTAAAACTTAATCACAGCCTTTTTGATACCCACACATATGCTTGCCCTTCCACCTTTAGTTTCCTCTTTCTCACCCGGCAGTCTCCAGCAAAATAAATTATCTCTGGAGAAATACCGAGGACTAACAGTGTGCAACCCTAGCTTGCACCTTTCACATTGTGGGGGTAATGTACACAATGTACAATAATCTATTTCTTCATTTTCGGGCACTATTTTTGAAATGGGTTATGAGAATACACTACAGTTTGCAACAGAACAGGTAAGTCTGATCTTCTTCCAATTGAGGGCTTGCCATTTCAACCATCTGACAGACCAAAAATGTACTGTTTAGTGTATAACGGTAAAATAAACCATTAACAGAATGATTCCAACCAGCATTATACCTCAAACCCCAGCTTTCGATATAAGTCTTGTGCAGGTTGGTTCTTTCTATGAACATGCACAAACACTTGTGGTGCAACTGCAACAAGGATTATTTTAATGAGGACCAACATGAACTTGGGCAACTTATAACCACATAATCTAGTTTACTGGAATATTGAAAAATGCAATTCATATTTGATTTACCATTTATTTTAGCCATTTCAAAAGCAAAGTGCAGCATGTTAGTTGCAATGCCCCGACGACGTGCTGATTTGGCAACACACAAGTTAGCAACATAACCGTATCTATTCATCTCCGTCCTGTTGATACTGCAAAATAGTGGGGTCTTTGTTCGTTCCTGTGAAAAAATATAATCTTATTTTCGTCAAACAAAAGCCATAGAGCAAACACAGAGCCATAAAAATTTCTTATTTAATCAAAACATCCAGTACCCCAGGAAAGCTCTCCCCATGCGACAGGTATCGGATGCTCAAGTCTAATGTCCCAACCACACTCTTCAGTACTGTTCGTTTCTTGTTTTTGTCTTGCTTCTCTACCTGGTCATTTGAGAACACTTTATGAGAAGCTTTTCCCACTTATATAGCACACACTATGACACTATGAAGCATGGATAAGAGGATATGACGCAAACACAGCGGCACAGCAAAGTTACAAAAATTTCACACTATTTTAAGTTAAAAATATTGTATGATGATCCAAAGCACATATTGGACACAGAATGAGACACACATGTTCATTTTTAGAAGTACTTGTGTAAAATAGCTACAACAATAATCTGATAAGCTTTTTGTCCCATTACTTGATATCTTGTAGAGAGAAATCTAACAAAATTGATTCCAGCAGGTAAAGGATTTAAGATGGATATCCATGAGAAACAAGGGCAACAGATATGTAAGCCAGTTCAAGAGTCATGAGTACACCAAATGTCTTACCGTCACAATACAGATGGATTTCTGCCCATGTTGAATCATGCATCGCCTCTTTAGTGCATTAAATTCCTACAGCATTAAACAATAAAAAATGATCAGTATGCACAACAAATTGTGTATATAAATACCGAGAATTCTTATTAAAAGATGCTTGAAACCTACCTGATCCGCAAACTTTCTTTTGAAGTTATCAACATATCTGTGTTATAAAGCAGTGCATCAGTGGCGACTAGCTCTACCACTTAGATATGCAAAAATAAAACACTAGCTTTTAAAAGGCTGCCTACAAGGTCATCCAACTAAGGATTGCCACAATGGAAGTCTCATTGTTGTTTGTTCTAGATAAAATTCGCTCTCCTGGAATTAAAAATGGACAATGCCATGTATAATTGTAAAGGGCCAGCAATTATCACACTTGGATTTGGTATGATATTGGGTGAAAAATAAGTGCCAAAGAATCGGGCATTCCAGACATCCTTTTAGAATTTCACATTTGCTAATGGAAAAAACAAAATGCATAACAAGTTACTTCGAATCTTTAGCACAAACCTCTCATTGGTTCTATCCTCCCAGTGACTTTCTGCTCGTAGCCATGCTGCTGTCTGCACAAAAATTAAAAACAGTCATTAACACATAGTAGCCACAGAAATAAACAAAATGTAGCAAGGAATGTATAAGGCTATGGATTGCATTAGAAAAGACCACCAACCCAATATTCTTCATCAAGAAGAGCCTCGCGAGCCACAAACTGTCCAAATTCAAATCTATTTTCTTTAACTAATTCTTGATCTGAAGGCTGAAGTCGATCAAATCGGAGATTAGATGGCTTTGAAATTGGTATTGCAAACTGAGCAACAGATGGTGTCTGAATTTGTAGGAACATATCTTCCTTAGTTCTGGTTTGCTTAGGTTTAGGATCCATTTCCCTGTGAAATTTGAGGGTTTTCTTTTGTTCATACAATTTGGAAATGAGTAAAAAAAATAGAAAAATAATAATGCTCCTAAGCAAATAGCAACAACAACCATGAAACCTCAACCTAAAGCAAGAAAACAAGATGGAGAACATGGAAAGGGCAGGAAAGCTTACATTGCACAAAAAGCATAAGGAATGCGAATTCTGGGTTGAATTCGTTTTCCATGACATGAAACTCTCAAGAATTCAGGTAGGTGAAGAGCCATTGTTGACATTGAAGCTACAGCTGGAGTCTCCGTTGAATTTGAATCGTCTACCTCTATCTATGTCTGTTCAAATAAGGTAAGACTCAACAAATGCTTCAAAACACTAAAATCCAGAACATACATAAGTGGGCGATTAGAACAAGGAAAAAAAAAAACCAAAATAATAATGCAGCAAGCAAGTTTGACGATTGGACAAAAGACCTCATTTCTTTGCTTAACTGCCATCCTCAATCATATGGTTGCCCGTTTATGGTGGGTAATGTTTTTGGCAAGCAAATACATGATGCGACTTTGTGGTCTCACTGCTTCCACGCGCACAACCTTAGACTATATATATATACACACAACAAAATCCAAATTACTTTACTTGCCTTACTAATTCTCTCTCGTCACCATTGCCTTAAGCCAAGACAAATAAAAGTACTTATCTTTACACATTTTCTTATTGTAATTCTATTATACTTAAAAATCTTTTCGTACAATTAGCATTTATAATAGTAATTACCTTTTACTATTATGAACATTAATCAATATCTGTTCATGAATAAAATTCCCATATATATACTAGTTCTGGATAAACTTACGGTATGGATAAACTTAGGATCTACGTGTAATAGGATAATACATTAAATACGTAAATACGAACTACATTCACCGGAGAAACAAAAAAGAAAAATAACTGATTTTTTTTTTTTTTTAACGAATACGTATATTTTTTTAGTTTTCGAGGTTGCTGTAACCCAAAAAAGAGAAAAATAATAGAAAAATGACTGATTTTTATCTTTGGAAGGTTGTTATACGCGCCAAAGAGTAAAGTACAGAAAGAAAAAAGATTGACCAAAAAACAAAGCGGAGGAAAGGAACAGGTTTTGTGAATGCAACGGCATGGTCAAGTGAAGATGAGGGTGTCGTTTAGCACTGTGACCAAATCAGATAAAATGAGTTGGCCACAACCACATGCCCGATGGGCCCCATACAACTGGCACAGGTCTATCCAAATCTCAACCCACTTTAAGATTGCTTGAACCTTACTTCTCAACGACCCAACCCCTAAAAATATAATTCCCATTCGGGTCGGGTCGAATCCTTTCTAAGAAAGGAGGGGAGAGATCGAGTCAGAGAATTTCCCAGATTATTAGAGGCTTAAAACCTGTCGTGGGTACGTTTTTCATTAAAAATTTTCTAGTGAAAACCCAGTTTTGGAATCGTAGGTGCAAGATTAATGAAATAAGAAAAGGGGTTTGAAAGATTTCAAGAATTGGGTCTGCGAAATAACTTAGTTTCAACTGCAATTTCCTCAAATAGAAAGAAGAAGAAGAAGAAGAAGAAGAAGAACAAAGAAGTACCTTGTGAAAAATTGAGACCCGGCATCAAATCAACAACACATTCAGGGAGTCCGAGAAATAAGTAATTTCTGTCTCTGTCTCACGATATTTATGGTTATGGAAGTATGGAAGACGCAGGTCGCCGAGGTTGGGACTCTAGACACCAGAGTCTTCTATATTTGTTTGTTGTCGCAAACCCACGCAATTTGTGCTTTTGGGATTGTGTGCTTTTGTTTTTCAGTTCAGCCTACTTTTTTAGACCGGGCTACGAATCGAACCAAACCGGTTGAAAAAGAGATGGCAGGTCCGTTTTAAAAGGTTCGGGTCATATGATTTTTATTATTATTATTATTTTTAATGGGTATGACCGACGAGTTAATCAGATAAAAGTATTATACCTATTAATTAAGTTTCAATTTAAAATTTAAAAATAAGAAAATTATATTAAAAAGTTTCTTTTTAAATTAGATCAGATAACTTTCGGTTCGAATTAAATTTAAAAACAGGATTTTAATATTCATTGGTTTGGAAAAATGGCTATAATTAGGTGATGGAAAACGAGCGGTTTTGGAAGAGCAAACCCGAGGGCGCTTTGGATTTGTCTTGTCAGACCTCTAGATGTGGATCCAACTCTCTTCCGTTTCCGCCACCTTTTGATAACATAAACCCCTCTGGCAGTCCTCGTCGCCTTCACGAGCGGGATACACACGAGCATGGTGAAAAAATTTTAATTATAATAGAAAAATGAGGGTCATGTACCAAATTAACCCATTTTTTTTAAATGATCTGTGAGAGAAATAAATTCCACAAATAACTCATATTTATTTTGAGTTGAATACGCGAGTTGGTATGTTGTGGGTTTAACCCGCGATACAGACATGTGTTCACTAGCGGTTGGGTCACATCTTGAAGACATAACAGATTATATCGCGTCTTCAAGAAGCGAGCAAGGCCGTCACGGGTTGAAAATGCGTCAAATCTTGTCGCGTTTTCAACCCGCAACAAAGACTAGGCCCAGCCTGCAAGCCAACGGGTCGACTCGTAGGCAAATGGACCAAAACACACAACCCGGAGGATCCATTATACTATCGATATATGTATTAGACAAAACTAAAATCGGAGTTTGAAAAACCCTCTGGCCCAATAGATCCAACCTGTGACTTAGTGGACTCGTCCGTATCATTCATATATGTGTTCGGCTATTCCAATCTCGGGCTTCCCTAAGCATGCTACGAATCGAATCTGCGGGGCCAAACAAATAAGTGTATTCTCTGAACAGTTAAAGAAAAATAACAATGTCGAAAAAAAACTAATTTCTTATAAATAGAACAGAAACGGGAAACGAAATAAATAAAATCAGAGAAATAAACATATATAAGTGAATGAAATTATTATTAATATAATACATGATACAAAGTATATAATATTTAACTAACGCCGTCGTCTTCTTCTATCAAATATGTCGCATGTTGAACTCGCAATATATATTTCAACGTGCAACATGTGGTGCCGCGTGTTGAAGGCGCGACATGCTTGTCGCGTCTTCAAAATGCGACAAGCCATGTCAAGTGACCAGAATGCAACAAGCCCTGTCGCGTCTTGCAGATGCGGCAGGCACCTGTGACTACTCACAGTCACGCAGATGGTGCCGCATGGTGATGTCGTAGGTTAAACCCACGAGAAATCCGATCGTGGGTCCAACCTGTGACAATTGTGGATTAGATCCGAAAATTGTTTCTCCCACATGTTATTTTAATTTTTTTTTGGGTTAATTCAGTACATGACTCAGAAAAATCATTTATAAGTACAAATTATATTAATGTCACGTTAATAAAATATCAATATAATATTAATTTATTTTTAATAAAAAATAATTTAAAGAAACAAGCTAATTATAAATCAACTGATTAGAAGAAAAAAAGGGGAAGACTCGCGAGCTCCATTACGACGACTCTGGATCATATTCAATTAGGACTTTTAAGTTTCCAGTCGCCTGCTGGGAAAGTAGGCCAAACTTATTGGGCAGGGCTAGTAGCTGCCATAGTTATAATACTGGGCCTAGATCGTGCTCAGTTGTGGTGTTGGGCTAAGCATAGGATGAACAAAAAATTTTGGTTGCTAAGTTTCCTTCTCTCTTTTTATAGAAGGGTTATATTAAGCCGGGTCCATAGTTTTGTTTTTGTTTTTGATTTTGTTTTTTGTTAATATCTTGAAGGCATCGACGTCAATCAATCTGACAGAGATATTTGTAATAGGAGAGTTTATTGGGACAATAAATTTCATCCATTACATCCCAATATAAAAGAGAATTAAACATAACACATGATTAGATACATTATATGATTAATCACTAAGCTAAATATAAGATAAAATATTAAGTTAAATCATAGGTTAAATATAAGGGTTAATATTTTAGCAATTAAACTAAATAACAGACTAAATGTAAGTATCAATATTCTGTTGATATTGACTGGGATAGGAGATTCCGAGAATCCCTCTGAAAGTTCAGCAAATTGGGTTCCCAAGCCCATTGTTAACCTGTTCTCTTACATACTTCATGGTATTTTTTCATGATCATCCTTCTAATGCATCTTTTTTTTTTTTTTTTTTTTTTTTTGAAGGCTATAGATGCATGAAGGACCTTTTCTTTAGATCTGCTAGATGTGTTGTGTATGAGGCTACACTATTCCTCATCTATGTTAGGCCGGTCAATTGAGATTTGTGAGCCGGGCCTATTGAAAATTTTAGGGGGCCCGAGCCCGGGCCCGGGTCGAGAAAGCTAGGAGAATCCAGGCTCGAGCTCGGCCCAACATTTAAAGGGCCTCGGGCCCATTTCGGGCCAGGTCCTAGTCCCAACAAGACCCAAAAAAATCGAGAGAGAGAGAGAGAGAGAGAGGTCCCTCGGGGACGGCTCAAGCCTAGAACCTCCCAGCTTCCATCCTCCCTTCCCCATTCGAACCCGCTTGTTTACATTTCAAGCTATCCGAAAAAAGAGAGAGAGAGAGAGAGGAATCACACTTTCTGCCGCTGAATCATCCTCTCCATCACCGTTTAACACCGGTCGACTGCTTCATGGCCTCTGTTAGTTGCCTTCGTTCATCACTGTTCCCCTTCGTTCATCGCCGTTTTAACACCAATCGCCGTCGATTCAATTCCACAACCGCTTTGATTTCTCCGTTGTGTTCTTTCTAATCGCTCATGTTGGACTTCGATTGCTCATCACCGCCTGTTAATTTGTTCAGACATCTCGGCCTTCCGACGGTTCACTCTTCCCATAATCGTCTGCCATGATTGATTGACTCTTCCACAATCCATTGCCTTTGATTCACTCTTCGGCTTGCAAGCAGCAACTATCATTTGCTATCCGATCATCTTCCCACAATCGTCTGCCATCATCGACTGCATCGAAACCATCTCCGCGCAGAGGAACTTTCTGGACCATCGCCGGCACACATCGCTTGTCGACAACGGCCAATTTTGAAGAGATTTAATTTTATAGAGGTTGAAGTTGAGGGGGCTTGAAATTGTGGATGAGAGAGAGGGAGAGAGAGGGAGAGAGAGGGAGAGAGAGAGGGTTTAGGAGCCACAAAGGAGGAAGATAAATGGGTAGAAGATGAAAAGGCAGATTCGGGAATTAAACAAGAACAATGCCCCCTGGAACGATCCCCAAAGAGACTTAATTAAAATCATAGTTTTTTTTTTTTAGGTTTCAAAAGGAGCTGGAGATTTTTCATTCAACATCAGATCTAATTATTAAAATCATAGTTACAGAGTGAGAGAGAGAGAGAGAGAGGAACTTTCTAGGAGCAAGTTGGATTCATTTAAACGGATTGGGCTTATAACGGGCTGAGCTCACCAGTGTCCAAGCTCGGCCCGTAATTAAAACAACCTAAAATGGGCCCGAGCTCGACCGACCCTAAAATGATCTAAGTTCGGCCCTTCAAAACGGGCCCGACTTAGCCCAATTGCCAGTCCTAATATAAAATTGATTAATCACTGATTTGTCTGGATGTCAAAATGCAGTTCGATGCATCAAAAGGGGGTATGATAATAAGTTGATGAACTCACAGCCTCTTGAACTGTTGAAGTTTATTTGCGACGGACTTTCATTAATGAAGAGTTCGCAGATATTTGGAAGGCAATACCACTACCACTTCATCCAAAGATCAAGTGGTTCTGCTATGTAACAGAAATTAAGCATTGATTGTGCAACTAGAGCCAGAGACAATCTGAATAAGGTATGTTGAACGAGAAGATGTTTGATGTTTGATGTTTGGAAGGCACTGATAATCATAAGGTGATGACAAATTCCACACACGGACACACATTTTTAAAATAAGTCACAAAGGGCCGGTAAAACCAGAAACCATTATAGAAACTCGAAAAATTTTGAACTAGTATCAATTTCTCTCTCTCTCTCTCTCTCTCCCTCTCCCCCCGAATCATACAAAACCACTTGTTTAGGGTTTTCTACATCAGCGCCCCAAAAATCTCAAAAGAAAAATGCTTTTGAATGCAATATTTTGATTGAATGTTATACGACATTTTGTATCACTATATTTTGATCGAGTTTCAATTACTGTTTGCTTGAATGCAATTAAAATATATTGATTTGATTATTAACATGAACCGTCTAATAAAGCTTAGTTTGGTCCATATAACATTACTCGAGGCACAACTATAACAACCGAAATTTAATCTGTCAAGTCACAAGTCCTACCCTTGCAAATGATTTTAAGTATTTAGATAAAAATAATATAGAAGAAAAGTAATTTTTATAATATAATAAGATGCCAAAACTGAGACAGAAAGGTAAAGCACTCAAAACATGCAAAGAATAAGAAATAAATCATCAAAAGGAATTTCAAGGGAAGTAAAGTAAATCCCTTTAACATGAAGTGACGTTTCTTAAGCAAGGGATTATATTTAAAGTTTATGAAAAAAAAATATTCACTACGCAAAATCGAAACAATAACAGAAATCAAATAGATGTGAAATAGAAAAGATTTATAACCAAAAGAAACAGCGGGCAGCGGTTATGAAGGGGGCATAGAACACATATTCCAGAAGAAGAAATTTTCGGTGCCTGCTGAAATTTAGGACCCCAGGGGTGCAGAAAAATATGCACGAGAAGAAGACGATACCTGAGGGAGAAAAACTGCACACACTTTCCCTAAACAAAAGATGACTAAATTGCCGACTCTTATTCAATACTGCACATATTTACTGATGTCCTCATTGAATAAAAAGTTCAAGATGCTGTTAAAAAACATAAACTAATCTAATGTACCGTTACTCCAAATTCGCATCTGTCTATTTCCTCAAGAACCTGTTGTTGCTCAAAGGGTAAAGCAGAGTATTCAACTTGAATAAGTACATATTGTATTTTTCTTAGAGTAAGAAAATTTAGCAACAAGAATGGAGGGGGCTACAATAAGGAGGATGCAGAATTCTCCTTCAGAAGATGACAAAAACAAAAACAAAAACAAAAAAGAAACAAACAAACAATGATAAGCTAAGAGCTAAAGAGATATTGCTCTCAAATCCCTTTCAATTTCCTTAAATCTAGTCCATGGTTAATTGGTTCTATACTATGTGTCTAAAGTCCCTAACGGGACAGCCTAGAGGTCACAATCCACTCCTCCAATCCCGTGATTTGGGATTCAAATAATAATAATAATAATAATAAAATAGTATGTGTCTAAACCCATGCTTGTATGTTTATTCTTGGAGGAATTTTGCTGCCACAACAACTAAATTTGAACTCTACATATGAATGTGAAGCAACAAGTTTCATTTGGCCATGCACTTTTGCCTATGGATAAGAAAACACATAAAAGAAGAACCAACAGGCACCAACTCAGAATACAAGAAACAGAATCATAAATGTAATATTATATGAAGTTGATCCAGGGCACAAAACAATCACAGGAAATTATAAGCAGATTCTCCATTATCATTGCATGACCACAACCACAACCACAACCCTGCTAAAGCCAGCCAAACAACAAATAGGACCTTTACAGGAGTCTAATAGAGCCAAAACACAACTGCAATTTTCCCACAATAAATGAACAAAAAGAAAATGAATCCAGGATCCATTGCCCCAGCCATCAACCTATCTTGTCATTAGCCATTACTGAAGAAAAAATTTTCACAAAGAATCTGCATAAATTCATCAGTGGTCTCCGGTCCCTTTCCTGAAAAAGGCAAAGTGAAATCTACATCACAACACTTAACCTAATGAGGGAACTAAATCATCTTCCCAGCCAAGAAGAAAAATTCTTGAGGCATTTCCTTTGGACATGTATACCAAAATAGGATTCTTCTGCCGCTCACTCTCCACTTGACACAAGACCAAAAGATATCCCATCACCATAGAACACAGCTACAGAACCCCAACAGACCTGCATTTAAATTCATACTTCGTGGTCATGAACTTTTCCCATATGGACTCTACCTCTTAACCAGATCTCCAAAGCCTAAAACATTAAATTTATAAGTAACAAACTAAGGTTCCTCAGTCTGAACCTACCACCCTAAATAGGATAGCAAGCCACTTTTCCATCCTCCAAACAGGACCGTAACTAATTATTTCTTCTACATACACAGAATCTAGTTTTCAATCCTCCAATTTTACAGCATAATTCTAGGGTATTCAATTCATTTTTAACCATGTTTTCCTTGTGAAAAAGTTCAGCTCAACACTAACATTGAAACAAAATCTGTATTTAGAGAAGTTATCACTTCTCACAATCAAGAGGTTGAATAACAAAGGTCATCTCGAATTTCATCCAAGTGGCAAAGCTAGGGTGTGCCAGAAAGACTTATTGACAACCTAGAGTTTGCCCTAATACCAGTTCTCATAGTATGAGTTACCCCATTAATTCGAATAGACCGACTAACACAGCTAAGAGTAAGTGTAAATTTGCCCAATTTGCACAAGTCCCTCCTACTTGTATGAAAGCAATCTTTATAGATTATTATTGTTATTGGTAGACAGCCAACACAAAATACCGCATTATGGTTGAAGAGAATTTGGTCAGTTAGCAGAGGGAAAAACAGAAAAGGAAAACTAACCATAAAAAGAGCTCCATTGACTACACCAAAATCTATAGCTCTTAGTGAGGTCATAACTCTAAATGGCTTTTTAAGTAAGGCAGTACAAAATGGCACAATCCATTCCTTTTATTATTAGGGAAAAAAAAAGAATTGCATTAGAAGTATTACAAAATGCACATAAGGCACTAAGGATGAGAAATCCTCAAGAGAGAGAGAGAGAGAGAGAGAGAGAAGTGAAACAGAACTATCTAAGGACTGTTTTCAACTCCTCTAAACTGTAGTCTCTATAGGAATGTAAGGCATGAGCCAAATGAGAAACATAAAAAACAATCTTGTCACAGATTACAGAAGGACCATTGAAAATCCTAGCATTTGGCTTATCCAAATACACCAAGAATCAACCTCAAAAACACATCTCCAAAAGTGAACAAACATCTTTTAGCCCTCCAAGACTTCTAAGCTTGGTCAAAAGGGAGAAACTTATAAATAAACACACTGATCATCACACAAAGCAAACAAGCAGTTCCACATCTCCCATGGAATAGGACAAAGCAAGATCAAGTGCTCTCTTGTATCAAAATCCTTGTGACATATGACATTAATATCAATAGAGATGGCTTTAAAAGGTCTCCTCTTTGTATTTAAAAAAAAACAAAGAAAAAAAAATCATTCATAGTGATCTTGTTAAGCATCACAGACCAAGTAAAACTCTTAAATTTGGCAAAAACCTTTGCCTTCCAAACAATTCACTCACTGCTCAAACCCATCCCCCAACCTCCATTCATGGGCAAGGTGCTGACACCTGCCTGACCCAACAGATTGCATCCCGTCTGTCCCCCAAAGCCCAATTGGGAGTTGAATTAGGAAAACCTTGGCTCTTATGATTGTGGTTGGATAGTGCTATAACTAATTCACTACTCATGAGACCATAACATACAGCATTACAGTCCAACATCATGGTCCAAATGTGAGAGCCAATTCAATGTCCTTATGGAGGGGTATTAATGCGATGCTTTCAAGCTTATTGTATTCTTTTAAGGATAACAAAAGTTCCACCCACATCCTAAAGAAAAGATAATAGCTGCCTTTTTATGGTAAAAAGAAAGAATTCCTTACGTACAGAACAATGTACAAAATTTACAATTGACAGAGAGATAAGGTATCCTCTTAGAGAAGCATGAAAAAAGAGAGAGGGAATGTCAATCCCTACATATATTCAAGATGAGAAACCCCAAAAGGCACCCGAAACCAGGGCCCAAAAATAACAGCTAGTTTATTTGATAGAATCAAGAAACTTTTCACAAGAATAGAAGTTGCAATTATGACCAGTTATTTGATGTGGAAACTCTCATAAGAATAGGAGTTATATATGAGTTAGCACCCATATAATCTCTTACAGGTTACTTCATATAAATTTTAAGGATAGGTTACAACCAAGAGGTACCCCCGAAAAATCCCATCACTCTATTATTCTCCATCGTTTTCTCTTCATTTTGTGAGCACAATACGCCCACCCTCCCCCTACCTCCGCACTAAGCCAGGGAGCACTTTGTGCACAAGGTGAATCCTTTTTTTTTTTTTTTTTAAGAGTCAATGTGCAACGGGAGAGAATACCATGAGCACTTTTGGGGGGGAGTTAAATGTCCACAGATTGTTGGAAAACTGAAAAGAGTGAACATATTGATGAGGGTGTAAACCAGAAGCACAAATAGATTAAAATAAAAGCCAAATCTTTGGCAACACGAATTGGATATCTACCCTTGTTATATGCTTCAAGTTATATAAATTGATGCCCCACAAGAATATGCAACTTTGCCCCTCTAAACACCCTAGACTAGGTGAACCGTAGCCTGATACTAGAATTCTCCTTATTGGACCATTTGCTGAGTGCAAGCCTAACTTCAGATTTACAATAGGAAGCAAAATAGAGAGGTGGGGATGGAGAAAAGCACAGAAATTGAAGGAAAGAATACTGTCAAAATCTTGGAAGCAAGTTGTTCCCTTGCTAGAGGATAATGCAAAAGTGCCAGCAAGCATGAAATTAGCCCCTAAATCACAAGCAAAAAAGCACAGATAATTGCAAAGCACATATCAACTATATGAAAAGGATAGGGCGTAGAGTTGACCAAAATCAACTAAATCCAAAGCATATGCTACCCCAGGGCTTGGAATTTCAGCACAAGCTTTGCAATCATCAAGTGTGCGATTGTGGAATGAAGATTTATGTCTACATAATTCTGAAATGCATCTGCAAAACTTTAAAAACATGAAAAAATTGTATTAAAAGTGTCCTGGAGCATGTCACAAAGATTAAACTTAGTGCCAGCACTCAAAACAGAGATACTATTGAAGTAATCTGTGTATCAAATCCTTATCCAATTAGTTTAGTCATGAACTGGTTTCAAGAAAATGCACCAAAAAAATTTTTTAACGTCCAAAAAACAGTAATGAATATGAATTCTTTAAAGAGAGTAAATTAAGTTTTTCAAATCATTGTACCATGGCAGTTGCACCAGTATTAGTCCGAGGAACAAGCATCTTCAACAGAAAAGGCCAAAGAAAATGCTGCAGATAAAATAGATACCCATAAAGAAGTTACAATTGATCTATAGCAAAGATAACGAGTATAATCAAGGGATTCAACAGAAAAGGAAAAATCCAGCCCAGAACTGCAATAAAAGCTCTGATTTGGTGTCAGGTTGACAATTTTCGGCTCAAACGGGCTTGGAAGAACATTCCATGATGAAACAATTAACAAGCATAATAGTTTTAATACCAATTTCATTTACAATAAAATAACACTAAAACAATGTGTAATGTATTTTGTGGAAACAAAAACAGGTAACTATGAAGGGACTTGGCTGTTTCACAATGATAGTCCAATCAAAGCCCTTCAACTAGAAATATTTTTGTCAAAACAACAAAACCCAGATCAGAGTCCACTTGAACTCCAAAAAGTTGAAATTTCTGCTAGAATTAAGCATACAAGAAAATATGAGGTACACAAGGCACAGAAATCAATTATAGATTTTTTTTTTTTAAAGAGCATTTACAGCAGCATCATATACATCCATTTCTGGAATGATAACAGTTAGAAGACCCTTTTTGCAGACTGCTCTTAATTCTGTCGGAGTGACCAACCTGATTTTTATCTGAGAAGAACATATTCCCATCGAACAGTTGTACAACACCAGTAATGCCTAGAATTCTCATTGAAACTTCAACAAAAAAATTAAGAACTATCACAGAGATTAAACAGTATTTCAGCTTCAAACAATTGAAAGATCATTGGGTTGGCCAACTAAGGCAATGATAATCACTATTAAATGTGTTTCGCACATGCCAAACATGATACAAGTGGTAAAGTCAAACCTCGGATCTCTTGCAGTGTATTGGAGAATAGTTGCCTCTGGATCTGAGCATTTCCTTGGAGCTGTCCGGATCACCTCTCCATTTGTCTGATATGGCACAGTGGCAAACAAGATAATCAACAAACAACTCCGATGACGGACCAAGCAACAATGAGAAGCCATAACCACAATCAACTACCACAAATCAATGAAACACAAATTATAATACAAGCAACAAAAATTATTCTAAATAAATATGGTACAAATATGGTACTTTTTGGACAAGTGCAGAAAATTAAGTATAAAAGCGTCCGAAGTTTCCTTTGGAACACCCCAACCATGTTCATCCAACAGTGACTTTACAGATTCAACAAGCAAAGGTCTTTTATCATGCCATGCTTCAGACAGCCTCAAAAAGAAGATAATAAAAGCATAAAGTGATGTAGGACAACCAAATTCCTGCATCCCAAATAGGAAAGAAAGATGAAGAGTACCTAAGCAAGAGATGCTTTAGAACACCAACGGCACCAAATGTCAAAGGTTCTTCCTTCAACCTGCATTTCTAAAGGCAGTAGTAGGAATCCAGATAACAAAGGGACAAGAGGAGAGAATAACATAACGTTAAGAATCCTGGGTCATTCACTGATTATTATCTATCAGGCATGCAAAGAAAGGCAAATTTAACTCATGAGTGGCCCATTGAATCCCATTACCTATGGACAAGTCTCAATAAAGCAGCCTCAACTTGGGGATGCATTATGAGACCAACCATCTGGCCCAATGCCTCCGCGGAAGAAACCCAGATCTATTGAAAGCAAGGAGGTCAATGTGTGATTAGTTGCACTACATTGTAAAGTATATCTGTATTATATATAAAGAGAACCTACTCTTTTGCAAAGCATATGAGATATAAATAGTTTGACATGGTATGACCATACCAAAGCTTCATAATTTATTTCTGAAAAAAATTCTAATTTCATAGGGGAAAGAATATTCGGTGTCTGTATAACAAAGTGTGTAACACCTCTACCCTAGGGTGCTACCGACGTGAAGGCATTGATAGGCTACTGAATCAGCCAACATCTTCACCAGCCTAACTAGACACTTTAGAATATACACAAAATAATATAACAAACGGCGGAAAGAAAATAACACTTTATAAAACAAAAGTTTGACCAAATTAAGTGAATGGACTCAGTCGAGTTTTCTCAAATTCCAACTCAATGTAACTAAATTAATAAGACAAAATGTTGAACTGAATAAATGGTTCAAATTATAATTTTTTTTTTCAAAATAAAAGAAATACAAGAAAAGACATCTTGAAAACCAAATACTCGCATGCAGGTATCCTAGCCTTCAAGAAGACGCGAACTCTTTCCCACCTGATCTCAACATCGACCGGATGAACTATCCTAGCCTTCATGGGATCCTGAGTTTGTTTTCTAAAGATGAATTATTCTACGAAGTATGATCTTTAAAATGGTCCAAGAATCACAAGAAAAGGAGTTCAGATGAGAAAGTTATGAATGGTCCAAGTTGGCTACTCAAAACAGAATTAAAAATCTAGATTCTCTCGGTTTGCAACCACGGGTTTTCAAGTGCATTTTTCTCCATGATTTGAGGGTTTTGGGTCTAGCCTTCTAAAGGTTAATTAATCTATCAAGTATCAACTTTACAATGGTTTAAAAATCTTAGAAAAATATTCACTATAGAGAGAGAAATCGAAATCCAAAAATGGTATCTTGAAACTATCCAAAAACAATGAGAGCTTGAATTTCTGGATTTTGGTGACTCTTTCCTCTAATTTCTGATGACTCCTTCACTTGGTTTTATTCTCTCGAGTTTAAATCTTCCTAAAAATATTTTAGGAACAAAAATCTCTCGTAAATGGCTCTCAAATTCTCAAATCTCTTCCTCTTGGCTCTCAATTTCTCATTCTTCTTCCTCTCTCTCTCTCTTCTCCCTCAATTTAACACCAATTGAAATGTGAAAATATAACTCTAACAACCCTCTTTAACTCAAATCTAAGAGATATTTTATAGATTAGAATGATTTGAAAGACTTTTAAATTTATCTGTTTAACTGAAATTCAATTTATCTTTTTAATTAACTCTCTTTCTCCATGATTTTAGGGATAAAAATCTATCTCTTTTAATTTTAAATTTTAAATTTTAAATTGTAAATTTTTTCCTTGAAAATTTCTCTTTTTTTGAGTCAAGAAAATAATTATATATAAAAAATTAAAAAAAGAAAAAGAAAAAGGAGTAAGGGCACTCACAAAGTGATTGTCACAAAGACAATAAATATTATTATTCTTCCTAGGAAGACCATATAGCAAAGATTAAAAATTTCAAATGAGTACTATTTCACACAAACAAAATTGCCCAATCTTATATACAGTGCTCCAGGAATGTAAACAAACCTCAAAGCTTGTACATTATGGACTAAACTTTTGATTGCAGACACTTTTCCAAGCTACATAAACAAATCAGCAATGATCGCAAAGAGCAGAGTGAACTGGTGCACTAAAGAGGTCAACAGGTTGAATTCACGGGCTGTATTATAACTATAAATCCAATTGACTTGTTCCTATACACATTTCAGAATCATCATATTTCAGTACCACAAGTTGTTTTCCGGTAGCATATCGCAAGATACTTTGAGAATTTATCTTAGGCATACCATGACATAGCCTAAATAGAGATAATTGAAATAAAATTATAATATTCTTGATTAATTTCCTGCTAATTTAGTATGCTACAAATGCTGACACATACAAGGTGATACAGGACTATGAATGTTTACACATATGAGATACAAGTCTAACTCATAGTGTGAACATGCACCAACATGGGAAAGAGAATCAAACCTTTAGATCCCTTGAAGTGACCCGAACTCTCAACAATAGCTCAAAAGCTGAGTTTGGAAACGACCTGTACTAAATATTGCAGACTGTGGATTACAGGTAAAGCCAAACAAAACTCAGGAACGCTAAATTAACTTTGAAGGACACTTGAAAAGGCTCACATGACATCAGTGTCCTAGATTGAATGTGATGGGACATCAACAGAATATAGCCAAGCAGCTTGACACCAACACTTGAATGCTGAAGAAAACAGTAGATATTTCTTTGTTAGGTCACATTTCAGTATATGGGAAGAACAGGAAAACACAAAATCTGCATAATACAACACAATCACTCCAAGGTAGAACCAAGTGCACAATCAAAGGAGAAACAAACGTGCACAAATAAAAGCATATGACATACATATTCAAACTCCTCCACCTTCCCAAAAAACTAAGATTCCAGACTTTTGGCTGATAATGCCCTTAAAAGCTCCCATAGATTAGGCACAACGAGATGCCAAGAAAACAATCTTATCCATAAAATCAGACTTTTTATATTCTACAAAAAGGAAGTAAAGAAAAGGTTTCAACAAAAACAGTTATAACAGTGTTTAGGAAGTTTACAAAACGCAATGCAGCTGGGATTTCAAACTCAGGGATCATGAAGCTAGGCATGGAACTATTGCCAAAAAAAAAAAGATGCAAGATGCAACAAATCACATCTCCATCACCAAATGTGGAGAGAAAGGGGGGGGGGGTAATGAACTTAATTAGTCCTAATGGGTAAGCAGGAAAGCTAAATCAGAACTTACCATTGGCAAAAATTGTTTGGTGCGCATCCCTCACATTTCCAAAAGTAGGCAAAATACATGAAAATACACCTTTTATCCATGGAGTGAACCACAAAACTTTGACGATCAGAATAAATAAATTGGCTTAATGCAGTAGACCAAAATACCTGAGCTGACAGTAAAGATACAAAAAGTGAAGCTGGATGACTAACCATCCGCAGAGGCAAAGTCAGCAAGGATTTGAACCATGGCTGGTAATGCTGAAAGTGACCCAGAAAGATGAAGAAATATTTCCTCCATCATCTACCAAAACAAGGAGAGTTAAAGCCATTGAAATAAAGATACGGAAAAGTTCCAGTGGAATTTCAACAGAGAAAAATTAACTTTCCAAAGGCCCTCGCTAATTCTCACCATGGAATAGAACTACCAAAACTTTCCAGGTCGGGCAGACATGAAAATATTGATATAGGCAAACCTGATGCAGCCCTTTGCTGGTCAGCATTTAGTTCCTATATCGAGGTGAAAAGAAGAGATAATAGCCAAGAGAAGTGCCAATGTCAAACAATAAAATACATATTTAGAAGATACTTCTGACAGTAAGTTCTTCACAGGGAGGATTCTGGCTGGCAAAGATCTAATTAGAAGCTAAGCATGTGAAATCAATTTTCATATTGTCCGATCATAGGAAAAGATCTTCAATAGTCTGTCCATAATATTTTAAGACCCATCCCAAAACCCAAAGTCTGCCTTCAAGCAAAGTTGACCCACTCTTATAAAGAAGAAAATTGAATTGCACACGATGCGAGACAGACGAGGGGTTAATCCACCATAGTAATCCCAGAAACTAGATCATTAACTATTAAATTCGACCATGAAATTGTCTTGGAGGAAACAATCTTGGCCAAAGCTATCTTGGCGAGTTTCGACAAGAAAGAACAATCAACATCCTTTTTGTCCAAAAAATAAATATCATGTGCCATAACTTGAAAAGAACCAGCAATATTCCCAACTCAAGTCCAAATAACCTAATAACACTTTGGGAGAAAAAAATGCAAAAATCCCACAAACAAGAAAGGGAAAACGATGGCTTCCACGTGCGGCAATAGAGCAACAGTCAAGAACCAGAAATGGATTCCCGGAATGCCCCAGTACTCAATAGAGTGGAAGAAGAAGCCAAACTAAAGCATCTGGAAAAGGAAAAGAAATTTCCCTGCTGATCTATGTAAGCATTTCAGAGTCATACTAAATTTTGAAATTGAGACTTATCAAGGCTGTGAAAATATGGATGGTCCATTGCTCCCTGGGCTGAGATCCTCTCTGCTGGATTGTATGTAAGCATCGTCTGCAATATCCAAACACCAGCAACAATGTTAAAAACATCAAAATTGCAATGACTATTAATGCATATTATATAAAGACCCATTGTCATAATAATAAATGTCAACTTCTGGGTGGCACCTACACTAGGCTAGATAATGTAAGAGCAGACGGTTCAAATATTATCATGAAATTTGAGCCAAACACAATTTAATCAAAACGGATCATGAGCCTCTGGCCTAGCATTCTGTGAAATTGCATACCCCAAAGCATCAACATGACATTAAGTTTCCAATATTTAATCAAAATCAAAATCAGAAACATTTTCAATCAAACAATTTGAATAGCTGAAATTTTCAATTACCTTTCTGTGAGGTTTGCGGCAATTGAAGACAAAATTGGAGTCTGACAGGAAGCCGATGAGGTCAGGTCTAGTGGAAAGAGAAGAAGCAAAGTAGAAAGATCGGAGTGGCTTGTAAGGGATGGAGGAGAGAGGGGAGAGAGAAGAAGCGGTTTGGGAGAGAGAGAGAGAGGTTTCGGTCTTTGGGGGGTCAATTAGGAATGAGCAGATGGTTTCGGTGTTTGTCATTTTGCAGGTTCTGGTTTGGTGGTGGCGGCGGTGGCGGTCATGATGCAGAGAGAGAGAGAGAGAGAGAGAGAGATCTTCAATTTATGAAAGAATACTTTTCTATCATACTATTTCAAAAGATTTTTTTGCCCTAAAATGCCTAGCAGCAAGCCTTCAAGATTCCTGTCTGATCAAATCAAACACAAAGACAAAAACATAAATTTCACGAGTTCCGAGAATCAAACCCCGATATTGAGTTGAAATGAGAAAATCATCGATTAAGCAGAGCAAATGATGAACAGAATACTAGTAAGAGGTCATGCAGTCAACCTCTTCAACTATAGGAGATTGAACTTATTCCAAACTTAAAAACCTCTATGGAGGTGGAAACCAAGAGACAGGTATAGATAAGAAATTCTTTTTCATTACCAAACAAGAAACAAAGTTAAATGCATAAATATGATTACAAATGAATTAATAAAAGAAGATTAATAGTTGATTAGTTACAAACATATGGGACTTACATAGAAAGCATCCTGCATCAACCACACACGATGTAATCAATATAAATCCTTTGTAGCTATATCCCTTCCTGCAGCAACTAATACAAAGACAACTTTTGAGCTTGTATTCTCCCCAGGGGAAAATACCTTTAGACAGTTAAGGAGATACTTACAGAGGCATACAGTGCAGAATGATGTGAACAACTTGCAAATATTACAAACAGAAAAACTAATAAATTGGCAAACATGAATAACCGATTTGAAAAAGAAAAGATACAGCACCAAGAGTTTCTTGACATAGGTGTCTTTCAAAAACATCAACTACTGAAGAAAGCAGAGATTGTGAAGTCCTGTAGACAGATAATTAAAAAAGCAATTCATTAAATGTATATAAATGTTCAAATCACATACATAGAAGCCTATAATTTTTCCTTTTATTCATTAAGATACCTTGCAATATCCTCATCACTCAGTTCATTGCCCCCTTTTGAAACAAATTCAATGACGGCTTGAACAGCACCTTCTGTTGATGATTTGATCTTATCACTTATAGGTGCTGTGCAATTGTGTGGGCAGGTTACAAGCTATAATAAACAGCAGGCATGTTACAGTGGAAGATTGCATATCAAATTACATTCAAACATAATGCAGAATAGAAAGGTACCTCATCTTTGGTCATTAAAATACAGACAGAGAATGCAACCTGATTAAAGACTTCTGATGGGTCAATAGAAGCATCCTGATGATACGTGTGAATAAATATAAACGAATTATCAAAGTGACAATTTTCCTTTACGTTGGGACACAAACAAGAATTCAACATGGAGGAGGCAACTAAACAATGCGCTTACACTCCTCAATATGGCAATGACATCCTCCATGGTGGACAAAGCACTGTGTGACAATCCTATATAAGCACCAGAACTAGAATTCGCAATCCTTGGTATTGAAAGAGCTATACTGAAGAACAGATCAAGAATCTAGCAAACAAACATAAAAATAAATAAATAAATAGATAAATAAAAAGGTAGGCCAGAGAAGCTTCTGAATTCCTTCACAGTCACAATAATGTTTGAAGTATAACAATGAAATGCCATTTAGATCATCCAGCCCTATTGTAAATCTGCCGGTTACAAACCTGAGCAGAAGTTTTTCTAACTTCAGAATTGGTATCTGCACAGCATGGAAAATAGACCATGATCCTCTCTCCCAGGCATAGAGCATTGTGACTTGGCAATAGATATGCAGACAGTGACCAAGTCAAGGAAATCAAATGATATTGGTAAAACAAAATAAAACTAAAACTCATCACAAGCAAGAGACACATGGAAAGTTGGAAAGACTCCTGTTCAGCCTGCAGTCAATTTGATTGTTATGTGTGCAAAAGTAGCTGCTCAGCTGGCTTCTCCCATTTTCACCACTAAAAGTGTAGAAACCAGTAAGAGTGAAATGTACAAATAAGGAACACCAGTATAATATATAAGCATGCATTAATATTACATCGTAAAGATGCAAAAACAAAGCTTCCATACTTTTAAGATCACTAACACCGAAAATTTGGCAAGTAACAAATAATAAGAATCACCAAAATTTTTAAATTTGGGCCAGAATCAATTTCGCCCAACCTCAAGATGCTAAGCAAATTCCAAACCAGGATTACAATTTAGATTTTTCCCCTTAACCACAACCCTTGCAACTCTAGATCTCCTCCAAAGAATGTGCAGCTGTCCCTCCAATCTTTAACCACCTTTAATGGGTATTTATCCAAATCAACAATAATGTATTGACCACCTCTAACCTCCACATGTTCTAAACAATCAAAAACTTTCAGAGCATTCTTCCTCCATGAATATTCTAACTTTTTTCTCCCCGATTGAATTTTCAATTTAGAAATCCAAAACACAAATAAAACACAAATAAGTTTTGGTGCACTCGCAACTAAAGCAACAAAGATCCATACCTTGTGGAGAGAATCGCACAGAGAAGAGTGATAATGTTGTCAATAAGAGGATTGACAACATCTAAGTGTTCATTTGGTAGAGCAAAGAAACATAACATGGCCAGCAATATGCATAAAAGAATATTCGCAAGGATATGGAAAAAGTAACAAGTGAAGTAAAATTGCACAAACACCGGTGCACAGTCATGATGAATAATGCAATCTGCACCTTCATAACATAGTTCTGGGTTTCAATGGTTAGCTTTAGTTCAACAAAAACCATAGTGGTACAGGAATTTATAAAGCAAGAGCCTACAGGATATCAGTTAATATGGGGAAGATAACCGGAATAAAATGAATGCATCATACAGATCACGGTAGAGTCATCGAACCCGAGTGTGCAGAAGTTATAAACTAGAATCATTGAAGCCCTCATTTTTATCTATTCCCATCAAGGTCAATATGTAGCCAAGCAATATGTCCCCTTTCCAACAGAAATCTTGCACCACTTTCAGCAGCATTAATCGCTGCAAGAACTGCATCAACAACAGCACACCATTTTAAACACATTTGGAAGAGTTACTTCAACATGTAAACATCCTACCTATTTGCCCTTCATTCCAAACACCATGGAGTTATGAACAGTAGGATAAGCAGACTGATTCAGAGTATCACCACTGTTATAAATTAGTAAAGGCCATAATTTGGAGCAAACTTTCCTAGCATCATCCAAGGTGAGTTAACCTTGATACCTTTTGTTATTTTCAAATGTTCAACAAAAGGTGCACTCTAGACAATATGAACCAACCGCACTCTGCTGGTATACCTAAAACTTTGGACATGCCACCATATTATTATGATCCCCCTGGGAAGTAAATGTCTCAGCCTCGAAATATAACCATTGTCTTGCAAAGCCTTAGACAAAGTACAACTCTTAAATTTGGCAAAGAAATTGAAGGAAAGAATACTCACTACTCACTGTCAAAATCTGAGAAGCAAGTTCTTCCCTAGACAATCACGCAAAAGTACCAGCAAGCGTGCCCTAAGCTCCTAAATAACATGCAAAAAAGCATAGATAATTGCCAAGCACATTTCAAATATATGAAAAGAATAGGATGTGGAGTGTTCACCTAAATCGTCTATATCCAAAACATATGCTACCTCTGCCAGCACAAGCTTTGCAATCATCAAGCATGGTACTGTGGTATGAAGATTTATGTTTGCATAATTTTGAAATGCATCTGCAAACTTATAAAAGCATGAAAAAAAATTGTATTAAAAGTGTCCTAAAGCAAGATTAAAACTCAGTGTCAGCATTCAAAACAGAGGTACTATTGAAGTAATCCATCAGTTTAGTCAAGAAAAAGCACCAAGAAAATTTCTGATATCCAAAAAACAGTAATGAATATGAATTCTTTAAAAAGAGTAAATTAACTATTTGAAATCATTGTACCAGTTGCACCAATATATAAGTCCGAGGAACAAATATTAGACAAGGCAAAATCCAGATTCAGCCCCAGGAATGGAAGAAATGCTCCGTTTTGGTGTCAGGTTGAAAATTTCCAGGCAGACGGCCTTGGCCAAACACATCACAATGAAACAGTTAACAAACATAACAGCTTCAATACCTGTTTCAATTAAAATAAAATTACGCTAAAACAATGTGTTATGTATTTTGTTGAAACAAAAACAACTAACTATAAAGGCACTTGCATGTTTCACGATGATGGTCCAATCAAAGCCCTTGGACTAGAAATATTTTCAATAAAACACCAAATGTAGATTATAGTCCAGGCAGACTCCAAAAGATAAAATTTTCCACTAGAATTGAGCATACAAGAAAATATGAGGTTTCCAAGGCATAGAAATCAGTTGCAGAAATTTATTATTATTATTATTTTTTTTAAAAAAAAAGAGCATTAACGGCAGCATCATATACCTCCATTTCTGGAATGGTAACACTTAGCAGACAAAGACCCTTCATGCAAACTACTCTTAATTCTGTCAGAGTGACCGACCTCATTCTTATGTGAGAAGAACTTATTCAAACTAAACAATTGCACAACACATGTAACGCCTAGAACTCTCATTGAAACCTCAACAAAAAGTTAAGAAATGAACTGTCACAAAGATCAAACAATATTTCAGCATCAAACAATTGAAACATCATTGGGTTGGCCTACTAAGGCAATGATAATCACTATTAAAAGTGTTTCGCACATGCCAAACATGACACAACTGGTAAGTCAAACCTCAGCATTGTATTGGAGTAGTTGCTGCTGGATCTGATCATTTCCTTGGAGCTGTCTGGATCACCTCTCCATTTGTCTGATATGACACAGTGGCCAATAAGATATTCAACAAACTCGGCTGATGGACCAACCAGGTAACAATGAGAAGCCATAACCACAATCAACAGCCATAAATCAACCAAACACAAATTATAGTAGAAGCAAATAAAAAAATATATATGAATAAACCACAATTATTATTTTAAATAAATTTGGTACTTATTGGACAAGTGCAGAAAATTAAGTATAAAAAACTCCGAACACCCAAACCTTGCTCATCACACAAAGACTTCACAACAAGCAAAGGTCTTTTGGCATGCCATGCTTCAGACAGCCTCAAAAAGAAGATAATAAAAGCATAAGGTGATGTAGGACAACCACTCTGTCCTTTCACCTTGTACCGAACAATTAAAGCATTACTAAAACTCTCAGAATGAGGAGACTTACATTCAAAAGTCCTCAGCATACACCAGCCCAACTGTCAGAAAGCAATGCTGAGCTTCGTTATATGTCTGCACGAGACAGCATAAGAAACATATTATAAATAAAACTAGAACAGAAATAAGGTAAAATACAATAACTGACACTGTTTAAAGGAGGAAAGAATTCATTGCAGAAGTTGGCAACCAAAATGGTAGTCTTCTGAAGTCAAAAAACATAAACATAATGGTCATACTAGTGAATTCAATATATTAAAGCTGAAAAGGAGAACTTTGGCACCTAATCTCTTTATGTTATCAACAACACGGGGATAGGAATGAGTCTATGCTCTGACATGACCCTAAAAGCTGATGAAAATGATAGAGGAGAATAACAGGAGAACCTAAAGAGGATAGAGAACAGAGAAAAGCAGTGAACCTTAGTAATTGGAAAAACGAATGACATTGGGCAAGAATTGATAAGAAACCACAAATTTAGGAAATAGAGAACGGCAGCCAAACTTTTCAATAATGAATCATAGAAAAGCACTTCCAAGTGATGATGACAATTCAAATATTTGAAGGACATTATCCAAGGAATAGATGAAACAAATGTCAAATAATAAAACCTTCATCCCCACAGAAAAATCAGAATGGTCTTTGTGGTCATTTTTAATGCTAACAATTGGGAGAAGTGTTGATAAGATAACAGGGAGGTCATGCAACCAAAAACAAAGGAAAGCGCAAAGTATTTCAGTTAATGCATCAATTATATACACAGATAGCAGCCACAACAGCATATTAATCACAAACAGTAAATATTCGTAAGAGGAAATAAGCCACGGAGTAAGGGAATAGTTAAATCTGCTAACGCCTGCAGAAGGAAAAAGCTTATATATAATAATTGAACAGTGAACTAGAATAATTATATAGAGGTAAGAAAATATAGCTGTATGAGTTACAAACTTAGGGTTGAAGGGCACTGTTACTGCATTGCACCTCTCACGCTCTGACATTCAGCACATCAAATGATCTTTCTCCAATATAATAGATCATTTGCATTAACAATATTAAAGCAGTAGAGCAAATACAAGCATTAATTTTAGACCAAAGAAAAGTGAACAATCAGAAGTTGAACAAGATGGTCGCAATAGGAATTGCAAGAAAGTTTCCTAAGTTACCAATTTCTACTCCATTTGTCTACCCCATCCCCAACCCCCAAAAAACTAAATAAATTGGAAGTACCTCAAAATCAAGCATAGTAGGATCACTTTCACACAAAAGTGATGCATTAAGGATATTGTGAAGACTGTGAGTTGCCACAAAAAGCAACATCCTGATCTTTCGTGTACCTGATCAAAAGTAAAAGTTGGAAGTAAATAATATTGACACACTGAAAGCACGGGTGCATCTCAACTCATAAATATACGATTAGGAGTTCTGAAAGCTACAGTCTAACACAATACACACATAAATGTAGCAAAGGATGCAGCACGGGGGAGGGGGCAGTGAGAGAGATGGATATATTGGTCACAAACAATAGTGTCATCTGCTGCATCTACGATACAAGTCCATTTTTTTCAAAAACTGCCAGAATATCATCATCTAGACAAGCATGCAAAGAAAGGCAAATTTAACTCATGAGAGGCTTTTAGAATCCCATTACATAGGGACAAGTCTCGACAAAGCTGCCTTAACTTGGGGACGTGTTATGAGACCAACCATCTGGCCCAATGCCTCCACAGAAGAAACCTGGACCTACAGAAAGCAAGGAGGTCAATGTGTGATTGTTTGCACCACATGGTAAAATATATCTATATTATATACAAAGAGAACCTATTCTTTTGCGAAACAAAAGAGATATAAATAGTTTGATATGGTATGACAGTACAAAAGCTTCAGAATTTATTTCTCAAAAAAATTCTAAACTTCACAAGGGCAAGAATATTTAGTGTTTGTATAACAAAGTTAAATTCACAAAGATCATAAATATAACTCTTCCTTTTGTAGGAAGACCATATAGTGCTCCAGGAATGCAGACAAACATCAAAACTTGTACATCATGAACTAAACTTTTGATTGCAGACACTTTTCCAAGCTACATAAACAAATCAATAACGATTGCAAAGAGGAGAGTGAACTGGTGTGCTAAAGAGGTCAACGGGTTCAATTCACAATCTGTGTTATAACTATAAATCCAATTGACTTGTTCCTATACACATTTCAGAACCATCATATTTCAGTACCACAAGTTGTTTTCCCTGCAGCATATCACAAGATACAGTGAGAAATTGTCCAGGGCATACCATGGCGTAGTCTAAATAGAGATAATTGAGATAAATTGTAATATTCTTGATTAATTTCCTGCTAATTTTGTGCATATTATGCTACAAAAGTTGACACATACAATATGTTATTGGACTATGAATGTTCACACATACGAGCTACAAGTCTAACTCATTGTGTGAATATGCACCAACATCAAAAAGAGAATCAAACCTTTGGATCCCTTGAAGTGACCAAAACTTCCCAACAATAGCTTAAAAGCTGATTTTAGAAATGACCTGCACTAAATGTTGCAGACTGTGGATCACAGGTCACCATACAAAACTCATATGAATGCTAAATTAACTTTGAAGTACATTTGAAAAGGCTCACATGACATCAGCATCCCGTATTGAATGTGAAGGGACATTGACAGAATATAGCCAAGCAGCTTGACACCAACACTTGAATGCTGAAGAAACAGCAGATATTTCTTTGTTAGGTCACGATTCAGTATATGGGAAGGATAGGAAAACACAAATGCTGCATAACACAACACAATCACTCCAAGCTAGAACCAAGTGCACAATCAAATGAGAAACATACACGCACACATAAAAGCATCGGACATATATATTCAACCTCCTCCACCTTCCCAAAAACTAAGTTTCCAGACTTTTGGCTGATAAAGCCATTAAAAACTCCCGTAGATGAGGCACAACGAGATGCCAAGAACACAATCTTATCCATAAAATCAAACTTTTTATATTCTATAAAAAAGGAAGGAAAGAAAAGGCTTCAACAAAATCAGATATAACAGTGTTTAGAAAGTTTTACAAAACTCTATGCAGCTGGGCTTTCAAACTCTGGGATCATGAAGCTAGGAATGAAACTATTGCCAAAAAAAATAAGATGCTAGATGCAACAAATCACATCTCCATCACTATATGTGGAGAGAAAAGGGGTGGATAATGAACTTATTTAGTCCTAATGGGTAAGCAGGAAAGCTAAATCACAACTTACCATTGGCGAAAATTATTCAGCACGCATCCCTCACATTTCTAAGAATAGGCAAAATACATGAAAGTACACCTTTTATCCGTTGAGTGAACTGCAAAGCTTTGACGATCAGAATAAATAAATTGGCTTAATGCACTAGACCAAAATACTTGAGCTGACGGTAAAGATACAAAATGTGAAGCTGGATGACTAACCATCAGCAGAGGCAAAAGTCAGCAAGGATTTGAACCATCGTTGGTAAAACTGAAAGTGACCTGGAAAAATGAAGAAATATTTCCTCCATCATCTGCCAAAACAAGGAGAATTAAAGCCATTGAAACAAAGACACAATAAAGTTCCAGCGGGATTTCAACAGAGAAAAATTAACTTTCTAAATGCCCTCATTAATTCTCACTATGGAATAAAATTACCGAAACTTACCATGTTGGGCAAACGTGAAAATATTGAGACAGGCAAACTTGACGCAGCCCTTTGCTGGTCAGCATTTAGTTCTGATATCGAGGCGAAAGGAAGAGATAATATCCAAGAGAAGTGTCAATGTAAAACAATAAAATACATATTTAGAAAATACTTCTCACACAAAGTTTATTGGGAAAATTTTCAGCCTCGTGTCTCAGGGAGGATACAGGTTGGCAAAGATCTAATTAGAAGCTAAGCATGTGAGATCTATTTTCATATTTTCATATCATAGGAAAAGATCTTCAATAGTCTGTCCATAATATTTTAATACCCATCCCAAAACCCAATATCTGACTTCAAGCAAAGTTGACCAACTATTATAAAGAAAAAAATTGAATTGCACACAATGCTAGACAAATGAGGGGCTAATCCACCATAGTAATCCCAGAAACTAGATCATTAACCAGTAAATTTGACCATGAAATTACGTTGGAGTAAACAATCTTGGCTGTGGCAATCTTAGTGAGTTTCGACATGAAAGAAGAATCGACATCCTTTTTGTCCAAAAAACATACAGCGTGTGCCATAACTTGAAACGAACCAGCAATATTCCCAACTCTGATTCAAATCCAAAGAACCTAATAACACTTTGGGAGAAAAAAATGCAAAAATCCCACAAACAAGGGGAAAAAAATAATGATAACAAATACCCAATGGCCTCCACGTGCGACAATAGAGCAACGGTCATGAACCAGAAGTGGATTCCTGGAATACCTCGATACTCAATAGAGTGGAAGAAGAAGCCAAACTAAAGCATCTGGGAAAGGAAAAGAAATTTCCCTGCTGATCCATGTAATCATTTTAGAGTCATACTAAACTTTGAAATTGAGACTTATCAAGGCTGTCAAAATATGAATGGTCTATTGCTGCCTTGGCTGAGATCCTGACGCTGGATTGTATGTAAGCATCTTCTGCAATATCCAAACTCCACAAACAAAGTTAAAAACATCAAAATTGCAATGACTATTGATGCATATTATATAGAGACCCATTGTCATAATAATAAATGTCGACTTCAGGGTAGTGCCTACACTAGGCTAGATAATGTAACAGCAGACAGTTCAAATATGATCATGAAATTTGAGCCAGACACAATTTTATCAAAATGGATCATGAGCCTTTGGGCTATCATTCTGTGAAATTGCATCCCCCAAAGCCTCAATATGATAGTAAGTTTCTAATATTTAATCAATACCAAAATCAGAAATATTTTCAATCAAACAATTTGAATAGCTGGAATTTTCAATTACCTTTTTGTGAGGTTTGGGGATATTGAAGACAAAATTGGACCCTGACAGGAAGCGGATGAGGTCATGTCTAGTGGAAGGAGAAGAAGCAAAGTAGAAAGATCAGAGTGGCTCATAAGGGATGGAGGAGAGAGAGGAGAGAGAAGATGCGGTTTGGCGGAGAGAGAGGTTTTGGTCTTTGGGGGTGTCAATTAGGAATGAGAGGATGGTTTTGGTTTTGTGATATTGCAGGTTCTGGTTCGGCGGTGGCGGTGGCGGTGGCGGTGGCGATGGCGATGGCGATGGCGATGGCGGTGGTCATGATACAGAGAGAGAGATCTTCAATTTATGAAAGAATACTTTTCAATCATACTATTTCCAAAACTTTTTTCTCGTTAAAATGCCTAGCAGCATGCCCTCAAGGTTTCTGTCTGATCAAATCAAACAGAAAGAAAAAAACATAAATTTCACAAGTTCCGAGAATCAAACCCCGAAATTGAGTTGAAATGAGAAAATCATTGATTAAGCAGAACAAATGATCAACTGAATACTGGTAAAAGTTCATGCAGTCAGCCTGTTCAACTATGGGAGATTGAACTTATTCCAAACTAAAAATAGGGGGGTGGAAACTAAGAGACAGATATTGATAAGAAATTAAATTTTTATTACCAAACTCAAAACAAAATCAAAGGCATAAATATGATTACAAATGAATTAATAAAACATAATTAGAAAGAAATCATAGTTGATTAGTTATAAACAAATGGGACTTACATAGAAAGCATCTTGCATCTACCACCCATGACGTAATCAGCATAAATCCTTTGTTGCTATATCCCTTCCTGCAGCAACTAACACTAATGAAAGACAACTTTTGAGCTTGTATTCTCTGCAGGGGAAAATACCATCTGACAGTTAAGGAGATACCTACAGAAGCATATGGTACAGAATGATGTGAACAACTTGCAAATATTACAAACAGCAAAACTAATAAATTGGCCAACATGAATTACCGATTTGAAAAAGAAAAGATACGGCACCAAGAGTTTCTTGACATAGATGTCTTCCAGCAACATGAGCTGCTGCAGAAAGCAGAGACTGTGAAGTCCTATAGATAGATAATTAAGAAAGAAATTAATTAAATGCATATAAATATTCAAATCAAATTCGTAGAAGCATATAATTTTCCCTTTTATTCATGAAGATACCTTGCAATATCTACATCACTCAGTTCACTGCCCCCTTTTAAAACGATTTGATCTTATCACTTATAGCAGCTGTGCAATTGTGTGGGCAGCTTACAAGCTGTAATGAACAGCAGGCATGTTACAGTGGAAGATTGCATATCAAATTACATTCAAACGTAATGCAGAATAGAAAGGTACCTCATCTTTGGTCATTAAAATACAGACAGAGAATACAACCCAATTAAAGACTTCTGATGGGTCAATAGAAGCATCCTGATGATACGTGTGAAAAAATTTAAAAGAGTTATTAGAGTGACAATTTTCCTTTACGTTGGGATGCAACCAAGAATTCAAGGTGGAGGAGGCTACTAAAAAAATGCACTTACACTCCTCATTGTGGCAATAACATCCTCCAGGGGGGACCAACTGAATGACAACTCTATATAAGCACCAGAACTAGAATTCGCAATCCTTGGTATTGAAACTGCTATACTGAAGAACAGATCAAGAATCTAGCAAACAAATATAAAAATAAATAAATAATAAGGTAGGCTTCCGAATTCCTTCACAGTCACAATAATGTTTTAAGTATAACAATGCAATGCCATCTAGATCATCCATCCCTATAGTAAATATGCCAGTTACGAACCCGAGCAGAAGTTTTTCTAACTACAGAATTGGTATCTGCACAGTGTGGAAGATAGACCATGATTCTGCCTAGAGCATGGTGACTTGGCAATAGATACGTAGCCGGTGATGTCAAGGAAATCAAATGATATTGGTAAAACAAAATAAAACTAAAACTCATCACAAGCAAGAGACACTAACATGGAAAGCTGGAAAGACTCCTGTTCAGCGTGCGGTCAATTTGCTTGTTATGTGTGCAACTTCCTTGGCATCCAAGCAGGCAATAGCCACTCATACACAGTATCCTAAACTTGAGTAGCACATCATATGACGCACGACAACTTCTTTGTCTTTGATATTCCACTGGAGAGCAAACATACTGATCAATTTGTTTTAAAATATGAAGTAGCTGCTCGGCTGGTTTCTCCCATCTTCACCACTATATGTGTAGAAACCAGTAGGATAGAAATGTACAAACAAGGAATACCACATAATATATAAGCATGCATTAATGTTACATCATAAAGATGCAAAAACAAAGCTTCCATACTTTTAAGATCATGAACACCGAAATTTTGCCAAGTACCAAATAATAAGAAACACCAAAATTTTTAAATTTGGGCCAGAATTAATTTCGCCCAACCTTAAGATGCTAAGCAAATTCCAAACCAGGATTAGAATTTAGATTTTAACTTAGATTTTTCCCCTTTACCATAACCCTTACAACTCTAGATCTCCACCTAAGAATATGCAGCTGTCCCTGCCAATCTTTAACCACCTTTAATGGTTATTTAACTAAATCAACAATAATGTATTGACCAGACCTCCACATGATCTAAACAATCCAAAACTTTCCGAGCATTCTTCCTCCATGAATACACTAACTTTTTTCTCCCTGAATGAATTTGCAATTTAGAAGTCCAAAACACAAATAAGTTTCAGCGCAACAAAGATCCATACCTTGTGGAAAGAATCGCACAAAGAAGAGTGATAAGATTGTCAATAAGAGAATCAACAACATCTGAGTGTTCTTTTGGTAGAGCAAAGAAACATAACATGGCCTGCAATGAGCATAAAAGAATATTCGCAAAGATATGGAAAAAGTAACAAGTGAAGTAAAATTGTACAAACACCAGTGCACAATCATGATGAATAATGCAATCTGCACCTTCATAACATAGTTGTGGGTTTCAATGGTTAGCTTTGGTTCAACAGAAACCAAAGTTGTACCGGCATTCATAAAGCAAGAGCCTGCAGGATATCAGTTAATATGGGGAAGATAACTGGAATAAAATGAATGCATCATACGGATCATGGTAGAGTCATGGAACCTGAGTGTGCAGAAGTTCTAAACTGGAATCATTGAAGCACTCATTTTCACCTATTCCCATCAAGGTCAATATGTAGTCAAGCAATATGTCCCCTCTTCAAAGGAAATGGTGCACCACTTTCAGCCGCATTTATCACTGCAAGAACTGCAACAACAACAACAGCACACTATTTTAAACATATTTGGAAGAGTTAATTCAACATATAAACATCCTACCTATTTACCCTTCATTACAAACGCCATGGGTTATGAACTCAGTAGGATAAACAGACTGATTCACAGCATCACTACTGTTATAAATTATCATATTTCAGTACCATCATATTTTAGTACCACAAGTTGTTTTTCCCATGGCATATCACCAGATACGCTCAGAATTTGTCTAGGGCATACCATGACGTAGCCTAAATAGAGATAACTGAAATAAAATTATAATGTTCTTGATTAATTTCCTACTAATTTTGTGCATAGTATGCTACAGATGCTGACACATAGAAGGTGTTATTGGACTATGAATGTTTACATATACAAGCTACAAGTCTAACTCATTGTGTGAATATGCACCAACATCAAAAAGAGAATCCAAACTTTAGATCCCTTGAAGTGACCCAAACTCTCAACAATAGCTCAAAAGCTGAGTTTAGAAACAACCTGCACTAAATATTGCAGACTGTGGATCACAGGTAAAGCTATATAGAACTCATATGAATGCTAAATTAACTTTGAAGGACATTTGAAAAGGCTCATATGACATCAGCATCCCGGATTGAATGTGAAGGGACATTGACAGAATATAGCCAAGCAGCTTGACACCAACCCTTGATTGCTAAAGAAAACAGAAGATATTTCTTTGTTAGGTTACGATTCAGTATATGGGAAGGACAGGAAAACATAAATTCTGCATAATAACACAACACAACCACTCCAAGCTAGAACCAAGAGCACAATCAAATGAGAAACATACACATCACACATAAAAGTGTATGACATATATATTCGACCTCCTCCACCTTTCTAAAAAATTAAGTTTCCAGACTTTTGGCTGATAAAGCACTTAAAAGCTCCCATAGATGAGGCACAACAAGATGCCAAGAAAACAATCTTATCCATAAAATCAAACTTTTTATATTCCATCAAAAAGGAAGTAAAGAAAAGGTTTCACCAAAAACAATTACCAGTGTTTAGGAAGTTTTACAAAAGGTAATGCAGTTGGCCTTTCAAACTCAGGGATCATGAAGCTAGGTATGGAACTATTACCAAAAAAAAAAAAGATGCTAGATGCAACAAATCACATCTCCATCACCAAATGTGGAGAGAAAAGAGGGGACAATGAACTTAACTAGTCCTAATGGGTAAGCAAGAAAGCTATATCAGAACTTGCCATTGGCAAAAATTGTTTGGTGGGCATCCCGCACATTTCTAAGAATAGTCAAAATACATGAAAGTAGTGAACTGCAAGACTTTGACGATCAAAATGAATAAATTAGCTTAATGCAGTAACCAAAATACTTTAGCTGACAGTAAAGATACAAAATGTGTAGCCATCAGCAGAGGCAAAGTTAGTAAGGATTTGAACAATGGCTAGTAAAGCTGAAAGTGACCCGGAAAGATGAAGAAATATTTCCTCCACCATCTGCCAAAACAAGGAGAATTAAAGCCATTGAAACAAAGAGACATAAAAGTTTCAAGGGAATTTCAACAGAGAAAACTTAACTTTCTAAAGACCCTTAATAATTCTCACTATGGAATAAAATTACCGAAACTCACCAGGTTGGGCAGGGTTGAAAATATTGACATAGGCAAACCTGATGCATCCCTTTGCCGGTCAGCATTTAGTTCATATATCGAGTCGGAAACAAGAGATAATAGTCAAGAGAAGTGCCAATGTCAAACAATAAAATATATATTATTGGGAAAATTTTCAGCTTCCCGTCTGAGGGAGGATACTAGTTGGCAAAGATCTAATTAGAATCTAAGCATGTGAAATCTATTTTCATATTGTCAGATCATAGGAAAAGATCTTTCAGTAGTCTGTCCATAATATTTTAAGACCCATCCCAAAACCCAAAGTGTGCCTTCAAGCAAAGTTGACCAACTATTATAAAGAAGAAAATTGAATTACACACAATGCTAGACAAACGAGGGGTTAATCCACCATAGTAATCCCAGAAACTAGATCATTAACTAAATTTGACCATGAGATTACCTTGGAGGAAATAATCTCGGCTGTGGCAATCTTGGGGAGTTTTGACATGAAAGAAGAATCGACATCCTTTTTGTCCAAAAAACGTACAGCATGTGCCATAACTTGAAATGAACCAGCAACATTCCCAACTCTCTTATTCAAATCCGAATAACCTAATAACACTTTGGGAGAAGAAAAATACAAAAATCCCACAAACAAGAAAACAAAAAAATAATGATGATAAACACCCAACAGCCTCCACGTGCAACAATAGAGAATAGTCAAGAACCAGAAATGGATTCCTGGAATACCTCAATACTCGATTGAAAGAGAGATAGAGAGAGAGTTACATGGGAGCAATGTCCTTGAGAGAGACATAGAAGCATCTCTGACTCTGGGGGATTCTTCAGCGAGAGATAAAACTAAAACTTAAACCGCCTCTGAAATTATAACCCCCCCCCCAAAGGATCACGAATTTCAAATTTCAATATTAATTAAATCAAACAATCAAAAAATTCAGTACCGGTCGCAGGAATTGAATTTCCAGATCTTGAAGAAGCCACTGATGAAACAACTACCGAGCAGATCGCAGCACCAAGATGAGGAAGCAGCAGAAGAAAGATGAGAACATGGGGTAAAAATGCGATTTCACAAGATTAAACGATGTTATTCTGCCTTTTCTTTCTTCATTTTTCGATCATATTTCTTTTTTCAGAAATTGAACTGAAACACAAAGTTTGCAACGAAGAAGAAGAAGAAGCCAAACTCTGTTGTTTTGTTTTGCTCTCTCTCTCCCTCCCTCTCAATCTTCCTTATACTGCATCGTCGGTTTGCGTCTTTTTATTTTTATTTTTATTTTTTGTTGCTTCTTGAAAGTGACACCCTGGAAATTAGTTGGAATATTCTCATTTTGAAATTTAACGGATATATTTTTCTTTCAAAATCACAAAACCGTTTCAAGATTTTCACACAAATTGTATTCTCTCTCTCAATCTTCTTTATATTGCGTCGTTTTTTGTGTTTCGGTTTTTTTTTTTTTTGAAAGTGACACCCTGAAAATTAGTTATCATATTCTTGTTTGAAATCTAACGGATATATTTTTCCTTAAAAATCGCATAACCGTTTCAAGATTCAAAAAGTAGAAATTTTACACAAATTGTATTCTTATATTTATTTGCAAATAATTAACTATTTTTTTTTTCATTTTAAAACAATTTAGAAACTCTACAATTGGGGTAGCTATTTAACTTAATACATTTTTCACTGTGAATAATAAATAAAACTATATCAATATAATTAAAATCTATATTTTTCAATTTACAAAATAAAAAAAGTTGATATTTTTACAATATATTAATGTTTTGATAAACAGTTAGTAAAAATTTAATTACGATTACTGTATGAATTTATAATCTTTTAAAATAATGAGACAAAAATAACTCAAACTAAAAATAAAAATAAAACTATGTAATTAGTTGATATAATTTTTCAATTCTCATCAAATCTCCCAAATTAATGTTTAATTTAATAATAGTGAAATTTTATCAATTTTCTCAATAAGGTAATGCAATTACATTTTGATTATTATGAAGAATTATTGGAAAAAGAAAATAAACACCCAAAAACATTTACCAATATTTTGTGAAAAGTTATTTTCTCACATCTTTCCCAACAAAAGAAAAGGAATTTTCAAGATTAAAAACTAAATCCCATATGCACAAACTCTAAAAACCGTTTTTTTTTTCTCTCCTCTTTCATATCGTCATTTTTTTTTTCTTTCTTATCTCATAATATATATAAATCAACGGATTTTAATATAAATAAACATCTTTTGCATTATTGCAAAAACAACTAAAATAAACAATCCACGTGTACATATATAACACATCCCATAACTAATGTTTGTCAAATTACCTCTAAATTTTCTATTACATCATAGAAAAGGCACACAAATTTTCATAAAAAAAGGTTGGGGAGGGGGCAAAAAGGACTAAGAATTTGATGACTATTTTACCCGCAGCATATGGTATGGCATCTATATAGATCTACCATTCTATTTAGCAAAGGGTTGATCCCAACAACATCTTCTCCTTTCCTACAATGTGGAAAGTAGGGCAATGAGAAGCCATTTGATTCAAAACATTCTACTGCTCAGCATGACTAAACAAATTCAAAATAAATAAACGATCAGTCTTAGGGTTGGCACAATATACTGCAAATATCTAAACTTCAAACATCAAATTTCATATTACTCAAATCGTGGATTAACAATCCTGTGAGCAAGGACTATGCATACTTTTGGTCCTTAGAGTGTACTTGTTCCATAATTGTAAAAACCACTACCTACCGGGAATGCTACTGTCAGCAGGGATGAAACGCATCTTGGTGTATGGGAATACAAAAACTCCAGAGTCATCACAGCTCAAATTATCATTCTGAACTTTAATCACAATGAAGAAAACAAAGGGATGAATTTTGAGGTAGTTCATTCATTACACATAAGACAAGATGTTACAGGACGGGGATTGACTCATTAAGAAGATGATATCATGACAACCAAGTCTCCGAAGGCATCTGGAAAAGGAAAAGAAATTTCCCTGCTGATCCATGTAACCATTTCAGAGTCATACTAAATTTTAAAATTGAGACTTATCAAGGCTGTCACAATGTGGATGGTCCATTGCTGCCTTGGCTGAGATTTTGTCTGCTGGATTGTATATAAGCATCTTCTGCAATATTCAAACACCACCAACAATTAAAAACATCAAAATTGTAGCGACTATTGATGCATATTATATAGAGAACCATCGTCAAAATAATAAATGTCAACTTCTGGGTGGCACCTACACTAGGCTAGATAATAACAGATCATGAGCCTCTGGGCTAGCGTTCTGTGAAATTGCATCCCCACAACGCCAACATTACATTTTTACTGGTGCAGGGCTATTCAGCGAAAGGCAAAACTCCTTTATCCAAATTGCTCATTCAAAAGCATTCAGCAACAAAAACACATCATTTTTATTTAGTTTTGATACTCAAATCACGTGATTTACTTTATGTTTCTCATTTCAAGATTCAAGATACTGTATTAGTTTGATACAAACTTAAAAATATTGAAAAACAATGTCATTTCCGGGAAACTATACCAGGAAAAGGTTTCAGTCATCTGTTTATCCTGTTCACAGATATTACAACATCAAAAAGAGATATGGTTCCTCACATTCAATTGTTCGTCTTAATCTGAGTCCTACACTACCATCAAGAACAGGATCCCACCTCTCTTTGTTTTCCTAGTCAGCACAACCCAATAACATTAGAAACTCACATTTGTCACACACATTTTACATCTCAAAGAATAAAAGTATGGAACAAGAAAAGAAAGGGATGTTAGTGCAACAACAATCAGCTTCACTGAACTCTGCAAAAACTTAGGAGATATATATTTGGATCAAGTAATTTACCGAGAGAAGAACAACACCGTCGGGCCCCAGTGTTGGCACAGCTCGTGCTAGATTTTGGGATTCCCACTTGGGGATATTCATGCCAATCTCGAAGGGTACTAACTCCTGGGCCAATGTTTCAGCACTCATTTTCTTGTCAACTCGTTGAGATGGGCTAAAATTTTAATTGAAGTAAAACAATTTTAATCAATCAAGAATTTTATTAATATTATCAATAATTATATGAATACTATTTTGCATAGTTTTAAGATTTATAACTAACAATAGCAGCATTATGCATCATCAAGGCAACTCTCATACTTCCACAGCATTTAATGCTGCTCTCACCGAGCCCAGAGGAAGAAGATAAAATTTTTGTAATTTTGAGATAACTTCCTATTAATTAATTATTCATTGAAACTCGCGGTTGCAAATAGATCGAGCCATATCTATTCTTTTGGCCGAATTTCATTTATGAATGCTGGAGTAAAAAAATATATATTTGTTTAAGATGGAAAATATTTTTTAATTTTTTTGTAAAGAGTTGAAAAAGAGATTCAGAGACCGAAATGCCCCTCCTCAAATTATCAAATATTTTTTTTTGGGTGAATATTAACAAATAAAATATGTTCTCTGCAAGCATTTTTTTTTTTACTATCCCTCTATATATTTTGTTTCTTATTCACGATTATTTTTGTCTAATTTATTTGTCTGTCTATATTCACTATTAAATTTAAAATCTTAACAATTTATGTGTAAGAAGTAGTGTAATAGATTTCATGTGTTCTTGTTTTCCTCTCTTTTACTAAAAATAGGGTAATTTTTAGTATGCAAAAGTAAATCAACACTTAAATGTTACACTATGATACATTGTACCAAAAATTATCGATTTTGTTTGAGTTGTCATATTTATTTTTTTATTAATATAATATATTTTGATACCCGTGCATTTCAGCGTTTCTTTTTGCGATCTTTATATATAAAAAATATATAATTTAAAATATTCTATTTATAAACACGAGCACTAATTCATATTTAATAATAAGTTAATTTCAAATTACGTGATATCAACATAATATCAAATATCTAAAAATAAATTATAAAATTTAAAAATATTTCCAAATAGTTAAGTAAAATATTTCATCAAATTAAAGTTTATAATTTTGTTTTGAATAGAACAAGGGCAACATATTTGAAACATTTCCCTCACAATTTGATTTAGAACGAGTTGAAACATTAAATTAAATTAGATGAAATTTGTTCCCTTTTATTTTATTTTTTAAAAGTAAAATGAGACATTCTAGTCAGTTTGATCGTAACAAAATCGATCGACAATCTTAGCTCATCATAGTCACATCTTTCAATTCCCCGTCGATAAAAGGGGTATTTTGGTCACATAGTTCTTTTTCAGTCTTTAATAAAATTAAAAATTTTTCCCCTCTCAAAACCAACATGCTTTTTTTTCTCTTCCAACTTGTAATAAAGCACTGTTGTGTGCTTTCTCTCTACCCCGAGGAGGAGGAAGAGAAGGAGGTGTGAATATGTGGTTAAAAAAAAAAAAGGTGGGAGAGAATCCCACGTTGGTGGGTAAGTGTGGGCGAGGGTGGGCGAGGGAAGGAGTGTGGGCGAGGGAAGTTCCTTGCCTATAAGACAGCCCTTTTAATTGAAGAACCCCCAAAAGTGCATCTTGCTCCTGAATCGGTGATGGGAACGCGACAACAGGGGGAAGGAAGCTGTGCAGGTGATCTTTATTTTTTCCTCATTTTTTTTAGAATATTTATTTACAGCTAGAAAACAAAACACTACTTTCTTGTTTTCAATTTCAGCTATTATTTGTTCTTGTTAAAAAGAAAAATGCGGATACCTAAAAAAATTAGTGCAAGATAAATTCTAGCAATTAGTAGTTCTTATGCTGTTTGGTAGTTGAGAAGGTTGCAGAGAGAGAGAGAGAGAGAGTTGATGATAGATACTGAGATATTATAGTTGATGATAGATACAGAGATGTTATATGCCTTATTTTAATGAAGAGGTTTTGAATGCATACTTTTGATCTCAAATTCTGAGTCTAAGAGTGACAGTTTGAGAAGATAGATACTTCGGTTGTGTTTGTGTGACCACATTTTTTAAAATTCAACATAGAGCTCAATCTTGGACTCTCATTAAATTATTTGTTAATTTTGCATGTCTTAGTTAATATAAAATTGCATATTTTTTTGAAAATAATCCTCCCTTTGAACTTTGACAAACAAGATAGATTGGCCATTTGTTTGAATAATATTGAGCCGATTGTCATTTTGACGACCATTTGTTACAGGAGACCACTTTGACCTGTACAGAGCTGCACTCAAAGGGGACTGGAAGAGAGCTGAAGCCATTTTTGATCAGGACGAGTCTGCATTTACGGCAAAGCTAAATCCCTTTGGGTACAATGCACTCCAGCTTGCAGTCGAACTAGGGCATGCAAGGTTTGCGGTAAACACAATCAACAGAATGCCTTCGGAAGCATTGAAAGATAGGACAAACTCGGGGAACACGGCTTTAAATGTTGCTGCCAGGTCTAACTGCATTGACGCGGCAAGGGCTCTTGTGCGAAAAGATCCTGACTTGACACAAACAAGGTGTAATGGTAACAGAGCGCCCATTCTGGAGGCAGCAATCAATGGTTCAAAGGATGTGTTGCAATTTTTGAGCTCTGCAACTCGTGACGAGGATCCAAGTCCCCTCAGGGGTAACAATGGTGCATGGGTCCTCTACAATGCAATCGCTAATGGTCTTTTTGGTACGCAATGATACTATTGTACGCAATCGCTAATGGTCCTCTACAATGCAACCTACTCATGCTTGATTTGAGAGAGTTTAATCACCTAAAATATTAAATAAGGAGTTTAGTAGATTTAAAATCAGAATCTCTAGTTCGATGTCATATGAGCTCCACTATCATGACTATGGTCTTAATGCTGATTGGGTCATTCGGACTCTTTTAAGAGCTGGGTATAGAATTTATAAGAAAAACCCAAAGTAATGCATGTATGTATGCATGCATGCATGCATGCATGCATGCGTGTATGATGTATCTGCAATGAAAGCCTAAGCTCGACTAGCATGTTAGGCTCGAGCTTGGGCTTGAGCGTAATTCCTAGGTCCAAACTTTGGGTTAGGTCATGTCCAAGAGCTGATCGGATTTTTATTCTTAATATCCTATATACGTCTAGCCCAAATCTGAGACACCAAGCCATCAAAGAGTACAAACTAATGAAAAAAGTGTCTAATATTTTATATTTTAACAAGAAGTTCCCACAGTACAGATAACATGGAATTAATTCATGTAGATTCCATTTAGATCTCATTGGTTATCCATTTACCATGCCCTCCTTAAGGAAATACTAGGCTAACAAGCAGCAAATGAATTAATTTCTCTCTGTCTAGATGTGGCATTTGAACTACTTCAAAGGTACCCAGAGCTGGCAACTACAACTTTAAATGGAAAAACTGCTTTGGACATATTGTCTCAGAGACCTTCGGCATTTCCAAGTGGAACTCATCTTAATACCTGGGAGCATCTGCTCTACTCATGTTAGTCTCTCCAAACATCTTAAATATTTCTTTTGTTCAAGAGAATTCTTTTCCATTAGTTGATGTAGATGCAGCAATTGTTGACAAATTTTCTGCCAAATTGCCTGTGATGAGAAGGCATTGGTCTTAATCAAGGTGATGGAAAAACCGATCAGCAACAATGTGGCAAAGCAGATGCAGAGGATCCCTGTCGAGTTCCAATTGGATATGCAACAGTGCAGATTCCCTCACTGAACCCGTCTCCAATGGGATGTCGAATCATCAAGGACTCATTGTGGAGATTAGCAACTTGTGGTATGCAAATTTGAATATTCATGCGTTTTTTTTTTTGTGGGGGGGGGGGGGGGAGGGGGACTGTTAGGAGTTGAGATAGCAAGGAGTAGAAAGTTTTTGAAAGATTAAACCTTCCTTCGATTACCGGCTCTAAGGAGCATTACAATAGCAGAAATAAAGAATGAAAAACTGTCTCTCTCTAAGAGCAGACCGCCCACACTTCTCAGAAGCTAACTATCTTTTTCCATCCTTTCCCGCAAGCCTTCATATTTTATTTATAGCCTAAGTCTCTCTTCTAACCACTTAATATTCTTCTAACAGCATACTGTTCCATCCCTAGCATCTTCTAACAATTTTTATGCCTCTGCCTTCTGCGTTATAGACTATCATTCCACTTGGGTTGGTTATCTGTCTTTCAGCAGCAAGTTCATCCTCCATCTGGACTGAAGATGCCACATCTTCGCTCAGCAGGCCTTCTGCAATTTCATCTCTAACAGGGACCTAAGCCACTCACTTTCCTTTGGATGTACACCACTTAAAATCATTGGGTAGTACCAATAACTCACAAATTGCAAGCACTAGGTAAACACTGTGCAAACGCTTTGTTTGTCATCAAAACCTCCTTAGTGCAATTTCTAAGTATCAAAACTAACTTTGCACAAAGTTGAATTGGGATTTGGATGCCTAAATCTATGTTACTTGCATGTATACTCATAACTGAATGCCTGTTTGAATTTGTATTATGCAGTTCCTGGTGTTCAGAAGTTGTATGAAATAAAATTAATGCATGATCAATCTACAAAACTAATGAAATTCATAGTGGAAAAAATTTCAACATCAGCAAGTTCAAGCAGTTTCTATTTCTTCCCAAAGGAGGACAGAAGCCTGAGAAGAGCATCAGAAAATGGAACAGTGGAGATTGTGGTTGAATGCATTCAGCAATTTCCGCAACTACTTTGGTTGGCAAATGACAACAGATCCATATTCCACACTGCTATTGAGAATCGACAAGAGACGATCTTCAATCTCATATACAGTTTGAATTCAGAAAAGAAATTGTTGCTAGGGCCCAATGTTGAGAAACACAACAACATACTCCATTTAGCCGCGAAACTGGCACCTTCTTCGCAACTCAATTCAATTTCAGGGGCAGGTCTCCAAATGCAACGTGAACTACAATGGTTCAAGGTCTATACATGTTCAGATTTTTCTCCTTCTATTGGTGATACTAGTTGTCATAGATGCACACCTGAGCATACAGATTATATGGTTCAAGATCAACCCCTTGGAGCACTAGTCAAATATTATGTATGTATGTATGTATGTATGTACGTACGTATGCATGCATGCATGTGTGTATGCATGCATGCATGTTTATATGCATGTGTGTGTGTTATATTTTACATTTGTATACCCCCATGTATCCTTTGCTTGGCTTAGCTTTTGATGCTCTGTTTAGGTGGTAGAGGAGATCGTGGAACCGTCCTACAGATTACATACAAATGATGATGGAAAAACACCTCAAGCCTTGTTCAGTGAAGAGCATAAAAATTTGCTTGATAAGGGGGAAAAATGGATGAAGGATACTGCATCTTCATGCATGATTGTGGCCACTCTCATTACTACCGTAGCATTTGCTGCTGCTTTCACCGTGCCTGGTGGAAATCAAGATAGCGGCATGCCAATCTTCCTCAAAGATACAGTTTTTGTGGTTTTCCTCATATCTGATGCAGTAGCACTCTTCTCATCAACCATTTCTGTGCTCATGTTCATGTCCATCTTAACGGCTCGCTATGCAGAAGAGGATTTTCTCAAAGTACTGCCCACAAAGTTGATTATTGGACTTGCCTCGCTCTTCATATCAAACGTAGCTGTGGTCATTGCTTTTAGCACAACCCTTCGTATTACTTCAGGCCATCAATATTCTTGGCTTATGCCGCTAATTGTGTTCCTTGCTTGTTTCCCGATTGCTTTGTTTGTGGTACTGCAGTTTCCTCTTCTTGTTCGAGTCATGCTGTCCACATATGGCTCTGGTATATTTACTCGTAAAAGCAAATATGCACTGTACTAGCCAAGGCATGTTGCGCCCCAGAACCACTGTGAACTAGCATGCACTCTCCTAGCATCCTCTGTATGTTTTGTGGTATATTTTCTCAGATGAGATTTGTGCTTTTTAGCCTGTTTGTGCAATCTATCCTGTTCAGTTCCTTGTTTAGCCATGTGACCAACGATTTACTTCACAGCAGTAAGGTGATTTTACCTTTACATGGGCGCCCTTTTGTCCCCATTTATATTTGTGACCTCTTCGATTTGTTTTTGTCCCCAATTACACACACACACACACACACACACACACAAAAGAATCATAGCTTATCGAGTCCATGTGACTAAATTTATTTTTGTTCTTTTTGGTTTTTTGTCTTCCCTTAGAAATGATGAGAACCCTAGCCCATTGGGTGTCCACAAGAACGTAAGGAATACACAGAGAACTGTGTAGGTCTCACCACTCCCTGGGGAGGGGCTAACAAGCCACCTCTAAGGATGTCCTCGTTTCAGTTTTCTTGGTCTACTCAATTCCCTGCTATTACTATGCTAATCTCTCTCTCTCTCTCTCTCTACCAGAGAGAAAGAAACCGAGAAGCTCTGCGCACTGAAACAGCTAAGGTTGCAAAGGACAACCTAAGTTCTTCATTGGTCACAACCATATCGACTCAATCAGTGAATTTTATGATCATAGTCCAACTAATTAGTGTCTTAGCCTTCAACATCAGTAGGGCTGTTACACGGACCGAGTCGAGTTCGAGCCGCTCGTGAGCTGCTTGGTCAACGGCTCGACTCGACTCGAATTTGACCGAATTCAAGTCGCGTTCGAGTCGAATTCATCATGTATCGAGTCGAGTTAGAGTAGTAAAATTTTAGACTTGAAAACTCAATGAGTAGCTCGATTATATATATTAATATATATTATATATATTTATATATGAATGTAATATAAAAATAAAATAAAATAAAATAAAATAAAATAAATTAATATATTATAAAATAATCGAGTTTTTGAGCCGAGTTCGAGTAATTTGTTATACATTCGAGTCGAGTTCGAACCCTATTATTTACTACTCGTCGAGTTTGAGTCAAGTTCGAGTCAGGTAAAAAAAATCGAGTTTGAGTTTGAGTATAGGGATATTCGGGATCGACTTGGCTCGAATACACCCCTAAACATGAGTCTTCAGCCATTGAACATACTTTTCACTTTCTCATCCAATTCGTTGGCTTTAAACTCTGCGATTTTTGCTGCATTACCCATGGACTCTCTTCCTGAACTTCAGCAATCCTGCGACTCCTCTTCTTCGCCATAGTCTATCTCTCTCTCTGCTTCCAATCCTTCCTACTCTCTAACCCAACAACTTTGCACGGCACAAGTCAATGCCAACACCATCAATTGCATCACAAACATAGCCACGAAAACCCCACACTCTACTCTCACCAACACCTTTGCTTCTGTTGAATCTCTTGGTGATTTGAGCATAGAGGGGCTTGATTTCTCCTTGTGAACAGAACCAGAATGCTTAGCAATTGCACGATGGACGAGGCAAAGATAAGCCAAATGTGGGTCAGGAAACAGAAGTGGGTTAGTTGCGAGTAGAAACCCACAAAGGATGAGGACTGAGAGGCAAGAGACCATCACAAATGCCCAACCCAGTGAAGTTGGAGGCATTTTGAGCAGAAGAGTTGGTGCTAAAAAGAGTGAGGATAAAAGAGAGTAAAGTTCAAACATGAGAGGAGAAGAAGTGGGAAGGAACATGATCTTCTGAGCCAATAGGAAGCCATTTGTGTGTGTGTTCTTGGGGTGATTTCCAAGGCATTGGGGGCTTTTTAAATAGAAGATTGTTGGCCGTTAGGGGCTTCAAAGGCAACATTGAAGGGGCCCCCACCTTAATGTGAATGTGATCGTTCCCTCTCTGGAGGTTTTTTAAAAGGATTGTCACGTAGATCTCAAAATTTTGAACTACAATGGAATGGAACGGCCCTTTTGACATTTGGAACTGTAGCCAACCGGAAATTCTTGAAATTAATGCAGCTTCGTTAAACGATATGGCCCATGGAATCAATCCCATGTGCATAAACTTTGAAAGTTCAAGGCGGAAGTTCAGTGGCAGTTTTGTAAAAATTGTAAAATATAAATATTATCCATATAATAACAATTTTAATTATTTTTTATTAGATAAATTTAACTTTTACTCTCAAAGAATACATAATTCTTACAAAAAAATTTACAAAAGAAATAAGATAAAATAGAGATAAAAAAACACTTGCCTAACCTAGAATTTGGACCAAGTTAATCTAAAAGCTACATATTGTCTTTGATCAAAAATTTATACCAATTCCCTTAGCCTGAAGGCAAAGCGAAGCTAGAAATTAATCTTGGAGGAGGCAAAATGCAAAATATAATGTACCGACAGCAAACAAAGGACAAATATTCTAATTTTTAGAGAACGAATAACAACTTAGAAGATTATAATAGTATTTTTTGACTTATACAAACATTTCTGTGACTTTTAATCACATTTCTTAATTCTTTTTTTTTTTCCAAAAATATCACTAAAAATATATATATTAATTTTTTTTTCCAAATTTCCTCCACTGGCTCGGCCCCCTGGAGGCCCCGATGATACCAGGAAAGACACCAAGCAAATAGCAGATGGCAGAGACTATTACAGTTAAGCTGGAAAGGTATACTAAATTTCAGAAAGTGCCTCGACATTGAGACTCCATCAGCACATGGATTCATTCAATCAAATGTTGGTGTGTTCCCCGGACATCATTTATGTACACTTTCATATATCGGACGGATGAACTAAGAATAACATATTAATGTAGAATAAGATGGCATACTGCCATCTAGACAAGAATGCTCCCGTACACTAAGCTGATTAACACATCGTGCACCTTCAAGGCACAGTGGGGTTTTCTTCTTTCAGTAAAAAGGCAACGCCGGAACAGTAATATCTCTCTGTCATTTAATGGTTCACACTAGACATAATTCTAAGCTAACAATCATGTAAACAGATTAAGGCATGATGCAAGTAGAATTTTGCTTTTGGCTTTACATCTCTATAGCTTCAGGTTCGCTTTACACCAGACCAACCGATCAGAACTGATGTTTTGCCGTATCAGCATCAGTATGGGCATCTCAGCTAGTAATGTGATTATATATATATATTTATTTTTTGGTACATGGTACTGTGATCATATACTTATGCGGACTTTTAGCCAGATATATTGAGTTGAACACACAAAACAACAGACAGAAAACAAGAGAACTATTGGATGCAGAAAAATGATCACCCAAATAGCTTTCCACAATAAAACTCAATACAATCAAATCTGGCATCCTTAACCTTATGTACATCCTGATCACCAGCTATACTCCACATATTACCGATCATTACGGAAAGGTGACTTACTGAAACCAGTAAACCACCCCCCCAAAAAAAAAGGCTCAATAACCAGTACCTTGAAGAATTGAATGGTTACAAAGCTTTTAAGCTAGCTGATGCGTTTTTCCCAAGATTCCTACATTTGAAATGATGGTGTTGCTGAACATGCAACTCTGGTGCACTCATCATGCCGTTATGATGCCTTCAACTCTATCTAGTGATGCTTGCAACCTTCCAGAGTTCATATTGAACATTGGTTCACCCGTGCCCAAGGTCCTGGCCAAGTCAAGAATAACAAATATTTTGATTATGTGAAAATTTGAGAAACAAAAACAAAAAACAAAAAATATTTGACAAGTCATCTTCAAAAGCATCTTTAACCAGTTTATTATTGCAAAAGATCATAATGGGTGCTAATATAAGCTTACCCCATCAATTCTGGAAGCACATAATCTGCTCTCCAACCAAACCTTAGATCAAATCCTGGAACTAAGCCAAGTGTTGTTTTGTTACGGACATGAGAGATACCGTCTCCTCCCAGACATGTAGTAAGTTTCCATTTCCAACCAGTTGCATGCAACTGAAAACTATGGCCAACTCCAATCTGCATATCTCAAATTGTTCAACTACCAATAATATCCACTAATTAAAACCTATCAACTTTACAAAACAAAGGCAGCACAGGAAAAGAGCACAGAGGGTTAAACGAACAACAACGAAAAGAGCAATTTCTAGCCTCCCCTCATCAAAGAAGAAGGCATAAACACTTTAAGGCACCATCTCCTTACAGGCATGTAGTAAGTTTCCATTTCCAATCAGTTGCATGCAACTCAAAACTATGGCCAACACCAACCTAGATATCTCAAATAGTTCAACTACCAATAATATCCACTAATTAAAACCTATCATCTTTAATAGACAAAACAAAGGCAGCAGAGGAAAAAAGCACAGGGGGGGTAAGAGAACAATAATGAAAAGAGCAATTTCCAGCCTCCCCTCATCAGAGAAGAAGGCATAAACACTTTGAGAGCAATTGCCCTAAAAAATCTCATACTGTTTTATTCAGGTGATGAAATTTGTAAAGAGTATAAAAAAAATAAAAAATAAAATAAAATTGACTTACCAGCAAGATGATGCCTTTTTCCATTTCATACTTAGGGATGGAATGGAAGTGCGCAGTCATCATTCATTTCAAATCAACATACAGTAGTCTAACATATATCTTTTCTATTCCATGCATAAACGGGCTCATCCGGTGCACAAAGTGCTTCCCGGCTTAGTGCGGGGGTAGAGGAAGGGTGGGCGTATATGTACACAACCTTCCCCTTATATTTTTGTAAAAAAACTATTTCCACGTTTCGAACTTGTAACCTCGAGATCACCAAAGGAGCAACTCTACCGTTTCTATCCCATGTATCCAAAAAAAAAATAATAATAATGGACTTGACTCATTGCAGCATACCAGATGAGTGGTAGAAGAATTGGAGCAAGTGTCAACCTGAAGATAGAGAAATTTAGTTAGGGGAATCTTTTTGGAGAGAACTCGGACATCATGATGAAGAGGCTCATATATGAACTTCCAATTCCGCTCGGGGGAGAGAGGCTTCAACACCAGCTTCATTTGGTAGTCATTAGTTGGAGCATTATAAAACTGAACCAAAAATGATGATCCCAATAAGCTACAGTTTAGAGACTAACAAGAGGAAAATAACAAAAGAACAATGAAACATAAAAAATTTTCACTTAAATCAGCATGCTACATGACTAACAAAAGATTTCCAAAGATGCCAGAATATGTCTCTTTCATGCAATCCACGTACAAGGCAACAAGCATATGGCGTGATTAGAATCGCCTAACTAGCATCAACTAATCTTGTCATTGGTTTTTCCATCTTGGATTCATCATGGTTTCACTTTATAGACACCATTTTCCCATCAACTGGCAAGACAATTTTATGCATATTGTGATGGCCATGCAATAATTATAGTGCCCTTGCAGCTTTCCACAGGCAAAGAAATTTATGAACTCACAGATGTCTGCAAACCAAAGCAAGCACAATCATACTTCAGAACAACCCCCTTCAATACAACCCCCAGGAAACACCAAAGCTGAATCCTCGTCTACAATAACACGAGACATTTATTCTCTCTCCCTTCAGATGAGTAGGTAATAAGCCCTAGAACAATTACGACCAAACCATACACCTTGGTGCATACAAATTTGAAACAATGACAAAGTGGTTTTTCTTTCATGAGGAAATTTTCATTTAAATATTCGAAATATGGTGATGCAAACTCATTGACTTTCACTCAATCTTCAAAAATTACAGTGACAAATAGAACACGCATCATCTACAAATAAACATGCAATTGATGAGAGAGAGAGAGAGAGAGACCTCCAAATTAACACCCACTCGATACCCTTGGATTCCCTTCCTAAATTTGAGAAACAGTTCGGAGGGCACTAAATTAACACTATACAATTCATCCCAGGAAGCGCCTTCGTCGTTCTTCAAATCTGGCTCCATAATCTACACAACCCGAAACAAATTGATCAAACCAAACCCAATTTTTAACAACCCCTTTTTCCAAAACTTCAAAGCACGAAAGTTTATTGACACCCACAACTTGTTTTTGGGTTTCTATCACTCACTGAACTTACTAATCAACGCCCAAAAGCAAAAAAACTTGAATAGAAGAACATAATAACAAGTGGGTATCTAACGATAGTTTTGAAATGGTCCTACCTTTTAGATGATTGAATACGTATACGTCTTCGAAGCGTATATGGCTGAAAGATGGTCTTGATCTTAGTACTGTGGAAACCCCAGCTTTTGCACCAGAAAAAGAGAGCGAGAGAGAGGGAGACACATACGAGTGCGGTGCTGTTTTTCCAGAGCCGCTTTGGATCTCCTCTTTTGGTAAAATGGCCATTTTGTCCCCGTCGAATTACCAGCGAACGAGGCCTTCCACCGTCTTTAGCAGGCCAACGACAGAATGATGTTATATGGGTAAATGAAAACAGTGTAGATTAAATACACCAAATTTTATATTAAAGAAAAAATATTTTAATTAATTTATGTATATTAGTTGGATTTGATATATTTAACATATGAATAAATTATTTTACTTATGTAGTATTAGTTTAGACTAAAGATTATAGATAATTAAATCGTATTCGATTTGGGGTCAAACATACTCAATACGTGAATATCGCAAAATATACAGATTTAATATCATATGAATTAAATTTTATATAACAATCCAAATTATTATATTTTCATTGATCATCACTATATTTTTTATTTAAAATGAAATATTTAATTAAAATTTAATCAAAATATAAAATTTAGTTTATTGATTCAAATCTCAGATCCCCTGTCGGGCTAGCATTATTCTTCAACGTCGTCCAAAATTTAGTCAAAAACCTACCATGTTGTAAATCGATGAAATTGGCTCCTTCAATCTCTGGCATAACAGTTCAAGGGATTTTTTTTTTTTTTTTTTTTTTTAATGCAAGGGGCTAAAGGAAGACAAAAAACAGAGAAACCAAGGCTACACCTTCCTCTGGGAAGGCAGCCCTAGCCAATCTCTCCTTTGGCATTTGCTTGGGAGGATAGTCATACAAACAGAAGCCACTGGGATAAAGATGAGCAGGAGCCGCAAGTTTGTCAGCACAGCCCAGGCATTAGTTTCTCTGCAGACATGAGAAATTACAACAATAGCATGGCAAGCAAACCAAGTTATGCATTCGGGCGTTAGGCTATCCTCAGATTAACGTTGACCGGGTTCATCAGAAGAACTGCCACTTTACAATCCATCTCAACTTGGAGATAAAAGATGTTTAACCTCTCAGCAAGGCGCATCCATGGAGGAGCAACTGTAGCTCCGCTCTGACCACCAAACAGTTGTCTAAATTCACTAAAAAGCCTGATACCCAATTCCGAAATGATCCCTTATCACTCCTGCTACTATTGCTTTCTTGGCCCTAACACTGCCATCAACATTAGGCTTGAAAGAACCTAATTGAAGAGGAGACCAGGCTATAAAAACATTCTATTAGACATAAGGCCTTTCTCACACTCAGATACTCTCAAAAACTCCTCTGCTCTTCCGTCTTCCATGCTTGATTTGTCAGAATACCTTTATAAAGCACTTTCCATAATAAGAAAATAGCTTTAAGGGGAGTTATGATTTTCCCTATCCCATTCCAAAAGGTCCTTAGAAAATGGAAGTATGTTGGGAGAGATGATAATAGACCCGTTTCTGGCTGAATTAGCCTATTTAGTGATACCAAAACTCAAGTTATCTGATTTAGAGCGCTCAACATTCACGTGCATAGTTGCTATCTCAAGACAAGTTTGTTCAGAATACAACCATCTTGGGAGATTGATGTCCCAGAACCATTCGCAATCATCTAGTCAGCCACAGAGGTCTCCAACATTTCCTGGAGGGCCTGCACAATGGCCTCCCAAATTAGAGGATGACACGTAAAGGAGGGATCCATCTAGAAATAAATGTTCCTGCTATTATGGACTAGCCATCTGACCTGTCCCAAGAAAGCAGCGTTTAACTATATTATGCCAGATACGAGAAATTGAAGAAGATGAATTCCAGTCTTTCCAAGCTGTCCCTTTAGCATACTTTAAGATCGACATACTGGCCCGTTAACTCTTTGGGTTTTGGATGATGTTCCAAGCCAGCTTTGATAAGAAAGCTCTATTAACCATTTCAAAATGTCTTAGGCCAAGACCACCATGATCCCTCGGAAGGCAGACCTTGCTCCATGCCAACGTATGAATTTTGGTTTTAGACTCCATGTCACCCCCAAGAAAATTTCCGCATTTTCTATAAATATCCTCACGGATCTTCTCAGGCACTTTCACCATCTACATAATATCTGGAGCGAGGCTGGCCAAGGATGATTTTATGAGAGCTGATCTTCCTGTCATTGTCAGAGTATTAGATTTGCAAGAGGCCAAACGATTCTGAACCTTTTGAAGCAAGTAAAAGTACTGATCCTTCCTTACTCTACCATGCCACACCGGAACACCTAGTTCAAGTTTACAATAGTTGTCCAGTTCATTTGGGGCTTGGGATTTCAAGGATCTTCATACATCCTATGGACTTGATCGGTCGGAATGATGCACTGGGTAGGAAAAGAAAACAACAGAAGAAGGGCCTTGGGAGATCTTAAAAGTCGTGTTAATGTGGGGTTAAAGGGAATCCTTAATATCACTTTCCCGCCCCATTTCTAGGTTCTCTCTCTCACGTCCTCACGCGCACAACACAATTGAATTTGGTCTATTGTTTCTTGTTATCATTCATTATTTTTTTTTTCTGAGGAGTTTCTGTGCACAAAAAGTCCAAGCTGCTAGTACAACCCCAATGTTCTTTTCTTATTCTTTGAAGTGGAAAGAAAAATATGGCCAGGTTTTTTTTTTTTTTGTAATTTTAGAGGGTACTCTGTTCTGCAAAATATCAAACTGAAGCAAATTTTTTGACATCGTCTCTAAGTTTAATGGTTCTGTTGCAATCAATATCATGGGAAAATTTTTTCTCATGAATCGTAGTGGTTGGAAAGTCCCGCGAGGGGGGGGGGGAGGTTGAGGTGGTGGTGGAGCAATTTCACCAGTGATTTTTGGAAGTGGCTTGATCAGGTGTAGTTTTAAAATGTAAATTCAAGCTCTTGTAATAATCAATGGAACGCAATGGAAGTATTTACATGAAATCAACCATGAATGTTATGTTGTTGCCTTTTCTTTTGTTGTCATTGCTTCAATCTTTTCAATTTAAGTTGAATTCACCCAATTATTTATGTTTTAGCAAATATAGCAACTGGGAAAATATAAGAAAATTAAAATTGAGAGATTGGTTGTTTCAGAAAAATGTTATCCATTTTCAAAGAAAATGAGAAAGGGAGAGAGAGAGAGAGAGAGAGAGAGAGAGAGAGAGAGAGAGAGAGAGAGAGAGAGAGAGAGAGAGAGAGAGAGAGAGAGAGAGAGAGAGAGAGGAGAATAATATTTAAAGACATTCTCAAATAAAATGGTATCAATTTTTCACATTAAAAAGATGTCAAGGATTGGAAAGTATAACTGAAATCTAAATTTCAGGATGCAAAGTATAATATTTTAAATTACAAGATGCAAAGGGCAATCTAAGGCCAAACTTGGAGTGATATTTGTAATTTTTTCTAATTTGTTCCCAATGCTCTCTTGTGGCACCTAACCTAACCTGCTAGAGGGAGTCAGGTTCTACCCACCATTATAATCTTTTAAAGAGGGTCTTTCTCCTGGTAGTTCTACTTCAGTGTGAATAAAGAAAGCGCAAATGTCTTCGAAGGGACAGTTTAGTGTGATTTCAAGTTTAAATTCTTATACAAGCAAAATAAAAATGACGAAAGCCCAAATACCTGTTAAACATAGCTCCACAAGATGATAAAGGGTTACTCAAAACGAGCCGGCTCACTTTGAGTTCCTTCCCTCAATCTGGCCGTGGCTGAAGAATGGCAAGAAAGTTCACCTCCTCTCCGCATTAGGGGAACATTAGGGGGAACAAGAAACACAAAGGAACCCATTTACATTGCCAATAATTCTGTCGCAAGGGCTATCTCAAAGTTTGAAACAACCACGATGAAAGCGGTATAGACGAAAAATAACTTTGAAATTGCTCCCAAATTGTGACACCTAATAATAATTATTTGATCCTTCGAGTATACAATAGGCATAACATGTCATGAAACAAGTTCAGAAAAAGGAGGCCGTCAGCAGTACAATGTTCAGAAAAGAACCACCACGCTTCACCATCTCTTTATCATACACAATGAAGGGCTAACTAGCCAAGAGTAACCACAGCAATGAGCCATTATATATTCAAAATGCCCATGTTGGTATGTACCTAAGATCTAATGAGTACAATCGAAGAAACCCACAAGACAACACTAGGAAACTGCCTTCCAAAGTACTCTCCCAATCGAACTTCTTCCTGATTGATATTGGCATTGTAGAATAGAAGCCCACAAGCGAAAAGTTAGTGTTATGACTGTTTCTATTTCCACTTGTCCCTGTCTTTACTTGCCAAGCCAGTCATGCTTGGGGATGCATTGGCAGCACCCTGCAAGTCAGATAGTGAGAATGATCGCCAAGGAGAGAAATTCCTTTGAGAGGAAGGTTGAGGGGACGGTGATGAAGATCCACTGTTTGGCAATCTTCTAGCATGGGGATGTCGAGGTGGGAGGCCTCGAGGGGGTGAAAAAGAGCTGGAATTGGAGCCCTCACTGTTGTTGTTGCTTTCAGCACAGCCCATACTTACTGCAAGAGATGGTGTGGTCCGGTTATTTGTGGCAAGTTTTTTTGATATCCCACCCCCACTACTAATAAGAAGGTTCTTCTCCCAGTAATTCCTAGAGGCAATCAAGTTCTTGCGCTTTTTGTTGTAAGCATTTTCCGGCTTAGCAAGGTCCTTAACAGAGGAAGAAGCTGCATCCGCTAAGCTCGTGAAAGACTTTGATTTACCACAGTAGAACTTGGATATGCCTCTCCTGGAGAGATGAACAATGAAAGAAGAAATTTGAAAGTTAGAATGCAAGAACATATACAATTTAATCCAAATTATCGTAAGAAATTCAAAATGAAACATTCTGCTAGGAATAGGCGTCAGCCAACCAAAGAAGCTAATGGGGGAAGAACAAGAACTCTTCACAACAGCTAGCCAAAAAACACAAGTGCAAAGAGAAGAGAAGGAAAACATAGTTGCTCAATTACCTTGGGCTTTTAATAGAAAAATGATTTAAATTCCGCATTTTGAATTAAGATGTCTCTGTTTTGAAGTTCGAAGGGATTAATTTAGGTGTCAAAACCTTGTATAAAATCCACATATAAAATTTCTAAGAATGACAATGAGTCTTAGGTTACGAAAGTGATCCATCCAACATTCGGTGGATTTGACAAAAGAGGGCCATCAAGTCCATGAAAACCACCATATGTTCCCGGTGTATCTTCAGCTATCCCAATAGGCATCGTCAGCATCACCCAAACAAAATGCTATATGACTGGTCAGGGCAAACATCTTAATTGCAAGACTACCAATTTTTCAAGTAAAATGTGAACCAGTTCTACTTCAGACTGGTTATAGAGGAAAAGGGTCTCAAATTAAGGAATAAATTCAAGTAACTAGGATCACCCTAAACAAATTTTCAGATGAAGAAACAAAATTAATCCTTTATTTCTACAAGTCGATTAAGATTCAAGACAAACAGCACCCAAAATCAAAAACCAAAGATCAAGAAATCGATTCTTTGACAAAGCATAAGATCAATCAAAAACCAACAAACTGACAAAATCTAAACAAAACCCCCAAAAAAAGGCAATTTAGCGAAATCCTAAAGAACTTACTTGATGGGCAAAACATCTTCCAAAGCATCCATAGAATCCAAAGGTCCACCATTAAAGGAGCTCTGAACCTCAGCCTCGCCGGAATCATCGTCGCCGTCAAATGATAAGTCACTGTTTTTCCCGATCGATGATGATGAACTAGTAGAATCGTCCAAATTCTCTTCTCTCTCTTTCCTCTCCTTCGATGTGGGAACCGTAAAAACTTCCCGGTGAGGACTCTCCGACTTATCGTAGATCGCCACACAGGAGATTCCATGGATGAACCCTGACCCGTCAATCCGATTGCCCCCACTTCTCTCCAACGCGATCGGCATCGTCCCAATTTCAAAATCAATCACACCCACATTAATTTTTGTGAAATTTCAGTAGAGAGAGAGAGAGAGAGGGCGTTTCAATATTTCCCTTTTTGTTTTCAGTAAAATTTGGTATATGAAGATATGAGTGAGGAAGGTAGAGAGAGAGAGAGAGAGAGAGGACGACCTTATCCTCATTCGAGAACACGTTTTAAAAGTAGCAGAAGTTTTTTGATAAATAAAGAAGGTTATCTATTCGCTGTCCAGTTTTCGGTTTTTTCCATTTAATTACAAATTTTCCCATGAAAATTAGTTCCTACGAAGGTCATGGTCAACATAACATCTGTCATGCTTCAACGACTCTCTCAAACAAATAATTCCTAATTCTTTTTATTCCTTTGAAGTATATTTTTAACTCATGCCACCCCAAAGATTTTGAGATTTACCTCAATATTTTCCTTTTAATTAAGATATCAATGCGATTACTTTTTTTATTAAAAATATTTCTTTTTGTGATGTATTATTGATTTATAATATAAAATTATTTCTAAGTATTTAATTTGAATATTTTTATTACTTTGATATAATAATAACATTTGATCAATAAATTATAATTCAATTGATATCATTTTTTTTATAAATTTTAAATTTGAGTCTTTTACATAAAAAAAAAAGAAAATTTAAAGAGAGGATGAATTTCATTAAGTTGTTTATATTCAAATCAATTTTGTTATAATAACTTAAAATCAAAATTATGAATAAATTACAAATATATATATATATATATATATTATCTTTTTACAAATTATATTTAATTGATCAAAATTAACAAATAATAAAAAAATATATGTCTATTTATATACATAAAAATATGAGTTGTTTTAAAAGAATGATATGAAAAGCCCAAATGATGTAAAATTTAGTATATTTTCTATAATTTGTTTACATAATGTTATTTTAAAAAGAAAAACTTAAAAGTGTTTTAAAGGGTATGTATCGGATTTCCAAGGTTGATGATGACCCGTCGATTGTTTAACCAGAACCGGCCTTGAATCGTGGCAGAGATTGTGGGGTGAAGAGCAGAGGATAACCGTGCCTTGAATCGTGGAAGAGATTGTGAGTGGTGCCAGGTGCAGGATGATGTGACGTGGAGGGTTGGCAAAGCGACATGTAAGAAACTTTCTCGACGCGAAACCGATGACGTTAGATTCGTGAAACATACATGATATCTTTGTCCCCTGGCTGTCATGTCGAGGTTGGAAAACGACGCCGCTAATTGGCCCGTCTCTTCGACGACGTCGTCTTGGCCTCGGCCCACCTTTCCTTTTGGCCCAAAAAATGAAATTTTACACCAAAACATGATCGAATAAAATATCCTATAATAAATTAAAAAGTTTTACGATAAATAATTTTATTCATATTTCCTCTTCTAACTAGGAAGGAAAAATAAAATTTAATATGAATAGTATGATTTTATTTGAAAATTAATATTATATTTATTTAAAAAAGATATAAAATAGAATACAATAATATAAAAATATTTATATTGTTAATTCTGATTAATAAAATAAAAATATGATTATTGTTGTCATATAAAAAAAATAATATATGTGAGTATTGTGATATAAATAAAATATAAAAACGTAAAAAATCCATATAACCTACTTTCTTTAATATAAATATTATCAATAATAATTTAATTTTTTTAAAAAAGTTAACTTTTATTTATAATAAAATAAAATAAGTGATGTTGAGATTTTTCACCCACCGCCTAAGTTTAAGATGGAAGCAAATGATATGTCATGCAGGCATTATTATGGTGAAAAAAAAGTAAACTCATGAACGTAAGAAAATGGAATAATGTGTTTTGCAGACCATTAGCGTGTGAAGAAGGCGATTAGGTTTCTAGGACAGGTGCGGTCCTAAGACGAAAGCCGAGAGATCATTATCTTGGGTTGACCGTGGCCGACGAAGGGCTTCGCGAACACAGGTTGTTGGGTGTACAATAAGGTAAGCTGTCCTTTTCGATGTCTTTTGTTGGGGGTCTGACGTTTCAAGCTTATCCTACAATGTCCCCTGTTTCCGACACTTATCTATACCACTTATTTTATTGGTCAATAAAATAAATTTAACAGTAATTTTGATATTTTGATGTACCTTGTGCCTCTCATTTCTCAAGCACGGGAACAACTCGGGAAGTGTCCATTCGATTTCTCCGTCCCACATTTGACGCCAAGATATTGAAACTAACCCCCAAAGATGGAAATTATTACGGTTGAAATTCGACCTTTCTTCCGCCACAAAAATTTATAATATTTTTAAAATAAAATATAAAATATAAAAATCTTATAACCTAAAATTAAATTTTCCTATAAAAATTTTCCTTAAATAACATAAACATATTATACCTTTTTTTTTTTTTGTTCTCAAACTTAAAATTTTTATTAAAAAAAAATATGATATCTATTGAATCACATTTCGTTAGCATAAAATATATTATACTATCGAATATGGGATGAGAAACATATTTACCGGCAATCTTTTAGTAAAAAAGAAAAGGATAATATATATATATATATATATATATATATATATATTGTTTATACATGAAGGTTCAAATTCGAGTATATTATATGGGGAAGGGGAGGGAGAAAGTGCCGTTTGAGCTGCAACTTGTTGACAAAGAAAAGGATAATATAGCACTTTTGCAAAATATGTTTTATAGCCAATTTCACAAAGTTTAATGCTTTCTATTGACCTTATCGAACTAGGAAATGAGTTTAATCTCCTTAGTCACTTTAAACAAGAGAAAGGAAAATGGATATGATATACTGATAATTTAAAATAAATCTTAAACAAAGTAAATCAAATCCTGGCTCTTGTCTTGTCACTACAACCTAATTAGAGTTATATACCATTTCTTTTTCAATGAAACAGTGTGTCAATGATTTAAGCTCGTAAACTCAGATAACAAAATTTGAATTTTGTTATGAAAATTGCAAATTGAATGAATAAGAGAGCATGGAGAGAACGAAGTGAGAGAGACATAGATAGAAATACTAAACAAATTATGCAACATCAATATGTGAATGAAAAAAGAAAGTAATTGTGTTAATAAGGCAAGCTCATAAAGGAGAGAACATTGATCTTACGTCTTTAAGAGAACAGTTTAATAATTATGATCTTTTCTTCTAATTTCGTGATTCGAAATTCAAATCTCTTATAATAATAATAAAAAAAAAAAGAACATTGATCTTACTTCTCATAGTTTTATTTAAATTAAAAATTGACAAATCTAATCAGGGAAAACATCATCCGCGGGTAAATAAGATCGACAAGAAAACAGTCACAAAGCTTATAATAATTCATAAAGAAAATACAATTTCATTTTCCATTGGTGAAACACCTTAGTTATTGCATTCTAATCAAATTTGATTTTTTCTCCTAAACACATCTTTAACGCATAATTTATACAAGAATAAATATATACATATACATATTTATATATATTATTTATGAGTAAAAGTTAAATTTCTCTTTAAAAATTAAAATTATTATTATATCAAAAAGTTCTTTTAAAAATTTGTATATCAAAAAGTTGTGAAAGACCTTAACCCTGGCTCTGCTGCCAAGGCATTCAAATTTGCTTCCACCTTTCTACCAACTCAAACCTCTCATCCTTAAAACCTTAATAAGCCCCCTTGTCAAAGACCACAAACCTGGATCTGCTGCCATTCATCTTTTTGAACCTTGCTCTCCCCTGCTAATTTTAGAAGAAAGCCATCCTTGTCCTCCTTAACTGATGGATCCTCCTTTTCAGTGCACTCTTTGTTCATTCTCATCCTAAAAAACCCTGTCGTGACTTGAGAAACTAGCAAATCTCGTTCTAGAACAAGCATATACAAATTTTACTCCATAACCCTAATACTGCTCTGCAATAAACCCATCTGAGCAACATCATATGATAATTGTCAGTCGAGGCGTGGATTAGCATTGCCATTTAACAATCTGAATATTATTGCCAAGTGGTTGCTGTTGCAAATTTTTTTCTTGTTGCTATATAAAATTTTTTATCAGTGGTCTCCCATGACGTATCACTGGCCTTTTTCTAGATTCATGCAGGACTTCTAGGCATGCGCAATCTAGTTGCCCTTTGGTAGGCTTTATTTGGTAATTTATTTACATGGTCAACATGTTCAAAGTAGTGCTCAAGTAAGCCTTGATTAGATTGACATGTTTCCGACGCGGTTTGGGATTGTTTAAAAAATATTGCTTATAAGCACTTAGTGTTTATAAGCAACTTTTTAGCTTATAAACTTATTTCAGCTTCTTCAAAAAATAAATAATTATCTGTTTAGATAAATATTATTTAAAAATAGTTAATTTTAGTGCTTATAAATTATGTAAAATAGTGAAAAAACCATAATGGGTATAAAATGTGGTATAGTTATAATTTTTATTAAATACAAAAAGGTGAAAATCTACTTTTATTGATCTAATTAGTTTATTTTAATTATGCTTAAAAGTATCAAAATAAAAAAATTGGTGGAAGCCGCTTATTGTTTTTTTGGCTTATAAGCATTTTTTGAGCTTCCAGTATTTTTATAAATTTTAATTATCAAACAATTATAATTTTAATTTTAACTTATAAACAATCCCAAACATTTTCTTCCGCAAAGGATGCGGATATCATTTGGGTAAGGATGCTGGTGGATGAAGAACCAAAAAAATGCCACTGAGATAACAGATCAACAGTACATAAATCAGTTCCCCTTAGAGGCTTGTCATGAAACATCGCTTGGCGGAAACTAATCAGAAGGTTAGGACAGCAGAGCACTAATAAGCCACCTTTATAACTTTGTCTGTTTTAGATTAGTTTGTTTGCATACTTTGTTTTGCTCGACCACTTCGGCTCGTAAGTGATTAGATACAATCAAGAGCATTTAGTTTTCAGTGTTTTGTGTGTGCGCCTCATCTCTTCTATGTTGGAAAATTGTGCCATTTTAAGTCGAACAATGCTATGTGTCATTTGATCTATTTACTTTTTTATCGGTGTGGCTTCCTTTTGCGAGAATTTAATGTTTAATGAGAACAAATGCATGGTTGTGAAAAAATCTCATTGAAGAAGATATGGCCTGTGTTATTTGGTCCTCTACCCTTCTCAAAGTCAAGACCAATTATGTGTAATGCTTTTGAGAAAAGCTAGCTAATTATTTTTTCCCCCTCTACAGGCCCATGGATCTCCTGAATGGCTTCAGCCTACGTATGACTTGGAATTGCATTTCTCAGATAATTGTTGAGTATTATGTGCGCGAGAGAGAGGGCTCAACAACTTGTGGATCTTAGAAACCTTGGAATATGGCCCGTACCATTGATACAACTGTTACCGGTGATTTATCTGCGGAAGAAAATGGGCATGTCGCAAATGCCAAAGAGCTAGCTCTTGTGAATCCTTCACGGTTGATGAATGTTATAAAGTATATTTATTGCTGACTTTGATAGATGTCCAAACAGAACTAAGTGCCCCTTTGGTTGATTTTTTTTTCGTTTTATCTTTTCTATCTAAAAAGAAGTAAAAATTAATTTCATTTTTATTTTTTTAATTTTAAAATAAAATTAAAAGTTAAAAATTAATGACCAAATTTAAAATTTTATATCATTTAAATGAGAATATTAATGAAATAAAAATAATTATACGATGATATAAATAAATAAAAATATATATATTTTCAAAAAAGATAAAACATTAAAATAAAGGAAAAGAAAAAGCTCCTCCCAGATGTTTTTTCTTAAAAACTACTTTTTAAATTTTTTTTTACAAAAAACTCTTTTTTTTTTAAAGAGTTTTGAAAAAATATTATTCGATAAAATTTCTTTTTATAAAGAGATGGGAAGTCGAAAAAAAATCTTGCCAAAGTACTAAACGGAGAACCGACGGGGGCGGCCAAAGGGCAACATGCAATTCTGTGGCTGGTAGACCGTGAAATCCAAAGACTTGACCTCACGACAATTAAAAGTCTTAAGTCGGTTGAAGGCAATTAATTCTAAGGCAATGTCGATTAGGGGCTTGATGAAAGATGCGGAGATGAGAATAACAACGCCATTTACCGTCAATATCCCTGACACAGGTTGCACACGAAACTTGAATTATGGCACATACCCAGAGCCAAGGTGCAACAAGACGATGGCTCGCCACATGGAATTGTTGCAAACACCTGCTTAGAATTCCAGCAACACATCCTCTAACCTAAGAAATTGTGTAATGAGCTGGGCCTATTCGATGAGTGCAATGGTTGTTTTGAATTCTGACCCAATAACAAGCTCCTTTGCTCTTTTTTTTTTTCAATGTGCTTCGACTCCATCTATGACCCGATATCTAGAGTTTCATCAATGACTAATCTGAATAAACTCGATTGAAACCCTTTAATGGTAAAAGTCTCCTAACATAATCAACTCAATGTTTAAACCGCGAATCAAACTCATGATCTCAATTCAAGAACACTATGACCTATCCGTTGCACTAATTGCTCGTTGGTTTAGCTCTATTGCTCAACACTAATATTTTAGGGTGCTAGTCCCCTACTTTTACCACCGCATGGTTTGGCGCTTTTTGTGCTAACTAGACCAAAAGTAGATGATTTCACCGTTGGCCCAAATGTTGTTGCCAGCCCAATACCACGTCTACCCCTAATTTCACTAGGTCCACTTTTTTCACATTGGGCTTGTTTGGGCTAAACATGATCAGCCCAATATTTCTGTTTAGGGCCGACTAGCAGTAGATTTGAACATGTGCCTCTTTGGAAGTTGGCCGCTAAATTTCAAAACACAATTTAGTATGTATAATCATATCCACCCATTCCAGCTATACGTCTCCTGGCCACATTAATGTTTGCACGCCTATTCAGCCCGACCCAATAAGGCCGCAGGGTCATTCAAAACAAAGCTCAACCATGGGGTGCTGGGCGGGTAACCAAGTTACAAGCACCTCTAGCTCATGCCTCTCTACCCTCGAGCAGAGAACAGAAACATTCCTGGAGCAAACAGAGGGCCCCTCCATGCTGCTAAATTTGTACATGCAACCATCTAGACCTACCTGTAAAATAAAATTATGCACCACGCTGTTCTGTTTGCTCAGATGATTCACTTGGGTGACTTCTCTGCGCTGAAATTTTCTTTTGCAATTCCAAATTTGACATGCGCTCAACTTCCAATGCCCGTTCAAGCTTCAATTCATGCATTTACGTATATTAGGATAAAATTTTTCCAAAAAAAGAAATAAAATAAAACCACTAACAATTCTCACACTTGAGATGAATTAACGATAAGATTTAGACTAATATGGCACACTGAATGAAAAATAGATGGTGCACCAGGTAATCAGATTGTACCTTTGCTGCTCGCATGCTCCACTCTCCCAATATTGCCCTTAACCTTTCATTCTCTTCAACATACTGTTGTATCACAATCACAAAATAAAATCATCAACATCAACCAAAATAAGTTATCCAAGTGTGAATTTAGATATGTATTTTAATAGTAAGAAGTTGATCAAAATAATTTGGAAAAAACACCAAGAAAGGCAATAGCCTTACATTCTCATACAAAACAAACGAGCATGTTAGACAAGTTCTTTATCGTTGTCATATATCTTTTTTCTTGCTTCTGTTTCATGGCAAAGAAGAGGGTGCTTGACTTGAGTCTTAGGATAGGCATGAGATGTTTGTTTAAAAATACCTGATTGTTGGTGGTGCGAACTCGCTGCATCTCAGAGTCCCTCTCAGCAATCAAAGATCTAGCAAGCCTTAGCTCAGATTGAAGTTGATCCATCTGCAGAGAGACAAACCTATGTCATGTCAGGCATGCCATTAGGCAGTATTACAGACACAAAAAATTATTATTTAAATCGCCCAATGACTTATCAACTTGTTGATAAATTGCACAAGTGATTCTTACATAATACCTAACGATTAGAATCAACTATTTGCACATGGTGTATTCTTGGTTGTTAAAATAAGAATGAACCATATTCTTTAAAAATGGCATATGTCTAAATTTAGATCATCAGAGTGCATATTCTTGTGACTAGAAATGGTATTACCACTATTTATAGCTCACCTAGTTATAAGAGAGATAAAAGGATACCAGTAAAAAGTTACAAGAGGAAGAATGGAAAGATTTGTATCGTCATAAAAGCCACCAAATTATTCCTCATTACCTCAGCAGAAAGTGTCCGTAATTCCTGATCACGAGCTGCTAACAAATGGGCAAGATCAACCTAAAGACCAGTACGGTTTTGGTTAGTCATGTTGGAACCACATTATAAGCTCATGGGTATCGAGGCCAAAAGCTAGAAAAAGTTTAACAAAACCACAACTCATCCCACCATCTGGCTCCCACATAAGTTAGAAAAATTATGTAAAAGAAGAGTTCTTCAATTTTTCAAGTACTCAAGGACTGATTTTACATTTGAAAATAACTATTGATGGTCAGTAATTACCTGAGGCGTGCTTCCATCATTAGACCGCTCATATTTGCTTAAACATTCTTGCAACCGTAGAATCTGCAGAACATTAAAAAATCAGTGAAACAAAATAGAAATTGCACTCATTGCCAACAGTACTGCCGCAGTCAGTGAAACACGCATCAACCAAAAAGGAACTGTGATCAGAATTATGGCAGGGAATAAAACATGATGACCACCAACATCAATGGATATAAAATTGCTAAAACCCATACCTCTTCACTCAAAAAGTGTAGGTTTTCCCGTTGGTATTGCAACAAAGCCATCTGTTGATCGGAAAGTCGACCACCATCGTATCTGTTGCCCCAAAGAAGGCTTCATGAATTAAAGACTACAAACTAATGGTGATGACACAAACTTGATGATTAACTTGATGACCCTTTTGGGCAATAAAAATGACTTAAACTCAGCACAACTCATCATGGCTTCATATATCTATATGTGATTCAACAACATGCAACCAGGCTTTCATGTCAGGTTTCTGAAGTCCAGATAAAACTATAGGCGCTAAAATTGCGACCATTATATGTGCAATCATATGATTCTCTTTCAACGAAGTCTAAGAGGTTCTCAAGGGAAAAAGATACATCTAAGTTGTGGAAATGAGCTCTAAAGGCTCCTCCTTTAGTGAATTTGGATGGAGTTCCAGGATCTTAATATGTCAATCCATTTGTCTTTCTCTCATAGGAATAAGATCGTTTTTTGTACTTCCCTCTAGGCTCATGTCTAGAGGGGTATTCAAAGACTGTTTTAATCAATTTGAAATGATATTGGAAAGCAATCCACTTTTAGTTTTCTTTATTTGCTTTCTCATCCTCTTAGAACTTATACTTGTGTTCTTTTTCTCACCCTAATAAAATTTCTTTTCTACCAAAAAGGCCATGTGGTGGCACATGATTAAACCTGTTTTTTGTCAAGACAAACATGTTATTGAGATCCTTTCCCAGAACACACGTGGTTCTAACCATTTCAGGTTCAGGCCATTCACCAGTTAGGCCCAGCGAAGACCCTAAACAGCATAGGTTTGAAATGAGGCCCCCGCAATGTCACATTAAGATCCCTTAATTTTATTTCTTTAAAATTCTTATTTTACTAAAATTGAAATTTGAAATTATTTTCAATAATTAGTGTGCTGAACAAACAATAAATGAAAACGTAAATCTACTAAATTATTGTACTACAAAAAAGAGAACAATACCTGGGTCCTTCACTTTGTATGTATTGTATTTTTTGGATTACAAGTTCAATAAGTTTATAAATGTTGGTAAAAGTCTAAATGTTGTTTATTTCCTAAAAGTTATAACTTTTGCTCCCCGTATATTGTATGTCATCCTTTCTTAATATATGTTTCTAATTTCGCCCTCCATATAGATAGCTTTGATTGTGTTGGTTCCAGCCCCTTGTTACATTTACCATTCATGAGTACAATAAAATTTCTTTTTCATAAAAAAAAAAAAAAATGAATGGCCCCTAAAATACATCGAAGGGAAAAATAAATGATCAATCATATAGGTGGGTATGCGATATGAAATAGAGTACAATGGCGTAAAAGGATCCATATAGTCGACCTCACTTAGTGGGATAAAGGATTAGTTGTTGTTTGTTGTTGTTGATTTGGTCAGTAATGATAAAGAATTCTAATACCTATGTTTAGGCCAAAAACAAAATAAAACATGAGAATAGATTTCCATTTAAAAATCAAATAATGACTCCAGAACAAATGGCACATATTTCATTGTTTCCATATCTTAGTTTTTGGTTTTGGGGCATCTCAAGAATGCATGAAAGTTCATACTCATACCCAAACTTGTTAACATAAATATTCAGACATCACAGAGTCATGCCTAAAGTTTTCACGAATGTCATATTTAAATGGAGATCATGACCATTTCAACTAGTGCACGAGCATAAAAATATCAAACTGTTTAATGGACACTTATGGAATACAAAATCACTTTCTTTAGAGATAATTGATCCATTGAAAATTGAAATACAAGAGGGAAAAAAGCAAGGCATGACTATCCCAAATTACCAACTAATCTCACTGCCAAATCCAATGTAATTGAAGAGTGATGCAAAAGATGAATGATCAATTATTTTCCTGAAAAATGAAAAGATAAAGAAAGGAAATAATACCTAATGCCTTCCAAGGAACTTGATGCTTGAAGTGGAGAATACAGAGACTTCAGAACATCTGGTTGAGAATTCAAGGAATTGTACTTGTGTATATAACCTGCAAGTATCAAGATAGGTGAACAGGATATACATAGTGAGAAAATTACTTGCAAGGTTTTAACTATGCTTTTGCCAACAAATATGGTCCTAAACTTCATTTTCTAACTGTTAAGGTTCTGAATTTTGCTTTTATAATAAACAAAGTTCTCCTGTCACCATTTCTCTCTCCCAACCCTTTCATCAGACACTTGGGATTCACCTCCGTGTTTGTGGGTACTATATAAAGAACGATTTGGAAATGAATTGATGGGATGCTCTTATTGATCTGTATGCAAATTGTGGGGATTTGAGATTGCTTTTGATGCAATGCAGGAAATGTAAACTGCATAGGAGGAAGGGGAGAGATTCAAAGACCCCAGCTTTGCCACTACATGATTGAGGAGGGAGGAGGGAGGAGGAAGGTGGTCATTCCAAGTTCCTTACTTGTCACGATAGACTCCACTTGAGCTCTAATTGAAATTGCCAAAAAGTCACTAACTTCTGTTAATGTCTGTTAGGGAGACCATTGTTAAAATTTTTAGTTTAGAATGGTATACATTAGAAGTTTAGAACCTTTATTGTTAGTAAAAGCATATTTTAAGACTTTGACAAGTAATTTGCTCCATAAATGGCACAATTTACGAAGTCAGCACGATAACTCTGAGAGCTACATATCTATATTTAACAGAGTATTTATGATGTTGGCACAGGACTAGGAGGATAAGTCCCGAGGCGTCCATGAAAGAAATAAACCATTGAAGATTAATTTCAACCACTAGATAAATGAGATGAGAGATAAACTAGTGAAGCATATACATAAAGCTGGCTGAGAGAAATGTCAGACTGGAGATTTTGCCATGTGAAGATTGGACAGAACTTAATAACAATAGACAGTATCCTGTCCCAACATAATTTAGGAAATAGGTTGAAAATTCTTGAAATTTCTGAAGCGAAAGACTTAAGCCCAAACATAAATCAGGCTAAATATTATTAAAAAAATACTAAATAAAGTTGTACCATATAAAATTTAGGCATCTGAATATTAAACCACCTGTTCCAGTGTTACAAGGAACGAAAGCAAAATGACATCAAGGCAAAGTAACAAGTATGCTACAGTTGGAAAGCCAACAATGACAGGAAAGGTAGGAAGATTGAAACACCACTCAGGTACACTTTTAGATGGCTACTTGATGTGGAAATCGTAGCATTCTGAAAGATAGGCAGTGCAGTAGCAATAATCAACCAGAAGGTGGAAGTTTCCCTCACATACAGGCTTCTAGATTGAGATGGGTATTGGCAAGGCTAGAATCTACTCCATTCTGGTCAAGTGGCCATCAGAGGTTTAAACCATAAAAAGTGGCCTTTAAGCTTGAACAAGTAAGGCTGACTGTCTAGAACATGCAGTGGCAATGTCTCAAATGTTGGGCTATCATTTATTGTTAATAGATTTCTAGGCGCCACAACGAAGTCCATAGAAATTTATACAGATTATTTAACAAGTAATGTTAAATAAGATCGCTCAGGCATGTCACAAGACTCACCAATATACATGCTCATGAAAGATCCAGCACATATTGCCTCGACTATCATAATAATCCTGTAGATTAGAAAGAAAACATCAGAAAAAAAATTATTTGGAAAATATTCATTAAGGATCTAATGGAGGATCTGGAGGCTAGCAGAGAAAGCAGTATATCTATTCTAATTCTATTACCAATTCAGGAAAGGTTTCTGCTTAGCAAATAGGCTCAGAACTAAGCACCAGTGAAATGTGACATCCCAAATCCCTAGGGTTTGATGCAAATCATCTATGACTGATGCTCGCGAAACATGGAATGAATACAAGTAACAATTTCAGGAGGACGACACAAAAAATTTAAAAAAAGACAAAAAAAAACCGAAGATATTGCGGTGCTAATATAATGTCATTCTACAAATAGATATTCTACTAACCATTGTTATTGAGAACTATTTCTTAACTTAGAAAGTAACATCTCTATCCCAATGACCATGCTTTGGCATTTTCTTGTCCCAAAATGGGTGTCAAAATTTATGCAAGGAAAAAAGGAAAAAAAAGATCAATTCCCTTGACAAAGATAACCAACACAAATAATTCTATTTTCTGGGCATGCAGTCTCTAGCAACTTTTTCATCTAAATTTGGAGAAACCAAGTTAGAAATATACATAGTTCAAAAGCAATTAGCGACAAACAAAGAGGAGGCCGCCAAAAGAAAGGAACATTAAATCTGAAACAATTGTTCTCCAATTCCAATCCCGAAATGAATTTTACCATTTAAAGCAGTGAACATTTTCAACAATAAAGAAGTTACCAAAGATTCTCGTGAAAAGTATGAAAAAGGATCAAGTCAATTGCCATGTGAGAAACTGAGAACAGGAGGATTAGTCATGGAGACAGAGGACCTGCTACTGCATTTTGATTTTGTTAGCTTATAAGATCTTTGCTCAGTGCTGCTACTACAACAACAATAATTTGAGCCTTAATTCTAAGATTTTGGATCGACCATTTGAAAGACAAATATCAGAAAGAAAAAAAATACAAGAGTGTTGATTTAATTTGTGCAAATTCTCCTACGCCACTTATTTCTATCTAATACCATCTCTTCAACTAAACTATTAAATATCATATTTTTACGAATAATTTGCATCCAAGTTTTCAACGGTCTACCTTTACGTTTTACTAAATCTCCTATATTTAAATTATCGGTTCTCCTAACCGGTGCGACTTTCAATTTTCATTGCATATGTCCAAACCATCTCAGACGGTACTCCCATATCTTATCCGCAATTGAATTAGCTCTCAACTTATTACGTATCTATTCGTTTATAATTTTATCTCTTTTAGTTTTGTCATATATCCACCTAAATATCTTCACTTCAGCTACAGCTATTTTATACTCTTATTGTTGTTTAATTGGCCAATACTCAATGTCATACAGTAGTTCAAATTTCACTGCGATTCTATGAACTTTCCCTTCAAATCCAAAGGCATCGTGCGATCGTATAGAATTCCGGATGCTCTTCTCCATTTCATCCAAAACGCTTGAATCATATGATTCGCACCCCTATTTATGTTGTCATCATTCTAAACGATGGAACCAAAATATCTAAAGTATTCGCTTTTTGATATATTTTTTTCTTCTAACTTAATTGTTTATTCATCATGCTGATGATTACCACTAAACCTACATTTCATATACTTAGTTTTTTATCTGCTCAATTTAAATTCTCTGAATTTCAGTGTGACCCTCCATAACTCTAGTTTAGTACTAATATCTTCTTAAGTTTCATCAACCAACACTATATCATTTGTAAAAAGCATATACCATGGTATTTCATCTTGAATGTTTTTAACTACTGCAACCCTATTCCTTTACTCAGGCTTGGGACCGACCGTGGTGGAACTCTTCAAATAATGATATATAAAACGAATTAAAAAAAAAATAACAAAGTATAACAATACCAAAAATAATAGATTTTTGTTACGATTAATTCTTAGTGCTACTATGTTAACAATAATATTCTTCCAAGTACTACCAAAATGCATCCATTATGTATACAACATATTTTCAAGGTGAAAAATGAAAGAACATGAATGAAAAAGTTGAATAAACTTTGCTGCCTGATATTACATCTCACCCAGAGAGAGAAGGAAGAAAAAGAGGTGGTCAAAAGGTGGGGAAAAGGCAATAAATGATCATATTAATTACCACAATATTATATATGATTGCATTGATACTGTAATATAACACGCATTCACAAATTTCTATGGTGAGACAAAACCGTATTACAAAAATGCTTTTAACTATCCACATAAACAAAAATTTGAAGAACAATTCATCCCTCCCACAAGTTAAAGACTGATAGGAAGCCAGCACCAAAGGGCACCAACTACGTAGAAAGAGCACTTTTAAGCAAAATGAGAAAACAGATAACATGACTTCTGTACCAAGACGTGAAGATCCTTCTGCAACCATGTAGGAAAACATACCTCACCAATGTGGAGATAGAAAGTACGCCAATATGAGGTTTCCATACCATGACAAGTACGATAGCAGCAGTACCTACCACAGTTGTGATTTGCCACAAAAGAGAAAATTATTGTGAAGGACAAAAATGGGGGCATAAAAAGATTTCAAATTTGCAGGAAAATAACATCCTCTAAAATTGTTAACAAATGCAGGAAGATGCAAAGGTTGTGCCAAAAAATAATAATAATAATAAGAAAAAATAAATAAATGCACCTCCTGCATGAAATGCCTCTCAAGTATTTTATTAAAGCAACAAAGTAACACAATAATTAGCATAGCATTAGCATACTTGCAACCCCCATTCCCAAAGACAGAATTGGAACCAAAACACAGTTGCTTTGCATCGTATGTCTTGACTATGAACAAAAACACTTCATTAGCCCATATACACAAAGTCTTCCAACTTATAAAAAATTTCCTCAAAATCATGTCTATTCACATCTCTTTTCATACATATAAAATGGCAGAGTAATCATGGGGGGGGGGAGAGAGACAAGCAATCAAGATCTGAAAGCTCATACATACCATAAGCAATAGTTGCGAAAGGCAGGCGAACAATATGCTTCAACTTTTGGCTAAACTTATAGTATCCCTACAAAGTCAAATAAACACTTTATGGTTACATTGGAAAAAAGGAACATTTTTAAGCTTTCATCAAAAGATTTAAAGAAAATCAGCAAGTATGAAATTCTTATTAACAGAACTCCAGTATTCAATAGCTCATGGCAAGGTTTGGGTTCCAAATTCAAGGTAACAAATAGACTGACATGTAATGATTTCCACATGGTAGTTAGACTAAAATGTTCGTAATCTTTGAACCATCTACATCACATAATATGACATTTTGTGTTTTACAATTATGGATGATAAGACTACAGAATGATACTTAATTCTATTCAATACAAGTAAGCTTTAATTACTCAAGCAATAAAAAGGTTTCACCTGCAACCGTGTCTTCTGGATTTGGTACACCAGATATTGTTGGAAAACACCTAAAGCATCAAGAAGTAAAATAGTAATGTAATATCAATTAGTATAACAGCAATAAAGCCATAAAACCTTACAATGGTAGCACTAAATTAGCCCAAAATCCAAAACAATGCAAATATATAAGTGCATGAAGTTAAATTGTAATATAGGAATTGGACCAATTTATGTATTTTGAAAAAGAAATTTCTAAGCAAGGGATCAGGATTTTACGATCAACAGAAGTTACATCGGCAAACTCCCATCATTTTAATTTGCTTCTACTAAGAAATGACAAGAAGTAAAATATCATGTATTTCATGCACCTGAGCACTGTGACATTACATAGCAATAACTATATACAGAAGATCAAATTTAATGATTCAGTGAACTTCGCACTATAAAGATTCAGGATCTTCTACTAACTATGCATGTACTTGAGACTTTGTAGATAAAACTAGAATAACCTCAAGAAACAGGACTTGAGTCCATAAGAGCATACGCACACTACCAGACAAAAGAAAACAAAAAAAAAAACAATAAATTAAACAGTATTTGGAGAGTACAACAAAGCCCACAGTAGCTATTTAATTCTAGGACTGATCCCAACTTGACATCATGCTAAAGTTTTTTTTCCCATTTCAAACTTAAGCAAACTTTATAATTGATATATGAAAATAAATGCAATTCAAAAAAAAAAAAATCCTCCTAAATATCTAATACAACACCTAATGACAATCATCTGAAATATCTGTTAAATGTCTAAAAAGTATCCAAAAAGTGTCCACCATCTAAAAAGTATATAATTCGCGTCATCACTAATTGGGTGAATTTACCGTCCGATACACAACTTCTATTTTTAAGTGCCCACACTTGGTGGCTTCCTGAAGACAAGTACCATACGAAACATTCTAAAAAAACATGAAATAACTCCAATTCCTAACAATGCCTCGTAAAAGAATGATGCCTGAAAACATTTAAAATTGCAATACTAACTTTCTTCTTGCAGAAACAATGGGTTAAATATATATATATATATACATCTGTACAAAAAGAGAATAGAATAAGTCAAATCAGACAACTCATTCACAAACACTTTCAAGCGCTAAGAAACTACCAAAGTGGTAAAAAAAGAGGGAAAAGAAAAACCTGTGGCAATTAAAAGGGCAACACTGAAAGTGCAAAGTAATTCAGGCATCAAGTCCTCCACTGATTTAAGTATCCATGTGGCAGCTGCAGCTATAACAGCATAACCTGCCTAGAGTTGAAAACAGTGAACGCACCATACATCACTTACAAGGAAAATCATGTAGTGCACCAAAACTTCATGGAAATAAACTTTGCACTTGCCAAGACAATACAGTAGAATATGCTCCCATAAACTTGGGTATGCTTCCGATGGCTGGATAAGGGTGCTTCATTTAATACATCAAGAAACCTGGTGCAATAGAAGATGCACATATAATCAGTGTCTGGAAAATATTGTGGTTAAAAGATGCCCAAAATATGTGTATCATCACTTTTTAAAACTTGTAATAATAGTTCAGAATTAACTGCCATAAAGATTACGAGCATTGGGAATACAACCTCAAATATAATTTTGCATGAGAATAAAAACAATCGATCATTATCAGACATAAACATCAGCAGATACTAAAAATGTGAGCGTGTGTGTGCACCGGCATGAGAGAGAGAGAGAGAGAGAGAGAGAGAGAGATTCTACTCCATGGAGATCTTGATCCCAATCCTCAAAACAACGGTAAAATATTCACAAAACTCATTGAACGTTTCTGAAAGAAAACTATCATTAAAAGAGCTACCATTCGTAATCAAGATCAGATATATCAGAAAGCACAGGAAGAAGAAGACCTACAAAAGAGAATAAGACGTGTTCAGTTTTACCCCACGTTAGTCTCGATCCCAAACGTCAAATTAGTCCCAGTACACCATTTTAAATGTAAAAACCCTAGAGAAATTATTTAAAATGTCAACTATGGTTGATGATCAAATGAAATCTGTCAAAATCACGGGAAGAAGGAGAAACACAAAACCCCTATTTGATCTTGATCCCAATCCTTAGACTAGAATTCCAAATTATTCAAGAAATTCCAAAAACAGAAACCCTGAACAGCAACGCAATATATCAAAACGAAAAAGAGAAATTGAAGAAAACTCGGCTAATTTTACTCCAGAGCGACCTCGATCCTAAGCCCGAGTTGAACAACGAAAATTATTCAAGAAACTCAATAAAACTGAATGGGGGAGAGAGGAGGTTCGTACCAAGAAACTCTATCAAGTGATGATTCAATCGTAGAAGAAGAAAATGAAACGTAAAATCAGAAATTCAAGAAAACTAGGAACTCAACAAAACCCTAAGCAGCTACTGGATTCATTTAAACAAACTGCGGAGAGAGAGAGAGAGAGATGATCCTTACAGGGGGTTCTCATCGGGAGATGTGGAGTTGATAGAGGGATTTCTCTTCGGCAACATTTCTTCTCTCACGCTCTCTCTCTCTCTCTCTCTCTCTCTCTCTCTCTCTGTTTCTTTATTTCTCCGGTGGAGAGCCGCCTGACTCCGACGTCCCGAACTGATATTCTAAGCCAATCCCTGCGGACGGAATACGGTATTTTTGTAAAACGTACGCAATTAAACAGTATTTACATTCACTTTTCGTTTGGAGGGCAAAAGGAGAATATCAAGACCACATGGGTAATTTTAATGAAATTTAGAGTTTTAAGTTCTGAAAATGGCAAATCATGGAAGTCAACGACATAGTTCCATAATTAAGAAATCTTAGGTAGCAAATCAAAAAAAAGGGTAGATTGATAAATAAGGTAAGTACTCATAAACTGTCCCATATTATGACCACATTTTCTCAGCCTTCAAATGCAGGGCAACTTGGAAAAGGAAGCAGAATTAGTTTGGGCAATTAAAAAACACAAACAAAAAGCATATAATGAAGATTCTGAGACAATGTTCAAGTGAATAGCATACGAAGATGCAGTTTTATCTATCGTTTTCTGAGCTGAGTCCCGAATACATCATGGGAATTTACAGACTAACTGTTTTACACAATACATGCCATTTTAGGCAGATTTATTGATCCTTATTTTCTTCATGAAGCCTTCACCATTCTCAAATAAGACTTAGAGACAAACATAAGGCCTTTGAATCACTTTCAACACTTCACAGGAGAGTCCGAGTCCAGCTTTTCCAGAATATTCAAGCAACAATAGGGTAAGATGCACAAGTTGCAATACCTGCAGATAATAATGAACCAGTAAAGGTGAGGGAATCATCTCAGGTGCTGCAAGTAATTCTGAAATGTAAATTTTATTGCATGGAGTGTTCCGTGGAACAAACAAGATTTCTGATGAACCTGCAAACTTACCACACATGTTCTTTCCCATTTCCATTTTAAAATAGCCATGGTCACCCCAGTCAGCTCCCCAGGAGTTCTTTATTAGCCAATATGGAACACCATCTTCGACTCCGTATCCAACAGCAAGAACCGCATGGTTGACATCCTGCCAAACAAGGTTGTTAATGCCAGAAAATTATCCATACATTGCAACCGCATAAGCATTGGCTCCAGTAAAAAGATTGATCATGATGACAAGATTTTAAGAATGTTCGTGTTAGTAGCTACTTTGTGCACTAATGAATATAAATCCATGAACAATGACAACAGTCTTTGCATATGCTAAAATCTCAAACCATAAGCTAGATGCTAGAATTAGAAAAGAAAGTACTTCTACAATCCAAATTTCCCACTCACCATGGGAGTGGTGCCACATGAGTCACTGGTGTATACTCCTTCACTGTAGAAACGGAAACCATCCACAACCTCAAATGCCACACTAACTGGCCTAACTGCCCCAACTGCATCCTTCAACTCGTCTTCAGCACCCTGTAGATCACAAGAAATTTAGTAATTTAGAGTAGAAACATGTACAACATAACAAATGCTTGAAATTCTTAAATCCAGTCCATCACATCCATAATGGAGTAGAGTGAGACCAGCAAAGAGCCATCGGTCGATGCATATAAGCAAGTAACATCCAGCATTTAGAATCTTGCTCATTAACGCATTTATGATCTGGCTAAACTAAACAGATGTGCAGGAATTCAAAGAAAATGTGCAGAATATTACCAGGGTAATGTTGACAGAGTCAAGCACTTGGACACCAACATTCTCGAAAGAATATTTGCACTCGCCATCTTTTGCAGTGTAAGGATATGCTTCCTCAGTGTCAAGGCCGCCATTGTATTTGATGTATTCAAAAGCTTGAGATGGCAAACCACCATTACAACCGAAGTTATTAAAAGCTCCAGCACAGTCAACCAGCTGCTGCTCTGACAAGGAGATTCCATTCCCAAATGCCTGCGCGAAAGCAGCCTCCAAGGCTCCAGTGGTGCTGCAACAGGCCAATACAAAATGTTGCAAAACTGAAAAAAAAAAATGCAGCAACACTCATCTTTGACGGTTGCAGAGATTGTTCCTACTCAAGCTAACCTGAATGTCCAGCAAGAACCACAATGGCCTTGATCTTTCACGGGGCTGACTATGCCGATTTCTCTCCAGTCTTTCTGTTTAGTAGATAGAAAAACATTTCAGGACCATAGTCATACCAAGACAGTGGACGTGGACACATCCATTTCATAAAAATGTGTACCCCAACCACTTAAAATGACAATGACCAAATCAGGACCATTTATGGCCATTTGATATTGCATTCTCCGGCAATTTTTCATTGATTACTACACACAAGAAACTTAGTCATTTCATAGAAATATGGCCCCCAACCAATAAATTGAACACATCAATCATGAGAAATGCAGGACCACTTTTGGCCAAAAGTAAATAGTGTTTTCCAATTGCAAGATGCCAAACAAAACCTTTCAACTTCCAACTGGAAAAGCCCTAAACCAGAATTGCACACATTCTCCCAAAGCTAATATTCAAACGGTAATCTTCTATAAATAGTTAAAAGCAACTGCAATCTAAGAACAAGTCTTATCATCAGAGCTAACCCAGTTACCAAACGCATCAAAGTAATTTAACTCATTTTCTTAGCATTAGATAATCAGATCTGGATCATACCACTTCTGGAAGGATAACGTTAGAAAGCTTATAGTTGCCCTTCAAGGTGGCAGAGCAGTTTTGAGCAGCACCCAATCTGTGCCTCTGGAATTCTTCCCAGGTCAAATCAGCAAATTCTGGGAGAGAGACAAATACAAGAATGAGATGGCTTAAACTTGCGGTTGTGTTTGACATTAGGCAAACAGGTTAAAGCCAGAGGATGTCATCATGTTTTGAATATATTTACATGATATGCTACACCAAAAATTTACCTCATTAACAAGATTGTTGTTGTGGCCGACCCCAAATTTGGGATTAAGAATCAGATTGTTGTTGTTATTGTTGTAAACTTAACAAGGTATAATTAACTCATTAGATTAAAACTCTCTCTTCCTACCTGTCCCCCCCTACTCAAGATGTGTTGGCTAGTCTGAAATAAATTGATTCTGCCTCACTCAAAACACGGTAACTAACCCTGAGTGATGTTAACTCTAGAACACAACAAATCTACAAAATCAATCGCCATAATCGCTTCTATCAGACAAAATTCAAAAGTATAAAAATTATGCTCAATTAAGTGTACGGACAGGGAAGGAACACAGAGCATTATAAGCTCATAAGTTAAAAACTTTTGCATTGCATCATATCCAAACGACAGGGACAAAGAATTGTTCACGCACCATAGACAACAAGTTGGAAGCTAAGAATAAAATGCCAATAAGACAGAACCTTATAGAGTTTATTTTTTTTGGTATTATATCAACCGGTATCCGGAGCCATATTCCGACTAATCTGGTTCGGGACTTACAGTGGTCTATTTAAGGGAACGTAGTTTTTTTCCTGCCCAAGGTGCGAGTCAAACTCATGACCTTGGTTAAGAGACTTAATCTCACGTCCCACTAGGCCAACTGACTGTCGGTACCTTATAGAGTTAATTTTTTTTTTTTTTTTGTGCTATACCAACCGGTATCCGGAACCATATTCTGAATCCGGATTTACAGCGACCCATTAAGGGGCTACCCTCACAACGTAGTTTTTTCCATACCCAAGTCACGAGTTGAACTCGAGAACTTGGTTAAGGGATCTGACGCCTATCACACTAGTTGGTTATAGAGTTAATTTTAACATGGATTAATGTAATTTTGGACCCTCTTACCCTTTTGAACTTTTTATTGCCCAGTCCTAGAATTTAGTCAAATTAGAACATCGGATGGGGAATCACAAGTCCCACAAAATTAGGGCAAGAACAGAAAAGTATATCCTAAATAAGTCCAACAAACAACACCAACACAATAAACTACTCACGATTAACGGCGAGTTTGTAAGGCAGTCCTTTCTTGTTGGTTGATCTAATCAGCTTCAAGTTCTCTGAAAAAACCTGAAACCTCAGCTTAATCTCCTCCAAAGTCTCGTACCTCTTCCCATACCTGATAAAAAGGAAAACATAGATATCAAATCACGACCGTCTGATAAAAAACGAACGGACAAAACAGATAAAGATAAAAAGAAAAGAAAAGGTCAACGAAGAAGCAAAGTGAACCTTTGAGTAAAGCGAGCGAAGGAGAGAGCATGACGAGCACCGCCGAGGACCTTAAGGAGAGAGGAATCGAAGTCGTTAATAAGATCATCCGTTACTAATTGGATTGGGTTTTCGTCGTCGAAGGTGGATCTAGATTGTGTGGTCGCGACACAGCAGATTAAGACCAGTAAGCAGAAAAACAAGGATAGACGGCCCATTATTCTCTCTCTTACGTGTTTCCTAGTTTTTTGGTCGCGTGGAAGTGGGGTGAGGGAGAGAGAACTGGGGAGACGGAAAAGAGAGAGAGAGGGTTGGCTTTTATAGTAGAGGAGGAGAATCAAATCACGACAGCTGTCTGGTTGGAATCGTTTTTGGAAAAGTCTGTGATGACGTGGCAATTTAAAAAACGGTGAGTTTGGTTGATGACAAATTAACCTAAGGTGTTGGCACAATTATGAACCCTTTTAGTTTGGGAAAAGAGAAGAAACAAATTACAGAACCTACGACTTCATTTTTATTTTTATTTTTTACCATTATTAATATGATTTAAACATAAAATCCATTTTAAAAATTAACTCTCTCAAATTCTTTTTATCATTCTAATTAAAAGAGTATAGTACAGACAATAAAATGAAAGGAAATCAAATAAAGGGTCAAGAGATCACACAACTTTTAGAAGATTCATCATAGCCCATAAATTAAAGAATTTATTTAATTTTTAAATATTTTAATGGTACCTCTAACTTCTATATAAGAACACTATAAATATTTAATAGTTTAATAGAATAAAATGGGTTATTCAATATTACTAAATTGATATTTGGATGGCTCTAGAAAAAATAGGCACAAAATGTGATGTAAGAACATAAGATTCCTTGAGAGGAAAACTCCAACTTCGATTACTATCTTACCAAAAGTATCTGAACCCACCAATGAAATGCCATTTCTTGTTGATTGCGAGTCACTATTGCTGGTCATGCCGCCATAATCTATCGAAAACATGCCAGAAATATCAATTTGGGAGGGCTTTACAATTATGCAAACATTTGAGGGGGCAAAAAAAAAAGAAGGATTCGATTACAATTTGAGATGAAATTGTGATGTTCATTTTATCAATTTGAGTAGAAATAGGATTTCTATTTATAAGTATTATAAATACTCTCTGACTGAGAAATTGAGAGTTATGAAATCTACTTAAATCAATTTTTTATACATTTAGATAAAAAAAAAAAATATATATATATATATATATATATATTATTAAAAGACAGCAACTTTTTGAGTTGTATTTATTTTTTACTGAGTATGATAATTGTTTAGCTTGCTTTAATAAATAAAACGAGAGTGTAATAAATTTTCCTTATAATTTGTAAGTTTTTCCTAAAAATTAATTTAAATATTTAGCTAAGAAAATAAGGAAAATTTTATGGGTGCATGTGGATGGGCAGTATTCATATAACATGGTATGGGCATAAGGGTGGTTTTGGGTCGGCCTAAGAAATAAATTCAGAAACCAACCATTTGTTTTTTAGCACAACTTCATATGCAGAATACTTATCCTTCCTTCCCCACCATCGAATATTTATGGTCCCTAATTCTGCAAGAAAAGATGTTTTTAGTGAAACGTAAAGGCAATTATTCTTTCTAAGGGATGCTTGATAGAGGGTTGCATTTGAATGTAGCCCACGCAAGCACCATAATCGTTGTTGCTCATGCTCATCTTCATACCTCAAGTCAAGTAGCTTGTCAGTTTGATTGCTTGTGTAAGCTTAACAACCCTATCCTTGGATTTCACAAAAACAAAATTTCCCCATATTTGCTATGATAAGAAGAACGTGGGTTTGAACTTGGAATCTTATAGTTCTATAATTCTTGAATCTTGTACAACAAATTATTATACCATCAATCTTATTTTATGAAATTAGGAAAAATTTGAATACTAAAGTGATATGGAGAGAGAGAGAGAGAGAGAGAGAGAGAGAGAGAGAGAGAGAGAGAGAGAGAGAGAGAGAGAGAGAGAGTTTCTCCGACCATATCAATTTAAAGTTGTGTTCAATTCAACTCAATTGAATAAATATCTTTTTGGCAAGATTATGACCAGAAGTTTCTTCTATCACATCTATTAAGGTCAACAATGAATAAGAAGACGACAAAAAGAAAAGAAAAATGAATTTTTCCATCAGAAGTGAAAAACCACAAGTTTTGTTTATCTAAAACCAAAAGATTCTTAATATCGTCATCCATAAATTTATTTATATTTTCTTTTTAATTTGTTAGGACGTCTTTAAACTTAGAATTATATAATTGAGTAATTATTCTTAATTCAATCATCAAATAAATTTCAATCATTAAAAATTAAATTTACTCTAAAATAATTTATAAGGTACATAATCATCGTACTGTATCTTTTATTTTTGTTTTTATTACAGATATTCGAAATTTATTCGATTAATCCGATTCAATCATTGTAAGGCTATTTTAAGAATTGATTCTCTTAAATTTTTTTTCGTTATTTTCAAAATTTAAACTCGAGAGCTCTAGTTAAAGGGAAAGAGTACCCTTGACCACTCAACCCAAAGAAGTTTGATATCACCATACTGTATCTACTTATATATTTAAAAAGCCTCAAGCATATACTAATTACTTTATTAGTTAAGTGCTAAATAAATCACTAGTGATGGATCTATGTGAACCGAGAAAATTTTGAGCTAAACTAAAGTTCTTATGATTAACAATTAGACCCATTCTAAATATTAATTCTATTTCTTTTGGTACCGAATAAATCTTGGAAAAATCAAATCATTTCTTAAATCATCACAAACATGGAAGATATTTTATGATGCATGATGGCTTTAAGCTTTCTTAATAAAAAAATAATTTTTGAAGGTCATTCACACCCCCATTGATGCAGACAGAGTGTCGAGGGCGAGTCATCCACCTCCATGATTTTGTCTTCTTCCATTTTTTAAAAGTATCAAAGGATTCTATTTGGCCGCATGAGCCTGGACAAATTCGAAAAGCCTGCATTATTATTAAGGTAACAACAAAACATGTGATGAAAGGCATGACAAAAACGTGGGGCCTAATCCTATGAAAAATCAAGGGAGAGGTATAAAGCTTGTGTTCTTATTCTTTCAATGATTCAAATGCGTATTGGGAAGTTGACAATCACAAGAGAAAGACATTGGCATGTGGATTTGCTTCAATTGGGGCTGAGCTGAGAAGTGACATAATGCCTTATCACTCATTCTTGTGAGGGTTTTACTTGTCAATTGAACTTCAACAAAATTCGAACTCCTCTCAGAATATCTTGTTTTTGGCGTTTCATTATTTGGACTTTTCATTTGTTGCCTCCCATTTTGTTGGATGTCGACGTGGAAACATAGTTGCTCTTTCTAAAATGTACATTTTACTTATAAATATTACACTCAAACAAATTCAGATAATACGTACATTTTTCAAATTCCAAAAGTACAATAAATTGAAGAATTTTCTTTTTTATTAGCTCAGTTCAATAGTGATGGAGTCATGTTACCCATAAACCTTTTCAACTCTTTTTTTGGTTGAAAAGAGATACAAAAGAAAACTAGAGACAAACAACTTCCGGGAAGGCAGGGCTCTGCAGCCCCCTCTTCCTTCTAGCCCAAGAAGTACCCTTAGCATCCAGCTCAAGCAGACAAACCACTTCAGCAGGAGGGAGGTCTGATTCTTGACATGCGATATTTCCTTCCTGATTCTGCAAACCAAAACCCAGCTTGGCCAACTTGTCAGCGCAGCTGTTGGCCTCTCTGAACACATGGAAGATCTCCCTAACTCCAAGCTCCTGCATTGCCTCTTTACAGTCCTCCAGCAGGTTCTTCAGAGGGTAGTGAGAACCTACTCCCCTGTTGATTGCACTAACCAGGTAGAGGGAGTCACATTCAATGATCATCGGCCAGAAATTCCTTCTTTTGGCAATCCGCAGGCCCTCTCTCAAAACCTTTTCAACTCTAGTACAAATATAATTTAATTTCAATATCTTTCCATCTCACTTCAACATTTTTCATTTCAATTGTTTTTAGTTAAAACCAAGTCCACATGACGCAATAAAAAAATGAGGTGGGATTTGTTCATGGTTTTTTTTTTGGGGGGGGGGGGGCGGGGGAGTACTCCATTAATTGTTTCAATATCGAATTTTGATTAAAAGATTTAACGTAAAATCATCTGTTGGTACTTATATATATATATAGGTTCAATCATCCCAGGGCAGGGTGCGCATTATGGTCGGTTGATCCCAAATGAAGCGCTGAGTGTCCATAACTATGTGGGTTACCTCTTGCAGTGTGGCATGCATTTAAAAGAAATACACCAAATTGTCTTGTCTGTGCAGATAAAGTAGGGGCACAACTTCTATCTCCCGATCCTGAAATTCAGATTCGAATGATTGTATAATAAAAGGGAATAAAAAAGAAAGAAAAAAGATAGAAACAAGAAGTAGCCCAATTTGGGACAGGTTAGAAAAATATCTAAGCCCAGCCCAATGGGCTACAATAATGAGGCGTGACAGTGATACTGGTCCTGCCATGATGGTTTCCAACTTCAATTTTAGATATGCATGACATTTTTATTGAAATTCAAATCACTACCTACTTGATAATATAATTTAAATCTAAAAAGAGAGAGAATGGTGCTTTTTTCATGATGATTAATAATAATGTATACAGAAATCTTCGGATTATTGGGGATACCAGGTCCGAGGGAGAAGAGAATTCCTTTCATCATTCCTGCTTCAAATTTTGAAATTTCTGGTTCAGTTAAAGGTTGACCCTTGACTTTCACATATCTCAATTTCTTTGTGAACAAGATTTAGAAGATTTGTTGCCACACTCAATGATTTTTCTTGCGCAATAACTTCATATATATTCAGCTCTCTCTTCATGTTGGTCCACCTTCACGAGATGTCATAAAATGTTTTTGGAAACCTCAGCTTGGCTCCATATTTATCAAATTTATCATGCTATGCTCATCCAAATGAAATTAGCAGATTATATGTGATTTGTAGATTTAAAGTCAAAAAGTTTAGTTGATAAAAATTTTCAACTGCACCAACACTCAAGGGTTTAAGGGTAAAAGAATAGGTCACGTCTATTTTCTAAGTATCTTTGAGAGACTTTATCAAAGAAATCAAGCCAAGCCTAGAACGCCTAAAATGTTCAATTTCTAAACATTTTAAAAAGTATTTTCAAGTTTGATTCATTTAACCCTGAAGACCCTAATTGTCATATCCAATACCTGGAAATTTGATGTGGTAGAAAGAATAATGCAATATTTATCAGCCCAAACCCTAGGCTCTGCAATGGAAACCGTACCAAACTAATATATGTATGAGTTCTTTAGTGAATAAGATATCGAAAGTCTCCTAATTAATGAAATAAAAGATGGTTATGTAGTCCCGCAACCTTAGTTACTCCAAAAGAATAAAAAACATTAAAGAAATAATTAGAAAAATAGGAATTAAATAAAAATCTCATGCATGCTGAGAGGGGCTAGCCTTCTTTTATGTGCGTTTCTCGGTTGTGCTTGTCGTTTGGGATGTAGCCCTGGCCTACGTTCCAATCTGCACAAAATTGATTTCCTTAGTCTGGAGGAATGCAAAACCAGAAATGAAGGTACATTTTTCTTAGGGAATTTTAAAATTTGACTATCAAATTGCAGAATTTTAATTTTGTTAAGCGTTGGATGTTTATCCGTGTTAATATGTGTCACCATAACAAATGTAATCCTAGAGTTAAGCGCAGTGAAGAGAAGGCCATCTCATCTGGGTCAATCACATTTGGATAAAATTCTAGGAACGGAGGCAGATTGGGAATTCAGCAATGTTTTGGCACAAAGCAGACGTTGAACGGGAATCCACAGCCAAGAATTTACAAAATCTCTTGGACACAAATGAATTATTTTCAATCTATTTCAACTGGAGGAAGCTTTGAATTGGGTTGTAGATTTGGAAACAATAAACAAAGGAAAAGTTATGATTTAGTCATATTGGGGTTTGGTAAATATCCATTAAGAAGGTAAGGTTAGTTGTAGAGTGATTGAAATACATCCTCCTAATGCTTTGACCTTGAATTGGCTGTTGCAGCCAAGAATAATCAACTCTTCAAGTTAGTAGATTGGTTTTCGGATTAAATTTGAAAAGCCGGCACACCAAACTGGGATATAGGCATCCCAGCTTAATTTAAAAAATTTGGAGCCTTATACTTGTGTTTTTGAATGAAGCACGCAAAACCAAAGTTTTTGTCTAGTTTAATATCTCGAGCCTTTCTCCCTGTGGAGGTTCCATCCCAGACCAGAGATGTGAGATCATCAACATCATGAATCACCCATTCGAAAGCCTTAATATGCTATTATAGTCACATTTTGGAATAAAAAATTAGCATATAAAATTAGTATATAATGTTATGTTTGTCTTAAATCATGTAAAGAAATGGAAAAGTTGCATTCTGTGGGCAGTTTAAGGGAGGCCAGTATTCGTACCTTTTAGGGATGGATATATAGGATAGAGTGTTTGGTGTGCTAAACAAAGAAAAAAAAAAATAATGTCAGTCTCAAACGTAAAAATGAACAAAAATTTTATCTTATTTTTTCGGAAACATATGAATGAAATTTAATAATATTTTTAGCTTTGTCATAATATATTTTTTTAATTTTTATTTCATTTTTTTTTTTTTTTTGGTCATTTCTTGTCTCCATTCTTTTGTCCATTTCATCTCATACTCCAAATGATGGCTATCTAATAAACATAAAGTACTCATTTGTTTGAGGGTCAAGACATTGAATTTTGGATTCCTTAATTATTGTTCTTTGGTGTGTTTCTCGCCATTGCAAGTCTAACCCACGGAAGTCTCATAGAATTGACAAAAGGCTAACCCCAAATGAGCAATTGCTCCAACCGAGGTGAGATATCTTCCTCCACCCGAAGATAGAAACGTAACAAAACTATTTTTAATGGAAACACATGTAGAAAGAAGTGAATTTTTTTTTCTAGGATACGTACAAGATATCAATTCCAACTATCACGCGTCTGAAATGTCTACATGGGTTATTTTATGGTAAAAAAAAAAAAAAAAAGGTTTAGGTGCTTCACCTTTTATCTGAGTTAAATCATAGTTTGTCTAAATAAAGGATAAAAAAATACGTACTATGATTAGGAAAAGCAGTATGAAAAAGAAAATTCAACTAAATTATAGTTTGAACAAGGGACAGACAAAAGACTTTATATTGATATTTGACCAAAATTAGAAACTTTGTTCCGTGAAAAGTCATTACATTTTTATATAGGGGGGATTCGAATCGAAAATTTTTAAAAGGAATAAAATAATATCAATTAAATTATAATTCATTGATAATAAAATCACAGTTTAAGATATTAAATTTTATGATCTAATGAATATCTTTGGCTGGATTATCATCCACTTCGATTCATGATTTATATAATTTTCTGAACATGGAATGTGTATATAGTTTGTAAATCTGACAGCAGCCATTAAATTCTTTCCCAATAATTCAAAATCTTCACAATTTAATTAATTTTTTAATTGTACTTTATTCCGCCCACCAGCTAATGAATTTTCAATCAGAAACCAAGGCTAATTAAAAAGATAATATCTGCCATTTGGGAAAGTGAAAGCACACCCATACCGGGCAATGTTTAACCCATGTTACTGTTAGCCACGCTGAGTAAAGGTCCAATGAAACTGCACTTCATGTGACTTTGCTCCCAAGGTAAAAGAAAACGATAAATTATATGCAAACTCCCTAATTTTAATTATTATTTTTTTTAATTTTATATTACTACGGTTGTGTCTTTATACTATAAAATATGTAATTAATGTGTTCTTAGGATAATATAGTTAATTACATGAATGTTATGTACTGAAATTCCTTAAAATTTCGCATCGACGTATAATATTTACATCATCAACTACAATTAAAAAATTCTAATTGTTACATATTTTGAATTTCAAAAACTCAATTAAACAAAGTAATTTAAAAGAATAATTCAAATTTAAGTCAAATTTTATTTTATCTTTTGTTCTTTTTAAGTTATTTTTCGATCTCATAACTCAATCTCTAAATATATACAGTTATGACATGTAAGTTATTTTTACACATATTTAGAATTGCAATCTGGGATTTGATAACAATCTTAAGAAGGAGAGTGAAAAAATAAAATTTAACACAAAGCTGAATTAAATTATTAAATTTTATTTTAGTATAATTGAATTTTTTTTTTACGTTAAAATTTAACTCGTTTTCTTTAAATGACATATTCTTAACATAAATCGGTATTTAAATTGTGATAAAATAAATTTGTTCTATTATCAATTTTTGAGATGGTCTGATACGGTCTTAATAACAAATATGATGATAAAATGTTTTTTTTAACTAATCTATTGGACATTTTTTTTTTACCTTCATCACTAATAATGATTATTTTATTTAATTTTATTAGATTTCATTATTTCGATTCGATAAAAATACAATTTATGATAAAGAAATTCTAAAATTCTTTTTTTTGTGTTCCGACTCTTTTGATACTATTTTCTTTTTATTTTTATCATAAAATTAGAAATTCTTGAATTTCTTTTCTAATAACTTTTTTCCTCAATGATTAAATGAATTATGGTAAAGGAGCCCCGTGAAGGTTTAATTTGTTGTGAGAACTAGTAAATGGAACCCAAAACTTAATATTAATTTTCCAGTACTCGAGATGTGTTCTTAACTATTATTATTATAAAATGGCCACTCTGCCCTTTGACTTTTGTTTGGGCTCACTGGCCCCACTTACCCACTCTCACATTTGACAGGACACCCGCACCTCAATTTTCAGACGTCCTCTGGATTCTGCGCTACCGTTTGGTTTCGACGCCAGGATCCAAGCATTTGACGTGGAGACATTGATGAGAAGTCCAACTTAGATGACGGCCCCACCAACCATCCCACGGACCCCACCTTAGAATATCAAAAATCAACACTTCTAAGGGATCACGTGGTGGCCACGGTTCACGGACGTACCAAACCCGGAACAGGAGTTGGATGGCTCCTTTATTTTCCATGGTTAAGCTACGCACGTGCAATTGAAATTTTTTTTTTCCTCCTCCGTTGCAATTGACAACGAAAGGGAGTTTGGACAACAATATGCAAGGATTATGTTATAAATCTCGTTTCAAAAAAATTAAAAAATAATACTTAAGTTCAATAAATTCTCTCACCAAACAAATTGATATTTTGGATAGACTTTTCCTATTAGATTTGAATCCATCACTTGATTTCATGACAAATAAGTATCAGAGTTTCGATCCAATATAGAAAATGGTTACCTAGAAGAGGGTTATTTAGTGCTTGATAAGGTTCGGAGTGAGAGCCGTCCAAAAATAAAAAGAAAAGGATTACCTGATATCAGGGTAAGAACCATTCAAAAGGGAAAAGGGTCATATGGTGTTAGAGTGAGAGCTGTCCAAAAGGGAAAAGTGTTATCAGATACTCTAAAAAAGTATACAGTGAGAACCGTCCAAAGTGAGAGCCATCTGAGGACGTCTGACATTTAAAGGGGTGAGTAATATTTCAAATTTCACATCAGATTTTAAAAAAATCAAAAAATAATATTTAAATCCAATAGAGTATCTCACCCAAAAGTTTTTTCCTTTTTTTTTTTTACCATTTTTTCTATTGATCAAGCAACCACTACATTTCTCTCTACTTTGAACATGTAATTGAGAAATCTTTGCTCTGAATCATCTCTCTCATTGGATTTCCCTATTTCCAACTATTAGTAAATATGGTCATGTAGGGGTATTTTATCACAAGAGCAAAAAAATTTTAAATTTGGTATAATGGAATAATTTTCATTATCCCACTAACCAACAATTATCTTCCGTAATGTATCTTTCCATGATCCCAATTATTTTGTATGATTTAACTTCTCAAAATATACGTAAGATTAAATCATTCATCTGGAGAGCATAATCCATAGATAGAAAGAGATTGACAAATGCATTAAGTGAAAAAAAGATTGAGGGATCGAGAAAACTTTCTTTTATCATTGTGTCTTTGGACTTTAGGTTAACGTGTCGTGGATTTGTGGTGATAGTTCAATTTTATAATCAGCATCTCGACTAAACAAACCATATGAAAGAGTTCGCAATTCATGGATTTTGGAGACCTAGGCACTAAGGTACACCCGAAAACACCATCTATTAATTTTTTTAAAAAATCACCATACTTCCGCCAATGTCAATTAAAACTAACACCAACCTTCTCTCTTTTTCAATTTTTTCCTGTCTTTTTCATTTTCTCTCTCTACCCATTATTCCCTTTGATTTCTCCCTAATCTGTCTCTCTACCCCCCTCAACAGACATCGCAACCCTCATTTCCTTCAATTTCTCTCTCTAACCCTCATCTCTACTTCAATTACCCTTTCTACTTGTCATCTAATTTGATTTTTTCCTCTTATGTAAGAAATTATCTAAACCTACAAATGAAAAAACGTTCGTAGATATGGAGAGGAAAAAAATTGAAGGAATCACTATTTTGGTTCACAAATGAAAGCGATGGTTCGTCACGGTTTTGGTTCAGTTCCAGTTCCAATTTTGCAAAAATGTGAACCATACCTAGATTATTATCTGTATGATTCTAGTTTGATTTTTTAACTAAAACTTGGTGAATAATCCAATTCTGGTTTTGACCGGGTGAACTAGCTTGGTGGCCATGCTTAAATACAGAGACTAAAATATAACCCCTTCTCTCAGTCTCCTAGCAACTGCTACCTCCGGGTAATGGAGTTTAATAATAGTGATCACATCAACAAGCTAGGATTTTTTTATGATAGATTGGAAAGCTAAGCTATAGTATTTGGAACTCTTTCAATGAGATCCATACTTTTATCTTTGGTGGGTTTGGGGCTGTTGTGTGTCAATCACTTTATTTTTTAGCATATGAAAAGTTGGGGGTTCAAGGCAAATGCCCATCTCTCTCTCTCTCTCTCACTCCCCTTCTCCATGTTTGGACTTCGTAGCTATTAGGAGGCGAAGAAGTTGTAGAGGGTGGTGTTTGCCATAGCCCGACCGATGCGCTCAGCTGCACGATTGGATGTTCAAATGAGAAGTGATGAAATTAAAGAGGTAAAGAAGTGGTGTGCCAAGAGGAAACTTGCATCTTTTTCAACAAAGGCCCAAGTCTCATGCCTTACAGCTTTTGATTAAGAGTTATGGTGCCCTCTTAGTAGATCCAATCTTTGCTATTGTTTCTTAGCGCCTCTATGCATTGGCAGTTATTCTCCTCCATTTGTGAAGGAGATATAGGAGAAGATTGTCCCAAAGGAGAATGAAGGTAGATCAGAGATTGGGGGTATTCTACTTGGCTTAGATGGAGTTTCACTGTTGCATTTGAAAGTTAGCTTTAATACAGTCTCTGTTGGGTCCTTCAATGGTTCCCTATGGCAACGCGCGCAAGTTTACAGTACGTCATGACTTGTGTTGTTTGTAGTGAGAAGATTTGATTGTGAATGAAATAATTTTCCATTGATCTACTTTGTTTTAGTATATATGTATATATACAAAATTAATATACATATTTATAGAATATAAATGAATTAATTAAGTAATAAAAAGAGAAAGATGATCAACTAAAAAAGAAATGTCAATTAAGCAACTAAAAGGAATGAAATATATGGATGTCAAATCTTGTTCCTATAATCAAACTTTTCATTTGATGTTGTTTCCTTAATTCTGCTAATACTCTCCCTCCGGCTGGTGTAAGAAGGTCAGTAATGTCCAGCTTGTTTTGAAGAAACAAAAACTAGTCTTTACTTAAAGCTTTGGTGAAAATGTTAGCAGGTTGATTTGTAGTAGAGATTGTAAGTGGTTAAATGATTCCAATTTCAGACTTTTCACATACAATATGACAATCAATTACAAGATACTTGGTACGTTCATGGAAGATTGGATTGGCAATGATATGACATGTTGATTGGTTGTCGTAATATAGAGGAGTGGCAGATGAAAAAGAAATGTCAAGATCACCAAGTAAAGATCGAAACCAAATGATTTCTTGTGTAGTGGTAGCCATGGCATGATATTTGATCTCAGCAGATGAATGTGATATAGTCTGTTGTTTTTTACTTTTCCAAGATATCAAACTATAACCAAGGAAGGTGCAGTATCCTGTAATTGACCAAGAGGTTTAAGGACAGTTTGTCCAATCAGAATCTGAAAAAGCAATAAACTCTATTGGGCCAGAGGAAGATAATAGAATACTTTGGTATGGAGTTTTCTTTAAATAGCAAAACAGCCGATGAGCAGCATTTAAGTGTGGCTGACGAGGTTGATACCCAAGCTGGTTAAGACCATTAGTGACGAATGTAATATTAGACCGAGTAATAGTCAAATAGATGAGACGATCAACTAAACGATGATAAGAGGAGGGATCTTCTAGAAAATCACCAATAGAATCTATAAGTTTGAAATTTTGTTCCATAAGTGTATGAGCAATGCAAGCACCAGTAAGGTCAAAATCTGCAAGAAGATCCATGACATATTTATGTTATGAAAGATAAATACTATGAGAAGATCTAACTACTTCAATACCAAGAAAATACTTGAGGGGGCCAAGATCCTTGATGTGAAAGTGTTGTAATAAGAAAAACTTGATTTATGATGAAAGTATTGGATCATTTTTAGTCATGATGATGTCATCCACGGAAACTAAGAGAAAAAGTGAAGACAGCCCAAGATGAAAGCAAAATAGAGAATTATCAGCATATGATTTTGTAAAACCAACTTCTAATAAGGCAGCAGAAAATATGGTAAACCAATTTATTCTAACTTGTTTCAAGCCATATAAAGATTTATTAAGTTTGCAAACTAAATGTTTCTCTCCTGCTGTGGATGTCCGGGAGGTAAACACATGTAGACTTCCTCTTACAGTGGACCATATAAGAAAATATTCTGCATATCAAACTGATAAAGAGACCATCGTTGAATAGTATCAATTGCTAGAAGGACTCGAATAATCACTAATTTTGCTACCAGAGCAAATGCATCATGATAGTCCACCCTTTCAATTTGGATATATCCTTTGGCTACCAAGCACGCCTTGTAGTATTCAATACTATCATCAGAATGCCGTTTGATTATATAGACCTATTTGCATCCAATAGGTTTCTTCTCTAGGGGAAGAGGCATAATAGACAATGTATTTGTTGTTTCAAGTGCATTCAATTATGTTTTCATAACTTCTCACCACTCATATACTCGTACAGCTTGGGTAAACGTTTTGCATTCTGTAATAAAGGTTAGGGCGCCAAGAAAAGTACAGTGTCTAGAAGATAAATGGTGGAAGGAAAGATAATTTTTCAAAGGATATTGAATACCTAAAAAAGTTGAAAATGATTGATGTTGAACTTGAAAGCAATAATAGTCTTAGTATTTTGTCGAAAAGCGAGTTACTCGTTGTGAGCGACGAAGGGGTGTTATGGCATATGTAGCAGTGGGTTCAATGTTAGAATTTGAATATGAATAAGTTGAATCACCGGTGTCGGTTAATGGGAGGGAAAGAATATGGACAGTAACAGTATCAATTGGTATTTGCAATTTGCATTGAAAAATATTTTCATGGAAAAATATTTTCATAAAACACGATATCTTTATTCACATAAATTGTCTGAAATTTAATATAAAAAATCTTAAATCATTTTTGACCATATGGGTAACTAAGAAATATATCTGATAAAACTCGTGAATCAAATTTATATTTGGAATGATTATTTCGACCGAAAACCAAATAGCTGAAAACACGTAAATGGTGATATGTAGTTATTTTGTGGAACAAAAGTTCAAAAAGGGTTTTGCAATGAAAAATGGCTATAAGAGTGCGATTGATAAAATAAATTCCAGTAAGAATATATTCACCTCAAAATATTAAAGGTAAATGAAATTGGAGTCGTAAAGTTCATGCAACATTTAGTAGATGATAGTGTTTATGTTCAACAATCCCATTTTGTCGGGTTGTGTAAGTATAACTATATTGAAGAATGACACTAAGGGAATTAAAATACTCGTTGATGTCATTATTGAAAAATTCAAGTGCATTGTCATTACGCACTTAGTGAATGGAGATATCAGATTGTGTTTTAACCATGGAAAAAAATAGCGTATATGGGTAAAAGTTTGAGATTTAAAATGCGTCAAATATATCTTGATAGAGTGTGAAAAATCATCCACTATTGTGAGAAAATAACATACACCGATAATAGGAGTGGAATATGGTTCCTAAACATCGATATAAATTAAATCAAAACAAGATTTAGAAGAGATAGAGCCATGTGAAAAGGGAAGTCGTGATTGTTTTACTAAATGGCAAATCATACAAGTGCATTTAAATAAGAAACTGATATTATGATCTAAACAAGAGAACAAATGTGAAATACTTGAACTAGGGTGGCCAAGACGACAATACCATAAGTTTTCTTTGTCTTTTGTAGCAATGGATGACAAAAAAGTATTGTGATTGAACTTTAGAACAAGGTAGTAAAAACCATCATATTCTCTCCCCAATCCAATCATTCTCTTCGTTTTCAGATCCTAAAAAATACAACAATCCGGAAAAAAAAAAGTAACAGAACAATTAAGAGATTTTGTGATTTTGCTAAAATATAGGAGATTAAAATTAAAAGATGGGATATAAAAAATTTTATCTAATGAAAAATCTGATGAAAATTTAATGGAATCTAAGTAAATTATCGGAACAATGCTACCATTTGAGAGTTTGAAAGGTTAGCTATTATGGCAAGAGGCATCATGTAAGCATTTTAGATCGTGAGTCATATGATCACTACATCCAAAATCAATTACCTAAAAATCATTGTAATGGGAAGAAAAACAAGAAATCATACCTGCCAGGTTAGCTAAAGAATGAGAATGTGTGGTATTATTTGATTAGATTAAAGAGAATGGTTGTTGCACTTATTTCTCAATGAAGGGCAAGCTATGAGAAAAAAATAAGGCACTATTCATAATAGTTATAACTGGTCGATTATGATTTGGTGTATAATTCTGTTCACGCTGAAATTGATTTCTTCTCAGTTGGTTGGATGTAGAAGAACACGTATCAGCTTGTTTTTTGCGACATTGGTTCTCAATATGTCTATTCCTTCTATAATAATTACAGTATTTGTGATATTTTGATTTATCTTATTATAGAGAAAAAGAATTTTAACTTCCATGATAAGCCATAAACGTAGATTGGTCTAATATGGAATTGGATGTAAGTACCGACTTTTATCGTTTTTCTCGTTGTACAAGCAAGTAAACTTGAACAATTGATGAATTGGGATTTATAAGTAAGATTTGACTCCTTATTAATACGATTGTATCCTTCAAACCCATTAAAAATCGGATAAAAAGGTCACGTTACAGGAAAATTGTGAGTTCGTGAACAGCACTACAAGTACATGTAGTAAATGAGTTGTACACATTGTTTGGTGCTCGGTGTATTTGTTGATTCCACCCTTGGTGGTGTAGGTTTGGATTTTACCTTCTATTTTTGTTTCAGGTTTGCTTGCCCCGTGCTTTTGTGTTCTCTAAGTGCCATTAGGGGTTGCTTCCCTTTGAGATTGCTTCCCGAGTCCTGTTAGGTTCTTCTTGTGATGCTTGTTCCTAAGCTTTTGCCCCCCTTGAATAAAAAGAAAATAATAAACTCAATTTTTACCATACTTTTAATAGCACTGATCACCTTCCAGTAGAATTAAATATAAAGTACACTTAACAGCTCAGCCTGCCTTTTAATGGCCTGTCAGCATCTTCCAAGCTGTAGAAATGTTTGGCCTTTGAAATTAAGCTCGCTAATATTATCACAATTTGTTAAGTATGATAGTTGTTATTTGATATGCAATTTCTCAGTTTAGCTCAAAATAGTAACAACAATTGAGTAAACAATATTTTTAGATAAATTAAATAAATTTATTATCAAAATTTATGTAATACTTCACATTAGAACGTATTAATCAATTTTTAATTAAATAATCAATATATTTTGATTATTTTAAATATTTTTAATTAAAAATAAATCAAAATATACTGATATAAATTATTATATAAAATTTAATTTATTATAATCCACTAACATTAAGCTATGGGCGAATACTTGGACCTTTGGTCGGCTCCAGCACAAATCCGCGGACCCGCTCAATGCTAAGGTTTGCTTCCAATCATGGAGGGCATTTGCATCATTTTGGTAATGTATGCGTTGATATAATCGTTTTGGGGTTCTAGAAGCTTATCCAAAATTGGGAACCAACCTAACTCCCGCTCACGAAGTCTAGCGAACCACGATTTTTAATTTGACGAATATACCCCTTTGCTCTGACTGGACTGCCAGACAGGAGAAAGCGTGTTTGCTTGTGTAAAAATCTGGATTTATCTTAATTTTCAATTTCTAATCCCACAATATGAATTCGTCATCTTCACCAAATCTGATATGAAACCAATTTCTAAAAATGTGAAAAGAAGTTTCGTAAAAAGGGTATTTATAAGGAACAAAAAGTCAAGAGGGGGGGGGGGTTTTAAATTTCAACAAAAACCAAAAATGAAGACCTTGGAGCAGGACCTACTCTCGTCTCATATAATGTCTAACAAACCCATAAAACTAAAGTAAAAGAATTTCAAGTTGTGTTTTTGTATAAAATAGAAAATTCAATAAAACCGTGTCGCCTGGAGCTGAGCTGGTGATTTAAATACTTTAGCAGACCCTACATTCATTTTGATTCGGATATGTATGATTCTTAGATATCAACTTATAAAGGTTTTTAAATATGACTGCAAAAAGGTTCACATGGAGATCATTGGTACCGAAGTGTTACAAGGCAGAAAGTGTAGCACCGCCAGAACCATCACCATCACCAGCACTAGCCAAGACCAAGAAACCAGTCACAAAGCAGTTTTCATTGCAGAGACTGTCTGTCTCTGACCTAAGCAATCCGGGAAGCGCAACACTCTCTGAAGATCTCTCTCTCTCTCTTGGATCCAACATTCACAGCTTCACAATCGCTGAATTGAGAGTGGTCACTCAAAATTTTGCGACAAGTAATTTTCTAGGTGAAGGTGGGTTTGGACCGGTTTATAAAGGATTCATCGATGACAAGCTGAGGCATGGCTTGCAGGCTCAGCCTGTGGCAGTCAAGCTCTTGGATTTGGACGGCACTCAAGGTCATAGGGAGTGGCTGGTAATCATCAAACTTGGTTATTAATAATTTATGTTTGTTCTCTTCTGTATCGCCGTTAATGTTATTATTGTTATTTTTGTTAATGTTTGATGAAATGCTGACAGACAGAAGTGATCTTTCTGGGACAATTAAGACATCCCCATCTTGTGAAGTTGATTGGGTACTCTTGTGAGGATGAACACAGGCTTCTTGTGTACGAGTACATGCCACGAGGCAGCTTAGAGAATCAGCTCTTCAGAAGTATGTTATGTTCTCTTCCTAATTTAAATTTTACATGAACAATTCACCATATATTTTTCTTTTTCTGAAAATGTTGTTTCAAGTCATTGCCTACTCTTCCTAGGCTGCGAGTTTGAAGACTTTTGAAGCTTCAATTTGGTAATTAATTTGATCTTGTCATGTATATAATATATATGTACCTAATCAGTCTTGAGAATTGTCAACCTTGAGGCTTGACCATTTCTGGTAAATTTGAAAAGATCCATTTAAATTCCAAAGCTAAATAAGAGTAGTAGATCTAATTTTATCACCATTTTTGTGCTGCAGGATACTCGGTGTCTTTGCCATGGTCAACTAGGATGAAAATTGCACTTGGAGCTGCAATGGGTCTTGCATTCCTCCATGAAGCAGAAAAGCCTGTCATATACAGAGATTTTAAGGCTTCTAATATTTTGTTGGACTCAGTACGCCTCTATTTTCCCTTCCCTTATGAGATTCATTTTCTTTGTTTTGACAATTACTGAAATTTTTCTCTTGCATTTTATTTTAGGATCACACAGCCAAACTCTCGGATTTTGGTCTTGCAAAGGATGGTCCAGAAGGAGATGAAACACACGTTTCTACCCGTGTCATGGGCACACAAGGTTATGCTGCCCCCGAGTACATCATGACTGGTAATACTCGAACTGATTTACTACATTTCACAGCTATGCGATACTCAATTGAAAAAGGAATGAGCTTAATGCTGACTAGACTTATTTTCAGGTCATTTGACAGCAAAGAGCGATGTCTATAGCTTTGGAGTAGTACTATTAGAGCTAATAACCGGAAGAAGATCAGTGGACAAGACTCGGCCTGGTAGAGAGCAAAATTTAGTAGAATATGCAAGGCCAATGCTAAATGATCCTCGGAAACTTGCTAAAATAATGGACCCAAGACTGGAGGGTCAGTACTCAGAGACAGGCGCCCAAAAGGCAGCTGCATTGGCTTATCAGTGTCTAAGCCACCGGCCAAAGCAAAGACCGAATATGACTACTGTTGTTAACATTTTGGAACCTCTTAAGGATTTCAATGACATCCCAATTGAGCCCTTTGTGTATACCTTTCCTGTCGAGAGTGAGTCTCTGAAGATTGAGCTCAAAGGGAATGATCAAAATCACCAAAATCATAAACTCCATCATGATGATAAGCATTATATGAGATCACCAAAGTCTCCAAATTCGAACTCTCCATTGCACGTCAGAACCAAGGGAGCATAGTTTTAGGAAGTTGTAAATCGTGGTGTAAATAGGCTAATGCGTATTCTAGGGCACAAGCAAAAAGGATTTTTGTGAGGTGAGACTTGCAATTTGATTTATTTATTTATCAGTCTTCCATTCTACTCAAGGCTTTTTGGGGGATTGTGATTTACAAAGAAGTTTGTTTTTGAAGAAGGACAAGACCAATTCAAACAAGTTCTGCAAATATAAAGCATGGACCATTTGATTCTGTGAAGATACCATTGTAAATTATAGTAGCAAATAGTGTTTAAAGTACATCCTTCAAATTTAGGACCCTCCTTTGTCATTATAGCTTCTCAAGCTGAAGTACAGAGATCGCAGATAACAGCCCTTGCTCAACTAGAAGCCAAGGCTCTTTGAAATTTGCAATCTAACTTAAAACGATTTTGAAAATTGTTGTTGAACATCAAACAGCTTGCACTCTGTTAGAATGATTGGTCTTGTGAATTCCCCATCAAAGCCAATGATGTTCCCGATACCATAATATTATCAAGCACCGATTTTTGTTCAACTCACTGACGCATGTGTACAACCTGTTCATCAAATGCACATAAAAGTTTCATTTACCTCATCATATGAGAAACTGCTGGCTCCAAGTCTGAGTGCTTCAACAATTTCTCTGCGCAGCCTTATAATCTCTCACACAGAGAGCAGAAAGTAGCTCTGTGCACATTCTTGCTTTCCTCATGATACCTGCTTGATTATGCTTCAGGGCTTGCTAGGGGCCATAGGGTCATGTCTCCAGCCCTGTATGAGATGGCCATCTATCCTTGGCCCATAGAGGATCACGCATGCATTTGATATCAACATTGCAGAGAATGGTGAACTTAGCCTTCTTCATTAAACTCTTTTTTCACTTCTTGGAATGTTACACATTCAACTTTCCATAGCCCTTCTGTTCATATTTTACATACACATAGAATCAGTAAACAATAAAGGGACTAAAGTGAGAAACAAAACAATACAGAAAGGAGAGCATGTGTGAAATTGACAACGCAGAGAGAAAGTACACATGATAAAGTGAAAATCCCCAAAGCATTTGCTACTTTCCAGAATATTTGCTTTTTTTTTCCCCTCATAAGTAAAAGCAAACTCCCAATTAATGTAGAAAAGAACATGTGAAAATAGAGCTAGAGAACGTGGAAGATGGAAATCATTATCCTAAGACTTGAAAATGGAATTGCCTAATAAGTTTGTTGTTTGAAAATCAACATCCGATATAAACAACTTATCTCAGGCAGTCAAGAATACAGGGGAAAAAATCCTACAAAATTTCATTATGCGCAAACTGTAGTTAGGAAGAAAATGTATCAGCACACTTGATGTTTGGCCTTTAGGTAGCTCATATTTTTCAGCTTGGGCATGGGTGTAGATGACACATTTGCATGTATGACCACTAAAACTTTTGATAAGTAACCTACCTCAATGAAAATACCATTCTGTCCATTAACTCCTGCAACTTTTATTGTAACTCTTCATCGTTCAGTATGATGGGGGAATATCATCAAATGTTCATAAAGAAGGCTTCAATGTCTCTTTTACACTATGCTCTCTGAACTTGCCTTGGGATGGTGACTCTTAAATTAATTGGCTAGAAACTTTCTAAGATGACAACGCACAATTGAGTTAACAACCGCTAAAACAGGTACTATATATAATCAGTTTAGCAATTTGAATGTTGTGGAACCCATAAACCTCACTCACTTAAAAGCAAGCCACGTAGCATTATCAATAATAATATACATTCACAGATCCTCCATATAATGTAATTGTGATGATAAAATTTTAAAGCATTTAGCATCTGCATCTCTCCATCTCATTACTACGACAAGCGCAAAGGCACTGGGAAATACCATAACCTACAGTTAAAATGTTATCCAAAAAGATAAATACTCCATAAGTCAGCAAGAAAAGGCAATCAAGATGGTAAAAATTCTAGAAAAGAGAATGTCTGATATCATTCTGCTCCTATGTCAGAAGTGACCTAAACGGAAAATTGCTTTCATTGACTTTACAGGAACTATTGTGCATCACTGAGCTACAACTCTTCACTTGTACATCATATATATTTTGCTGTGGAAGCTGAATCAAAATTTCCCCATGAAATCAACAAAGCAAAACAAAAACTTCCCTATATTTTTCTGAAAAATCAATAATAGGTCCTTAGGGGTACAGTCAAACACTCTTCTTTGCAGTCTACCCATTTACCGCGTAAAGCAAAATCTCTCTCAAAATCTGTATTTGCAATAAAATTACATTGAAATCTCCAATTGCCAAACACCATCGGCGAAGCTGCTAGGTCTTTTCTTACGAAATGACTACCAAATGAAAGTTATACATACGCGGACAGGCAAAAATGAAAAAGAAAATTGCAATATTAAATACCAGAGTTTTCAAAAGACTTTCTCCAAATGGTGACTATGACGACTAAGAACTTTGAGGGAAAAAAACTATCCTCTACAAGTCATTATTGATAATAATCCTCTTTTCTGCTCTTGACAAGGCAAATCTCCAGCTGAGGATGCCGAGAGACAAAGAGATAGATAAAGCAATCAAACTACAACCAAGACGTCAGAGGAGAGGAAGTGGCAATGGAAATGGCAACACACAACCTCATGGGAATCAAGTTGCAGGCCTCTTTTGCTTCCTTCTCTTTATCATCATCATAATCTTGGTCATGTTTTTTTTCTTCTATTGTCTTCTAGACTAGCTCCTTTCAATTTCTAAGAATTTTTGTTGGGTTTGAGGAAACAGAACTAATGAAGGTCATCGGACCCAACAAAGATGGGTCTTATCTTTTTCCATTGTTTTCTTGGAGGATGGAATTTGATCCACATAAATTGTCAAGTGGGTCTTGTAACACTCTCACATGATTTTTAATAACATCAAAGGAGCCTTTTTTTGACTGGGTCAAAATAGATTCCTCATTGTTCACAAAAACAAGCATCATTGAATTGGTGAAAAGATGAACATGACAACAATTACCTAGTCTTTCTCCTCCATATCATTTTCTTCTTATCCTATCACTGTTAACTTGGATGATGAATTTGCACAGTAAAGGTCTTAGATGCTTAATCTTGTCTTTTAGTGGAATAATCTTCCTATGTTGTATCTACAATAATTTAGTACTACTAATGAAAACATAAAATAAAATGAAATCATTAACAGTGAGTGTGAAATCCAAACAATCATCAATTATCAGTGAGTCATAGGCCAATTCTCACATGCTCTTCCTTATCTATTAATTAGTGCAACTCAAAGTGTTTCAAGGTAAGGGAATGACCCCATGAAATCCAAACAATCTTAAAACTCGGTATGGTAGGTGTCGCATTATGATGTCAAAACATATGATGAAACAAATGATCGCCACCATTTCTGATCTGACACAGAAAGCAAAGAGTAGTTCTAAGGGTGCCAAATGATCCCAAAGTAAATGTAAATAACCATAAATTTATTAAATATCTATTTCTCCATACCATGTGATTGCTTATATACAATTTCTCCACCCCATTAGCATAAGCAAATAATATCATCGCCGACCATACTTAACTCATTAAACAAACCATATCAATTCCTAATAGATCATACCTACTTGGGTTGTAAAATGTAAATGGCATCACTCAGCTACCATGAATCAATAACATATGATTGCGAACTGATAAAAAAAGGAGCGAGTCACCCCCTTTATTCAAGGGAATACATCACAAATCTTAAAAGTCTATATTTGTTATCCTCGACAGCGGTGAATCGAACACTAATCCAAATAGGAATCAGTTATATTTTCAATCCAAAATTAGGATTTTACCTTAATATTTTAAGGAAAAAAAGATTGTTAACACCTAAAAGAAAGAACCAAAACAACCCTAATGTAAAATTTTTAGGTTAAAGCAAAAAAGAATGTGAACAACATTAAGTCACTTCGACAAAGACATGATGTAAAGTGCAAAAGCAAATATGAGTGCACGAAAAACACCAAATAAAAGACATACAGTAAATGATTAAAGTGAAAAACAGATGGGGAAAGAAAACAACTCACATATTTGCATGTTCTGCTTTCTTGACTCCTCGAATCTTCGTAACCTCTGAAATTTTGCTGCATCCTTTTCCCATTCTTTCTCATGCTCAGCGGACGTAACTAAGCACGAGGGAGAGACAGAGAGAGAGAGAGAGAGAGAAAGTACCACCTCCCGAGTACTTCTATTTTATGGTATCAAGGGTAAAGAAAAGAGACCTGAGAAAGAGGGTGTGTGTGTTTGTGGGCATGCGCTCCGCTGCATAGGTCAAGGTTGAAAATAAATTTAAGTCGATTTAATTTATTTGAATTAGAATAAAAAGTTTTAATAAAAATATTTAACTTTAAAAATAAAGCCACTTAGCTTTGGTTCAATGGCACGAGATTTCTTTTCCTTCCCCGAAACCCCATGCCCCCTTCCTGTGATATCGTCCCCCTTCCCTTTACGTGGGCTTCGGTCCCTCCCACGAAAAAAAAAAAGAAAAAAAAAAAACTTAAAAATAAAAATATATATTTTTATAAAAAAATATAATTATAACGATATTACGTCAATATTTTTATTATTAAATATTAATTTCAATTTTTTCTAACAACTCCCCACTTTTCCACAACCCCCCCCCCCAATTCGTAGATTCTCATTGGATGCTCTCTGCAACATTCAGACAAGATGCAGAATTCGGTGCTAGAAGCAAACCCACCTCTCTTGTCGGAAGAAACGCGTTGAACAGAAAAAAGGGTCTAGACTCTTGACCTGGAGCTTGTATGGAATTTAATTTAAAAATAATTAATAACAAAATACTTTAATTTATTTTGTTTTATTTTATTTTTTACGTTGGTTGAGTACCAATTCATGGGACCGGATCGAATCATTAATTAATCCAAATACCATGAATTAAGCTAATTCAAATTGGTGGTCAACCCTTCCACAGGATTTTGCCGCATACAAATTGCAATTACGATACTTTATCATAATATATCGATAGACTTTTATTTTGTTTATAATTTTTAGGCTAATAATATTATTGATTAAAATGTTTTTTTTTATTGATCAATAAATTCCCACAATCTTAAATTTTGCTAATTTGGTACTTAATTATTTTCTAATTGTATTTGGAAAATGAATAAGGTAATAATTGATAATGGTAACTTTTTTCTTTCAATACAAAATTTTATCATGGATTGAACTTTTTATAATTAGAAAAATAATTATGAAAATTTATAAATGTCAATAGTTATTATTTTTTTTTTCTCTTTTTTAGGTTAAACGAAATACCTAATTTTCCTTACTTAAAAAACATTTCTTTTTATTAATATTAATAGAATTTTGACCTCTTTCCTTTTAAAATATGAAACAGAGCACTGAGGATTAAACCGAGGTCACATGAAATCTTTTCTCCTGCATTCTCCTTGATCCCCCCCACCCCCCCAAAAAAAAAGTTTGATTTTTCTTAAACCCAAATATCATACTTCAAGGGCCTTCGTTCTACTCGGAAAATATGAAAAGCCTTGATTCGTCTTTTCCTATATTTGACCAATAAATTATTAGAATTATTAAAATTAATCCCACAAGCAAAACCACCTCCAGTGTTCTTTAGAGTTTGGATCAATTGCAAGACCTAAAACTTAATTCAATTTAGAAATACAAGCTAAGCACTTCAAAATTCAACACAATTTTATTAATTGTTGCAGGTGATTTTATGTACTAATATACAATTATTAATAAGTAGATTTTTTTTTTTTTATTTTCACTGTTAGTATCCGATAGAAATGAGATCGGGTTGGGCTGGCTTAGTTCCGGTCCGATTCCTGGACGGGCCCAGGAATCACGGGCTGGTTCGAAAATAGCCCGGTGGACCAGCCCGGCCCAGTGAACCAGGCCCACCATGCTGAGCCTAGCCAATCCGGTTCACGGTTTTTTTTTCAAACTCTATTTGGTTTTTTTTTTGTTTTATCTCTTCTTTTTTTTTTAATTATTCTCTTTGTTGTTTTTTTAAAATCTCCAAATTTTTTTATCTCTTTTTTTTAACTCACTTTTTTTTGGGGAAATCAACAAATAAAGAGATAAAAAAAGAAATTAAAAACATAAAAAATTTTTAAAATAGTTCCACCAAATTCGGTATTCGTTCATTACCAAACTCTTCATTTGTATTTTCGAATCTACTAATTCAATATAATTACATTTTTTTTTATTTTTACATGGATGATTTTTTTTTTTACATATTTACATAATTTTTCAATACACTAAAAATTTATTTTTCTTCTTTCCGAGTTATTATTCATGTCATGCATTTTTTTTTTGCGTCTTTCCAATCTTTAATGCAAATCAAGATTTTCAATGTGTTTTCCACCTAATTGGTACGATTTTTTTTATTAAAACTCGACCACCTACACTAAAAACACTTTTCGATGGCATTATGTGAATATCGAAAGATTTAGTATATTTTTAATTATTTTGATCAAAATTGGATAGTAAGATATATTTTTTCTCTATTAATCTAATAAATCAAAATGAGTATCGTCGTCATAACTTTCTGACCTATATGTTTATTGGTAAAAAATTAATTTTTTTAGCGACGATGAAAAAGTTATTTATTTATTTTCTAACATATGTAAAGAATTAAAAAAAATTGAAGATGAATAAGTCGTTGTACTATTATTATTACTATTACTACTGCTTATATCACTACCACTTATATTATCATGTTCCTTTCCATATAATGTAACTATGGTTTGTAAAGTAAAAAATATTTATTGTTTTAAAAGTTGTCGATTAATATATATTTCTGTTGAAAAACTATTGTCAAAACAATCTATTAAAATTTCAATACCTCCAAGTTTTATAATAAAATTTAAAACACTTGCTACTAAATACAAAATAAGAATATTTTCATAATATTTTAAAAACTTTATTTTTATTAGTTCAATAGTGTTACTAAATATATCATTATTTTTAAATTGACTAAATACGAAACAAATTTTATAAAAATTAGACAATATTAAATGAGTTATTGGATAATAAACTCAGAAAAATAAATTTATACATATATAAAATATTTCCAACAATTGAACTAGTGTAGTTGTAAAATCAAAATCGATATTATTAATAAAATCATATTTATAATTAGAATCGATAAATTCAATTAAAATATTTTTAAAAGAAATTATACATCGTAACATATCATAAATTGAGTTCTATATCGCTTCACACTCTTTTTTAAATTTTTTAAGTTTTATATTATGTAAAATACATAATCTCATTCCTTGTATTTTTGTCAAATAATTTCTAATTTGATATCATGAATGGATCTTAAAACTACTTGCGCCACATGTAAACTATTTTTAATACATAAATTTAAAATATGACATGCACACCTATTATGAAAAAATATATTCCATCTAATATTGTTTTTAAAGTATTTTTTAAAATATTAACCGCACTAATATTAATGGATATATTATTAAAAAACAAAGAAAAAAATTCTATTATTAATACCATTTCATGAACAACATTCGTAATTACTTTACCTATGTGAGAGCCGAAATGTGGATCATCCCAAAGTTGAAAAGCTAAAATTCTTTTTTTTTTTAAAAAAAAAAAACCCATGAATCATTAACTCAATGACATATTATTAAAATAAAATATTCTTTTTTAGGTTCATTCTTCCAAGTATCCGAACTTAATTAAAAATTACAATCACTATATATAAATTTTGCAATTAAACCATCTTTCAATTCTTGAAATCGACTAATGACATTTTCCTACCGTTTTTTCTACTAATTTTTTGATAACTCCGTTATAAATATTTTTGAACATATTTATCAAAAATTTCATATGCAACCATACTAAGTGATAACTCTTTACGTGCTATCTATTCTTTTTATCATTTTTTTTTGTTTTCACATTATATCTAAATGTATTTGTCTTATTTTCCCGTGACAATTTATATTTGTCTAATTTGAGATAATTTATCCGAATGATCTCTAATTATATATTTTTTAAGTGTGCCCACTTCCTAACTCTTCAAAAATGTATATTTTTAATGACAAATTTTACAAGTTGTCTTTTATTCCTTATAATTTTTAATAAAAAAATCTCATATTTTAAAATTATCTTTTTAATGCGTGTTATATTAAATCGTGTGTGACTAAATTCATTTTTTTCAAAACCAATATCAATATCTACGTGTTCTGAAATGCTCTCTTACAAAAATGAAAATGAGGAAAGAGGAGATTGTTGAGAAAATTATGAAAAATGAATTTCGACTATTTTTTTTAAAAAAATGAAATTTAAATATGCAAAAAAATTAATGCAAATGAATTAAAAATACAAAAAAAAAGTAAAATTAAAAAAAAATTGAATGTTACTGACTTGACAGAAATCACTGTTGTTTATCGTCAAATTTTGAAAATTTAAGATTCTAATTTTGAAATTTTACCAAATTTTAATGGATATTGTATATGGTGTGATTAATAGGAGATTGGAAATGAGTTTAAAATGGAAATGGAGGTGTAATTGGAAATGGTGTAATTAGTAGGAAATGAAAATGTGTTTAATGTGAGAGAGACTTATAGAAAATTGGAATTGAGTTGTTGTATATAGATTTTGAGAGAATATAGTAAAGAAAATAAGATTGTGAGAGAGAGAATGAGATTTTGTTATATAAGATTTAAGAATGAGGGATGATTTATTTATAGAAAAAAATTTTGATTTTATGGATCAAAATACCCTTCAAACTAGTCATTTTATAACTGTTGAGAAGGATAAAATTAAAAAAATAAAAAAATAAAAAATAGCAGTTGGAATCGGCTGGGCCGGGCTGAGCCAGTTCCAATGACCATTGGAACAAACGTGCCGGTTCCAAGCCTGGGCTGGTTATGTGCTTGTTCTCGGCCTGAGCCGGTTCCCAGTTCCAAAAGGGATGGAATTAGACCGGCTTGTTACTATAGTCGGGCTGGTCTGATTTTGGATTACTATTCACCCGAGTCAGTTTCCAATCCGGCCAAAAAATAGATCTGTTGGGTTGGTTTTCAGGCTAGAACCAGCCCAGTCCCATTTCTAATATCCGGAGTCATATAGATTAATTCGATTCGAGCGTTTATAAAATTAATTTAATGTGTGATTTTTAAGTATAATTTTTTTTATTTTTAAATTTTGAAATCATTAAACATTTTACCCTAATACATTGAGAAAATGCGATTTCAATTGAACCGTGGTCGTTTCTGTAATTGTATTTTTTTTAATTTTATTTTTCACGTAAAGTGATTTTTAATTTCATTCGGTGTACTGAATAGTCTACAAATCACATGATGAATCAGATAAGTCCACTGCCAAAAGTACACTTGTGATCCCATGTTTTCTTAATTTATGGCCTAAGAATTGATTCTTGAATTTTGATACATCTCATGGGTACACTGTCGAATCAAATATGTTTTGTCGGAGAAAAAAAAAATTATCTATTTACAAATTTGACCAAATGCTGTCTTATTAGACTTAAGTAAGAAACGTACCACCCACTCACTCTTGACTTCAAATTTGGGAGTATAAAATCTGTCAACCCTAATTGAGCCTTGGCTTATTTTAGGGGTGAGCAAGGGATGGTTGATCGTCACATATCCTGATAAAGGTGGATTTTTCATATTTTTCGTCTCGTTTCCATCCCGTCTGAAATCATCCCACAGAAACAAGAAGGGTACGAGACGGGAGGATTTTTCTAGTATTTATAAAATATTTAAAAATTAAAATATTATGAATTATGATAAATTTCACATCATAATTTAATTTAACAACAAAATAAAATTTCTAACCAGTGCAAGTCTCATACCGTAAGTTACATAAAAATCATATAAAATCCAAATATTTAAAACAAACACTTGAAATATAAAAGTTATTATTTATAGAAACCCTTAAAACATAAATAGTCAAATACTAATAAAAAAGAACTTAAAAGTTGAAATCAAGTCTTTTCTTAGACAGAGATTAAGCAGTCATACTATAAATTATATATTTCTTAAATTATTTCTATTTATGGGACGAGACATAAATTATTAATATTTTATAAAAACAAAACTATTTCTTTTTTGAAAATGCAATTTTTCGAAAAAATGGGTCCATAAACCGACCCACTTGAGTGAGACAGGACTATTTTGTGGGTACGCGATGGGTCATGCTCACCCTAGCTTATTTCGCGTGGTCTCCTCCTTCTTTTTATTTATTTATTTTTTTTTTTCTAGAAAAGAAAAAATAGAACTTGGCCAAACAAAAAAAAACAAAAAAAAAAAAAATGTGTCCAACATATATAAAACTAGGGTCCAAGTATTTTGGTCGCAGCCGCAACCCAATAAGATTTCTGGGCTGAGCGTTTGTACCACAAAGTGTGTCCAAGTCCAAGTTCAATATCTTCGTCCACCAAGCTTCCGTCTTCGGCGGACGCAGGAAAGCCTGGTTAGTGTAACCGAAAAAAAGAAAGCCTGGTTAGGGAGGGCGAGAGAGAGCGAGAGAGAGGTCCACCAAAAAAAAAAAAAAGACAGCGAGAGAGAGAGAGAGAGAGGAATGGCTTCGATGGACACGGATGTGACGATGGTGCCGGTGGGAGAGGCATCTTCATCTTCAACGAAGAAACCTAAACGCTTCGAAATCAAAAAATGGAATGCTGTTGCTCTTTGGGCCTGGGGTATTATTATCACTTCGTTCCTCTTTCCCTCCTAAACCCTAATTTTCTTTTCCCTCTCTCTCTCTCTCTCTCTCTCTCTCTCTCTCTCTCTCTTTCTTATTGTGTTTTGCTTGTACAGATATTGTGGTCGATAACTGTGCAATTTGCAGGAACCACATCATGGATCTCTGTGAGCCCCTTTCACTTTTCGTTGGTTTATTTTGTTCGTATGATTCTAAATTTATGGGTTTTCTTTTTCAATTAGGTATTGAGTGTCAAGCTAATCAGGCTAGTGCTACAAGTGAGGAATGCACGGTTGCTTGGGGTATGTATTTTTGCCTTTCAATATTATTTACCTGTACATATGATCCGGTGGATGCTGATAGTTGGTTTTGTTCGGTACAAAACCCTAAAACTCTGCAAACCTAGTCCAAGATTTAGATTAGTTCTGATTCAATCAAATTCTAAATAATCAAAGTCCTAAGAAGGATTTATATAACCTAAAAAACCCAAAGTAAAGTCCTAATAACACTAAACATCCATTCTGTATAAAGAAAGGAAATAACAATAGAAGTGAGGAAAAATAGCAAAAAACGGAACAAAGTATTTTGGAGTTGGATACGAAAGCAGGGGCGCTGAAAAGAGTGCAGGAGTGCCAGGGGCTCAGTCGTACACACACAGACCCAATCGCAGCCGCAATCCTTTTGGGTGCAAGTGCAATCCTGGGTGAAGCTCAAGTTGTTTGGAGGCTTGAATGACTTCTTTTTATGTATCTTTTGTGCGTATGACCTCTCCTTGGCTTGTCAACTGGATTCTTGATTTTTAAGAGCTCTCTGTTCAGGCGTCAGTCTCCCCCACTTGGGAAGAATTCGACCTCGAGTTCTTTGCATCAACTAGTTGCCACACTAGTTTCTTCTTGACCTCTTTGCGTCTACTTGCTCTTCCTTCACCTTCTTCAAATTAAACTCAATTCCTGATAAAGGTCAAACAAAAGTGATAAACTTTTTCCCATTAGCCCTCTGAGCCTTCGCTTGTGAATTGCTCTTCGCAGGAGTCGGTGCAAAACTAAACCCACCTATTACAAACTTGTAGGTACTCTCCCTTCCCCTATGCTATGCATTTACATCAAACTGCCAAGGCCTTCCGAGCAACAAGCTACATGCATCCATGTTGACAATATCACAGTAGAAAACCTCATCTCTATATTTTCCTATTGAAAATGGGACTTTACATGCTTGTCAATCGAATCCTTGATTTTTAAGAGCTCTGTGTTTTGCATCGATCTCTCCCACTTGGTAAGAATTCGATCCTGACTTCTTTGCATCAACCAGTTGCCACACTAGTTTCTTCTTGATCCCTTTGTCTTCGACTTGCACTTCCTTCACCTTCTGAATAAAGGTTGAACAATAGTGATCAACATTTTCCCATTAGCCTTTTGAGCCTTTGCTTGTGAATTGCTCTTCATAGGAGTCAAACTAACGTCATCTTTGACAAACTTGTAGGTATTCTCCCTTCCTCTATGCCATATAAGCTACATGCATCCATTTCAACAACAACACAATAGACCTCCTCTATATATTTCCTTTGGAAAACGGGACTTTACACTGTTCAGTTATCTTAACGTTTGGCACATCCATAATCCACCCAAATAGTGTAAGATTCAGAGTGTTTTTCAATTTTCAACCCTAGATTAATTGTTGTACTGCTACAAATGATATTCTCATAATCACCACTATCGAAAAATGAGATCAAGGATTTGATGATTTACTGTACACCTGGTGCAAAATGGCTTATGCCTTTAGATATCATCATCTGCCTTATGTGTCAATAGTATACAACTCACCACATGGTTCTGACCATCCTTCTTTTCATTGTTCCCATCATCATGGTGCTTGCAACATACATTCCGATATACTTCATTATTATCTGTTGGGAACCTTTCCTCCCCTTGCCAAAAGCACATACACGGCTCTCTATTGAGGTCGCACATTGTACTTATGTCGTCCTTCTTGATTACACCTGTGGCATTTATTTGACCCAGGCTTGGCATAAGGATTGTCCTTCCTTGGGTTGTCCTTGGTAGTAGATACCTGTGGTAGATTAGAGAGTTGTTGAAGCTGACTGCTCCCCCATAGTAAAGTCACCCTTTTGTTTGGTGTAGATTGAACTACGATAGCAGGAGCCCTACTCATGGTTAAACCTTATTTTACCTTTTTCTTGCATGAACATCTCCTCCCTCAACATCATATTTCTTGCTTTGCTAACATCTTGCAAGAATAGTAACCCAATTCTTTCCTTAATGGTTGGCTTCAATCCATTTACATACCTAGCAACTTGTTGCCTGTTAGTCTTATTCAAATTCCGCTAAAAGTAGAAACTCAGTGGTGTACTCATGAACAGAACGTGATCCCTAACTACATCTTTGATATTTGTAGAACAAATACTGATCAAAATTTGGGGGCAAAAACCGACATCTCAACAATTGTTTTGGTTGCTCCCATGTTTCAATTGGCCTTTTGCCGTCTCTCCTCTTATTCTCCAATAACCTATCCCACCAATCTAAAGCCCCCTTGCTCTAACTTGTATCTTACAATTCTCACCATTCTAGAATCCATGATTCCCATATATTCATAACATCTGTCACACTCGGCCAACTAATCTAAAATTTCTTCTACTTCTAAATCATCACCAAAAGCAGAGATTTCAATCTTTAAATGGTAATCTTGTTGATCATCATTATATGTGTAATTTTCGGTTCCTATGCCTTTCTTTTCATCATCTAAGGAATCCCCATAATCATATTGACCATGTGGATTTGCATGAACTAGTTCTGATGTAGATTGGCCATGGTCGTATTCCCACTCCCATTCCGTGTTTGCCTGCAACCCTAATTCTTCAAGCATGGTTTTGATGCATCTAAAATCCTCTCTCAGAGTTGCTATGGCTGTTGTGTGGGATTCTGATGCTTCCCTCACACCTTGCATTCCCTGATCTCCATCATGGGAATGGTAGTCTTCAACTACTCCAAAAGGTTCTTCATGGTCAGCCATCAATCCAGATGTTACCTGCTTTCATTCCAATTGATGCAGTGAATGTTGGTGGTTGAGTTTGTTCAATACAAAGTCCTAAAACTCTGCAAACCCAATCCAAGGTTTAGAGGAAAGAAATATAGTGTCTTTTTTCCCCCCTCCAATCAAGGTCTGAATAATGAAAGCCCTAACAAGAGTTTAACAGCCAAATTAAAATAGGGAATTAGGATTCTAATAACACTAAACAACCATCCTGGATAAAGAAAGAAAAAAACAATGAAACTAAGGAAAAATAGCAAAAAATGGAACGAAGCATTCTAGACTCAGATAGGAGCGCAGTGGGGCGGAAAAAACTGCAGATGTGCCAAGGAGGCTAGTCACGTGTACGCAAGCACTTCGCACCCTGCGTGGATAGGTGTAATAGGTGCACGCTGGGGCATGCAGTCACATTCGCATCCTCAACTCTCATTGGCATAGGTGCGAGAAGTATGTATTGTTTGGTGGTTCTATGATGTTTGCTCGTGTTTAGGAGTTGACAATAAATTGAGCTCCAAATTATATGCTTAAGGTAGTATATATCATCTACTGTAATTCTATGATTTGTTTGATATTGCAGTCCCCCCCCCCCCCCCGCCCCTGGCATAATGATGGAAATATCAGCCTCTATCCTTTGAGTGTGCAACTCAGTTTTCCTATCAGGCACATCTAATAGCCCATGAACCACCCTCAAACCACATGCATTGGGCAAGCACAGAGGTTATTGGGCTCCCCAAAGAAATGGGTGAAGTTCTCACATTGCCAATACCCAGTCAACCTAGATTATTGATAATGGGGAGAGATGCATCACAACCATTCGAACAATTGTTCATTTGGATTGCAGTCTTTTTCCATTTTGCTGCCTTCCCTACTGCAATATGATTACATGACTAAATAGTGTCTTTTAAATTACATGAACATATCTTAAGTCATGCTTTATGTTGTTGATAGACATCTTAGGCATCATGTGCCCAGAGAAGTCTGAAATGCTTTATATTGTTGCCATCTGACACACATAATTCAAAGGGAAGTATCTTTAATTAATTGTAACAAGCAGCAATAGAGAAGGACATAAATATAGGGAGGGCATAATATTCTGCATGTTCAAGCGGCTCCTGAATGACTGTTATCACCAAGTATAGTGTGTCATTAATATTATTTTGGCGTTTTGGTTCCTATCCTGTTGGAGACTTTATGCAGTGATGTGAACTTTAGCTTATTTGTTGTATTCCTTGAAGAAATTTTTCATGTTCGAAATACTATTCTTTTCACTGTTGAGAAACATTTTAGTTCCTTGTTACTGGAAAATGACCCTTTACTTTCACACTTATGTATACTGGAAAATGTAGGATTTCAACAAACTGGTTTCTAAAGATGCCGATGCTCCTGCTGCTGTAAATTTTCATTTATCTGGTGATAGTAATGGATTTGGGCTTAGGATTTCAACTTTTATCACCATACTGCATTATTCTGTTGTTGAATCTTCCAGCTCAGTGGTGTGTAATTTTGGTTGAGTTATACTTCTCTCATGGCCATTCTTTCTTTTTTTTTTTTCGGGTACTATACCAACTGATATCCGAAACCATACTTCAACTAATCCGATTCGGGACTTGCAGTGGCCCATTAAAAGGCTACTCTCCCAACGTAGTTTTTTCCATACTCAAGCCGCGAGTCGAACTCAAGAACTTGGTTAAAGGACTTAACGTCACATCCCACTAGGCCAACTGTCCATTGGTGTCTCATGGCCATTCTATATGATGTAGTTTGTGGATCTTGATGCCATGTTTGTTATAATATCTGACATTCTCATATAAATTGACTTCATGTCATTCTGGTGTGGTTGTTTAACATTTTTGTAATTCTTTCCTTGATCTGTGTTTCAAATGTTGCTGTACTGGCTGTGTTTGTTATTGCATTTGTCTTCAAAAGTAATTTACATTTTCGATTCCATCTGGCCGCAGGGGTTTGCAATCATGCTTTCCACTTCCATTGCATCAGCAGATGGCTCAAGACCCGTCAAGTCTGTCCACTGGGTATGTTGAGCTCCCTCTATCAAGTATCATTTTCATGATGCCTAACGGGAGCTGATGTCTGTCTCCTTTGGTTGTTTGTTGCACAGATAACAGCGAGTGGGAGTTCCAGAAGTATGGACACTAGAATATACCAGGCTGCAGCCTTAAGATCCTTTTGTTGTCCCTCTGCTGAACTTGTTTAAGGTCTGGAATACTTGGTGTCTTGTGCTAGTATTTCAACAGTGTCAGCAAATATTGTCTTTATATTCTGTGCAAATATGCTAATCATGTAGTAACGGGTAATACTTGTTGACCCAGAATTTTCTAAAAAGCAAACCGTGTGCTATCCGTTACCATGTGTTGTGTGTGTTATGTGTGTATCTAGCAATATTTTTCTTCCAGGAATGGATGTTTAGGAACTTGTGGATTTGTTCTTATATATGAGCTGAAATGTTTTTTTTTTTTGGTTGGTGGGGGGGGGGCTTTAGTTTGTCATTCGTCTTTCCATTCAATTTTGGAGAACGATGACTATGGCCGTTGTTATATGAGCTGAAATCTGTGAACGTGTATTACAGTGATATGATTTCCTGTCCTTGGCTTTGATATCCAAACGGGTACAAGACACGAAGATGGTTCATGAAGTGAGAACCATTAAAAAAGTAAAAGAACCTGAAAGACCATGATGCATGAACAGTTGATTGCATTGTGTCTAAAGAAAGAGGGGGGCGGGGGAGTGGGAAAGAGAGTTTAATAGGGGCGGGGGTTTATAAGAGGTGGGGAACTTCACTACACGCAGCAACTTAAGTTGGAGCTTTTGGGCCTTGGCGTAATTTTCTTTTTTCCTTTTTTTTTTAGAAATTCAAAGAGAGGGCAAAAAGCCTTAGGAGCGAATAAACAGAAGACACAAAGCAGAGAAGGCGGCCAGCCACAGAGGCTGGACAAAACACTCAAAACTAATTAGTGACATTTCTAAGAAAATAGATGCCACTTTAATCCATACGCAAAATGGACGCAAGACCTTTAGGAGGGGTATCAAGGGCTGTGTAAGTTACCCACTTACGGGGGACCCTTCACTAACAAAAGAGGAGGCCCTTTTTTGGCAGGAGAGGGAAAAAAGGATAAAAAAAAAATTAAAAAGGAACGTCGCCTGAGAGATTCGAACTCTCGCGGGGAAACCCCATGTACTTAGCAGGCACACGCCTTAACCACTCGGCCAAAGCGACTTGTTTGGCTAGGAGGCTTACAATATTTATTTTATAGAAAACACATGGAAGACGACCTTCCCACCCGAGCAAACACACAGAATCAAAACCCCACGTGCTGATGTAAATACTCTCACCAACAAACATACCCAACGAATCAAGGAAGGAACCTTATCAAATCTCTCTCTCTCATCTGCATTCATTAAAGTATATATCCTCAAGAATTCTACATATGACACGAGATGAAACAAGATCAACTACAAATGTAAACTTGCTGTTCTCTATCGATTCTCTCCTGCATTTATTATAGAAACATAACACCATCCATCTCATCCGTGATTTACTTCAACCCCTTAATATGTGGACTGTTTATGTTTATGGGTGCACCCCATGTGGTAGTAATGGTTTACATGGGTAGGTTTTTTAACCCTACCCTACCTCTATACCAGATTTGACTTCACTTATTGTCTTATTTGTAGAATATTTTTACTAAATTGAACAAAAAATTATAGAAAATATAAAATTTTATGGGAATAATCATGGTTTATTTGATCAATGGTTGTGGTCACAGAAATCTTTAATGGTTGGTGAATGGATTAAACAAACACGAATGCAAAGCACTCATGGTACTTTTCCTGATGGAAAGGTAATAAAAAGAAGGATGAGTTTGATCTTTTGCACAACTTTTATTATGCTATGTAACTTGAGATGTAAATGTATGGCTTGCTCAACACGAGAAGTTCTTTTGTCCTGAAAGTAGTGCACGCTTCTAAGAGTCATTGGGAACGTTTAAGCGCTTTGCTTGGCCACCCACAGTTACTTGGGCGAAATTCCTGTTACCAACGGAAGATGGAGATTAATTCCAGCTAGGGATGTAAACAATTTTCTCTTCCACTTATTGATGCCAATTTTCCACCGTTGATCGATGGGAGATGACTATTTTATCCCTTTTCTCTCTCTTCTCTCTTATTGTCTTTTGCTTATTTATTTTTTTATTTGATCCATTGATATTTAGTAATCAATTTATTAATTTGATTAATGTAATTCAACTTAATTATTAAGTTTATTAATAGGCAAACTCTCTTAATACCTATTTTTTTATTTTTAAAACTTGAAATTAAAAATTTAATTAAGAAAATTTAATATGTTATTATTATATTAATAAAACGTTGATGTTTTCTCTCTATCGAGAGCTACCATGTACTCTTTTCTCTCTTCATTCTTAATTTTTTCATAATCAATATCTTTTTTGCATCTTCTTTCATCATCTTCATCGATGATGATGATGAAAGTGTTGGAGATGAAAGTGTTGCGGGAAAGAAAGGAAGAGAGGAAATTGCTAATTATGTAACTTATTTTGGTTAAACGATCAATCACTTTATCTGCTTAATTATAAATCTCGAGTTTGAATTTTTAAAATAACAAAAGAAAATTTAAGAGAACCAATCGTTAAAATAAGTGTCACGAACCAAATTAATCAAATAAAATTTAAATACGAGAGTGAACACAAAAAAAAAAAAAAAAAAAAAGAAATTGCTAATTGTGTCTTCTTTCTCCTTCTATTCCCTCTCATCTTTCTCCTTCGATCGATTTTTTCTTCTTTTTTTTTTTTCTCTCAACCTAGTTTCTCTTTCTTCCTTTTTACCTCCCTTGTTTTTTCTCTCTTCTATCTCTGCAATGCCAGCAGCCTTTTTCTTTCTTTCAATTAATTTTCTCTCTTCGCTATTGTCTCTTATTCTTTATCTCCCCATCAATTGTTTTTTCTCTCTTCATTTCTCCCTCTTCATGTTTTTACTGTGGATAGCTTGCCTCTCTCTATTTCCTTTTTCTTACCTTTTCTCTCTCCATTTCCGTTCCCTTTTGTGGTTGACCTTACTCTCTAACAAAAGAGAGAGAAAGTTCAAGAGGAGCAAAAAAGAAGAGAGACAAAAATTACTTGAGAGAAAAAACCAAAAGAGAGAGAGGAAAAGAGAGAGAGAGGGGGGCAACAAATGATCTGATCGAGAAAGAGGATGAGAGACGAACGTCAAGGCTAATAATGAAAAGAGAGAGAAGTGAGAGAAACATAAATATATTGTTGATTCACAGATAAAAAGGAAAAAAAAAAAGTTTTGTGAAGCAGAGAAAATGATATTTTTGTCGATAAAAAGATTTGAACAATAAAAGTAGGACATTTTTTTTTCGATATAGAGATTCGGATTTAAAATATTTACAAGAGGAAGAGAGGTTGATATCAATTAATTTATAATTTATAACTTATTAACGTATACGAAAATTTTGAATCAAAATGAAAATGGTAACTTTTTCTTTCTCCTGCCAAAATTGGTTTTCCTGTGGCATCAGTACAGGGAATTATATCATTTATATCAGTGGCCGGAAAATTTTCTCGAGCTTCCTTTTGTAAAAATTATGGATATGTAATATAATGTGTGTTGAATATAGTTTGTAATATATTATGGACATTTGTCTCATATTAAAAAGTTAAAGAGATTGTGATGGGTATATAACCCATCAAATTTGAAATCATTTGAATTTGGTTGAAATTGTGTGTCGAAGGAAAATGTAAATTTTAATAATTTATTAATTAATTAATTATTTATTTATTTAATGGTCAAAGATAGGACACTTGGTCACTTGGACCTTGGGCATTAGAAAATAAGTACTTTTCGGTTATTTAATTTTTTTTTAAAAGACACAATTTGGAAATTAAATAAATTGATATTTTTTAATTAAAATGTTATTTAAAAAAAAAAAACCAAGTGATGCCTATTGAATAAACGGTTGTTATTTTAAATTTAAAAGAACATATTCATTATGACTTTTGAATGAAAGAATTTCTCATTATTACAATTTTTCATATTCTATAAATATTCTCTCTCACAATTATGGAAACTTCTTTAGGTTTTCTGTCATCGACAATTTTCGTGTACAAAAAAAAGGGCTCTATTTCGTTTTTGAAAAAATTTTAAGATTTTGCTGTCTCAAATTTCTATTTTCGATTTGCATATTTTAAAAGAGTTTGCCTTCAACCTAGCCAGCAATATAGTGGGGACATAATTTTTTTAGAAACAGTGATTATTTCACGTGTAATTCTTTTCATTTTTGTTTATTTTAAAGTTATTTCAACGTCTCTAATAATCGGTTAGGCAGAGCTAAAAGGATAAAGTCCATAGGGTGGGTGAACAAAGCACTAGAGATGATAACGAAAAGTGAACCACCATCGTGTGTTGGGATTATCCTAGTACCTAGGGAATGTGGCACTGCCACACCTCTCATCTCTCTCTCTCTCTCTCTCTCTCTCTCTCTCTCTCTCTCTCTCTCTCTCTCTCTCTCTCTCTCTCTCTCTCTCTCTCTCTCTCTCTCTCTCTCTCTCTCTCTCTCTCTCTCCCTCCCTCCCTCCCTCCTCCACTAAGAATAGATTTAATGAGCCATGAATTGCTGAGTAGCTCTCTCCCCATATGATTTAATCAAACGCAGGCACAAGATAAGAGGGGAGGAAGGTTCAACCAAAAAAATGGGGGTCTCCTAAAGGAGTCATAATAGAGATTTGGACATGCCGTTTAAGGATGTTGTTGGGTTGGAGGAGTGAGTTAAAAAAAAAATTATAATTAAAATGATTGAGTCTGATGAATAAAACAGCCTTTTTATTTATAGTATGATGTTATGTTTGTTTACTTGTGTGCATCAAGCATAAAGTAACACTACCAAAAAGTGGAAAAGGGCCAGTGCCATATAATGCTATTTCTTGCTGTGAATCAAAACCATCTTTTTGCCCTTTTCATATTTAAACTCAATCTTTCTATTGGGGGGGTTCTTAAAATCATACCTACACAATAATGATATGGGGGCGCATTGTGGATGTAGGGTAGGTCCAATGCCTCACTCCCTTTCTCCTCCTTTTACTTTTAATGCATAAATGCAAATCAGCTTATTTTTTGTTTTTTTCAAATGACTCTGTTGCTTCATTTTCTGGTAAAACTTCGTTATTTCGCTTCCTCCCATCATTAAACCCTGCTCTAAATTTTGATGTCGTTTCCTAAGTGGTTCTTTGGACGAGAGACCATCTGAATTTGGAAAAAGGATAACCCTCTGCAAGTTGTAAGTATTCATTCCTGTCATACAAAATGTTAGATAGACAGGAGAGGAATCCGGAAAGATCAAACTGATGTTACTTTTTTGAAATGGAAAATCTATACAATAAATTTTTAATTTTCAGTCTAAATTCATAAATGTATTTTTAGAGTCTTCTATTTAATGAGAGTTAGACTTTAAAAGCGCGCGCGCGCGCGCGCACACACACACACACACACACACACACACACACACACACACACACACACACACACACACACACACACACATATATATATATATAAAGATATATTTATTAAAATTGTTAGAGTTATTTAAATATCGAGATTTTTTTTAAAAGAATAAATGTATTCTTAAAGTATAACATATATTTGTAAAATTGGAAGTTGTTTCTCTTCTAAAATTATGTAAAGGAAAAGCATTGCATTGCATGGTAAAAAAGCAAAAGAAGAGCTACTAATTAAACACTAACTATAGTATGGTGTATCATATAAAGTAGGAAACCTACAAATGCTGATTGAATGACAAAATGTACAGAAGAAGATCACGCGAGCTGCAGTGCCGAATATATCCCATCATCCATGAGTGGGAAAACTCCCGAGATTAAAGTTAGCCAATCATAGGTTGTTCATCCTCTTCCTCGTGATGATGAAGAGGTCTCAAAATAAGACATTTGAGACCGAGGCTTGTGACCTAACCTCATTTTTTATTCTTTTAGAGAGACAGAGAGAGAGAGAGAGGCACCGCCGCCTAGTTTGCTGATATGATTAAACAAGTAAAAACGCGTGGGAAAGGAAAATAAAAAACAATGTCGATAAAAAGGGGAGAGAAAGACAAAAGAAACCTAAAATGACGCCACTAATCTGCGCTTGTGGTAGGCGTAGGCAATCCTGAACCGACTCATATCATCTTCCCATCCCCGGTCTCCCTCACTCTCACCGCCCACTACTTCCTCACTACGTTGGAATATAATTAAGGTCCTGCGAATGTAACAGTAAACTACTAAATTTTTTAATAAAAATTTTAAATTTAAATCTTAAAATTTTAAAAAATATATATAAAAAAGTCAAACTTTTAAATTTAACCTTATAATACCTTAACCAAATTAATCGAACAACAAATAATCAAAAACAATATTAGAATACCAAAACTTTGACCCATTCACCTCACCTTATCAGTTGATTGATTTATAATATCTGTTAACATATATACTACTTTTCATATACAAACATATAGAAAATATACAATCATAGAAAATTCACATATGATATCATATTTCTTACTATTATTATCGGTATCTTTTTATTTATATTAAATTATATTACTCTAAATATTATAATCTATATTTGAAAGAATATTTACTTTTAGGTTTTTTTTGTGTATATATCTTAATTTGTATAAATATTTCATTTATTTAATGTATTATATAGAATACAATACGGAGAATTTTCTCTCTTATACTATCTCTCTCTTTATTTTCTATATAATATCAAAGCCCCTTTGCAAAAAAAAATGGTTATGCCTATGTCAGCACACGTCTCCGGTCTGTTTTGAAAAAAGTTGCTATTCATTATGTGTCCGCACGTGCCTCCACAAGACTTCTGGTCCATCTCGGAAAAATTTGCTCTTTAGTATATGCCAACATATGCCTCCAAAAGATTTCGGTTCCATTTTAGAAAAAATTACTCTTTAATATACACTTATCATATATTTCAAACTCAATGTAATATAATAAAAGTTACTTGAATATGAAGTATGTGATAGGTGTATATTGGAAAACAGTTTTTTCCAAAATTGAACAGAAGTTTTTTGGAGGCATGCGTTGGCGCATACTAAAAGAGCAACTTTTTCAAGAATGGGCCAAGAGTCTTCTGGAGGCGCTTCTAATCCGTTCTAGAAAAACTATTTTTCATTATGCTATTGAGTTTATTGCTATCTTCTCTCAATCTCAGATTGTAGATATTTTCAACAAATCACATTTAATTCGACAATTTCAAAATCTAATTGACAAATTCAAGACGACAAATTTCTCACGACCTTGAGTTTGAGGCGGAATATTAACATATATGCTATTTTTCATATGTTAACATATGGAATAAATATTTACAGAAAATACACACGATATCATATAATACTATTATGACATATATTTATTATTATTATCATTATCATTTTATTTATTTCAAATTATAATATCCCAAATACATAATATATATTTGGGAGAATGTTTGCTTTTATGGTTTTCCTTTTGTGTACATATTCTAATTTGTATAAATATTTCTATTGGATCCAAAAAATGACTTCACAGTAGATCATTCTTCTAGCTTGATTGGGGAACTGGTGAGGCAATGCCTGCTGTCTTACCTTTAGAAAGGGATCCTGCAAAAAACTTACCGAAAGTGGCTCCGACGGAGGAGATTTGACATTCGAATCAGAAAAAGCGATAACAAAGAGAAAAACTAAAAGAGTCGGAGGTTCTGTGTAGTCTCTGTGTGTAATATATAAGAAAGATACATACGTAGCAAGCTACCTTTGTTTTATATATATATATATATATATATATATATAGGGAATGTCGTATGTACCTGAAGGTGTAGAAACTCAACTTTTCTTGTAGAGAGTTCATATAAATTTTTTTGAAATCACAAGAATTGTCCTAATAAACTTTCTATTAATTCAAGAGAAATCACAATAAATTTGTATCAAATCGAGAAAGGTTCAAATTTGTCATAGATTTCTTACTCATCGAGTAACCACAATTAGGACTTGTTGTGTAGTAGGAGTCGACGTTGTAAGCACCGGGAGGTTGGGACTAAGAAGTCGTGAAGTCGAGAGGCTAAAAGGTCTAATGAATAAAATGTGTCAAGAAAATAATTGAACAACACGAGAACCGAAACGGGTCTCGTCAAAAAGTTTATGTCGAGAGGAAGGCCCCGATTGAGATCAACTGAGAGGTCGTATAATATTTTACGGTTTATATGATCATGGCCTGCTATGTTCCGTAGTAATGGGTTTGTTAGACCATTTATCATCAATTTCATTTGTTTATTGTATTATACAGAATATAATATAGAGAATTTTCTTTCTCGTATTATCTCTCTTTATTTTCAACAATATCAATTCTAATATTATTGAATATAATCTTTTAATTCAACTTTTATATATAGGTATGAATTTTATAATTTATAATATATAATTTTTTTGCACACTTCATTATATTCGTTCGTGCTGTATTATGCATTATGTCTCACATACATCATAGACATATGTGTACCTATTTATTTATAAATACTTAAGAATTACTCTTACTACCAAAATTTGATGGATGCAATAGTAATATGCTATATTTTTTTAATCATAAATTTTGGATTTCAGTCATGAAAATAAAAAAATAAAATTTGAAAAAGTCAATTCATTAATAAATCATATAATATTCAAATCAGATTAATTGGATAAAACCGATAAGTGAAAATAAAAAATATATATATATTACTCTTACTTCTTATTTGTCATATTATCTATAAAAGAATCTGTTGTGCAATTATGAACAACAATATTTCTCTTGAGCTACGTTGAGGTGTATATGGCAAACTCCTGTTATTATGGGCAACTTGGTTTGATGAGTTTTCCGTGATGAGGAGATTCTAATTAAACGTAAACCCCCCGCCCAAAAACCCAACTGCAAACAATAAGATCTACTTTTCTGATATAATAATTTAAGATATATATATTTTATTTTATATAACTATCATCTATTTAAAAATTTTAAATTAATACATAAAAGTGTTATCGGTTCTATTAAAATTTTAATATTTTCTTTTGATGTGTCAACATAATTTGAATTTAAAATTTTTTTATTCTGATATCAGTTTATATTTTATATAATTATCATTTATATTTATAAATTTAAATTAAGAAATAAATATAATTAATTATTTTATATAATTATATTTTAACACCATTTGGTATCTCGACGCATTTTCTCGTATCAAATACATTTTCGTAATTTTCGTGATCTCTATATAAAAAATAAATAAATAATTTTATTTCTTATAAAATCAAAATTTACTTGGTGAAAATTAATAAACAAACTTCAAATATCATTTAAATAAAATATATATTATTATGGCATTTATTAGAAGATTGAAGGTAAATATATTTTGTAATACTTGCACAATAAATTTTACTAGGATATGTACTATACAAACGATGCATGTGAAGTAATAAAAGAAAATTGCAGAAAGAAAATTAAATAAAAAAATTACTACCAAAAGATATGAAGTAAAGATAAATGGGAAATGAGCGTTGGAAGTAAAAAAAATAAATAAACAGAAGAAAAAAACTATTTTAGTAAAATAAAATTAAGAATAATGAAAATAATAAACAAACCGGAGGGGATTGGGGATAGACGTCCGGTGAAAGTAGACAGCTGTCAATCTCGAGCAGCAAATTGTAGAGTTCCATAAGGTGGTGCATAGATTAATCGTGTCCGCCGGCACAGACACCGTACAACTGGTGGGTCAAAAAAGAAATAATAAAAATCTAACCGTTACAAGAGAAAATGGACCACCTTTTTTCTTCCAAAAATATCCTTATTCGTCACTAACCCAACGCTTGCCTCAATTACAGCAAATTGTAGAGTTCCAAAAATGGACCACCAAAGTGCACTCCACTGCTCACCAACCGCAGTGGACTTAATTTGTGACCATCAACGATGATTTATTTATTATCAATGTAAAATTGGTCTAATAAAAATGTTTGACTAATTAATTAAAATTAGAATTCAAATTTTAAAAATAAAAAAAAAACAAAATTAAAGGAGGTCCTTCTTAAAGAGGGTACGACAACAATTCGAACCGAATTAATTGAATCATAATTTTGAATATTGGTTAGTTCAGACACAGAAAAATAAATGATTTATTTAATTTTTTAAATTTATTAAGGGATTCATTAATTTAAAATTATATGATAATAATAAAAGTAATCCAGATTATTAAATAAATTAAAATTTATACTATAAGACTATGTTTGGTAAAGTTTTTTTTGCTCTCTCCTTATCTTCTCTTCTTAAGGAGAATAAAAAATTAATATTTTTGAAATAAACTTAAAAGTTGTTAGAAATAATCATATGAGAGATAAAGAGAAAATATCTAAATTTGGATATATTTGAAATATTTCAAATTTCAAATTTTAAATAAAATTTTAAAATTAAGTGATATAGACATATTTAAAATTTCATATTATTCAAGTGAGAATACAAATGAAATAAAAAAATATGATTCTGGAAAAACTAACGTATTAAAAAAAAAAAAAAAAAGTTTCTCTTACGAGCTTCTCCTTTACATCTTTTTTTTTTCTATTTTTATTTATAAAAAATTATTTTTTAAAAAAATTTCCTTTGATAGGATTTCTACTTCTAAGAAAAAGAGAAATTGAAAAAACAATTAAACAGGCACTAATTCAAATTTACTCAAATGAAAAAAGTTATGGGGTAGACAGTTAATGAGACTATACCTGATTGTATATGCTTATTTTTTATTTGTATAATTGATAAAAAAGGCAAAGATTATATTTAGTTTGCATAAAATGTTGCTTCATAAATTGTGTATTTAAAATGTAAAATGATTAGCCTGAAAGCATAGTAATAATGTGAACGACTTATGTTAACCATCGACGGTGGGAAATATCCTGGATGGGCTTCTTAATTCGATGCATGTCGATGGTGGGAAATGACATATAAAAGGTTTTTCCTCTTCTTTAGAGTTTTCCAAATGAATTTTTTTTTTTTTTAAATGGTAGGGACATGCTAAAAGTAAGCAACTTGCGATACATCGATAACTAACGTAAAATTTTTTATCAAAATATTTTATCAAAATATAACGATGGGTGACAAATATAAGAAAACTTTTAAAGTATTTCCCCCTCAACAATGCGCTAGATCGGATCCTAAGTACAATGATAAGTTACCAAGAGATCCTAGGATACGAGTAAATAAATTAGTTTATAAAAATAAAATTTACCTAACAACTTATAATATAAGATCTTTAACTCACAAGTTAGAAGAGATAAAAAAAATAATAAATAAACAAAAAATTAATATTATGTGTTTTCAAAAAATTAAGTAGGTGGAAGAGAACGATAAAGTAATAGAGTCTTATCATCATAATTTTGATACATAGGTAGAGATAAAACTAAAAATGAGGTATGAATAATTGTACATAAGAATTTACAAGGTGATATAGTAGAGATAAGGAGGAAAATAGATAGAATTATACTTATTAGATTAGTTGATGGAGAAAATGTAATTAATATAGTCATTGTATACGTCTCAAATATGTATAGAGGCAACTAGTAAAAAGTAATTTTGGGAGGATTTCGATGTGTTTATACAAATCATATATAGTGGAGAGAGGTTATTTATTAGAAAATACTTAAATGGACATATACAAGAGAACAATAAAAAATTCGAAACCGTACATAAAAATTTTGGCTTTTGTATTAGGAATGAGGAACGAGACACTATTTTAGAATTTGCCACAATATTCAATTTGATACTCGTAAATACGTTATTAAATAAAAAAGAGACGTACATAGTCACATATAAAAGTGGATCGAATGTCAGTCAAATAGATTTTTTTCTTATCAAGAGGGGTAACACAATGACTTATAAAAATTGTAAAGTTATATTCGGAAAGAGTGTAACAATTTAATATAAATTTTTAGTTTTAGATGTATGCATCTTTAAAAAATAAAAGAAATATCGTTCATTTGTAGAACTAAAAATTAAGTAGTGAAATCTAAAAAAAAAAAAAATGACGACTTTTAAAAACAAATTAATTCAAATAGTAAATTGGTCTACTAATGTTGATGTATAAACAATTTTGAAATAAATATCTAATAATATTAAAAATATAGGTAGAGAGATTTTAGACGAATCTAAAGATTGGGCTCCAAGAGGTAAGGTTTTATAGTAGTGGAACGAAAAAATACAAACTATTATTCAAACCAAATTAGAGTGTTATAGGGATTTTAAAAATAATAGAAATAGTGATATTTATGAAAAAATACAAAAGTGTAAAAAAAGATGTGAAAAAGATAATTCACGAATCGAAAAGTAAGGTATATGACGAATAACATAGAAGACTGGAAACTTAAAATGAAAAAAAAAAAAGAGATTTACAAAATTGCTAAAATAAGAAAGAAGAAAGAAAAAAATCTAAATAGTATTCGGTGTATTGAGAGTGAAACCAATATTATACTTGTGAGGAATGAAAATATAAGAAAACGTTAACAATATTATTTTAATAATTTCTTTAACGTTGAGAGTACGAAAAACATTGAAAATATCGAGATACATGTTAAAGAAAGTAATAAAAATTTTAAACGTAAAATTCGTTTCCATGAAATAGATAAGGTTTTAAAGAGAATAAAAAATAATAAAGTTATAAGATTTGATAACATTTCTATTGAGTTGTAAAATTGTTTGAGTGAGTTTAGTAAAATAATGTTAATAAATTTTTTTAACAAAATTTAACAAATCAAGAAAATGTCTCAAATATAAAGAGAGAGTACACTTATGCTGCTATATGAGAATAAATGAAACATACAAAATTATTCTAATTATAAAGAAATTAAACTTATGAACCACACTATGAAATTATGAAAGAGACTGATAGAGTATAGATTGAAATTGGAGATAAGTGTATCTCAAAATTAATTTGAATTTATATCAGAATGATCAATCACTGAAACATTTTACTTGTTAAGAAATTTAATAGAAACATTTAGAATATAGAAAAGAGACTTACATATGATATTCATTGATTTAGAAAATATATATGATAGGGTTTCTAGAACATATTGTGGTGGATGTTATTAACGAAAATGATTTTCTTGAAATACATTAATGTTATTGGAGATATGTATGAGGAGTGTAATCAATGTAAGAATTTGTGAAAATCTATGTGATAGTTTTCATATTAATATTGGACTCATCAAGATTCAGTATTAAGTTCTATTTTTTTTTGCAATAATAACAAATGAAATCACAAAAATATTAAATATGAAATACCATGATATATACTGATTACAGATGATATAGTGTTAATTGATAAAATTAGAAAATATATTAGCGTTAAATTAGAATTATGGAAAGACAACTAGAATTCAGAAAATTTAGATTGGGTAGGTCAAATACTGAATATATGAGATATAAATTTAACAACAACCATTATAGTGATGAAAAAACAATTAGGTTAAAGGAAAATACATATTAAAAAGTAAATGTTTTATATATTTTGGTTCCATCATTCATAGCGATAGCAATATAGATGGAAATACAAATTATAGAATTCAAACGGCTTGAATAAAATAGATAAGGATATCTGAAATTTTTTGCGATCACACAATATTATTGTATTTGAAAGAAAAGTTCTATAAAATCATAATAAGACTTGCACTATTGATAGTACCGAATATTGAGTCATTTAACAACAATAAGAATATAAAATAACTGTAACTAATATGAAATGTTTAGGTGAATGTACAAAAAAATTAGAAAAAATAAAATTAAAAATGCAAAAATACATAATATATTGAGAGTTTATTCAATTGAGGATAAAATGTGAGAGTATCGTTTGAATTGTTCGAATATATATATAACAAAAACTCAAAAACACACAAATTAGAAGGATCAAGAATTTAAATATATAAAATTTCATAAAACGTAGAGATAAATTGTTGAAAATTTTGATATAATTTATTCGTAAACATATGATTGTTAAGTGTTTAATTGAGAAGATAGTTTTTATATGAATGAGTAGTATAAGAGAATTTGTATTAATTAAATTAATTTTTTTCTTTTTAATATTTATCTCTCATAACCGATTTAAAATTTGATATTAAGGTTTAAATTATCATTGTTGCACGATAAAAGCAAGCAACACATTTTCTAAATTTAGAAAAATCATTCGGTAGTGCTAGGCCTCCTTTCCTTTCTTTATCCTCTAGGGGCTTCATTTTCAATCACCTTCAAATAAATTATAGTTATGTCAATATATGTATAAAAAAAAATCTATGATTTTTGGTACTACAACAATAATTAAGTTTTAATTTCAATATTTAGAATCGATTATTTGAAAGATAAATTTAAAAAAGATAAAGAAAAAAATAAAAAGAGAATAAAAAGAAAAAATAAGTAAATAAATTAATAAATAAATATTTAAAATATATTGATTTAATTTGGTATTTTAATTTTAAGATTTTTAATTGAATACTTAAATATATCATTTTTATTTGAATAAACTAATGTTTAATTTTAATATTTCAGGTACATATTCTTCAATTTTTTTTTTAAAAAAAGATATTAATTTGAATTTAAAATTACCACCGAGTGGCATTGTGGTAATAAAGCACTCAAGAAAGCCCAAATCTACTAACCCGCAGTTTTATATACACTTACTGAGTTTTCTTCTTCCTCTATATAAGTCTCCGACGTAGCGACTGTCACAATTTTCTCTCTCCCCTCCATGGCTGCTATGTTGTGGGTCTGCTTCATAGCACTCCTACAATGTCTTCTTTCAACCACAGCAAAACAAACCTACATTATTCACGTGAAACATTCTCAGAAGCCTTCAACATTCTCAACCCACCACGATTGGTACACCTCCCAACTCCAATCTCTCTCCTCCGACACCGACTCCGACTCTTCAGATTCTCTCCTCTACACCTACACCTCCGCCTTCCACGGCTTCGCCGCTTCTCTTGACCCGACCCAAGTTGAATCCCTTAAAAACTCCGATTCCGTCGTCGGAGTCTATGAAGATACTCTCTACGCTCTCCACACCACTCGGAGCCCCAAATTTCTAGGCCTGGACGAAGATTTTGGGTTGTGGGCCGGGCATACGACCCAGGATCTCAACCAGGCTTCTCAGGATGTGATAATTGGTGTCCTGGATACGGGTATTTGGCCCGAATCGAAAAGCTTCGACGATTTGGGTATGGATGAGATACCGGCCCGGTGGAAGGGGGAGTGTGAATCGGGTTCAGACTTTAACCCGAATTTGTGTAACAAGAAGTTGATAGGAGCTAGAAGTTTTTCAAGGGGATATAAAATGGCTTCAGGTGGGAATTTCATGAAAAACCCCAAAGAAACAGCTTCGCCCCGAGACCAAGAAGGGCATGGGACCCACACCGCTAGCACTGCAGCCGGGTCGCAGGTGGGTAATGCAAGCTTGCTGGGTTACGCGAGCGGGACGGCACGTGGGATGGCTACGCGAGCACGTGTGGCCGCTTATAAGGTATGTTGGGAAAACGGATGTTTCGGATCGGATATCCTTGCGGGTATTGACCGGGCAATAGCTGACGGCGTTGATGTTCTGTCACTTTCTCTGGGAGGCGGGTCGGGTCCTTACTACCGAGACACCATTGCTATTGGTGCCTTTACAGCCATGGAAATGGGGATAGTGGTCACTTGCTCCGCTGGCAATAGTGGGCCCACTAGAGCCTCACTCGCCAACGTGGCACCTTGGTTAATGACCGTTGGAGCCGGGACATTAGACCGAGATTTCCCGGCTTATGCCTTTTTTGGTAATGGAACCCAGTTCACTGGTGTTTCGCTTTACAGTGGGCCCGCCATGGGGGACAAACCCGTTGGTCTGGTTTACGGAAAGGGTAGTAATAATTCAAGCAACCTGTGTTTGTCCGGTTCGCTTGATCCTAGCTTGGTACGTGGCAAAGTAGTTTTATGCGATAGAGGTATAAATGCACGGGTCGAAAAGGGCGGGGTGGTCCGTGATGCCGGTGGGGCTGGTATGATATTGGCTAACACGGCGGCGAGTGGAGAGGAGCTCGTGGCGGATAGCCACTTGTTACCGGCCGTCGCGGTAGGGAAAAAGGTTGGTGATTTGATCAGGTCATATGCACTGTCAGATTCTAATCCGACGGCCGTGCTTAGCTTTGGGGGGACTGTGTTGAACGTTAGGCCTTCGCCTGTTGTAGCGGCTTTTAGTTCGAGAGGTCCCAATTTGGTAACTCCACATATTCTTAAACCGGATTTAATTGGACCGGGGGTTAACATCTTGGCAGCCTGGTCCGAAGCAGTTGGACCCACGGGTCTAGGGAAGGACACTAGAAGGACTAAATTCAACATCATGTCAGGTAAAGTAAACATAACGTTACTAGCCATTGGTTCCATGATATTCTTTATTGATAATATAATGTTATGAGTGTATCTGTCCATGTTCTAAAGCGGCCAAATTTTTCCCATGTCAGAAATTGTCACCTTATTGATTCCTCTGGCCCCAGTTGTGGTCCTATTAAAATTTTATTATATAGTTTCATGTGACATTTAATATTAAATTTTCAGGTACATCCATGTCCTGCCCACACATAAGTGGAGTGGCGGCATTGCTTAAGGCAGCTCATCCAAACTGGAGTCCAAGTGCAATCAAATCAGCATTAATGACTACCGCCTACATACGCGACAACAGCGGAGCGCCTCTCCGGGATGCTGCCGGTGGCGCGTATTCGACCCCTTGGGCACATGGGTCGGGCCATGTGGACCCACGGAAAGCCCTCTCCCCAGGACTCATCTATGACATTACCCCAGATGACTACATTGCATTTCTGTGCTCATTGGACTACACTTTCGATCAGGTGCACGTTATCACCAAGCGCAATGGCACTTGTACCCGGAAGTTTTCGGACCCGGGTCAGCTCAATTACCCGTCTTTCTCGGTTATGTTTGGGAATTCTAGAGTGGTTAGGTACAGTAGAGAGTTAACCAATGTTGGACCCGCCGGGTCAGTTTATAATGTGGCCGTGACCGGGCCTTCATCCGTCAGTGTGGTGGTCAAACCCTCCAGGTTAGTTTTCAGAAATGTAGGTGAGAAGCTCAAATATACCGCCACATTTATGTCAAAGAAGGGTGAAAATGCAGCTAGGAGTGGGTTCGGATCGATTGTTTGGAGCAATGCTCAGTACCAAGCCCGGAGCCCCATTTCCTATGCTTGGACCCGGTTGTAAAAAGATGGGGCATTTTAAGTGTTATGCTTGTTTTGGTTAATTGACTTCGAATTTCCACTGAAGAGGAGAGGTGTCCCGGTGTGGTAGTTGTTAATTCGTTTGATGGAGCAACGAAAGAATGCTTTTTTACAGATTGTTCTGATCTCTATATAATGAAGATTTCTTATACAGAAGAAAGAGAGAAATTTGTGAGAGTTTTTTCTTCTTTTTTTTCTTCTTTTTTTGAATTTAATTTTGCAGTGCAGAAACTGCAAAAGAATGTAATATTTCTCAGTCGTTAGTAATCAACATTGTACCCCTAACAGGATAAGTTTGTAATGATTCCATTCTGCAAGGTAAAGCAATGAGATAATATTAGGCAATGGGGTACAGTAATTGCAACTTGTTTTGCGCTATGAGGAATTGTTTTTCCTCCTTTCTAAAACCGCATTGCTCCCACTCAAGGGCTCAAGCCTTAATCTTTTGAGCAAATTGTTGAGTTTAAAAAGTTAAAAAAATTATGTGTGCCCAAATTATATTTTTTAGTAATTTATAGCTTTGTATTAAGTCAATTTGATACGGATCTTTAGCCACAGAGACATGGATCATAAATATCTGAATCAAATAAAAAAAAAATGGATCATAAATATGGCCGCTTCAAGTGAGAACTCATTAGGAAAAAAGAAACTTCTATCAAGAAGAAAATAGTGCTTTTCTGGGTTCTGAATTGACTTTAAACAGAATACTAGCTTTAAAGTTTACAACTTGTGTCCAATTACAGGTGGAACATTGTGTACAGGTGAAGAAACGTATACAGCATTCAGACCAATAATATGGCTGAATGTAGCAAGGAGTTCTCGTGATTCAGTTGGTGATACATAGCTCTCAATTTGTACTATCAAGAGGAAGTTCCGGGAAGAAAAAGACACATCACCACAATTCTTTTATCATGTTTCATGGCAACCTCATATCCCAACAATTCCTTTTTTCACAAGAGTTGCTAACTTCTGTCACATTGGATATGTCGCAAATTAGGCAACTCCACTCTTGGACGCTTCTGTTCATCACTCTTCCTTAGTTCCTTCCCTGGACAACACTTTTCTTTTTTTCTTTTCTTTTTTTTTTTTTTTTTTGGGGCTGCCTGAAGAGACAGAAGGGGGCATACCAGGGTAGCTGTTTTCAAGAGACTGCACTATAAAGGTCTCCATCAACTGAGAAATTTCTTTGTCCCACTGCAGTAGCCTCGGTGCTTTAACACCTATTCGCAAAGTATTTACTTTGCGAATTATTTTCACATGCATTTTTTTTAACATGTTATCTTATAGATCCAAGGGACATCAATGCCGATACTTCTTGGCTACCACCTTCATCGTAATTTGTAGGCAATTTACAAGTGCAATCATATAGGCTAAGCATTTTTCACAATTAAGCGCTAAGAAGGAAATAAATGAAACTTTTGTTTAAGCATTAGAAAGGTTAGAACTATAGGAATCCTAAGAAATAAATTTTCAGTGCATTTGTTAGCTTTTGTTGGAATTGTAGTCTGAATGCAATCCTAGAGCACCAAAGCATGCACTCCGTCAACCCAATTATGCACTTTGATGATGTGCTAGAGGGAGGACCATAAATTCAAGTCAACATTGAATACTTTCTACCTTCACCACAGAGGAAAGCAAACTTGCCCAAGGCATTGATTAAAGGAACAAAATCAGATGATCATCACCTCAAAAGCCACTGAAAATTTTAAAGACAGAAACAAGCTATGATGGCTTCCACCTCTATAGATTCAATGGAACTTCACCCACTAGAGAAAAGAGGGGCAACGATGTTGGAAAAGAGACGGCTGAAGGGAGCCATACCCATCCACTTTATGTGGATCTACACGCACTAAGGAGCAATATTGAGAGTCCTTTACATGTTGATGGCCTCACTGCGAAAGCCATAAATCTATTGCAACGTGTCCTCACAAATGGGGCAAAAATGAAAAAGAAAGAAAATAAAAGATAGTCCAGGAGGTTATGCATCTGTTCTCTCTCAATAGTCTAGCAAGAGGAAAAGGCCAACATAAGAGGTCATAAAAACAACTTATTTAGGATCATGTGTCACATATACTGAGGTATAATAGCAAGGGGTTATGAGTGATGACACGAGCTTGGATTTAAAACCACCTGTATATATATCTGTGTAAATTTATTAATAAAGATAGAATTTGCACAATTACTATATCAATAAAATAAACAGCAAGGGTTACACTTACAATTACAACAAGTTCTTGAACAATTAGAACAAGGGCGTACCGTTGGACATGTTGGACAAGAGCAGGAACACTTTGGGCAGGTGCAGGTGCAGGAGCATGTCCAGCTGCAGCAAGAAAACTCCGGGCATAAATTACTTGGAAGAATGCAGCAATTTCTGCTACAAATACAACTTCTTCTTCTACAGCAATTGCTTTTGCATCTGCATGAAATCTTTTTGAAGCAGCAGCAGATGTTTTTTGGCCAAGAGCAGCAGTGCCACGTTGGCCATTTGCAGCTGAAACATGAACAGCAGTCGCATGGTACTGGACAGCAATTGCAAGGTCCGCATTTGCAACATTCAGGCACTTGGAAGCAATCAGAGCACTCAGGACAGCAGGATTTCCATGAGCAGCAGAAACAAGATGATCCACAGCACCAACTGCACCAACTGCATATGAAATGAAGAATAAGCTAATACAAGACATCAACAAGTACATTATAATTGCTCTTCTATATGCCACCCGAGTAGAATCTGCATATTTCGCAACTAGAGATTTCAAACGGGCTGGGCTACCCACAGTGGCACAAGTCCCCCGTGAGGAATAGGTCCAAAGAGTTCATGTCTGGGCCCGCCTACCATGTTGACATGGCATAAATGCTATGATTTCTCTATTCTATTTGATATATTTTTTTATTTCATCAACATTCTTTATATCGCTTTTTTATGCATATTAGCTTTTCATTTTTATTTGGATGACTTTTTATGTAGTTCAGCTAAAAATAAAAAATTACTGCATTTTGATTTTTTATTTGTTGTTTAGCAATTTCTATTTCTTACTGTATGCCAAAGAAAGAATCTCGTAGATCCTTATTTCGAGCAATGAAAGGATAGATCCTTGATGTAATTTCAGAACATAGTATCCCTTCATATCATGATGCTTGTACCACTGGTATTCTTCGGCGGATATAATTGAAGAGAGAAAGTCTGGACTAATGGATAGTTAGTGTAGTGGGCTGGGGTGTTAGGTCCTTTGACCAAGTCTTAGTTTCAAAACTTCTCTAAATAGGGCTCACACGTAGACACTCAAACCGGATTAGTCTGAGTATGATTCCAGATACCCGTGGTTGGTATAAAAAAAAGGGTCTGGGCCTGCAGGCCTGACCCAGCCCAGCTCCATGGACCTTGGCCTTGTGGGTGCACTACACTACACGGTTGTACCATACTATGTTTGGGCCTGGCCCAACAATTCTAGGCCAAGACCAACAATGGACCATGCTGGCCCAACAAGGCCCAATTGACACTTTTTCCACACGCATATATGTCAGACCAGAATTCTGCGCACTATTCTGCAGGATGTGTCTTTCCAACAGGAACAGGATTTCCCAACACAACTCTCGATTGGTAAATCACTGAATTAAGTATAAAAAGGTCTTAACTTCATTGCAAATCTGACTTAGTTTTCAGAAACCTTTCATAGGTATCCAACTATAGAATGAAGACTCCAGGGGAAGTAGGGAAAACCGAAAAAAGAACGGTAATAACTCTGTTAACCAGTTCTTACTCGTAGGGAGACCCAAAGGCTAGCAAATTTGTGATTCAGACATCCAGTCTGCCTATAACGGGAGGAAGGAAAAGAACTACTAAAAAATTTTGTAAACTAAGAAGGAAAATGTCAACATAATATTTCCTTGTCAACCTGGATGTATGAGTGTGCAAGGGCATGAAACCAATCATTAAGAAAGAAGGAAAACAGTACCAGCAGAGCCACTTCCAGAAGCGAAACGACCTACGGATCTTCCTATGTCTGCATGGTAGAGAAGAAAAATGAAGAGATCGTAACCCATTCAACACTCAACAAGAGGGAAAGCTGAAAACAATCTTACGTTGGCACCAAAGGATCGGCATTTGCCACTACATAGTCAGCAACCCTGATGTGTTCACAGATCAAGTCACTCGTCAGTTAATAACAAATGTTATTCTGAAACTCAAGCATAATTCCAAGCTCTGTCAGTTAAAACAAAACATTTGAAGTTGAACATGTAGTGAAATAGATGTTTTCTATGGACTCAAAACATGAATCATACTCTTTGCAAGACCTAGAAGCAGGTTGAAGTCCTTCGATCGATTTCAACTCATCCTGCACTGATCAAAGGTTTCAGTAGGAGTTTCACTGATTAACAAAATAGGACTGATACTGCTAGAGAGTCGATAGAAAAATTCTGTGGCAATCTTTCAGGACAGAAACCGTAATCTGAGCAGGAAGATTAAATCGTAGAAAGAAAAAAAAATAAGAAAAATAAAAGGAAAAGCTACTCAGCATTGTATAACTTGCGCAGCTGCTTGCTGCCACACCCGTTAGATTGGGTTGGCAGCAAAAGAATTAGTGAATCGAACCTTATAAAAATCAAGATTTTCTAATTAAAAATTGGGGAACGTTATGTACAAAGCAGGTGTGCCGCGGGAGACGCCAAACAATAATATATTCGAGAATAAGTTGAATGACATCCCTACCTAACATCTCCAAAACACAAAGGGGCACAATAATAGTTTTCTAACAGAATCTAGGAGGGCATTTGTCATGTGACATAAAACCAACCAAGGGTAAGGAAAGGGTTTGGGTTGACTCTACAAATCAGAAATACATGCTAGGCAGAGGGGGGAAAATGGTACTTGAAGTTATCTCATACAAAATCATCCCAAGTCTCAATATTTCCTGTACACAGACATACACTCGCACCAAAAGAAAAGAAAAGAAAAAAAAAATCATCTTAGCCTACTCCCAGCTTAAAAGGTCTAAATATCCACTCTTTCTAAAAGTTTGGGGCTTCTTTTCATAATGAGAACCAGTGTGCGAAATGGTGCATCTAATTCATGTTAAAGATTTTCCAACAAAAAATTCAACCTAAACCCACAAAATAACAAACAGATTACGACTAAAAAAATTCAGAATAAAATTAACAACAAAGGCTGAGAAAATTGAGAAGGACTAACCTCGAGAAAGCTAATCTCTCTCTCCAACATCTGAACTCTAGCAAGCTCACGGCGCTTTCCATACAAATCGGGATACGCTGGTGGTGACTTTGGGCATGGTGGTGGTAGTGTCGGACCAGATGAAGACCCACTTGTTTTCACAGCCATTTACCCTCAAATTTGAACCGCACCCAGATATAGAAATAGAGAAAACAGAGAATACAAGCTCGAGAAAGTGCTACGCGCCCAAAAGAAAAAAAAAATACAGCTTCACTTCCAAATTTAAACCACACCTAGATACAGAAACAGAGCAAAACAGAGAAAAAAAAAAGCACAAGAAAGTGCTAGAAATGCTCACTCCAAGGAACAGTAAAAGTAAAACTTTCAGTGTGAGAGAGAGAGAGAAGGAGAGGGAGAGGGAGAGGGAGAGTTTAGGTTAGGTATGAAGATGTAGGGGGAGGGAGAGAGAGAAATGTTGAGAGTTAGGTGTTTGTAAGTTTCTGACGGAATAATTACTCATCTCATCGCCCATCCCCACAATAACAATTTACAAAAGTCCTCTGTTTTCCTCTGCGTCTCTGCTTTTTTCTGCTGCTCTGCTTTCTGCTTCTCTGCCAGCTACAGCAATTTTTTTGCAGTCTCAGGACAGCTTGTAAAAATTTCACTCGCTACTAGTAAACATTCAGGACAGCTTGTAAAAATTTCACTCGCTACTAGTAAACATCCCCGATACCCAATCAAAAAAAATTTTAATTTTCTTTTCAACGTGTGTTGAGGATATAAGTAATCCAGATTTTAATGCAAAAAAGTAATAAATGCCGTATAATAAAAGGGCAGACTTTTATGTGCCATTATTAACGTTGCTGTTTGGTTGGAGATGCAATTAAGGTGAAGACGTCTATGTTCTCTCAATTTCTCTATGTACTCAACACAAGACATGTCTGATAATACATTTTAAAAGACGAGGAGCGGTTTGCATAAATATGCTTAAAAAAGCCTGCAAGTCTTCGTACGAGGAGAGAGAGAGAGAGAGAGAGAGAGAGAGAGAGAGAGAGAGAGGTGAAAAAAAGCAAAGCACGATTGCCGTACCTCAGACCGCACGTGACTAGCTGAGGATGCTGCGCAGGAAAGAGGAGGAGAAGAAGGGGGGGAGAGAGAGAGAGAGAGAGAGAGAGAGAGGAGGCTGTGTTTGTGTGTGTATTGGATTTTGAATCTTGAATGACAAATCAGAATCACTAGGTTTATTGGGGTTTTAAGAAAATGACAGTGAAGCAGCAATCCCAATCACCCAAATCTTTCCCCCTCTCAATCAACCCTGCCCAGGTCAAAACTTGTATCGGTCTTTTTCCTTTAACAGTCTCCCTCTTTTCCCATCCTCAATAAAGTAAAAATACAATGCAGGAAGAACAAGTGAAAATTTCGGAAGAACAAAAGTTGAAAACACAATCCACTTTAGAGCTCAGGCAGGGCAACAATCATTGAATTGAAGTGAAACGCCATCTCAACCAATTGGACCTCTGCCCAAAATTTTGGTGAGTTCAAAATAACAAAAATAATCTCTCTCTCTCTCTCTCTCACTCTCTCTCTCTGATGAAGCTTCCATCAGGCATTAGTTTCCGCATAACTTGTGATATTAAATTTTACAGGCACGTACAATTTTCACCTTCCTCGAATCCAAAGTCTCTGGTTGATTTTTGAAAAAAAAAAAATATAGAGATTGAGCACAGAAACTATTAATACAGAAAAGGGAAAAAATCCAAAAATCCCCCAAACTTTAGGCAATTATTTGTGTAAGTCCTTCCTCATATAAAACAAAAGAAATAAATACTTGTTATATGTATAAAATTATAGGATACGTAACTAATAAAAAAATGATTTACAAATATCCCATTGAACTTTATGTTGTCCTGTATTCATATATATCCCTAAATTAATGGGTCAAACTTTTAATTCGCTCGGCAATTTTTATTCCCATTTTGCCCTTAATCTCTCTCTCTCTCTCTCTCTCTCTCTCTCTCTCTCTCTCATTCATTTTTCTCTCTATCCCTTTTTTCTAGAGCTGTCAAAAACCCTTTTATCTTAGAGCCACCAAAATGATCAGACGATTAGAGTCTGTTCTGATGACCAGACACCCTTTTTTCTCTTCTCCGACAATCAGACAATCTCTTTCTCTCTATTCTCTTGGATTAGACAATCTGACCTCTAGGGTTTTCGTATCTCTCTCTTCTTCTTGAAGATAATCAAACCTCTGCGTGCGACTATTTCTCTCTTCTCCAACGATCAGATGCTCTCCTTCTCTCTCTTCTCGTTGATCAGATGATTTGCATCTCTCTTTTCTCCTTATAGATGATCAGACTACATAGGGCGGCGATCCCTCTTTTCTTTGACGATGAGACTCTTCTCTGACAATTAGATGCTCAACAAAACCCTAATTCATGTTGTAATTCACGTTCAATTCAGACTCACGGGGGCTACTTTCCAAACCCAGACACCATTCCTCTGTTTTGCCCTCATTGCCTGCATATCTCGCGTGTTTGGATTTGAAACCTAGTAACATGTTGCTTGTATTTCACAACTTATTTTTTATTGTCATTTAAAAAAAAAAAAAAATCTGAAAGGCCAATTTGTTAAATTGTTTTGTTTTGGTAGAATTCTTTCTGGTTTTTTTTTTTTTCCCGCTCTTTGAGCTGTTTGACCATTGAAACCACCATTATTTTATTATGAATTAAATAAAACTAGTATTTGTGATCCATGTGATGATATCCGAGGAGACTCGAGAAAAAAGAAAAATTAAACAAATGAAGTGTTTGGTTAAAAAGTATAAGAGTTAAGAATGGGGTTAAAATTTATTATTTGAATTAATGAAATGAAAATTTAGGTTTAAGAATAAAATTTCAAAATAAGAATTTTATAAAATAAATAAAAATTTAGATTTCGTTCAAAATTTAGTCACAAATCCAAGAAAAATATTTAATCATCGAAATCAGGCAACATAAAGTTTGAAATTTAGATTTCAACATAAATTGAAATCCCACAATTGAATGGAAGACGGAGGAGGAGGAATGACGAGGAGCAGAGGAAATTGAATTAATAATGGTACTTGAAAGAAAGGATGGAATTGAGGGGAGTTATTAGCAACGGAAATGCCACCATCTCTCATGAGTTCTTCGTCTCCTTCCCTCCGAAACGCAAAAGCTTTCCTTCTTGGTGTCATTACACAAGATTAATGGTTAAATCTCTTAATTAAGTTTTTGAGTTTGACTCGTGAATTGTGTATGAAAAAAATTATATTAAGAGGGTATTCTCTTAAATAGAATATTATAAATTATGAATCGAATTAATCGAAATATAACTTTAGGTATCTATAAATATAATATAAAATAAAAAAATTATAGGGGTTAGCCGTTAGGCCTTTCCCAAATAAATAAAATATTCTTTGAGGAGTTGGGGAATGTTCCATTTGAGGGATGATGTTGCAATTATAATTATTATTATAATAGAGAAAAAATAGAATCGTTACTCTAAAAGCTATTTATTTAACATACTTTAATTGAATATTAAAAAAATTCTTTATCCTATATGATAACTATGTCGTGTATATTTCTTTTTTACATATCCATAATATTAACTAAATATATTAACTAAATATATAATCAATAAAATCAATTTTTTCCTATATTTTCTATCAAGAACAAAATCAATAATTATAAAATTATTATTTAAAAAATATATAAACCAAATATGAATAATAATAATCATATCCATTTTAAAATTTGAATCAAAGAGCTGAAAAATCAATTTGTTTATTCTATTATTAAGATTTTTGATTTCAAATATATTTTTTATTTTCGAATACAAACCAATCGTTTTCAAAAACTAAATGCAAAGAGGTGAGAAGAAGAAAGTCGGTCCAAAAAGTTAAGCAAGATAATTGAAATAAGTGGATTCTTTTACTCTGTTTTAAAATAAATATTTAGATATTTTAATAATATGTGTGATAAAGAATTTGAGAGTAAATTACACAGGAGCGATAAATGGGGCAAGAGATAGAGAAAGTTTTTTAAATCTCGAATTTATATTTTGAGAACGGAAAGAAAAGATTTATGAAAGTTAATTTTTTAATAAATTTTATAATATTTGAATATAGAAAGGTAAAAATAATATAAAAAGAGACAAGCAACTTGTTCCACGTGAACCTGGACGAGCACACCAAATTGCCACAATGCACGAATTAATACTTGCCGCCAAGGGATACCAGCACTTAAATAGTATCCCAGATTCCCCTTTTTTTGGGATTTGTTTTCTAATCTTCAAGACTTGACGTTGCAGCCAATCAAAATTACCCCGGACATGGTGCGAAGAAATGGATTGGGTCCTTTCACTTCCACAGACTTTATAACGAAATCCCCAGAGAACGCACTTTTTTTTCCTTTTGGGTGCAATTTTCAATTGGGTAGTGAATTGTGAATTCTAAATTACAACTTGAATTAGGGTTTTTTTTCCCCTTTCGGTGGACTGAGCTCTGACTTTTTTTTTTTTTTTTGGTTGAATTAGTTGATTTGAGAGAGAGAGAGAGAGGGGAAGGGATTGATTTGCTGGAGAGAGAAGTGAGACAGAGAATTAAGGCAAAACTGGAAAAATATTTCGGATGTTCAAGGGCAAAACTGGAATAAAAATAGGGAATTGTACGGAAAAATTAAACCCGTCAATTGAGGGTTTAAATAAATGCGATTAAAAATATATATATATATAGGAGTTCATTTGATTGCTAATAAACTTAGAGTGATATTTGTTAGTATCCCAAAATTAAAAGATTTTTCTTCAGTTTTAGTCTATAAAAAATAATATAATAATAATTTTAATTTATTTTTAAAAAAGTTGACTTTTTTGGTATAAATTACTATCTTTTTAGTTTAATTAATAAATATATAAATGCAATAAAAAAAATAAAAACTAGTGGGAAAAAATATATTCCAAACAGGCCACGGAAACAAACTCAAGCATCTTCCTTCAAGACATGGGACCCCTATGGAAGTAAATTTGCCGTAGGAAAAAAAAAAGGGAAAAAGAAAAAAGAAAAAGCACATCACCAACAGGTAAAGTATGTATAATCAAGGCCAAAAAAGGTTTTTCAATTTTTTTGTAAAGGGGTGAGCCATGCAAGGAGAGCGCCTCCCATTCTATATATCTATGAACTTAGGCATAAGAAAAATTTTTATTTTCAAATGTTTTAAAATTTTTAATCAACGGGATTAATTGGGATTCACCAAAAAAAAAAAAATCTTTAGTTGGGATTAATATAAATCAGGGTACCAAGCATACGGTGCATGCAAAAAATTAAAATAATTTAATAAAACATTAAAAAAAAAAGAGAGAATTTTATAAGTAAATCTGAGAAAAAAATTGGAATAGAGTAGCCGTAAATTGTTATCAAGAAGTTATTGGGTTAATTTATTTAGATATTTGAATTTTTATCTTGACCCTTCTCTTTTTTTATTTACTAAATATAAAATTTCAAGATTTAATCATATTATGAGGAAAAAAACATCCATGCCTCTTGATTTACCCTTAGATCATGTTTTGTTATCAATAAGCTTAGCAAAGATTATATGTAACTTTACCGGCACCCGTTGGCGCAGTTGGTTAAGGGGGTTGTGATTCGTCCCCATGTCCGGATTCGACTCGGTATAGAAATGAAAAAAAACCAATATTGGGAGACCCACCCCCAATAAAACGGGTCATACAATAATCGATTCAGATTTAGTCGTGACGAAATCTCGAATATTAGACGGTGGTCAAATCAAAGATAAAAAAAAAAAGATTATATGTAACTTTTAATATGAAAAATTATCAAACATAATGACAATGAAAATTTTATATTTTTGTTGGAAGATTTTAATTTAATTAAGAGAGGGAGAGAGAGAGAGAAGCTGTACTTATGTTTCCAAACACCTCACGAAATGCAACGAGATTGCGGAAATTGGGAGGCAAGTCTGAATTGTTTGAAGCAAGCATCCAAGGAAAGATAGGCGAAAGCCGGTACATGTGTGGGGTGGCAATTGGGGCCCAAGATGAGATCTGGCAAGTCCCAATCCTCGATATGATTAAGATGTGTAAGTATTGAAATGTTCCTTTCGAGAGAGTACCACCAACGCGAGAGCCTTTTGAAAGGGTGTTTGACTCGTAAACCAGACCCCATGTTATTTTCTGCAATGTTTGCCTACAAAGGCAGTGTTGGGGCACGGAATGGAAGGAAGAAGAAGGTGGGGATAAGATAGAATAGGAGAGGCAATAAAAATTGAAACAGAAATACACTAATAAAGTTGAAAAAAAATTATTAAATTTTTTATCCTCATTTGTAATTCATTTTTATTTGAAAGAAAAAGATCATTTTAAATTTTATTCATGAACTATACATAATATTTTGAATTTCATTGCTCAACCTTGTCGTTCTATTATACATAGTTGCTCACTTTAAACTTGTAGGAAGGAGTGGACAACCTGCCAATCAATCATGCTCAACTCACTCTTTATCACCCTGTAGGGTTTGGTGGGTCACGTGGCACCTGTCCTCTTCCCTTAGGCTACCCAGCACCGTTAATGATTGAACACCCTCTCATTAAAATCACAACCTTCTTCATAATGTGCATGTGGGAGTTCAACTAAACCATATTTGTGCTTGTGGGGATACATGACACCTTTCTACTTACTCTTCCTTGTTTCCTAAGTGAGGACAACTGCTACCACCACAGTTTTATTCACTCCTATTAAGAGTCATAGACGGGACATGCAATAGAAATTCTGAAATTAAGTATATCACGTGAACTGCGCGTGAAGATTGGCTGTTCTATATACATACCGGCATTGGATCCTTGCTTCTATTGCATTTAAACTCTGCACACCTGTAGACGTTGAGCAGGGGGCCCCGTTGTTTTGGCTGGGTAACCAGCCTCTCTCTCTCTCTCTCTCCCTCCCCCCTCACAGGGTAATTCTTGAATTTTACTTCCTCTTAAAAAGAATTTCGTTAGAAGACATTGGATTTACCATCCCCTCCTCTATTGTTTGGAGAAGTTTTAAGGAGAGTATAATATCTCCAAACAGCGCAGGCCAAATACAAGGATGTAACCCCAAACAAAGCTTTGATTTTAATAGAATAACTCGAACTCAAGTTTTTATGTACAATCAGATGAAGATCGAGAGCCCTACCACACCGGGTTATTCTAAAATTTTTATAAGTAAAAAACTTTTATTCAATAATCACTAACTATTTTACTCTTTCATCCACAAAAAAATGGTGACTGTTAAATAAGAATTCAGTGGTCACAAGACATATAGGTCTCAATTCTTAGGCATATTTTAAGAAGTCCCCGCCACGCAGCCAGTGATATTTCCTCTTTACCATCGCAACTATAAAGTATTACCTTTTTTTTTCCCTTTTTTTTATTATTAGTTCGTCAATAATAAGAGGACAGTGACAAATTTGTCTTTGCTTCAGTCTAGACACATGGCTTTATGATCAGAACTCAAAATGAAAGCGGCATCCTACAATTTTCCACTTATTTCATTTGCCATCTCAAACTAACAAAGGAAAAGTTATGAATTCGAAGCTTTTGAATGCATTTTCTCTTTCACGCCTTTCCCTTTTCAAAGGTGAATACAACAATTAGGCATGTATAACGAAATCCACAATACACATAATTCACACAATTACATGCATCAATTCATGAGTTGAATTGACCGTTTCAAAACTCTGTTCACATCGAATATCCAAGGAAGGAATACCTAATTATAGAAAAACCTGGGCAAATGTCGGCCACGAATCATCCCAGTACGGCTAAATATTCCTTTAGGCCAAATTTCAAAAAGTACACAGAGGCTTCCATTGAAACACATTTTTTTTTTCCTAGTTTGTAGTCAAACGAATCTGATGTGCATAGCTTCAATGCATTCTCCTGTAAGATAAAATCAAAATGGTTTCGTGATACAATGAATATTTATCTAAAAAGTTGATGTCTAATACACTCAACATGAATCTTCTACCTCACAGAAGTCAATGCATGCCAAACCTTTTGAATATGGGGGAACAACCAAATGTTGGTCGTCCGCTACTCATACATAAGCCATATAAATGGATAGGCATGCATTGGAGACAAATGCGCAACTCCGAAAGAAACTAGAAACTTCAGAGAGAGAGAGACAGAGAGAGAGAGAGAGAGATAAGCAATGGCGAGGAAGGCAGACAATATGCCAATTGTAAGCAAGATATTTTGTTCATCTATGCCGGTGTTGCTTCTAGTGAGAAAAAGGCCACCAGTTGTCAATGGGGGAGGTTTTGTGGTGACAGATTGCGGTCAGAAGACCCTTTTTAAGGTAGATGGTTGTGGAATACTTGGCGCCAAAGGGGAGCTTATTCTAAGAGATGGCAATGGAGAAGCCCTACTTCTAATTCGTAGGAAGGTATACCAAATTAATTTCAAATTTCATTTCTTACAGACACATGTGACACACAGTACACATCCAGATAGTGAGGTCGTTGTAGGCACGAACTCCATCCCTATACATTAGAACTCATGATTTGTTGAGGATGAATAAAGGGAAAGAGGTGCCTTGCTTAATATCATTACAAAGGTGTATTAACATATTCTTCATTTTTGGAAAGTCTAATTATGCATGTGCTTCAAATTCAACCCACAAAATTCCTCTAACTTGTGTGCATGAAGTTGCGTAGAAGGCATATAAATAACTGAAAGGTTCACACTACAAATTTAAAATTGAAACTTCCGTAAGAATAAAAGATGGGAACTCACTTTATTGGTTTTTCTTTATGTTTTGTTTTACTTCATAGTTACAAACAATATGGATCCTTTGCTCCTTCCCGGCAGTCTAGCAACTTCAAGGGTAAAAACACCATACAATCATGAATGGGGCAAAGAAAAAATGCAATAGAATCATGCAAGGCAATTACCAAGTAATTAATGCCTTTGCCACAAGTGCACATACAAAAGTTATTCCAATATGTAGCAGTTCCTGTTTCTTTTATCAGCAGAGCAATTTTAAGGCCACCATATTAAGGACTTAATAAATATGACATTGTTTCTATCCTAGGGAGGGATGGTTGAGGCTGTTAGCATTCATAGGAAGTGGAAGGCTTTCTCTTTCGACTACGAAGGGTCAGAAAAATTAGTTTTTAGCTTAAAAGAGCCCAATTTAGTATGTCTGACTGACAATACTATCAAAATATCTGTTGAGCCAAGGAAATCCAACAAAGAATGGGATTTTGAAATCAGCGGAAGCTTCCCCAACAGAACTTGCAGCATCATTGACCATAAAGGTGACAACATTGCACAGGTAATCCAATATCATTCAGGACATCTAAAATGGGTTTCCTCAGAGCTAGACGTTAAATTTTACTTAATTTGCTCCACTTTCTAGCTAATTCATCCACCCAAAAAAAAAAAAAAAAAACCCCACAAAGATGGTAAGAGTTTAAAGTTGTTAACTTGAAGTTGTGGTTTTGTCGATTTCAGGTTGGAGTGAAGGAGCAATTGCCTCCAAGCAAGGATATTTACAATGTGATGATAAAACCCGGCACAGACCAGGCCTTTGTTTTTGGAGTCATTGCCACTCTGGACTACATTTATGGTGAATCCACAAGATGCTAAATGATTCAGAATCTGGGAATATGGACTCTTCTTTCAATGTGTCAGAGAGTTATTCATGTCAATAATGGCCCAGCCAGGCTACAAAGCCCAAACAAGTCTTGTTAGTCTCCATCTTAAATAGATTACAGATGTTGAGGTGAATTTGTAAATTCCAACCTATAATCATTCGTGGAATTCATTTGTCATAACTAATCCATTTTTCAATCAAACATTTTCAGGTTTATAAGACAACTTACGAGTCAATATGTGATAATTGTGTTTTTCATACATGAAGCAGTCATTTATTAAATGTATTTGCATTAATTAGCAACAGTCCCGAGTATCTTATTACTACAGAGTGATGTTTGCAATGGTATCCGCAAAAACAGATGCATCTCATCCTCAAAAGAGAATTCAACTTCAGCAACTCTTCACACAATCAACAAAAAAGAAAACCACATAGATGCACATAGAATCCAGAGGCCTTCCACCCTTCACCAACCCAGGGAAAGCCTCATGGAGCAAAATAAGCCAGGACAGACACAAATGTGCTCTCCTAAAGGCACTTGTAGCACAATCAACTCTCCTCATATGGATCGTCTTAATTGATTACAGTGCAAGCAACCATTCACTTATTTGGGTAACATTTCATGTAAATACTTGAATAAATTTATTACGCACTTTTATTTGACACGGCATGATACTCTGTTGCCATAAGTACTGTAGTTTAAATAATTAATGGGATTGAACCATCCACTTATTTGGGTAACTCTTCCAACTATTCAGCACTTTGAATGAACTAGCTCTGACAATTGCTTCTACCCTAAATATTGAGCACATTGCATGAAAGTATACAATAAATTGGCTAATTCTTCGAGTAAGAAAACACTTGAGATAATTTTCATCAGCAAGCTTATTAATTGTTAGTTTCTCCAACTCAAAAGCTATATTCAAAACCATAGTTTGTCTTGAACCATTAAAGCTTTTATCTTTGGGGTCTCCACAAAAGTTCTGATGCTGTGCAAGTCGCATCCAATCCTCATATCTTGCTATCCACTCATTCCTCCGTCACAAAATTCCCATTCCACTTTCCTTTTCATCTCATTCCATTTTCTTCCTTGCCTTTTCTTCTAAGTAAACAAAAAACCCTCTAATTTTACAACAAAATCACAGGATCATTTCTTTACAATTGCCTCCTTTAAAAAAAAAAAAAAATCAATCAATTTAAGTTCCACTAAAAGAAACCCTCAAAATTAGACCAAAGTAAATGTGAAAATCATTTCTTTCAAATTTCCATCGTTTTCAATACAAATATTACAACAATTGTTCACCAATTATAATAACAACAACAAAGCATAGACACATTCCCAATTCTAATAATTACTCAAGATTAGAAACAACGAGAGAGAGAGAGAGAGAGAGAGAGAGAGAGATGAACCTTAATCAAGAACAAGCACAAGTATCGTTCGTGGAAGCAGAAACAGCAACAGGAACAACTTCTTCTTCATCATCACGAAATCTAAAGCGCCAATAACCAACAGAAAGCCCTAAAACGATCGCAACAAACACGCCTCCGTTGAAAGACATAACAGCGAGCATAAGAAGATATCCGATGGCCGAATTGATGGCGAACAACGCAACGACGACGAGTTTGTTGAAGGACCGGTAGCGGTGGCGGAGGAGGAGAGGAGTGGTGATGGAGGGGGAGGATTGAGATTGAGAGGGGAATTTGAATCTGTGGCGTAGATCTTCGAGGAATTGATAGAAGGCGGAGAAGAGGAAGCAAGCGAGGAGAGTGAGGGAATAAGAAAGCAAAGAAGACGTCGACCAGAAATCGAATAAGAGAGTCACGTTTATTCCCCAGTAAAACGTCATGTGCATCATCTTGCTCTTCCTCTCTCTCTCTCTCTCTCTCTCTCTCTGTCTCTCTCTCTCTCTCTCTCTCTCTCTCTCTCTCGTTCTGTCCGACTGTTGTCGCCGTTCTGCCAAAAAGAAGGTCGAGAGAGAGAGGGATATAGAAAGTTTTTGACTGGTGGGTGGGGTTTTATATCTAGCATTAGGAAAAGTAGAAAGAGTGGAAAATTTCGCGTTGAATGATTGCCGAACCATCCGACCAATAGAAAGTTCGGCTACCATTTCATGTTTTTCATTTCCTAAGCTAATTCGATAATTAAAAAATAATGTTATTTAAATTACGAAAAAAATAATAATTCAACTTATTTTATATTGTTAAAATACGAAAATCTGTTAAAAAATTCATAAATGCCTATCCTAATAGTTAGAATTCATGAAGCCTTTTTTTTCAATAATAAATAGCATTATTTAATATACAGTCATAAGAATCACTAAATCATTAATTTAGTTTTTTTTTTTGGTTGTATTTGTTAGACTTGGCACTTAGAATTTGGCATAACACCCACTTTCACCTTTATATTTTCCTATTCAACAACAATAGTTACCTGTCGGTGCTAACTTTTCATTTTTCTTTTTCGAGGGACAAATACTCTGATAATTATCTAATATAGATAAATTATAGCTCTCTTAAAAGTAAGTATATTAATTTTTGTTAAAAAGTTAATTTATTTTATATTTTCTTACTAAAATTGTTTCAATTTTCTCTAAAAAATTATCTAAATTATCTAATTTTATCTAAAAATACCTTTTCTTTTACTAAATATACTAAAAATACAAATTTAGTTTTTCACAAAAAAAATATATTAATTTAATTTATTATTTTATGTTAGAAGATCCCTATCATGTCGTGTTTAAATTAATGAGTTATAACTTAACTGATATTATCCTCTTCTCCTTAAAGATCTCAATTTTGACCCTTCCTATATATCAAAAAAAAAAAGAAAATATTGTGTTAAATTTCATTACCAAATATAGACAAATGGGGTAAAAGTTACCGATAATGTTTAGACCATTTTTATCTTTAAACATGAAAAGGGTAAAAGATAATCAGATATAACTTTTACACTATTTTTAACCATACTAAACACAATGTGAACTTTATAATAGTAAACAAAGATCAGTTAATCAATGAGAACTCAAATTCCAAATTAGATATTGAAAAAAAAAATTATTGATACTTTTTAAAATGTTCATCTCATGATATTTGTCATTTTTTTTTATACAATAACAATAACAAAATGAATTTTAATTCCAATATTTGTAATTGACCATTTGATAAACAAATTTGAAAAAAATAGATAAAAGAAAAATAAAACCAAAAATAAAAATAAAAATAATAAAAAAAAATATATATATATATAAAATATGTATAAATATATAAATAAAATAAAATAAAACTAAAACAAAACTAAAAATAAAAATAAAAATAAATCAATAAATCAATAGATAAATATTTAAAATATATTGGTTTAATTTGTACATATTATTTTACGCCATCCATTTCTATCCAAAACCATTTTTTTTTTCTAAATCCTTAACTTCCATATTTTTACGAATAAGTTGTATATAAGTTTTCAATGATTTATCTCTACGTTTTACTAAATCTCCTATATTTAAGTTCTCGATTCTCCTGACCAGGGTATCTCTGGGTCTTCTTTGCACATATCCGAATTACTTCAGACGACACTATCGTATTTTTTCCACAATTGAATTAACTCCCAATTTGTTACGTATTTTTTCATTTTTAATTCTATCTCTTTTATTTTTTCCACATCTCCACCTAAATATCCACATTTTTGTTGCAACTATTTTTTATTCTTGTTATTGTTTAATAACTCAACACTCAATATCATACAATAGTATAAGTCTAACCGCGATTTTGTATAATTTTTCCTTTAAGTATAATGGTATCGTGCGATCGTAAAAAACTCCGCATACCCTTCTCCATTTCATTCAACTCGCTTGAATCCTGTAATTCACATCTCCATCTATATTGCCATCATTTTGAATGATATAATCTAGATATCTAAATCGTTCACTTTTGGGTACATTTTGGCCATCTAACATAATTGTTTTTTCATTATTTCGATAACCGTCGCTGAACTTACATCTCATATATTCGGTTTTCACTTTACTTAATCCAAACTCTCTGGATTCCAATGTGTCTCCATAACTCTAGTTTAGTATGAACACTTTCTCTAATTTCATCAATTAACACTATATCATCGACAAAAATCATATACCATGATATTTCATTTTGGATATTTTTTATAATTTTCTCTATCACTATTATAAAAAGAAGAGGATTTAATATCAAATTTTGATGTAATCGAATGTTAATGGAGAAACTATCACTTAAACCACAACAAGTTCTTACACCTGTTACAACTCTATCGTACATATAACATACCTTGCTAAAAACATACCAAACATTAGAACCATGGGTTTCCACTTTTAGTCGTTGGCATTTTTAAAACGTTTAAGAAAAGAGATTACTCAACAATTATTCTACTGCAAACATACCAAACATGAGAATTGCAGGTTTCCGATTAAATTTATTAGCACTTTAATTTCATGTTTCAGAAAGACAAAGCTGGACTTGAAATTTTCATATTAGTTGTTTTTGAAGTATACATATAACATAGCCAACACTTGAATTTAAACTACTGAATTCTCGACCACAGAGAGAGAAACCAGAAGAAATCATGAGACGTGCTTTGTTCCTCACATGTTGGTTGTGATATTGAACAATGAAGCCACTCCATAGCCTCTGCTCTTTCAGAGACGCAGAGATCAAACATATCAAATGCAACGTGCGACTGTGTCACAGACTGGCATATTGTCACACCCATGCAGCATGTTACCCCCGAGCTAGACGAGCCTTGTCTCTTCCAAGTCACATTGAGTCACGCCCATGCCACATCTAGGCCTCGAGCTACACTAGACTTCCCCCTTTCAAGATCACATTCTGCAATACATCATACATGGGACTTAAAAGGGCCTCAGAAGACGGAAAAGTACAACTATAACACCATAGAATCCATTCCGGAATCAAGTCCAAAATTTATTTTATAAGATGATACAATGAAAAGCCAAATCTTTTGCAATTTGCCCAGCCTAGTATATATAAAGTGTATAACTTGGAGAATACCAGATATCATATTCAATGAATAGTTATTTACATGATCAGAGTATTATACTATAAAGAGCATCAATAGAACACTTTGGTTCTAGTATTGGCAAGATTGCATATCACAAGTCATTACATAGACATTTGATCAGCCCAAACGGGATGGCAACCAATTTTGCAAGCATTGTGACTTAACACTTCCATAGACAGTCGAAAAAGAGCATGGGCTGACCTGACCACGAGTTAGGTTGATAACTTTCTGCATCCCATAATCTTCGTCCAAATCCATGAAACCATAAGTTAATCACTCATAGACATAATTCCAGTAATGGTGCTCACTCGAAAAGATAGAAATATCAAATAGATGGCAACAAGGCCAAAGCCTAACTTCTTGTTAGGCTGCATATCATTCCTTGGTAAAACTATAAGTGCCCAGATAAGTCCTGATACGAGGAAACCCATTGTATAAAACAAGCTATTATCTTGAGGGATAAGGTAGGATTCTGGTCTATTTGACCAGGCTCCAAGAAGCATAGATATCCCCAGACCAGCAAGAGTGTTGAACATTGGTCCTGCATAACTTCCCGACATTGCAATTTGCACCCCATCTCCACCATTCATCGCCAATGCAGTGTTAGACATAAGGTCCCCCATTGAGTTTCCCCAAGCCAAGACGGTCACACCAAGAACTGATGGATTGATGCCAAAAATCACCCCCAATGTGATCAGTAGTGCAACAAGCTCATTTGCAACCATATAGAACCATACAATGCTCATGAGGAATCCCCCCATAACCCATGGAAATAGATATCGTTGAGGAGGATGATCAGACCTAGTGTACAAAAATGCAAGGACTCCAAGAATGCCACCTACACCAATGCCAGCAACATATACGAGTGTTCCACTCACGGAAGACACATCATCTTGCGAGCACCATAAAAATGCTAAAAGAACGGGTGCCAACGAAGCACTTGCCACAGCATACACTTTTGACCACCGCTCCTCCTCAACTATGGGGATCGTTAACTGCCTGGGCAGTGTTATGGGCAACTCCAGCAGAGCTAGCACTTTGGAACAAGAGGAAGTGTTGTCATCCATGGTGTCCTCTTCAGTCCAACCCCACAGATTCCGTGGACTCTCTGTTGAACCAATTTTCTGAGCCTGATTTGAATATATAGCCACATTTGAAGCCCACATCCATTGAGGCAATGTTGGATGCAGCTGTGGTGGATCGTCAGAGTCAGACTCTAGCAGAGAGCTGTAAATAGAATCATCCTCTTCATTACCTTTCGAAAAAATACTGCCTTTCACTGGAAGCAATGGTGTTACAGCATCCAACCTCAATCTCCGTGCATGCTTCCTTAAAACCTCATTTGCCGCAACAGAGAATGCATAAACCACATAAATTGAGATAAAGCCAACTGCCCCCCAAACACTCACCTTGCCAACAAACAAAATAACAGCAAGCAACACAAGCGTAACAAGGAAAAAACTAACATCTCTGATAAAACACCTTTTATCAATCTGCACCCTCTTCCCTGCCACACAAAGAGAAACAGCCCCGACAACAACACAAGTAACAAAAACGGCTCCACCCAACACGCTATTAAGTCCTACTTCTCCAGCATCGGTGCCAACAAAAGCAGCAATGCTAGCAAACACATCGGGAGCTCCATTCCCAAGTGGAAGAAGACATACTCCAGCAACAGTTGGTGACAAGTTCAACAAACTTGAAAGCTTCTCAAGCGAACAACAGAAATAGTCTGCTGCAGTATTACCCAATACATAGAACAAAGCAGCAAGCCAAATAGCCAATATTGCATAACCCAAGAAACTAAAATTCTCACAATCGCAGTAAAAAAACACGATGTAATTGAAAAATCCACCAGAAGCGCAATCAGGATGAGCTCTCAAGTACTCACATTTGCTTGAATACCCAATATGCTCATACAAACCACCGCATAGTACAGGGTGATGTGCAGTCAAATTATTATTCTCGACAACCCCATCAAGATGCAAACTGGAATTTGTCGAACTATCATTAATTTCTGCAATTCTACGATGAATAACGTGATCCCCATCAAATCTATTGCTAAAGCTACCTCGGGAAGGAAGAAAAGAAGATGAATTTCGTAAAAAAGGGTTTCTGAGAACATCAGCATGGTTGTAGAAGAAGAAAAGCAATACAATTGCGGAGAAATCATTCAAAATTCCACAAAATCGAGAACTTCTGGAACGCTTAATACCGTTAATCACTCCCATGCTCTGACCCAAACCCAAATATTCCGATACCCCCAATTGACCAAAATTAGGGCTTCAAATTCTGGAAAACTTTGAAACCCTAGATAAATCAGCAAAGAACACGACAAAATTCAGAACGGGAACAAAATCCGAGGAAGATTACAGTGCAGACGGCGGGGGATGAAGTATGTGTGAAAAAATTTGGATGCTTTCCAAAAGGAGGGGGGAGGGCGAGAGACGAGGGCACCCAGGATAGAGAGAGAAGAGAAGCGAAACAAGAGGAAGAAGCTTCTGCGTAGTTTCTTTTTTTATTTTTTGGTTTTCAAACGGTGTACGAGTTTTATCGACTAATTTGTTTCAATGAAAACGAAAACTATTTTAAAAATTGACACTCTTAAATATTTTTTTGACGTTCACGAGGTTCAAACTCAAAAGATTTGATTAAACAATAGAATGTTTGATTACTAGATCTAAAAAAGTTTGATCATAGTTTCTTTTCTAGACAACTAAGCGTGAATGCTAACTGGTCAGGCGCAACGAAGCATGCCCAAGGCTAAGGGATTCGATAATGATCTCCTTGTTGACGGGTCACTCCCAGCCCAAAAAACCCTTAACATCGTCGTAGTAAGTACGTAGCGGGATCCTATATGGGCCAGGACAACCCGCTAACTAGACTTGAGGTCCAAGTCACTTTTCCAAGTTGTCCAAATGTTATCTGGGCCTAGTCCAGTTTTGGATCTGCATTCCAACGCTGTGGTTGGCCAGCCTTCCTATTTCAAGTCCGGGTCCAATTCCAACTACCACTCATTACAGGGAGAAAGATGTTGAAGGCAGTACCCAAAAAAAAAAAAGATGTTGAAGGGGTGGCACCTGGACCATCTCTGCCCGGAACCGAGCCGGGACAACCTAGTCAAATTAAAACCACAGCCGACCACGGACAAATGTTCGGCCTAATAGATAAAACTGCTAATTTAATCAAATTTTTAATTCAAAAATTAAAAAAAAAATTATATTAAGAAAATTCCCATAAATTAGAGCCGATAATACTCAATAGAATTAATTAAAATATAATTTCAAATAACAATTGATATAAAAAAGCCTACAGCTAACTCAAATCCTTTTTTTTTTAGTTTGGATTCAAAACTTAGGATACTTTAATCAAATTTGGTATATTTTAATCAAATTTTAGATTCGAAATTAAAAAAAAAAACTACTTTAAGAAAATTCTCCTAAATTAAATTTGATAATATTCAAATCGGATTAATTTGAATGTGACTCCAGATATCAGTTGATATACAAATAAAAAACCCACAGCTAACTCGAATCTTTTTTTTTATTTGACCACAATTATCAAGAAATTCGACTAATTCAATTCGAACCACTATAGGACCCAATTTTAAAATTGACTCTCTCGATACCCGTCGAGTCTCTTGACACTTGTTTTTTCATTCTCAAAACTCAAATTTGAGATATTCATTAAGACATTATAATAACTTATCATTGACCCACAAGTTGTTAGCTAGTTTGAATTGTTTTCTTGACAACAAAACATTTTGTTGTCTCAAAACAATTTGCTTCTCAAATCCTAACTTCTGCTCTACGATCTCCAACAAGTTTTGCAACTCCATTAGCCGACCCTAGTTTGAAGATCAACCAACTTCAAAGACATTTTACGACTTACTAAACCCCCACTCGAAATCAGCAAATTAACAATAAAATTCATACAAAACTCATATGTTGGTGGTGGATTTGACTTCATAGATGATGGCTTTGTTAACTCGAATGGGATAGTTTGACCGTCCTGATGACCTCGATCAATGAAACCTGCAAAAGACTACCAGAGGGTGCTCCGATGAATGAGGCTTCGATGCTGAAGTTAAAGAGTGATATTTTTGAAAAGAATGAAATAGACTGATAGCGAAAGAGAGCGAGAGAATTCTACTCTATGTAGGTCAAGAGAACTTACCTAGACTATAGGCATATAGAAACTTATATATCTTTTTCTTGTGAGAGTCGTGTACTTGTGGGGTGATAAAACTCTTAATTTTTTTATGAGGGTGTTTCAAGATTTCGGGGAGTCAAATTGTAAAATTCTCAAAAATTATAACAATTTTACTCATTTGGAAAGTCTAGATTGTCATGGAGATTATTTTCCTCATCGGTTACGGTTATAGACTTCTTTTCCATTTACGTAAGATTCTCTCCCTCTTTCGAGAGAAGTAAATATTGTCTTAACAGATTGACAGCTCATATCGGGTGCCTAAGAGGTTTAGGGACTTTTTGATCGAGACGCTGAGCAATCGGCTTTCAACAGAAAGAGAGAGAGAAGAGATCTGGTGACATTCGTAGGCCTGACAAGTCTGGGCTCCACACGATTTGGGCTATAAACCATCACTCGTCTCATACTCCTTATGTCGCTTTGAAGGGAAGCGTAAAGAGTAAGCCCAAGGTTGATATTTGGAGAGTTGCGAGAGTGTTAATGCTTTCAAATCTTGAGTAATAATCTTAGAATAAATGTTTCGTGGAGAGTCGAAGAGGTTGAAACTCTCTATTCATTGCTCACATTTCTCATTGAATCATTTTATTTGCCCAAGATTGCGATAATCATGTCTCCATTACTATAAATAAGGTCTGTATGACCTGATATCGTCTCAGAGAGATTTTGCATATTTTCATGAGTGATTCTATGACTTTCCACTACTAAGAGTCAATATTCTCGAGAAATATCTCGATCATGGGTTTTAAGCCACAAAGCCCTTTGGCTTAAGAAATTTCTATTGATACAAGGTTCCATTAAGGATGGATCTACTGATACGAGATTCCATCGTGTCGATTGGTGTTCATTCGTCATAGCGGTGTTGGTTAAGGCCCTCAGTAGGAATTTGGTCTTGTGGAGTGGAAGACCCTTGTTCGTAGAGGAAATTCTTCTCTCAAGATCGAATTCATAATTCGACTCTGGGATACTTGTTGGTGCTCCGTCGAGTCGTGTGATAAGAGGAGTTGGGAGTCAGTGGAGTCTGGGCAATGCAGAGGATTTAAAACTTGATGCATCTTTTCAATTTATTTTTTACGAACTCATATCTTCTCAAAGTCCTTTCCAGTTTCTAACAGGAAGGGTTTGCAGTTTTTATCCTCCTTAACTCCACCGTTTATAGGTGGTTCGACAGATTGCTGAGGCTTCGATGGTCTTCTTGTCTCGGTTGCATAATTGCCAATGAGTCGTGGGACTTCTTCTGATTCTCAGTCGACTTTCGACTATTGATTTCTCATGTATTTCTTTTGATGTAATTCGATCCGACTTGGGGACGTGTAGATTTTGTTTGCATTGTATCCGATCGTGTATTTTGATATGTATTCATCATACTGAAATAAAAGAAGAATTTTTTGTTACTTACTTGTTGATGTAGTCTTTAAATGATCATCTTGTCGTGATCTGCGTATCATTGAGCAAATGACATAACCGATAGGAGACTTCATGATTGGCTTACTTTATCGCTAGGATGATATTGTTCTTTCGTCCTTTGTGTTAATTTTCGACTGAGAGAGTAAGCTTACTTGAGTGGAGGATTCTGTCCGCTTGAGAGCTTAATCGAGTCAGAGGGCCATGTTCATCTTGTTTAGGAGACTCATTTCTTAACATGTTCGTTCATTAGGTCGGATGATATTTGCAGGGAGATGGATACCAACAATGGACTCCATTCGGAAGGATTGGGCGACACTGGCCTACTTGAGGAGATAGATTCTAACAATAAACTCCGTTCGAGAGGATTTGGTGATATTGACCCATTCGGAGAGATGGCTCCTTAACAATAGACTCCGTTCAAGAGGATTGGATGACGTTGGCCTATTTTAAGATAGACTTCATTCGGGAGGACTGAGCGATATTAGCCAAATCCCTAATGATAGACTTCGTTCAGAAGGATAGGGTGATATTGATCTATTCGGGGAAATAGATCGCTAATGATAAACTCCGTTTGAGAGAACTAGTCGACAGTGGCCTATTTGGGGAGATAGATTCCTTACTGATAATATGTCATAGGAAGCATAAAAGCAAATTGATAGCTTAGCATCATAAGATCGAGGATCGTAGGGGTTTTACCTAATCGTCCAATCATACGCGAAACATGACGTGTTCGTTCGATAAAGTTTAACCCTTATGATAATAGTTGCACAGGTTCTCGAAGTTCCACATTCTGCATACGGTCAAGCCGTCTAAGTGGTCGAGACGATAAGTGTCTGAATGAACTTTTGAGCGTATTCTGTAAAGATTTTCCCAATTGGGCACCAATTTGTCCCCTAGTTGGGCTTAACCGATGGCTTCCACCTTCCTGAGTACCAAGTCGCCTAGTTTGAACATTTTGGTTCTGATCTGCTGGTTGTAGTACCTTGCAGTTTACTGCTGATAAGCAGCCACTCGAACAGAGACGGTCTCCCTTAATTTGGGAAGTAGGTCTAGGCATTGACGCAATATAGACTCATTCCGACCTTTTTCATATTGGTCTACCCTTATTGAGTGAATCTCAATCTCGACTGGTATCACAGCCTTGCAACCATATGTAAGGCTGAACATCTCACCTGTTGCCCTTCGGGACATTGTTCGATAAGCCCAAAAGATCCTACAAAGCTCGTCTACCTAGCGGCCTTTGATCTCTTCCAACACAGTTTTTATCCCTTGTAGGATCATTCGATCGGTTATTTCTGCAAGACTATTGGTTTAGGGGTAGGCAACAGAAGTGAAGTAATGTTGGATCTCCAACTTACTACAGAAGTCTCAGAAAATCCTATTGTCAAACTATTTAGCATTGTCCATGATTAGGACATGGGGTATGCCAAACCTGGTGATGATGACACTGAGTGTTATATCTTACCGGTGGTAATCTTAGCTAATGGTTTGGCTTCTATCCACTCTGTGAAATAGTTTACGGCTATGATTAAGAACTTTCGTTACCCGATCGCTAGGGGAATGGCCTAGAATGTCCATCCCCCATTGGGCGAACAGTCACAGACTAGCTATTAGGTAGAGCTCGGTGGAGGGTTAGTGTGGCACTGACAAGAAATGCTGACATCTGTCACATTTTGACATAGTCGTCCATATCGACTTTCATAGCTAACCAGTAGTACCCTTGTCAAAAGGCTTTATTTACCAGACTTCGGGCCTCCAAGTAACTGCCGCATATTATCTCGTGAATTTTCCTGAGAGTGTAGTCTCCTTCTTTGGGTATCAGTCACTTCAGATACGGATGTGTGCAAGATTTCTTGAAGAGATCATCGTTAATGATAGCTTAATGGGCGGCCTTGCGCCTCAAATTACTAGCTTGAGGGGGCGAGCTTGGTAGTTGCTCATGTTTCAGATAGATTTCTTTATGGAGTTTTTCTAACTCTGTAAGCTGTTCACCAACAAAATCTATTCAAGCCCTTCGATGCTGAGGCATGGTAGATTCTCTATGTGGATGGTGCGTCTAGTCACCATTGAATTAAAGTTAGCTAACTTCAAGAGCATATCAATTCATGCATTCTTAGACCAAGAGATTTGTTGGATGTTCATTTTGTTGGATGTTCATTTTTTCAAATTTGTCTACTGATTGATATTTCTTGGATAGATATTTCGCCATTGTCGACTCTTTAGTCTCGTAAACCCCCTTGATTTGCTTGACAACCAACTGACTATCAATAAAAACCCATATATTTTAGGTCCCTAGTGATGTGGCGATCCGCAATCTCATCAGAAAGGTCTTGTATTCGGTTTGATTGTTGGTTGCTCGGAAGTCAAAACGAATGACATATTCCACTCTAAAATTATCTGGCCCTACTAGGATGAGTCTAACTCCACTTTCTTAAGAATTGGATGACCCCGTCAACATGGATGGTCTATTCGAGTTGCGTGTTTTTTTTTTTTGTCGTCGGAGGGAGATTGTTTGATGGATATCGGGAGTGTGCACTCAAGGATAAAGTTTGGGAGAGTTTGGCCCTTGATAGCCGGTCTCAGTTGGTATGCAATATCGAACTCATCTAGCTTGATAATCCACTTAATGAGTCGGCCTGAGGTATTCTTTCTGTAAGATCTGCTTCAAGGGTTGGTTGGTCAGCACTACGATGGTGTGAGCTTGGAAGTAAGGCCGGAGGCGCTTGGCGATGATGACCAAGGCAAAAGCTATCTTCTCGATGGGTTGGTAGTTGACTTTAGACTCATGAACTATACGATTGATATAGTACACTGACTTCTGTGTGGTAAATTCCTGTCTCACAAGAACAGAGTAGAGTGCTTGGTTAGATACAGAAAGATAGAGATAGAGTTTTTCATCAGGGACTGGCCTAGAGAGGAGTGGGGGTAACATGGGATATTTCTTGAGCTTTTCGAATACGGCCTGGTATTCAGGGGTCTACATGAACTTTTAAGAATTCTTCAAGGTATTGTAGAATAGTTTATACTTTTCCCCCACTTTCGACGTGAATCGATTCAGAACTTCAGTCCTGCCCGTGACACATTGTATGTCTTTCACTGTTCTCAGCAGCTCATGTCTAATATGGCTTGAATTTTCTCCAGATTTGTCTTAATTTCCTAGTGGGTAATTAGAAAGCCTAAGAACTTCCCTCGGTGGGAGATTGTTTGGTGGACATCAGGAGTGTGCACTCAAGAATAAAGTTTGTGAAAGTTTGGCCCTTAATAGCCAGTCTCGGTTGGTATGCAATATCGAACTCATCTAGCTTGATAATCCATTTAATCAGTCGACCTGAGGTATCCTTCTTCTGTAAGATCTGCTTCAAGGGTTGGTTGGTCAGCACTACGATGGTATGGGCTTGGAAGTAAGGCCAGAGGCGCTTGGCGATGATGACCAAGGCATAAGCTATCTTCTCGATGGGTTGGTAGTTGACTTTAGACTAATGAAGTATATGATTTATATAGTACACTAACTTTTGTATAGTAATTCCTATCTTACAAGGATAGAGTAGAGTGTTTGGTCAGATACAGAAAGCTAGAGATAGAGTTTCTTATCAGGGACTGGCCTAGAGAGGAGTGGGGTGACATGGGATATTTCTTGAGCTTTTTGAATACAGCCTGGCATTTAGGGGTCCACGCGAACTTTTAAGAATTCTTCAGGGTATTGTAGAATAGTTTATACTTTTCCCCCACTTTCAACGTGAATCGATTCAGAACTTCAGTCCTACCCGTGAGACATTGTATGTTTTTCACTGTTCTCGGCGGTTCATGTCTAATATGGCTTGAATTTTCTTCAGATTTGTCTTAATTCCCTAGTGGGTAATTAAAAAGCCTAAGAACTTCCTAGATGTGATCCGAAAGATGTATTTCGTGGGGTTCAACATCATATTATATCGTTCTAACGTTTGAAATGTCTCTCCTAAATCTGTAACGTGATTGTCGATATTAGAACATTTGACGAGCATGTCATCGATGTAAACTTTCACATTCCTATCAAGTTGTTCACTAAAGACCTTGTTCACTAGGTGTTGAAAGGTTGCACCCGCGTTCTTGATCTCGAAAGGCATAACTTTGTAACAATAGGTACTGAACTTCATAATAAAACTGATTTTTTTCTCATATTCAGAGGGCCATATGTGTTTGATCGTAACCAGAGTATGTATCTATGAAGATCAAGAGCTAGTGATCAGACGAATTGTCGACCAACTTGTCGATATTGGGAACCGGATGGCTATCCTTTGGACACACCTTATTGAGATCAGCGAAGTCTATGCACATTCTCTATTTTTTGTTTACTTTTTTTACCATGACCACGTTGGCTAACCAATTCGGATACTTCACTTCTCAGATGAATCATGTTGTTAAAAGCTTTTGAATCTTTTCTTGTATCGCATGTTGGTATTTTAGTGCGAACATCCTTTTTTTGTTTGATGGGCTTGTTACTGGCGTCTACTGTCAGCTTGTGGATTATGACCGAGGGGTGAATGTCGGGCACGTCTTTGGAGGACCACGTGAAGACTCTAAAGTGGCGTCACAAACAAACCACGATTGCCTTCTGAAGGGATATCGATAAATAAGCACCGACTTGTACAGTCTTATCAGGTGTATCGGTGATGGGAACCTCAATTATCTCTTCTCCAGGTTAGGATTTTGATTGTTGCTTGGTGTCGTCTTGGAGTTTCATGGTATTGATTGCTAAGATTTCCCTTTCTCCTCCCACTATGGAGACAGTTAATGGATCGGGATCGCCATGAAGCGTTGTGATCCCCAAGAGTGTTCTGAATTTGACCTTCATATATCTAGTACTCATTAGTACTTCGAGACCCTTGAGGCTAAGATGACCCGAGATAACATTGTAATGGAACGGAAGTTTCATCATGTAAAAAGTGATTCTGATAGTAGTACGATGAAGAGTCATTCTTAGTGATACAATGAATGAGATAAGGCCTTCTGGCTATATGTATTCACCAGCAAACCCTCTAATAGGCTGATCGGGGGATTGAAGTTGAGATGGGACAAAACCCAGTTGAAAGTTATCCCAAAAGAGGATGTCATGTTCCGCTCCTTGATCAACAAAAGTCCTCTTGACGAGTTAGGAACCAATTTTTACTGTGATGATTAATGTCATGATGGAGAGAAGAAGATGGTAGCAAGGGCTGTTTTAGGTCGGAAATCAGTCTGTTTCCCACAGACGGCGCCTATCTGTTGGAGGTGGGTTTGACTCCATAGATGATAGCTCTGCTAACTGGAATGGGATGGCTTGATCGTCTGGCGATCTCGATTGATGAAACCTGCAAAAGACCGTCGGAGGGTGCTCCGATGGAGGAGACTCCAATACTCAAGTTAGAAAGTGATTTTTTTGAAGGGGAAGAAATAGACTGATACCGAAAGAGGTGAGAGAGTTGTGTATGCTTCGTATGCTAGGTCAAGAGAACTTATCTAGGCGGTAGACGTACGAAAGTTTATATATTTTTTTCTAGTGAGAGTCGTGTACTTGCGGGGTGATAAAATTTTAGTTTTTTTATTAGAGTGTTTTGAGAATTCCGAGAGTCAAGTCGTAAGATTTTTAAAGATTACAAAATTTTATCCGTTTGAAAAGTTCATATCGTCATGGAGATTTTTTTCTTTATTAGTTACGGTCGTAAACTTTTTTCCAATTCACATAAAATTTTTCTCATCTTTTGAGGGAAGTAAGTATTGTCTTAGTGAATTGGACAGCTCATACCGGAGGTTTAGGAGATTTAGGGACTATTCGATTAAGATACTGAGTAGTCGGCCATCAAGAGAGAGAAAAGTGATCGCTGAGTACTAACGAGCTCTTGTTTATGGGCCTGATAGGTTTGGGTCCCACACAATTTGTGCTATATACCATCATTATCAAACTCCCCCAATCAAACATTACAAAAATGAGACCAAAACCGGAGAACGAGAGAGAGACAAATAAAGAGGCCTAAAATTTAGAAATAGGAGTGCAGATCTAGTTACTCTATGGTGTAGCATCCGTGGGAAATGAAAGAGTGGGAACTCTTCAACATATCTCATATTTTAAAGTTCCTAACCGAGTCGATATCATAATGTAATATTTAAAATCCAAGTTTCTTTCGTATAACTCAAAACTTCATATTTATTACTAGTATCTTGAAACAGAACAAAACTTTAAAGATAATAATAATAATAATAAAATAATACCTTGAATGGAGATGTACTAATCTTAACATAGAACTTGATCAAGACCACGAAAATAATCTTCCCTATCTTACCCTCAATTGAACGAACAATTCCTGATTTGGTTATCACACATAGCAGCCACATTAGTTCAAAAATTGGGAAAAAAAACATTATTCTTAAGTTAATGCATATTTAATTTTTTTCAAATATTATTTATTTAGTTAAAAAAAATCGACTTATTACAATATCACAAATTACGTTGAAAAATTGATGAAGAGTCATGTCGGTTTAAATTATTCACGAAACCTTAAATATCAAATGTCAAGGGGTGGCCTAGTCATGAGGACAAAAAAACATGTGAAGAAAGTAGACTGGAAACCGGGCCGGTTTGGGCCCGAAAACCGGCCCGGGTCAAGCCCGAAACCGGAAACGGCCCAAGGCCACAGTAAACCGGCCCGGCCCGGAACCTTTCCTGTAGCGGGCCGGGCCGGTTCAAAGAAAAATTGAACCGGGAATCGGCCCAGAACCGGCACGGAACCGGCCCGGGGCCCGGAACCGGCACGGAACCGGCCCGGGCCCGGAACCGGCACGGAACCGCCGGTTCAGGCCCGGAACCGGCCCGGCCCGGCACGGAACCGGCCGGTTCCGGTTCAAATTTCCCCTTTTTTTTGAATTTTGAAATTTTTTTTCCAATTTTACCCCTCCCAATAGCTATAAAACGGCTACTTTTGAGGTTATTTTGGTCCATAGGGTCAAAAAATTTTCCTATAAATACCTTATACCCCATTTCCAAAATCTCCACAACAAAATCTCTCTTTCTCTCTCACATCTACATTCTCTCAATATTACTACATTCTCTCATTATTATTTCCTTTGTATTACCATTTTTTATATCATTTCCATCATTTTCTACACTATTATCTACACCATTTCCATCAATTTTTACACCATTTCATTACCTTATACACCATTTTCATTTTTCTCCATTATCTACATTTCCACAATTATTTACATTTCCACCAATTTTTACACTATTTCTATTCTCTTATACCACATTACCTACACCATTTTTTTTACCATTTCCATTAAATTCTACACCATTTCCATCAAAATTTACACCATTTCATCACCTTATACACCATTTTCATTTTCTCCATTATTTACATTTCCACCAATTTTTACATCATTTCTATTCTCTTATACCACATTATCTACACCATTTTTTTTACCATTTCCATTAAATTCTACACCATTTCCATCAAAATTTACACCATTTCATCACCTTATCCCCATTATCTACATTAATCAAAATTTGAGAAGATTTCAAGGTTGGGAGCTCATTCAAGATTTTGCGAAAAACAACTGCGGTATTCGTCAAATCGGTATATTTAAATTTTTTGCATATTTATTCTTTTGCATTTGCATTACATTTGTATTATCTTTTTAAAAAATTTAATTTTAAATTTCCTTTAAAAAATTTTATCGTATATATTATTTTAAAAATTTTAATCTTTATTTTTTTTTAAAATGGCCGGAACACACTCTTCACAATCTTCTCAACAATCTCCTCTTCCTCCATTTTTTGAAATTCCCGATCATATAGATATTGAAACTTTTTTGGAAGAAACCGAACCTAGTAACACTGAATCTAACACAACACAAACTAAAAAAAATGATTTTAATATATGGACATTTTTTGAAAGAAAAAATGATGAACAAAAGGCAATTTGTAAAATTTGTCATCAAAAATATAAATTTTTAAAAGGTTGGGGGGTAGGCACACTTAAGAGACACTTAATTAATAATCATCCAGATAAATTACCACAAACAAAACAAACACAAATTTCTACGGGGGGAGGTAATATAATTGGTACATTTAAATATAATTCGGATAAAGAAAAAATTGGACAAATAGAATGGCTAGCAAGAAAAGAATTACCACTTAGTATAGTTGCATGTCCTGTATTTGAAGAATATGTCCAAAAATATTTACAACCCGGTTATAAAAAAAGTAGTAAAAAATCCGGTAGGAGGAGATCATTAGATAGATATCAGGAATTAAAAAATGGTATATTTACAGAATTTATGACTAGTCAATGTAAATTTTCATTAACTTCAGATAGTTGGAAAAGTGAGCATAAAAAAGAATATTATATTGTAGTAACATGTCATTGGATAAATAATTCATGGTCTTTACAAAAAAGAATTTTAGCTTTTCAACGTTGGGAATTTCCACATTTTGGTGCACATATAGCTAGAATAATTTCAAATGTTGTTTATGATTATGGAATAAGTGATAGAATTTTTTCTATTTCTTTTGATAATGTTTCGGCTAATACTACTGCGATTAATAGTTTAAAAAATTCTTTAAAAACAATTTTAAATGGAGCTTTTTTTCATGTTAGATGTGCATGTCATATAATTAATTTATGTGTTAAGGATGGTTTATCTATGGGAGAACTATTTTTACAACCTATTCGCGATTTAATTAATCAAATAAGAAATTCTGCTGTAAAAACTCAAGAAATGAGACAATTATGTATTTTACATAACAAAAAATATAAAAAATTTAAAATGGAATGTGACACTAGGTGGAATTCAACATATGACATGTTACAAGGTGTTCTTCCTTTTCAAAATATTTTAATTGAATTTGCAAATTCAAATTACGAATATGGTTTTATTGATAATACCGCTTTTGAATTTGCGTCTACACTTACAAAATTATTGGAAATTTTTTATTTATGTACAAAATTATTTTCTGGATATTATTATCCAACTACTCATTTAATGCTACCAAATCTTTGTAAAATTATTTATGTATTTAATCAATTTGAAAATGAAGAAAGATTTGGTGAAATTGTTCTTTCAATGAAAACAAAATTTTTAAAATATTATGAAGAAATTCCAATTTTATATTTAGTTGCAAGTGTATTAGATCCACGTGTTAAGGTTGAAGGTGCTGAAATGTTAATAGATTGTTTTGCACAAACTTTTCCATCTGAAATGTCTATTAACCCACATTTTTTAAAACAACAAACATCTCATACTTTACAATCAATATTTGAATTATATGAAAAGGAAATTAATAATTTAAATACTAATAATATAGTTAGTAGTAGTAGTAATAGTATTCAATTATCTTCATTTTCATTTAATTCCTTATACATGTTAGGAAAAAAACAAAGAACTTCTTCATCATCATTTAATGAATTACTTTTATATAAACAAATACCTAGATTAGAAGGTTTTGATGATATAGATTTATATGATATATTAGGTTGGTGGAAAAATAATGTATCATATTATCCAATTTTGGCCCAAGTGGCTAAAGATGTACTAACCCCTCCGGTATCTACAGTACCATCCGAAAGTGCTTTTAGTGCAGGTGGTCGAGTGTTAACTGAAAAACGTACAAATTTAGCGGACGACACTTTAGAATCTTTAATATGCATTAAAGATTGGAAGGATGCAGAAAAAAGAATGCAAGAAATTATCAAAGTCTCGGAAGATGATGAACAAGAAGTTGAAGAAGAAGAATAATAATAATAATAATAATAATATTAATATTTTCCTTTTGTTTACAAGTCATTTTAAATAGAAAAAAAATCAAAGTGATGTAATTATCAAAATAATGTAAAAAAAAATAGTGGATTTAAAAATCCAAGTGATGAGCTTGGTAGTGGACGTACACCGAATTCGGTGGAACCACTCTAAAAATCTTGTGTCTCTAATTTTTAATTACAAGTGAATTATCAAAAGTTAATTAAAAAAAAACAAAGTTAAAAAAATTGGAGTTATAAAAATTAAAATGGAATTAAAAAATATAGTTAGAAAAAAAATTTAGAAAAACGCAATAGAAAGAGAAGAAAAAAAAAAAAAAAAACCGAACCGGGCCCGGCCCTGAACCGGCCCGGCCAGGAACGGCCGGTTCCGGTTCAGCGGGCCGGGCCGGTTCCACAAGGAAAAAAATGGGAACCGGCCCGGCACGGCCCGGTCTGGCCTAGGAACCGCTGCCGGCCCGGCCCGCGGTTCCTTGAACCGTCCTTGAACCGGACAGGGCCCGGCCCGGCCCGGCCCGGTTACTTCACTGGAAGAAAGTGTCCAATCGGGACTATATTTACATCTCTCCAGCCTATTCAAGCAATAAGTATCTGAAAATTGTTGGCTTATATTTTAGTTTTTTGACCCAAAAAAAAAATCTTCAGGGCAGTCATGTCAATGTCACACTAGGTGTTACATGACTTATTTAATAGTAAAATATATAATTCATCAGTAATTATGTCATAAAAACACAATTATAATTAAATCGAAATATTTAGTATTTAATAAGAAAATTTTAAAATTTAAAACTAAACAAAAAATGTGTAAAAGGTTTAAAAGTCCGTATGTAATAGTAATGGATTCTCATATTGTAATTCCCTTGATATTAATGGATTAATAATCAATAAAAAAAAATGATACATGTGAAAAATTGAGTTTGATTAGAAAATAAAATACTCTGAATTTGAGACCGGGCTCAGTTTTAATTCATTAATATCAAAAGTCGGATGTGAATAAATGTTTCTCAAGTAGATTCAATATAAGAGTGAATCGAGTAACTTGATATTCAAAGTCAATTTGATTAGTGTTAAAAGTCAAGTTAAAATGAATTTTTTTTTAAATTAAATATAAATCGTCAATAAATTAATTTTTTTTAAATTAAATATAAATCGTCAATAAATTATATATCAATTAATATGATATGTTTTCTTTAACAAAGATAAGAATGGTTACAGTGATGCAACACTAATACGGAAGCATACGAAGCTAATGTACCTGCACCCTTGCAAGTAGACTCGCAGCCTTGCAAGTAGACTCGCAGTGGAAGTAGTTCTTGTCTCAAGTTTCTGATCCAGTGATTGGCTAAAGGTTTCCTCATCTTGGTTGCTCCCTCCCCCCTTTTCTCCCCAGTGATTTTTCTAATTTGTCTTGACTGTGGTTGGCACGTTTCTCATTTTTATACATATTACCTTCACAACTTGAGCAATCTGGTTCAAGATTTGAGTCTCCAGATCTTCTTTTGCAAATACGAAAAAGCAGAAACCTTTTACTCAACAATTGATCAACTCATTTTTCCAAAAATTCTTCTGACAATAATTGTCGCCCCTTTTTCTGCAAAGCACTTGTCCCTTTATTCGAAGTGTGGTCAAACAGACAAGTAATGCCTAACAAGACATGCCAAAATGATCATGGCGCCTCTTATATCAATTGAGGGATTGGTGGCCGGCAAACTTCTTAGTCTAGTTGCTACGGTACAGATACAAAATAAGAAAAAGTGGAAGATGATATGTCCAGATCTTTGTTGAGATTGCTATCTTGAAAGAACCCCCAAGTTGGCCGAGCCTACTAGACATCTAATCGCTTTCATTTCCTCACATTTGTTCTGCTGCAAGTACCCATCTTACACTTTTAAGATTGTCAAACAAAATAAAAAATAAATAAAAATCATGTTTAGTGCCTTACAATTGGATTTAGTGCATTTCTTTCCCCAAGATATGGCAGTGAGAATGCCACAATCAATTTCATATTTATCTGCAAAGCTTTCCCTCATTGACTTTGTCTTCTCTATCTAATTCCCATTAATCATTCGCATAAGATGGTGTCAAGCTTGACCCTTTAATGATGCAGAAGAAATTACAGTGTTTCGATACCGTTGAATACAGGAAACTCACGAAACCACACTAAAAATTGCTCTTTGTGGTAACTGTCTTTAATAACTCCATATGGACCATGTAGCCATCATGGTCAATGAACAAATCTTGATTGGATTTTCATAATTGGGGGGAGAGAGAGAGAGAGAATGATTTGGGTGATAAATGCTTTACCTGGTTCTTTTTCAGCACAACAATGCCGTATCATGCTTGTGCAACTTGCAAATTTTTTTATCTTTTGCAACCAACATTCCCCATTTAGAATAAACTATCTCCCAATTTAAATAATCAGTGGAGTCTTAAGTGAAGAAACCCATAATTAATTAATCCCAATTAGAATAATCCGGAGCTTGCTTCCCTTCTCCCATTTCCTATATAAATAATTGCATTAAGTCAAGTTGTGGGTACTATTGTATTCGTCTGCATATTCCAATTTTCTACAGAAGTCTCTTTCATGTGATAGAATTGACAGCAGAAGCCATTGTGCAAGAGGCAATCAAAATCAACCCGTGACTGTCATACGTATTAAAAGCATATGTTTCATCCATTTCCAATTCCCTTGCCTGCCAACAAATTCCAGAGGAATATGAAAAGAATTTAATCAGAATCTTAATGAATCTCCCACAATGACACACATATCTATGTGAGGAAGCTAATATTTATTTTATCTTATTTTATAAAATATAAAATTTTATAATGAGAACTCAAATTACGTTATAAAATAAATTTATCATTATATTAATAAATTTTTATATTAAAAAGTTATTTGATCTTATTCGATCAGAATCTCAAATTTCAGCGATGCATTTGAGCAAATGCATGGTATATTTGTTAGATTACATTTGATTTAAAGTATACCATGACCTCCTTGGGTGCAAAAAAATTGAAATATGCTTTGGTCACATATATTTATTGAGAAATGTTATCTAAATTTATTTTTTTAAGAGAGAATTAAAAAAATATTAAATTTAGAGAAAATTTTAAAATTATTTGATTTTTTTAAAGAAAATTAATGCATTTTAGTTTTTGAAAGAGAAATTTAAAATCACTGTTCTTAAACTGTTCTTAAAGAAAGAAAATGTGAAATAGATTCATTTTTTTAGAAAAATAAAATCAATGTGTTTAGTTTTAAAGAGAGAAAAATAAATTTGATTTTTTTAAAAAAGAAAAAACTTAAAATCCATATGTTTAAAAATAAAATGTGAATTAAATTGATTTTTTATAAAGAGAAAATTAATGTCCTCAATTTAAGAAAACTAATTTTGATTTTTGTAAAAAGAGAAAACTTAAAATAAAAAATTGTGAATTAAATTGATTTTTTTTTGAAAGAAAAATTTAAAATCAATGCGTATGTTTGAAAAGAGAAAATATAAATTAAATTAATAAAATTTAAAATTAATAAATATGTTTAAAGAGAGAAAAAGTGAATTAAATTAACTTATTTGGATAGACATGGTGTTTAATTATTAAAAAAAAAAAAAGAACTTGATCAATGTATTTAAAGAGAAAATATGAACTCAATTGATTTCACCATTTAACATTTTTTCGTCTATATAAAAAATATATTTGATCAATAGACAAGGGGAGAAGGGAAATATTATGAGAGTAACATTTACTTTTTAAAATATTACCCTTATAATTTTTCTCGGTTAAAATTTTCTTCTCTTACAAAAACATGTCTTTATGGCAAAAATTTTCACCACTGTTTCATTGTACTAAACATCATATGAACCCATGACAAGAATTCAAAGTCTAAAATGTGTAAGACATGAAAGAAAAAATGGAAGATGTTAAAGGAGGCATGTAAGACATGAAAGCTACAAATAGAGAAAAAGGTTAAGTAAGGCCCTCCCTCTGCCGTAGGCAATGCAACAAATGAGCAAGCAGTGACACGACACAATATATTCTCATCTTAAGTATGCAAGTCTAAAAAGTGCAATTCTCTAACAAAATATGACAATGTTACCTAGGCCCAACATTGCCCTAAATGAAGAACCTTCCATTTCTCTTGAAAAGTCATGAACTTGGGAAGGACCACACCAGGAGTGGTCCATGGCTTAGACGGCGACTGGTTCCTTCACTAGGACTATGCAACTTGCTATGGCCCATACAAATACCAATTTTTGCTCATGTTAAATGCCTCTGGTACTGAGTAAACTGATTGAATACACAATAACCAATAAATCAGGCAAAATAGACCACTCATGGGTTTGTCCACTAACATGTGAAATTTCCCCGAGATGATTTTAAAGGTTCGCACTTCTGATATTGTTTAGACAGGAAAAAGAAAAAAGAAAAAAGAAAAAAAAAAAAAGAAAAACATCATCCCTAACCAACACAACTAGAGGTAATTTGCAACGACAAAGGGTCATCAGCCAAAAAAAAAAATGCCTTTGATGTTAAACCATGAATCAATCAAATGTCGATTGACAAAGGAACTTGCATGTAAGTCCTAAATGTTGTCAAACATGTTATTATTACACAGCCAGTGCAGGTCGTATTTGAGAAGATTCCTCTCCATACATCCACATACAGCTTTTTCTCCACCAGAGCCAACAAACAGAAACAAGATGGCCCAACCCCCCCTCGCTCTCTCTCGCGCGCGCGCGCACACACACGCACTAGACACTAAATTTCTTCACAAAAAATTCTTTTAAAGCATCAAAACTTTCTTCTGAGTATCATTCACCCAAATTTTCTACATCTCACCATTCCATCCTTGCCCCTATAATTCATTACTTCATCAATTCTAGGCACGTAAAACAACAACACATGTAATCAAGGAAGGGTAAAAGTCATAAAAGGTAAAAACATCTATAATCAAAACCTTGTACATCAAATAGCATTATTATATAGACATAAACCCCAATTGGCAAGGAGTGCATGCATCGGATTTGCAGTAATCAATTATATAAGTACCGAACATCTACTTCTAAACCTCTGAATATATCATCAGTACCATAATCAATTTAACTAGAAAGAGAAGGAAAACAACTTTCAGATCGAACCAAAGGCCGACCATGCCTAACCTCATCCAATTTCCTCATCGAACTTGTCCGGAGAGGTCTTGGAGAATCCAAACTCCGACGTAGAACCCGACCCATGACAAAAATCGGGTGCTCCGAAACAGAAATCTTTGGAGGGTTAAAAGACCTAAACTCTGAACAAAAACTGATGTGTCGATTTAGGGCTTCTTCAGTGCTAATTAACTTTTCTGATCTCAAAACCTCGTCTTTTACGGCTTCTATGCAAAGCCCACAAATCCATTTTCCTTGGTATCGCTCTTTGATTCTTGCTATGTATGCTGGTGTGCATTCCTCGGTGAATCCACATGAGGCACATTTCACTGTCTCTGCTTCAACTTTTATTGACGACTCTGTTTCTCCAATTGCCATTTGTAGGAATTTTTGGATTTTTGAATTATGGGTTTTGTTTCTTTGAATGGGGATTGAACATGGAATCAAGCAACTGAAAACCCAGAAAGATTTTGGGTTTTTTTCTTTTCTTTTCCTTTTTTTTTTGGTTGAATTGAGACAAAATTTTGTGGAACTTATACGATTCTGAATAAACTGGGATTTTGTCTCTGTTTGAGAACAGAGTAGATGTCAGAAAACAATTTCAAGCTCTATTTCGTGAGAGGAGGAACAGGGAAGGGAGGAGTGGAAGGATTTTAGGGGTGGGGTGGGGGGTGGGGGCCGTACTGCTAACGAGGGTTTCTTGTCTTACCCCCTGCTATTTGGACTCTCTGTTCAACGCACGGTCTAGGTTATATACTACGAATTTGTTTGTTTCCTAAAAAAATATTAAAATACTAAAGAAAATCTCTTTTTTTAAAAAACATTTGTATCGTAAATGTGAATATGCGAATATTAGCAAGTTTCTTTTGGTTGATAGCCCTTTTGCTTACAATTCTATGGGCTAACAAAACAAGGAGTAGTTAGAAAATAATTCTCAAAAAATTCTATGGCCTTTTCTAAAAAATATTCTTAATTTTTTTTATTAAGTTCAAATATTGATGTTATTTTAATTTTCTTAAATCTTGATTTTCACAGCAAATGACATTCAAATTTTAAGTATTTATTTCAATAGAGAAGAAAATATAATAATTTTCAAAAAAAAATTATTTTTTATTTTTTATTTTTTATTTTTTTCGTCTTAGACGTGGCAATATTGTGAGGGAGGTATCATGAGAGATGCATGAGACAGTGAGTTACTTTGGTAACGGATGCTCAAGAGACTCCAATGATTGAACATTTTCGGGGCTGGGGTAATTGGGAAATTACTATTAGTTTATTTTACTTTAAATATTTGGGTAAAATACTAATGTCACTGGCTGTCAATTTATACAATGGCCTCCGCCCACGGAGTCTGCATTTTTTGTTACTATTTCCAAATCTTTATTCCTATTTCCTTTGCTTACACTCATTTGATTGCCACATAGGGGGTGAAATCTTGCGTTCCCATATTTGCATTATATCAGAAAAAATTAACAAAAGAATAAAATAAAATCAAACTCCCAATAAAAAATCATTTTCATATCTCATATCTCTTCCATCATCTTTGGGCCTAATCAACTGACAATCAATTCATGGGATGTTAGATTCATTAATTAAGTTTTAAATTTAAAATTTAAAAATAAAAAAAAAATTATTTTTTAAATACAGATAGGACCCGTAAAAAATCAAACTGGATTATCATTACGATTAACGTCGGTACAAAAAAAAAAAAAAAAAAAAAAAAAAAAAAAACCCCATCTTTGGGCCTAATGAATATCCTCCGGTTGCACCACTAAAAACAAATTCAAGTACTGGTTCTGGTACTGTTAGTTAGCATATCAGGTACCATGGTAAAAAGCACTTTATATTTAACTTTGATTTATTATCCACGGTGTCTAAAATTGGAAAATTTGAGACGATGTACTTCCTAGAACTGTTAGTTGTCCTTGTCCATGGTTGATGCTCCATAAGGCATTGATTGTAATGCAACGTGAGTTAAATTTTGGAGTTCGGGATTATCTCTCTCCTCTCCTGTCCTTGTTATTATGTTTTATCATCACTACACTCTTTACCATTTTTTCTAAAGCTAGCTCTGGAACGATGAGATCTACCAAATAGAGCACAAGAATTGTACTTATGTCTCTTTTTTTCCCTATCAAATCGTATTACTATTCTTTTTATAAATCAAATTTATCCTGCGATTATGTTAAATATAATTAAATTTAATTTTATTTAAATTAAATATTTTAAAAATAAAATTCTTCTTATATCTATTTTTTTATATATAAAATTTAAATTTAAATTTAATTTTTAAATTATCAATATTCAACCGATTTACCAACATAATAATTCTTTTTTATATTATCATCAATTAATGTAAAGTTCATTATTTGGACTAATATAGGAGACACCAACGGATAAATTTTTTAGTTATATAAAAATTTAAACCCGAAATCATTAGATTGGGAGAAGAGGTTTGTAACCATTAAGCTGATTGGTATAGTAAAAAAGATATTATATCCCTTAATTAAGATTCGATTTTGAATTTTTGGAATGAAAATAATTACGTAAGAAGAACTTTCTCTATAGAGGATCCGATAGTATCTCAAATCGAATTAATCAGAATATGGATTCAGATGTTGATCGGCCCAACTTTGGCATTGGACTGGGCTTGGAAGATAGGTTAAGCCCACCACGGGCTTTGACGTAGGAGCTAAGATACTGGTCGCTTTCCATGCTCTTCTCTTGTGTCTGACCTGATCTGGAGGTGTCTGTGCATGTGAGACCATGCAATAAAAGTTTGAACAAGTCTAACAATAATCTTTGAATATTTAGAACAACAACAATAATAATAATTATTAAAGTTGTACTAATCGATTAAAACAAAGGAACCTCGTTACTCACATCACATCATCACGAACTTGGAAATTCATTCACGCTATATATTGCAATTCATTTACACTTATTAAAATTACACCTGTCCACTTAACATGAAGTTCGTACATCTGTCCATATGCCTGGAGATTGTTAATTGCTATTTTTTTTAATATTATTATAAAAACCCCATACATAAAATATCTGAGTTATTATAAAATCCCAATTAAAATATTTAATTTAGATTATATTTTATTTTATATTTAGATGTGTTCAGGATTACGAATGCAACTGAATCCAAATTAGATGTGGATGGTTCTGATTTGATGAAAAAAAAAAAAAAAAAGATTTGAAACGGGGATGATGGTTATGGTTCCAAAACAAGATGGTTCCAAAATTTGATCAAAAAAACTAAAAAAAAAAAAAGATGGTTCCAAAATTCATGAGTGTCTTCTCTAACCCTAAGCCCTAGAAATTAATTCTTAGACTACAGTTAATAGTGTCAAATTGTTTAAGATTTTCACTTGGATTTATGGTTTTATTACCTTTTCTTTTAAAAAAAATGTTTACATTATTGCTCTATTAATGATTTCATATGCCCACCGAAGGTGAGTGACGATGGTGCTAAACTCTAAGAATAACATTGCGGAGGATTGGGAAGTGAGTTGATGCTGGAAGAATCTATAAGTGTTTTATAAAGTTGTTGTTGGTTTTTTTTTTTTTTTTTTTTTTTTAAATTATCGATATCTAATAATAATATTAAATTATTTTATTTGAAATGGATTTGATATTTAAGATATGAGAAATATCAATCGGATCAATTAGTTGCAAGTGGGATGATGGTGGCTGCAGGTGCGGCATCAATGGAAATTGAATCTGTTCACTGCTTCAGAAAAAAGGAAGAAAAAGAAAAAAAAAATGTATGGATATCCTTTGCCGTAATCGCAAATACCATCGAGGCCATATTACGCAAAGCTTCATCAAAGAGAGCATCTAAAGTCCATACTAATTGATGCTTACTTTTTTTGTTAAGAAATAATTTTAAACATATTTCGTCTTATATTAGAGGTAATAATTCCATCGAATATTCTGGAATTATTCTATAAAAACACACTCTTGTTGTACAGTCCTTCAAAATCTTTTGTGCTTTTACCCTCAAATATTTCTGAATCTCTTACTAATTGGAAGTCATTGCAACTTGTCTCCAATGGGATACCCTAGTGGTCACAACTCTTCTTTCCCAACATGATGATCTCAAGTTTTAATCTTTATGCAAACAAAAAAAAAAAAAAAAAAAAAGCAAGAAGAAGTCATTGCAACTTTCTATTGATCCACACAACATCATTGCAAAGCTAAGTTTGGAGATCGCCAAGCTCCACTCCACAGGTTGGGCTCTCATATTGCGAGAGTGATGCTGGCCCATGTTTGCCAATAGCCTAGCCCACTCCATTAGTTGAGCTAGGCCCAGTCCTTGCAGCCTGCAGCAGAGGCTTTTTTTTAAAATAATCAATCGTTTGCTTGCAGCCCACTCCATTAGTTAAGACTAATGCCAAAATGATAGCTCAAACTTACTTGGAAAAGGCATTTTTGGCTAACAGTTGACATCTGATGGACTGGAGTTCGTCCATACCTCAAAAATGTTGAACCGTTTGCTTGCATCACATCCCAAGCTTGTTCCCCCGTTTCACAGGTGTGAACAAGAAAGCAACAGCAGTCAATGTGGGAGGTGATGGCAGGATAATCAGGAAGTCCGATGATCCATAAGGAACAGTAATCTCACATGACATCTGCATTGGAATACGAGGACCATCTCTACCTGGGAAGCCTCAGCACCAACTTTGTAGGGAAGTTGGCGCTGAAGAGGGAATGATTTCGTAGGACTTGCCTAATCGAATAGGGATAATTGTAACTGCAGTGCCCGCCCGCCCTTATCTATTCCTGATTTTGACCGGAATAAGTGCAATTCAACAAATTAATTACTCAATCGATCTGGCATCACTGCAAACTCGAAGTGTTTCAACCAGCCCCAATTAAATTAGGCCATCAGACTCGCGCACAACAGATCAATGGAAACATCAAAAGACCTTATGAGGGCAATTTGATGTGAATGAGTTTACTAAGAACGATAATTGTTCAGGCAGAAGAGTAAATATAATTTTACGGAGTTTTCCAAAAGAAACCATTAATTGGATAAATAACCCCTTAAAATCATATCTTAATACACATTACAATCTAAGAACATCTGCGGAACATAATCCAGCGCATTTTTAATTTCAAACATGAGGTGATTTCACTGTTTCTCTCCTCTCACTGTCTAAAACCGGTGTACAGAATTCAATGGCTCGTGAGAGCTTCCCAGGAAGTTTGAGTAACAGTAGTCACTAATCCCGCTCGCTTATGGCAGTCAAGTGCTCCTCAATCTCCTCTGTCGACATAGCTCTGAAAACTGGATTTTCTTTTCGCACAACTCCTACCTGCAAGCATTAAACATGATCGCTTTACTTTTCCAAAATTGAAAAAAAGAAATTAGTCAAACTCTACCATAAGTTTCTGTGATGCTAGGAATTGAAAATTTCAAAAAAAAAAAAAAAAAAAATTATTGATTCCCTTGTGCTATGCACCAAAAGGAAGGAAAAACAAGATAACTCTTTCTCATAGAAGCTCCTTTAGCAATTAAAACTGTGGTATTGTGGTAGAACGATTTTCTGAAATTCTAAGCAAATTTCCGAGTTCGAAATGTTGGAACATTCCCGAAGGAAATGAGCACCCAGCCACTTAAAAAGTATAACTCGTAAGAAAAGTCAAAAGCAATAATGGAAGGATCAGAAGATGGACCCCAGAATATAGTGTCAATTATAGGCAAAAGAGTTCAAGTGGTAGATAGATACCTCAATCTCAGTAGCCTTGAAATCCTCTTGCAGGACAGATTGGAGAGCAGAAATTGCAGTCTAAAAAGTATTCATCGCATTAGAAGGGGAAAAAGGATTTCATTGCCTTATAGCTTAACCAAGACAGACAGAAAGCATGAGAACAAAAAGAAAAACATTTAAATTGCAGGCTATGAATTTCAAAATCCCAGGAAATATTACTATAAAGTTACCCAGATCAATCCAACCAAGCAAGAACTAATCTGAGCAAGGTAGTTTTACAGTTCTACCATATCAAATTGAAGGAGATTTGGATGAACTTCGTGCAACTTTTATGCCCAAAATGTTACTAGAAAATGGTTTATAACGGCCCACCGGACCTGGACAAAACAGGAAAAGGTGGAATTTGGAATTTAAGCCCCCTAACCTCATAGTCCAAGGAGAACAACCTATTGCCACTTGGCCAAGAAGGCAGGTGATGTCGTAAAAAATGCCTCTGGCACTCAAAGCAGGTAATTTTGTATGCCACCAGTCTTTATTATCTTAAGTTGTCACCATCCCACATGTGAGGGGAAGTTTTACAATATAAAAATAATTAAAACACCTCTCTCAAATGCTTGGGCTTGTTGGGGGGGATATGTTTCACAAAATCTATGATATTGGCATCAATATCATGTTGTGAAGCTAATGTAAAGTGAGAAAAGGGGGGTTGAGAAACTACAAGGTATAAAATAGGGAAGAATCAGAAAATGTTACAGAAATTTCAAAGTATTGACCGAAAGGAAAGCCAGTTAATCATATAAAGCAGAGGGACAAAATGGAGTCAAAAACTCATCAATCAAGGTAATATTCAAAGGGGCAAATACAGGATTAACCTACCTGGACTGTTTCCTCATAGGAGAAAGCTGGATCATTCTTCATTTTCTTCTCTAGAAAATTAATTGCCTCTTGTTCCTTTAATCCAGCACTTGTAGCCTATAATGCAAAAAAAATAATTTGTATATCAATATCTTAGACATAAAACTCTATTACCCTTCTGTTACACAAAATGGTTCAAAATCTCTCAAGAAAAGAGTATAAGCATCGAATGTCTACAAAGCATACATAATTTTCAAAAAACTTATGTCGCTTTTCTAATCATAATTCCTACCAAAATGTTGGCCAAGCAATTTTTACAGACAATAATTAATGATCTAGGAAACAGGAAAATTTTCATTGGAAAAAAAAAGAAAGAAAAATAACAGAAGGTAAGGACCCAGAGACTGGAGTCTCTATAACAGCATTTGAATTTTTGAGGTCAATTGGCCAAGCTTCACTTCATCTCAATTTTAGGACTTGAAAATTGGTGCATTTAGCATTTTCACATGCAAAGGCAAATAAAGAAGTGAGAAACAAAACCTCAGCAGATGCATTTTGAAGTCACAAAGTGGGATAACAAATGTCAATCTACCACAACACCACTAAGCACAGAAAAATACAAAGATGTAGAAAATGACTAACAAATTATATTACAAAGATAAATCATTTGTCATTTACCTTGTGACCATAGAAATGGCCAGCTGGATCGCACTTGAAGAGTTGAGGCCCATACTCCTCATCAATACCCAAAATCATGGCAACTGCATGTTGAAACAGAGAGAAAAAAACAATGTAAATATTAATGGGAGAAAAACAATCAAGATCTTCTTGAAACTCCCACCTAAAGAAGCATTACTTTCAATTTGGGAAAAAAGAATGCCAGAAATACTGAATCGGAAAGATACAGACCTACTCCAAGAGGTCTCATATAGGCATGCTGGGTATAAACCTGTGACTTGTCAGCTATCCTGGCATTATAGAAAAGTGTTATAATAAGTTGATCATGTCATCATAAAACAAATAAAAACTCATTTACGAGCATCATAGAGATACCATAAAAAATAATACATGAGATAAGATGCAGCGCAAACTAAATTTCCTAGGAAAAACAGTGAGAAACAAAATGAGTCAATGAACTTGAAAGGGGCCACAACCCTCTTACTTGAAACTTATGAAGCTTGGTCATTGAAACCAGTACACAAGGTGGTGTTTAAGTTCCGTATCTTACACAGACCGTCATTTCTAGAAATGTCAGATTGAAGCCATAAAACTATAGCATTCTTTCTCCAGTCCAGTTTAAAAGGGGAAAAAAAATTCTGTAACAAACTCCACATAGGCTACGGTAAGATTGATGATGGCCCACAAGTTCATGACCTAGACATTCTTTTTCTTCTCTTTTCTTTTCTTTTTTTTTTGGGGGGGGGGGGGTTATTGAGCCCCAGAAACTTTTCGTATTCTAGCTTAGGTGAACTCAGCATTACCAGAATCTCAAGTACTCTTCAACGTCAATAATGATCATGTGTAGTAGTATGCTTAGTTTAGTTACGCATAGTTTCTCAACTGTGAAGGAATTTCCTCTTAACAGGTCACGAGGCTGCTAGGGTAAGAGAAAGGTAGTGATATTCTGTTCAAAAAGAGGTGACTGGAGAATGCAAGAGCAACCATTTCATTAGACACTTCTAAAAGGCCACAGTTTTAGAAGAGAGTCCATTACCTTAAAAAATCAACAAATGGTGATGGCACATTATCACCAATTCCCAACCACTACCACATTCAGAAAAATCCAAAGAATGGATGGAGGAGTTACAAAAAAACTGCATCTCAATACTTGATAAATGGATTAAATGAAAGACAGGCCTCAACAAAGATTTAACATAATCAAATTTCAATCTTCTTTTCATAAAGCCTTCAAAGAATTAAACCTAACCAAACACTATTAAGAGGCAAACAATATTAAGGAGCCTTCAAAGACAGGCTCCTTTCTTGTAGGTTTAACATTTTCATTTCAAAGCTTCTTAAGATTTTGGCCACAAACTTACCTATGGAAAAACTATGCTTTCAATCGAGAGGATCGCATCCTCAGCTCATTCTGTCCTAACACTATCCTTCACAAGCCATTTTATGTGTATGCCAAAATCCAATATTACATAATAACATTACCTTAATTATTTGGGGTATTTAAAATCTACTGAGAGATCACCATAAGCCAAAAATATTTCATTACATGCAATCTACGGACAAAGGTACAGTACCATCTGGCCAGGACATCTACAGGCATTTCATATCCGTACTTGAAACGAAACTCAGCTGCCTCATTTCTTGCTTGTTGTACCAGCGTCCTAGCATCAGCTGTAATGTGAAAAGGGGCTCATAAGTATGACCACAGGACTCACCAACAAATTGGTGGACTCTCTAGCAAATATGCAGTCAATACCTCAACAGAAACAATGCTGAAACATAAAATTGGAAATGCTGGATAAAATGAAAACTAATCTAAGTGTCATTGGAAATGCAATGAAGACTCTAAGCAAATCCTCACAGATGACATCCAAAAGATTCTAAAAGAAAGTCATGCTAAAAACATCAAGACCTAAGGCCTTCATCCCGCCAAAATCAAAGACCGCTCTATGAATCTCATCCATCTCAAAGGGTCTCTCTAGCCAAGAGGCTTTAAAACTCTCTCTTGGATGTACTGAAGACCTTCAATTATATAACGGTCTCCCTTCTCCCTCCTCCTTGATATTAACATCTTTATAGAAACTGGTAATCGTATCTTCAACAGAGGAAGGATACATAGTAACACTGTCATCCTAGCTCTCCAATAGAACTCCTTTGCCTCCTACATTGGCAACTGGCTCTTATACTCTAGATGAGTTCAGCTTGCACTTCGAAATATATCTGAATGTAAATTGATACCAATAGGAGATAGAGGGGATGATGATGAAAAGACTTTAACAAGAAATTTTCGTTGCAAGCTTCCCACCATCTATTTGGGCCTTCAGGAAATCATGATAGTAAGGCTATCTGGTATTTTTCTTTCTTTTTTTCTTGGTAAAAACTGTGGGGAGAGGCAAGTAGGGCACAAGAAGCCCCCTGGACAAACCATATAAATTCCCACAGATAAAGATGCTCCATTTGAAACATCACTGATCGACCAAGGCTGGGGTCTGTAGACCCATCAAGATGCTAGAGGTCCAAAACCCATCTAAAGGATGCCCAGTTCAACACTACCACTGACTTCTGACCTTGTAAACATGTAGTACTAGCCTTCATAAGGCTAGGCTACCATGTGATTGGTCTATGTGGATGTAGAGGTTAATTAGAAATTCCAATGTCAGTCTACGAGAATAATAAATTAAACGAAGAAAAAGACTCCTCAGCAAACATACTCTGCCTGTATATTTCTGTATGTAATTGGTCAAAATTCTCAAATTAGTGTTTGGCAAGGTTGAATGCCCCAGACATAATAAAGTCAAATTTCTGTACTGCTAAACAGCCAACAAAATCTACAAGCAAATTAGTCAGTTTTCACATTTCAGAGAAATTAAAAAGGAAATTCCTAGAAAGCAAACCTGTCATGCCAGTAGCCACAAGTCCAAGGTACTTGGTAATCGTAAAGAGATGAGAAACACTAGTCTGATCCAAAAGCTTGTCCTACAGAGCAAAACAAAAGACCATCACTCAAAATGCAAATCACCACAACCAAACCCTAGCACAAGCAAAGACACTTACCGGAACCTTCTTCTGAGTGACGACACAAACGGAGTCCTTTCCACGAACACCAATAGAAGTTATACCGGCAGCTCTAACAGCCTTGAAAGCATACTCTGGTGAACAAATCGCAGAATCGGAGAGATTTGAAAATGTAGAAAACCTAATCGGAGAAGAATAAGACGAAGATTCAGATTCGATTGAAGAGAAAAATCTTACCGACTTGGAAAAGACGACCTTCAGGAGAGAAGATCGTGATGTGACGATCATATCCAGCTCCACTTCCTCGACTCATGGTTTCGATTTCTAGTTCTTCGTTTGACTCGTGCGAAGTGGAAATGTAATGAGTGTTAAGAAAGAAAGAGTTTCACCAAATAAAGAAAGAAAAAAAGAAAGACAGGGTTTTTGGCTGAGAAGTAGCTTTAGCCCCAAGACAGGCATTTTCTCGACAGAGCACGGGCCGATGGGCCCGGATCAACGAGCCCGGTCCATCTTATTTTTGCAAGCCTAGCAACGCCTTTAAGGTCATGGGCCTACTTGGGATAGAACCAAAGGCCCAACCATGACCAGCCCGAAGAGTACAATGATAATTGATTTTTTTTTTTTTTATGCAAGTAGAGACTTGCCTCCGATCGACATTTAGATTTAACCTAATTAATCCGGTCGAGAAATATAAGACCCACTGAGGGGTTGGTTCTCCCAATACTTGTATTTCTACTCCCAATATTATAATTTAAAATTTTGATTAAAAGAATCTAACATTCAATCGCTACACCCAAGTATCATTGATATGATAACTAAAATCTTTTTTGGTTACACAAAATTCGAATTTGTGATTATTAGATCGAAAGAAAGGGAATTGTGATCATTAAGTTGTCCCCCAGGGACATGATAACTAAAATCTTAATATTTCAGCTTTATGAGATTTAAGTATCCCATGTTTTCGTTCGGGTCAAACATCATATGGTCTAAACATATTTTCGTGGAAACTTGGAAATAAAACTTTAATAAATAAAACACATCACTTGTAGCTTTTGATGGGTTATTTATTATGGAGTGGTTGAATCGGCTAACAAAATTAGTATTAATGTACCAATGTTGATTGGTTCAGAGGGAAGGGACCGATAACTCTTTAAGTATACTTGGATTCGACTCAACATGAGAATAAAAAAATCATGTCGAGAGAGATCCGTCCCTTCATTGGGGCTCAACCATATATCAAGTCAAATTAGTCAAGATAAAATCTCAAATATTGAATGGCGGTTCCAAACCAGAGTATCCAAAAAAATAAGTATTAGTGTTGAATGTTGCTCCTGGCCCAAGAAGGAAGAGCAAGTGGTAATAGAGGTAGCCAAAAGCCTCAAGGTCCAACCCTGAGAGTATTAGGTTCACGCCGGGCAAAAATGCCCATGGTATTGATAAAGTGTAAAGGCAACAAAGGCTATACTTCACTCGGGTTCTTTTTATATGGTCTAAACCTAGTTCGAGATGGCCTTGCTTACCCTAAGCAGTGATAAAGAGTAGAAATAGTTTTGGAAAGGATTTGGGGTCCCCTTTAGTGATGACGGAAAGACCTGCTTATATGTGATCTTTTTTTTTTTTTTTTTAATAATTTGATCACTGAAATCAAAAATTATAATCCAACTAATTCAGTTCAAATTGAGATCGAGTCCAAATTAAGAGAGAGATTTCCTAACGTAATTTTCTCAATTCCTATTATTCGAATCGAGATCATAGTTAAGGAACTTTAATACTCTTCCCATTAAACCAACTATCCGTTGGTCTATTTATATGTGATCTCAATGAAAGTAATCACATAATAACCTTACAAGATCTCAGTGTGATCATATCAGAACTATCCTCTCTGAATGGTTAGTCACCAAGGAAACCAGCAATGTGTTGAGATCGGTCCATACTAGTTTTTCCAAAAATAAAAGGACTTTTCTTAGGTGCAGAGCTTCTTTGTTTAAGTATTTTTAGGTTAATTATTTGGAATCTTGAATATATTTGGAATCACTTTTATGGTTATTTTTAAAAAAGGACAGCTCTATAGTAATCCATATACAATCTTGTTAGGTCTGTGGTTCAAGTAAATTAGCGTAGTGAAAAACAACCTGAAACTCCATAATTAGCAGCAATTTTGAAAGTTTAAAAAAAGCTCTTTGAATAATTCTCTCTCATCATTTATTTTTAATTTGGCAGTGGATATTGTATTTGTTAATTTCTTTGGTGTTCTTTGATTTTATTTCCAACAACAAGAAACTCCCAAGAGCTGTCATCCCTCACGCAAACCTAGTTAACCTGTATAATCAGAAATTGACTGGTCCTACTCGTTGCAGATTAAACAGGTCCAGTCAAGCTGGCTTATAATATATATTGGAAAAAAAAAATGAAAAGCAACTTCACATTCCATAATTGCTTCACGACCTCCACCTGCAACAGGCACTAGTAATTGGGAGGAACAGATATTCTGATGTGAACTAAAACCCTGTGAGCATGTGCAATAGAAAATGTTTCATTAGTATTTTGAAATGAACTAAAACCATAAATTTACAAGGTCAGGTTGATATCTCCATCTTCTGTAGTTACTACTTGGGGACTAAAATTGGAAGATTGAAGCAATGCAGCAACTCTTGGAGCTAAAGCTAGCAGTTTCCTGGGCATAACAATTTATAACCTTAGAAGCCATCAAAACTAGTGAGATGATGACAGGAAATCTTCTTAATTTATTAGTGCATGATCTCAATGCTCTCTCTCCAGACAAATCTCTCAAATCTCATGAAACTTGCTCTTTTTCTTCAATACTAGAATTAACTCGGTAAGAAACAAAAAGCAGAGCAACATAATCAACACATCAGTAACTACAGAGAAACAAAGTGGAGTGGTTTTTGCTTTTAGATTCAGAATTTCAAGCATATAATGCAGTCATGATGAATGTATAACATAAAAGGACAACAATCAGAAGAATGGGTCAGAATCATTGTGATTTTCAACATTTCTCCGCCTAAGATATTCACAAGAATTTGACAAATATAAAGAAATCTCAAGTCTCCTTTTTGGGAAAGAATTTCCAAACGAAGAAGATTTCACAGAATGTGAATGAATCAAGAATCAGTCTTCTGACGATTTCATATGTTGGGGAACTTTGCAGGTCAAGTAAACACAGGTTCATCAGTAGTAGACCCTCGACGAGTTAAGCCTACATTATCCCAGGGCCACAGGCCACTAGACTGCACTGGCATTCCCAATCGTATGTACCCAGTAAAAACAAAATGGAAGATATTTATCCAAAAGGATCACAAAGAGAATAATTTCCACACGTCCACAGTACCAGAGGTAATGCACATTACGAAGCACATTTCAGACAGGATATAAAGTCTTCTGTTGTGTCAGCATAATAGAAGCAACATGACTCGGTTAATAGCTTAACAAGAGATAGCTGATGTGTTTAAGATTGACAAACATTGATGCGAGATGAAAATTACTTCTTATTCAAACAAATCTATGATTTGTGTATTACAAATTAATGTTAATTATGCTTCTAACTTCTGGGTCATCACAAGTTCGACATAGCTAGAAGCATAATTAACATTAATTTGCAAAACACAAATCATACATTTGGTACCTAGGTTAAGATTTACTTACTATTTTTAATAAATTCTTAACAAATATAATATTAGTAGAATATCATATCAATTTATAGTAATAAAACTATAAAATTTATCCCTTTTGTTTTTGAGGAGTTTAAGGGCATTAATATGAGAGTGTGTTTTGGTGCAACGGTTGAATTGCTCTTTTGGTAATTTTAAAGTCATGGATTCAAGATATGAAAACAGTTTCTTTGCAAAAAATACAAGGAGTATACTGTGTACATATATGCACACCCTCTTTCTACCCCTACACTAACTCAGGGAGTATTTTATACACGGATGAGTCCTTTAGATTTCTTTTACCAAAGTAAGTTGAAAACGACGGTAAGGAACTGCCCCAAGGGACAGATGTCACAGCAGCGGGTGTCATATAAAGTCAATTTATGGAAAAAGAAGACTTTTTTATTTATAAAGGGAAATTTTAACACAATGCTCACTAGAAACAACATTAGTCGAGCATCCGATGAACTTATATACAGAAACAAAACTCCTTTTTACTTGGTTTGAGACTCTTATTGTCCAATCACTGGTGAAAGAAGAGCATTAATCCATCTTCCATAAACTGTACTGACCGGACAGAACCATAAAATTTGTTGGTTCAGAATATCTAGTGTGATGGTAACTCTTCACTTCTCAACCGAGTATGAAGATGACTAAACTCCTAATCACTTGAGGAGAACCCAAAAAAAAGGGTAAGTCATACGATTTAATAAGAATTAAGACACCATGACCAAGATACTGTGTTTAAGGTTTCATGCCCCATAGAATGCAAAAATGCAATAAATCCATAGCAGAAAACAAGCATAAATACATATTTAGAAATTAGTTTATTGAAGATTAATAACTTGATAATATTATTGTGGTATGGGCTGAAAGAACTTTGATAACATAAACATGACAATCACATTTTTTTGAGAATTAGAGAGTAAATTGCACTTGTAATTATTAATATGACAAGAAAACTAACTTATTTCAATACTATCATTAAGGAGAGCACATCATCCATCAAGGTCATAGAAAGACAACAAAAACCAAAGGGACCATCTAAATCAAACTATCTTCTTTTACAACATACCTTTCACACACACAGTATGTTTAGGTTCTGGATAATTAAGAAATAAATTAAATCTCTTAGCTGGGCAATATTAACACCAAAATAAAAATAGTAAGAGAGGAAAAAAAGGCAACAGCAGCAATAAAGAACTCATCTCAACATAAGCATGATCTTAGAGGTTAAACACGGTGCATCCATCAATTTCTGCCTTGAATTACCCCCTCATCATCATCACTGTGCCAAACCCACATCATTGCCCAAACATATCAATCCAATATCATAAAAGATGAAGAGATAAAGAGAAAAAGAAAAGAAAAGAAACACACACACACACACACTCACTGACGAGGATAATAAGCAATTAACCCTGAAAGCAAGGAAGAACATGCGGAAAGTTCTGGTTAATAGGGTTCCTAGGTACACAACCTTTTATATAGCGTGTTATATAAAAAATCAGGACCATTTTCAATAACTGTTCGAGGTAAAGTGACCCACACAGTGGAGCCTTTAGACCTTTACAGAAACTTCGAACTCTATAGAAAGAATTCAAACAAAATAGAACAAGCAGAAGAATTAAGAATCCCCAAAAACTAACCGCAGAAAGAGATTGAAACAGTAAATTGAATCAAATTAACCTTAGAAGCAAACCTTGGTCTGATATCTGTGTGGCCGTCTCTGTCGGTAGATTGTGTGGCCATCTCTGTCTACCTTCTTCCTCCGGAATTGGGTCACCAAGGTTTAATTCCATGATCATCCAAGTTTTCCGTCCGATCCTGTTGAGTCATGGGAGATGATGTTTCTTTTTCACTTCGTTTTGGCTTCTTCCAAGAAGCAGAAACCTTTTCAACAGTTTGTTCTAGCTTCTCCATCAGAAACCGATATCATATTGTAGATTAGTATGCCCAAGAGGGGCATTTTGATACCTTGGGGATAATGGGGTAACTCTCATTATCCCACTATCCACCTAATTAACTTCCTAATAATGACTTGCCAAAATGATCCTATGAAGTCTCACGTGAGTGGCTTGCTTCTTTTCTTCTAGGGAGAAGAAAAAGAGTGAGTGACTTTTCTTTATCCATGAAGATTCAGAGAACGCGAAAGTTCTTGCTTGAGGGACGTACTTTCTTTAGAGAGAGAAAACACCGTGAGGGTTGGAGATTTTCACGTAGAAAAATTTCTCATCGTCAAATGATTCATCGGACATGAGGCTTGAGACGTCATGGATTTGCGGTGGTGATTCGATTGTGTGATCACCATCCGATCATGTGAGCCGTTCGAGAGATATCACGACACGATGGATGTTTGAAGAGCGCCCTATAGAAGTATTTATCTCGAAAATTTCCGAATCCATTTATTTTACGCTTCCGCATGTGCGATTAAATCCAACATTGGTATCAGAACGGGGTTGGATTTAATTCAAATTATTTTCAGAATTATTTTTAGGGTATAAGATTTTGGGGTCCGGATCACGGATGAGTTTCTTCAATCCGAGAATACCGTAGGAATACCCATTGTCCAGAGATTACAAAACTATTTTTTGTTTAATTTTCCGAGCATGTTTAGCTCATGAAAAGTCTAGTCGAAATTTACAACCGTATGGACTTTAAAACCTTAGATCTATAGCTTTATAGGGCGGATCGATGCATGAAAATGGTTTATATGTATTCCTTGCATCCTGATCTATTTTTTCATGTATTTTTTGATGAGTTTTGGATGCCGAAAACCGGGATTTCCGAATGGCTGCGGAGGGCCCGATTGGGGTGGTTGAGTTCCGCCATTTTTGGGTTTGAATCCTTCTAAAATCAAGTGTAGAATGTTTGGAGGATACTCACTAATTTTTTCCAGTCGAAAAATAAGAGAAAAAGCAGTCGGAATTGAGTTTTCCGACAATCGGGTCAAAAAACCCGTTACAGGACCCGTCGGGTGAAGAAGACCCGGCCCAGACTCGCGGGCGCGTGCGTCTCACGCACTCTAAGGCACGTTCAGCGGGTGCGTGCATATCACGCGCCACACAGGCGCGTGAATAGGTGAGTCCCGATTCGGGTCGGACCCTGACCCGGACCGACCTGCCAACCGACACGTTCGGGTCGGATCCCGACCCGTTGACTGGACGGTTGGGTAAAACCCTGACCCGTTGACCGACCCGGTCTGACATGGCTCCAACCCGGCTCAACACGGCTCAGCGCGTGAAGGCGCGTGAGCCGTGCGCCGTGACTTGGAGCGTGTGAGCCGAGCCGCGCTAAGGCGCACCGCGGGTGCGCCAGGCGCGTGGCAGCGTGTGGAGTGCACCGCCAGCGCACGGCGGCGTGTGTAGGCCCCGGGCAGCACGTCAGGTCGCTTAAAATTGAATTTTTTCAATTTTTGGGTGTTCTATATCCATAAAAGTGATATTTTGTGAGTTTTTGTGTGCCAAATCAAAATCCAAATGGTAAAATACGATTCTGGGTTATGGTGTATGGTGTCCGTTGACTCATACGCTCGCTTTGGAGTCTATACTCAAGTCATTTTGGTTTTGATGATTCGTAGGGCGCACAGAAATGTGATAATAAGTATCTCCAAGTCACAAATACCTCTCTTAATACGTTAAGAATTGTCGTATTAAATTTTTCTAAGGAGAGTAAACCGAATGATGTTATCTGTAAGACTTCACATCAGTAAATTCAGTTTATTCTCGAGACACAAAATCTAACGGGAATCTGAGGCACCAGATGATGGGCCCTATGGTGGGTACCGCGCCTCAGGATATACGAGATAAAGAGATCTATCATGTATGGTAGAAAAGAATTGTCAAGTTAGGGCATTCCTTATCAGTGGCATGCACGATGACTTAATCTTGTTCTATGAGTCATATCTTATGGACATGTCGGTTCGACTTGCCCCATAAGAGCATTGATCTAATGTGAGGATGCAGAAGAAAAAGATTAATTATACAATGATACGAATGTCGAGTATGATCACTGAGTTAAGAAATACGGATGAGCAAATTTTGGATAGAATTTAGATATTGGATGTGATCCATTTTTTACCTGATTCATGGAAAACCGTGAAATCTTATCTCACACTTGACGAAAGTATTCGTACTTTAATTGACGTGAATACGTATTGTAAACTCGATGAGGAGCACCTAAAGGTGAGTAGACTACACTTGAGTCATGCTTATTCAGAGGAGTCGAGTAAATACTTCCCAAGCGCTAAGCCAATAACATAAGCATGTGAACGAGACTCGAAATCCAGGTAATAAAAAAAAACCATCAGAGAAAACCGATAACGAGGTATAAAAGCGCAGGAAGAAGAAATTTGATTAGACCAATGTAAATTACTACGTTTGAGGTAGATTTGATCATTTCGCTCGTGAGTGTGACGAGTAGAAATTAATATTTTTCTTCTTTACATGGTTTGAGATTTGTCTCATTCATTATAATGTTCGTTGATTTCTCTCATTTGTAATCAGGAGCAACCGACCACATAACTCGAGATAGGAGTGCGTAAATATAGTTCCGTCAAGTGAATCCTTAAATTTGGAGGATTTACGTCAAGGACAAAGCATTTGTCGTTGTCAAAGGGAACGACACTTGCCATGACATTCTTAATACTGAAGGCATTCAACGGATCTTTAATTTAATACCTTGTCTAAGATTGTCTAGAATATGCGTAAAATTATCCTTTTTAATTTAATAATACGACAATTCTATGAATTGTTCTAATTCTAATCCATGATGAATTGTATGCACTGGGTGCTGCTCCATCTAATGGTTTCTTGTCGTTCTCCTATTGTCTTTACATCTGATTGCGTAGATGATGATGTAAATGAATGACATAGTAGACTTGAACACATGGGGTAAAAGATGATGAATTGGTTAGTAGCGAGAGATTTATTGGACCCACTGACCAGATTCGAATTACCCGTATGTGAGTTTTGCCTAGACGGCAAAATGATGAGAAAACCATTTGGCAATGCAATGAGAGTTGGGACTCCATTGCAGTTAGACCATAGTGCCTTTCTTTTTTTTGTGGTCTTATGAGCATGAGAACCAGAAATAGAGTTGTGTAGATAATTATAGACGCTTACGTGCGTTTCGGTTCATCTATCTGATCCCGCACAAGTCTGAGGCATCAGAATGCTTCAGGAGGTTCTTAAGCGAGATTGAGAATCAGATAAATTTGAGAGTAAAGGCTCTCAGAACCGATCGGGGATGCAAGTATTCGTCTAAACTACACATGGAACTCTGTTTCGAGAAAAGTATTACGAGATTACTGACTATTAGTCAGTTCCCATTTGAACTTTGAACAAGGAAGCAGTCTGACCTTAGTCACTTGAGGTTATGGGGTTGTGCCGCGATTTCTCGCATTCACATGGTGAGTTAGACCCGCGAGAACATACGTGTTCTTAGGCGATAACACAGTGGTGTTCTCGGATTCACGAAACTGATCCATGATCCGAACCCCAAATTTTATACCCTATATTTTTATATCCGAAAAATTATTTTTAATAATCCAACCTGGCTCTGATACCAATAATGGAATTTTAGGATTCTCATGCACAGCGGAAGCATTCGAACAATTTTCGAAAAAATAAATATAGATCGGGTATAAGGTATAAATACCTCAAATGTGTGGAGTCTCCATAAGATCAATCAAATGTCCCTCGATCGGATCTCGTAGTCGGAATGGTGATCATGATATTAATAGAATCACCACCACTATATCATAACGCCGCAACCCTCAATCCGGTGATTTTAGCGACGGGAAAATTTTCCTTCACGAAAATTTCTCATTCCCTCGTTCTTTTATTCTCACTCTAGCAAATATGTATTTTTCTCTCTCAAGAAAGAACAATCTCTCTCAAGATTGATTTCACCAAATTACACTCTATTCTCAAAAGTGTCTCTTGGAAAAATATCATTATTGTGTTTTTGTAACTCCACAATGAGGTTAATTAGGGGAGAGATTAATGCATCAAAATGGGAGTTATGGAAAGTTATCCAATACCTTCCTAAAACGCCCCACAATGGGTATTATCAAACCAATATCTCCCACTTGCACATGAGGACATTTTACTTCGGTCGCAAGATCACAACTCATGCGATTTTTCTTATCACCCTACTAAACTTTCATACAGGATTGGGTATCGTGCGACCGGCGAGTACACCTGCAAGCAAAGACCTCTCATACATCTGTTAGGATAGCCATCGTTAGTATAAAAAATAACTCGCTACACCCCACATCCAAAACTAATTATATCTATTGAAATATTTTCCTCAACGAAAGTCATCCCCAATAAATGTTCGATTGTGTATCCAATATTATGCTTACATCCCAATATGGACAGACATAATGGCTAGCCGGTGAATACAATACAATGATATAATGTCAATTGGTCTTTATTTTCCCAAACTCGAATCTATTAGCCTTAATTCAACTGTTTTCCCAGACCTGTCCCTCAGACCTCAATTTATCTTCCGGACCATCGGTAAACAAACTAAAGTAGCAACACTGAGTCAAGACTTTTAAAAATAGTCGAAACTAATAAGGGTACAAGAGATTCTACCCAATGGATCTCAAGTTTCATACAGTAGGAACTGGGATCCAAATAATATCAATGTCTCATAATGATGTTCCCACTATCTCTGGTCGTCATATCACATACGGTATGAAACGCGTGCCATAGTGTTATTCCTCCATCTCTCAAAGGGCATATGTCAGATTTTTCTAACACTATGCAACTATGGGATTCAGTCTACACATAAGACTTTATACACATATCTCAGAGAGAGTATCTTAGAGACAATATCACTAGTCGCAGGTAATATCTGAAATCTCAAATCTGGCTACTTACAAGCAACATGGATGTAGGTACGTCCATGCCGGTCATTTCGCATATGACCTTATCCTGAACACATATCAGGATAACTTATATTCTAGTAAGACCACTCTCAAAATCTCTTACAAGTAGAAACCGTTTCATCTCTGCTCACTTAGAGCTGGAGGTGGTCATTCGTATGAGAGAGTTGACTATGCCTGCTTGACATATTATTGATCACAACAAATCAGAAAATATATGACAATAAAATATTAATATAAATAAGTGACTCAATCATGCACACATGTCATATATATATATAACACAATAAGCATCAGCACAAAGTGAAAAATGTTAATATACATACAAACCCTATGATTCTTATATCTCATACAGGAATCTCTCATAATGAGTTTATTGAAGGGATCAGCCAACGTGCTTTATAGTAATGTACTTAATTTGTCACTTCACTCTTCTCGGTGATGTATCTCATAACGTAGTATTAAGTATCAATGTGTTCAAATTTACTGATACTTAGGGTCTCAAGTGTCGTCAAAGGCGGCCTGATTTTCTCAATAAATTATCACTGGTCTCCCACTATTTGTTACAACCCTTACAATGACAGGATTACAAATGAATTATCACCCCGTATTAGATAAATACAATGATCCTCCTCGACTATCTTAAAACCATAAGATATCACAGTCCCGTGAAATCTTAGGTACCACCGCCTGGATGACTGCTTTAGGTCATATATCGACTTCCGAAGTCGATAAACCTTGTCCTCTTGACCTACTAGAACGAACCCCGAGGGTTGTTCCATGTATATCTCTTCATCCAAATTCCCATTAAGGAAAGCGATCTTAACGTCCATCTGGTATAACTCCAAATCCATATTAGCGACAATCGCCAAAAGAAACGGATCGATATAAACTTGACTACTGGGGAGAAAGTCTCCTCATAGTCAATACCCTTTGTCTGTGTGTAACCCTTGTCTACAAGACGGACCTTATTCTCTCATTGATTACAATTCTTCCTTCATGGCCTCTAACCATTGGTTCTTGGCAGAACCCTCGAGAGCCTTACTCAATGTCCTTGGCTCCTCATCGTCCTCGGGAGTAACAATCAGAAGGAGACGATTTGCGCCTTGTGGGTTATTCGGACACCGACTGGGGAGACAATTTAGATAAGCACAAATCGATATCAGGTTTTGTTTTCTTGCTCAATGGTGAGGCCATTTCATGAAGCAATAAAAAGCAAACCTGTGTTGCTCTATCAACCATGGAGGCTGAGTTCGTAGTTTTTTCTGTTGCAGTTTAGGAGAGTGTTTGGCTCCGAAAACTATTAAATGACTTATGGATTATAGCGAATAGTGGGAGGCCAGTAATAATTTATTGTGATAATCAGGCCGTGTGATGCTCACTAACTTTTTTTCTTCGTGGATTGTAGACTCAAGAGCCACAGACCATATAACTCGTGATAAGAGCGCATTTAAAGAATTCCGTCATTTGAGTCTCCATGCGAGGAGGCTATATGTGGGGAACAGAGCATTTGTGGAAGTCAGAGGTATTGGCACATGCAAGCTGATGATTCGTAATGACCAAACTCTGTATCTACATGACGTATTGTATGCTCCTAAAATTCAACGGAATCTCATTTCTGTTCGCTGTTTAGACCAGTTGGAATATTCTGTTTTGTTAGGAAACTCTAAAGTTTTCATTTATGATAATAACAGTCTTTTGATTAGTTCTGGTTTAGTCCGTGAGGGATTTTATGTACTGGATTATATTTCATTTTATGAAAATGTTCCTTCATCTTCTATTGCCTTTGCATCTGATAATATTGTGGATGATGTGTTTGCATAGCATAGCAGACTTGGCCACATAGGGTAAAAAAGGATGACCCGGTTAGTTACGAGTGGCTTGTTGGGCCCACTAACCAAGGTCTAGTTGCCCGCGTATGAGTTTTGCCTTGCGGGCAAAGCTATTAGAAATCCATTCGGGAAAACAATGAGAGCTGGAACTCCATTGCAATTGGTTGATTCCGATATTTGCAGACCAATGTGATAGCAAAAAACGGAGCCGTATACTTTATTATGTTCATTGACGATTACACGCGTTTTGATTACGTTTACCTGATCTCGCATAAGTCTGAGGCACTAGAGTGCTTTACGAGATTTATAAGCAAGGTTGAGAATCAGCTAAACTGCAAGTGGCAGATGAAGGTCAAATATGCCCACGTGGGGCATCTTCCAAATATGGGAGGTCTTGGCTGTAACTCCCACATTTATGGTGGTCTTCCAAATCAAATCTGGGTAATTGATTTGCCCACAAAAAATAGCAAAACCTATATGGTAAGAAGAAAATAAAAAGTAATCTGGATCTGGGAATTCAAAAAAAAAAAGGAGAGAGTATTGTGACAGATTGCACCAGAGAGAAATTAAAGGATTTGGTAGCACGGCGTTTCCATCACCGGATCTAGAGTTGAGACGTCGTGAAATTGTGTTGATAATCCGATCTGTAATTATCATCCCGACTATGAGATAGATCGAGACATGAATTTCGTGGTTCCCCAAAGATCACTGAATTGCTCATTGAGGTATTACCAAAACTCTACACTTTTAATTCCGAAATTGTTTAATATTTTCGCTGCATGATAGAGTCATGAAAATTCTAACATTTAGGGAAATCATTTAGATCTTACCCTTTATGCAATGTATGAGCCTAGTGGCTCGAGGAGTCTAGCGACGGGATATAAGAATTCACTACGGATCTTGATCTCAGTGGGAGCGATCCATCAATAGATAAAGATTTTTCTCTCCTCATAAGAGCATTGAGGATGCGTATTTAAACGTCGCTTCTCGATTGAGGGTGAAACCCTCGTTGTAACTCTAGAGGATGATGAAAAATCTAAAATGGTTTAAGAGACTCTCGATGGTTTTGCAAAAGATGCAAAAGACCGTTTATTGAAGGCCATAAATGAAGAGAAAGAGTTGATGAGAATTAACGGAGTCTGAGACCTAGTTGATTTGCGTAAGGGCAGAAGGACTCTTGGAAACAAGTAGGTTCTCAAAGTCAAGAGAAAGGTCAACGGATCGATGAAGAGATAAATAACTCGTACAGTAACCAAGGGTTACACTTAGAATAAAGGGTGGACTACCGAGGTGTCATAGTCAAACTTACCTCGATCCATTTAGCGATTGTCACGAATATGGATCTAGAGTCACACCACAATGACGTAAAGACCGCTTTCCATAGTGGAAGTCTAGATGAGGCGATTTACATGTAGCATCTCTCTGGATTCATTTTAGTAGTTCAGGTGACTAAGGTCTGTTGATTTTAGAAATCAACATACGACCTTAAACCATCATCCAAACAGCGGCGCTTGAGTTTTCATGAAAATGTGATATCTTATGGCTTTGTAATGATCGAGTATGATCATTGTCTCTATCCGATACGTCTCGATAACTCATTTATGAGCATTTTCTCATATGTAGGTGATATTCTGTTGGCTGGGAACAACAGAGAGTATCCAATGACCATTGTAATATGGTTATGAGGTTTTAATTCATTCTCAGATTTTGGATTCATAGGAATCGCTTGAAAATGGTGTTAACTCTTTAACAAGAGTTTTATATCAGATAGATTTTTGAGTATTTCGAGATGAGCGATGATAACCTAATATATACTTTATCACTAAAGGTAAAAACCTGATTTTTAACATGTGTCCTAACATTTATAAAGAAATAAGAGAGATGAGTAGAATCCCTTATTTTAGTACAATATATAGTTTAATGTATACGATGAGGCATACATGACCATACGTTTATTTTGCGGTCGATCTGGAGAGTAGGTATTAATAGAATCATGGAAGGAATCACTATAGAGTAGTGAAAAATGATTCTGAAATATCTCATTTGAACTGCACACCTCTCCATGTGTTACGGATGAGATGATTTGCATTTTTTTATTGGGATTCAGATACTGACTGGGAGTAGCGATCTGAATAAATGCAAACTAACATTAGATTTTATCTTCTTAGAGCAGTAAGAAAAGAATCTGTATATCTCTATTTACGATAGAAACTGAACTTACAGTATGCTCAATTACAGTTCATGAGAAGGGTTGGTTTCAGACATTTCTGAATGTCTTAGAGTCGTGACAGATAGTGGGAGGTCAGTGATGATTATTGTGATAATCAGATCGCCATTGTCAACAACTGAGACCCTAAGTGTTATAATAAAACCAAACACATTGATACCGAAGACCACTTTGTAAGAGATATTACCGAGAAGGGTATTGTGACAGCTAAGTACACCTTGACATACAACATGATAGCTGATCCCTTTAGAAAACCCGTTGTGAGAGATTCCTTTGTGAGATAAGGAATCATTGGATTTAGTGTATTTTAACATTTCTCATTATGTATTGTTTTAGATACTTATTGAAATATATAACATGCATGCATTATTGGGTCACATATTTATTTTATGCATTATTAATTGTCATATATAGTGATCTTGTGATAAAAGATGTGTCAGACAAGCGTGATCGACTCTCACACACGAATGACCACCTCTGACTCTCAGTGAGCGGAGATGAAACGGATTGTAGTTGTAAGAGACTTTGAGAGTGGCCCTACTAGAACATGAGTCGCCCTGATATATGTTCATGATGAGGTCATATGCGATATGACCGATATGGAAATACCCACATCCATGTTGTTTGTAAGTAGCCAGATTTGAGATCTCAGATATTACATGCGATTTGTGATATTGTTGAGATGCTCTCTCTGAAATTTCTGGGTAAAGTCTTATATGTAGACTAAGTCTCATACCTGTACAGTATTAGAGAAATCTGACATATACCCTTTGAGAGATGGGGGAATAACACTGTGGCACTTGTTTTATACCACGTGTGATGAGACGACTATGGGACAATGGGAGCTATTATTTGATACGATAGTTTGATCTTGATCCACGTTCCCACTGTGTGAGACTTGAGATCCATTGGGTGGGATCTCTTATGCCCTTATTACTTTCGGCTGTATCTAGAAGTTTTGATTCAGTGTTGTTACTTTAATCTGTTTACCTATGGCCTGGAAGATAAATTGAGATCTAAGGGGCAGGTCTAGAAAAATAGCTGAATTGAGACTGATAGATTCGAGTTTGGGAAAAGGAATGCCAATAGACATTACATCATTGTCGTGTATTCACAGGTCGATCTATTATATTAATCCATGTTGGGATTCAAATATAATAGTGAATATATAGTCGAGCAAATTGATTGAAGATCACTTTCGATGAGGAAAGTAGCTCGATGGATGTAAATGTATTGAGTTTGGGGTATTGCGAGTTGTTTTTTATACTAACTGTGACTTCTCGATCATCCTAACAGGTGTATCGTGATGTTTTTGTTTGCAGGTGTACTCGTTGGTCGTACGACGCCCAATCCTATATGAAAGTCCAGTAGGGTGATGTGATAGATCGCATGAGTGTGATCTTGTGACGTATGTAAAATGTCCTCATGTGCAAGTGGGAAATGTAGATTAGTATGCCCAAGAGAGGCATTTTGGTATTCTTAGGGATAATGGGATAACTTTCATTATCCTATTAACCACCTAATTAACTCCTCTAATAATGACTTGCCAAAATGACCCTATGAAGTCCCACATGAGTGGCTTGCTTCTTTTCTTCTAAGGAGAAGAAAAATAGTGAATGATTTTGGTGTGTCGTCAAACAACCAAAAATAAAATTACCTATTTCACTAAGACGAGTCTAGGGTGAGCAGGGTCGAATCCACAGGGAACGGTAGATTTATCTCTTTCAAGGAAAATGAAAATATGGGGAGTTTGAGAGATGATCTAAATCTAACAAAAATAAATAAATTAACTAAAATAAAACAACTAAATAATGCCAATTAAAAGAATGGATATCAATGAGAGAAAATCTAGCCAAAGGAGTTATTTCCATCTTGATGTATTTGATTGATCATCGATACAAAAATTACTCGATATTATGTGAATAAATTGGTTATAGCCGCTAAGTACCACGAAGCGACCAATCTCTCCGTACTTCTTCGGTAATCAAGATACCATCGTTAATTACTTTCCTAATCGAAAGACAACCCAAGAGACACTCGTTGGATTTAATGTTCCGACAGCATTAAGATCTAGAGAGATCCAATTCTAATCAGTAAATTCCAACCTGGATTTATTTAAATTAAATTACCTAATCTCTTGACATAAATCCTACCACTTGCGAGACCATAAAATTATATCAATTACCACTCCATTAAAAATACACAAACCTTGCTATTTTTAAATGGTTGTAGAGTATTCTAGGGCTATTAAACATAGTGCTCTATTTAACAATCCCAAAACAATCATAAACACTAAGCATAGAGATTAAATAAATACCCACAAATATCAAGCAAATAAGATCATTTAGATCTCACAATCATCATTCATCAAGGGTTCAATAATCCTTTGACTAGAAAAATAAATTAAAAACAAAGTATAATAAAAAGAAAACTCATAAAAAATGAATATTGCTTCTAAGAAATGAAGAACAAAGAGTTTCTCTCCCGGCTGAAGGCTGCTACTGTAGACGTGAATAGTGCTGCCCCCAAAGGGCTGCCCAGCTGCCTCCTCCAAGGTTCTCTTCCAAGGTATGGAATACTCCTATATATATAGAAGTAGAAAACTCTAAAGAAAATAGAATTTTTCCTATTTGTAAAAAGTAAATATTTCTAACCCTAATAACTACTAAATAAAAAGAAAGTAAAAAGTAAAAAGTAAAATTTCTAAAACATAATATCTAACAAATTTATATCTTTAAAAATTTTTTTTCCTAAATATTAGGAATGGAATAAAATTCTTCAATATCTTCAATTCCATCCTAACTTCCTCTTGAATGTGTAACTAGGGTTGTTAATTTTTATTGCAATAAATCTTCAAAACCTCTTGTTTGCCTCTTGAAATCCACGTGCCCACGTACTAATGAAAGAGTATTGCTATCCAATTTTCCATACTTTACAAAATTGCTTCAATTTAGCTCATTTTTCTTCATTTTCCAAAATAAATCTCCTCCTCCTAAATCAAATGTCACAAAATATAAATATTAGTGTAATATTTATTCAAAAATAATACAAAATTAATCGTAAATATTACACTTATTTAAGCCCTATCAGACTTTTCTTTATCCATGGAGATTTAGAGAACGTGAAAGTTCTTGCTTGAGGGACATACTTTCTCTGGAGAAAGAAAACACCGTGAAGGTTGGAGATTTTCGCGTAAGAAAATCTCTCATTGTCAAACGATTCACCGAACATGAGGTCTGAGACGTCGTGGAGTTATGATGATGGTTCGATTGCGTGATCACCATCCGACCGTGTAAACCATTCAAGGGATATCACAACACGATGAATTTAAAATAAACACCTTATAGAGGTATTTATCCCAAAAAATTTTAAATCCATTTATTTTACGCTTTCGTATATGTAATTAAATTCAACACATCTCAACATCAACGAAGAAGAAACGAAGATCGAGGGGAGAGTTTTGGAAGATAGGAGTTGAAAATTTCATTTGTTACTACAATTTAATACTTAAATCTATCTTTTTCCGGAAATGTATCAATCAGCACTGGACTTCACCGTCCTTGCAACGTAGAGTGGAAATAAGTTGAACTTCATTAAGATAAACTCAACTGGTTTACTGACCTGAGCTTAAGATCGAGTTCCAAGTCCACCTCCTTAGCATTATAAGTCAAGTTGAATCGGAAACTGGAATGAATCATGTTGTAATTTCTAAATCCTCCATACAACATACAATTACAACATAAATTAGCTTGATTAAATCAGATTGAAAATTTCCAATTAGGAAAATACATCAATTCCCATAAAAGAATGAATTAAAAATATTTTGAATCATGAATCGAGGTCTTCTGAAGTTGAAGAAGAGATACTGTCAATGTTGGGGAACTTCGCCGGTAAAGTAAACACTGGTTTGTCATCTGTAGAACCTCGACAAGCTAAGGCTAATGCATATCCCAAGGCACGGGCCACAGGAATTGCAACAGCATTCCCTACTTGTATGTACCTATTAAAACACTCCAAAAAATTACCTAACTGAAGATTGAGGTATAGATTGGCACCAGAAAATGAGCATACGTGTTAAATTGTACCAACATTTGGGACTGCTTAAAGGTTCTTTTTTTTTTTTTTTTGGCCGTGAGAGCACATAAATCATCAGAAAGACAGAAACAAATCGAACTGAGAATGTTAAGCCTAAGACAATTTTACCTTTCCTTCATAGGCCCACTAAGCCTATAATAGTCCGGAAATCCCTGTAGTCTAGCATTTTCACGAACCGTAAGAACTCTATCTTGTTGTGGATGTAGAATAACCTGTTAGAAAACAAAATTTGGGTTATGATCTTCCAATAATGTATACAGTGTTGATTATTAAAGCAAAGGTCATGATATGCACCTGGTTGTGGGGCTCTGCCCTTGTAACCACAGTTGGGACTGTCTCATCCCACCATAAGCGACCAAATGGCCTGTGGGGCAAAAATTACCACTTGGCAAATAATTAAGTAGAAGGAAAATCCTTAAAAGATTAAAGCTTTCTTACTTCGATGAAGACCCTCCAACAAAAGTCATCGCATAGTCAGGGACCTACAACACAAGAAACGGATAAGGCCCAAGAAACACATTAGTTCCAAATAGGATATAATTTATCCTAGTGTGATCACTAAAAAGATTTACCAGAGGCTTTCCAGAAGGCAACATTTCCCTCTCCACAGTTGTATCCCACTCCACTTTGTTATCTGGGCGAACTTTCACCCCCGGCAAATCTCTGAAGTTTGCACCCTGTCATGTCAAAAGAAAGAAGACAGAAGATTTACAAGGTGCTGTCATACTGCCGACTTACATGTCATCAGATTTTGATGCAAAGTAAAGAAATGAAACCTTCTTTTTAGGAATTCGGCAAACTCTTGCACAGTCATCGTCGTTCAACTTTAGAGGGCGATGATCATAAACCATTCTCTTTGATGCTTCCATGTCTGAACATGAAAATAAAGTTTCTGCAAAACCCAAAGGAAATTGTACTTAACACATGACCAGCCAATCGTCCAGAAGCTATTATTTCCTAACATTATGCATTCTGCAGATGTCTTTGATGGTGTATATCAGGTTTATAGTACATGAAAGGGTTGCAATTGCTTAACTAAACAAACAATATAAAAAATGTACTAAACTAATCGTCCAAAATGCCAAAATTTTAATTTTACTTAGAAGTAGCATTTTCCAGAACCTGTTTTTCCCGACACTACACATTCTGCATATGATTTAGAAGGCATACAATCAGCTTAGATTACATAAAAAGATAGGTATTGTCATGCAAGGCCAGGTTCCACAATTTTGAATAACATTAAATGCTTAAGCAACTAGCCAATATACAGAATATACTAAACTTGTTATCCAAAATAAGAAAATTAAATTCCCTATACATGTACATGTGCAACTATCACCGATAACAACAATAACAATTTGAGATTTAATCCCAACATTTAGAGTTGGTCATTTGAAAAACAAACATGAAGATAATAAAATTAAATTAAATTAAAAAATTAAAAAAATATAAATAAAATATTTAAAATATGTTGATTTAAATTGTACGAATTTTTCTACGCCACTCATTTCTATCCAAAGTCATATTCTCATTTAAACCCTTGACTATCATGTTTTTATAGATAATTTGCATCCAAATTTTCAACGGTCTATCTCTACGTTTTACTAAATCTCTTATATTTAAATTCTTAATTCTCATAACTGATATATCTTTAGGTCTTCTTTATACATGTCCAAACTTTCTCAGACGACACTCGCGTTTTATCCACAATTGAATTAATTCTCAACTTGTTACGAATCACTTTATTTTTCATTCTCTCTTTTAACTTTACAACATATCCACCTAATTATATTCATTTTTGCTACAACCATTTTTTGTTTTTGTTGTTTAATAATTCAACACTCAATATCATACAATAGTACAAATCTTATCGTAGTTCTATAGAACTTTCTCTTCAAATATAATAGTATCATGCAATCACAAAAAATTTCGGATATTTTTCTCCATTTCATTCAACCCGTTTGAATCTTATAATTCATATTTCCATCTATATTGTCATCATTTTGAATGATAGAACCAATTTATCCAAATTATTCACTTTTTTATACATTTTATCCATCTAACCTAATCGTTTTATCATTTGATGATTATCGCTAAACCTGCATTTCATATACTCAGATTTTGATTTATTTAATATAAACCCTCTGAATTCCAATGTAACCATCCATAACTCTAATTTAGTACTAATACCCTTCCTAATTTCATCAACCAACAATGTATCATTTGTAAAAAGTATACACCATAATATTTCATTTTAGATACTTTTTGTGATTTCATTTATCACTACTACAAAAAAGATGGAACTTAATGCCGAACATTGATGGAGCATAATGTTAATGGGGAAGCTATCGCTCAAATCCCCATAAATTCTTACATTGATTACAATTCCCTCATACATAGCTATAATGAGATTAATGTATTTCAAAGAGATCCCTTTCTTCATTAACGTCCACCATAATACGTCTCTAGAAACCCTATCATATGTTTGTTCTAAATCGATGAATACCATATGAATACCATACATGCAACCATCACCATACAATCCAATATATCAAGCTGGACTACAAAAGAAGAATCAGATGTCTGATAGAAACACACATTATTATGATACAAAGAGCATTACCATTCCTTCCTAGTCTTATAAAATGCTGGAAGTCAGTCTTGGGAACACTCCTGTATGGCATTTGATCCCTTTCTTCATCATTCTTAACCTACATGTGACAATATGAGAATGAGATGTCAAAGAAAACAATACTAACAGCAACAAGAAATAACAAAGGATTAATAAATATCGATCACATACGGCTGGCAAATCCGAGATAGCATCCTCAAGAAAAAGCTTCTTCTCTAATTGCACCTTGTGACCTTCATCATATGCCACAGTGTTTATCTGCATTTAAGACATGCTTTTAATTTCTTATTTACAAATGAAATATTTGTATTATTAATTACAAAATATATACCTCAAATTCGCGAGGAATTACACCCCGATAGACAACATCATGTGTAGGCAATGGAAATTGCGGCAAACTCTGAAAATCAAGACATATAGTTAGAAAATTGCATAGGATTATTGCCTCCTATTAAAGAAAATAGAAATTAAGGAAAATACCTCTGAGGGGCAGGCCCCCCAAACAAATACCCTCATGCGAAATTGAGGGAGCCCAAATGAACCAGCTGCCAACATACCCATCCTAACCTGATAATTCATTTGCACAAGCCGCCCTAAAGCATATCTTCCAAGAAATCCATTTGAAAACTTCAGTAGGTCTACCACATTTTCCATCAACACAAACCTTGGCTTCAAATACTCAACGACATCCATATAAACAAGTAGTTGTTTGTTCTTGGGATCACCAAGTGGGTTCATTTTGTTTCTAAAACGATTGAACCCACTAATGCCTTGACAAGGAGGTCCCCCACAAACAACATCAACATCACCCTGTGTGAGCAACAAATAATTAAATTAGCTTAGGTTCACTACTAATTTAATCTAATTAGAAAAGAAAGAGATATATAACTTACTGGCAAGGGCCAAAGCTTTTGTTTGAATCCATTCACAACAAATTCCTTAATACGCTTGGAACAATTGCTATTTAAAGAATACAAGTTAGATTTGGGAAATCTTAGCAAAATCTAAATACAAGGACAATAATTATTTACCCCAAGCCAGAAATTGGCTCCCAAGTGTCCTCACTCTCTCCATAGCCCTTCCAACGAATCTAATTTATAAGCAAAGTAAAGCATATATTGTTAGACAGAAGTGAATATTCCTATAGATGAGTTAGACCAAAAAAATAGAACTTATAAAAAAAAAAGCCAAAAAGGGAGGGGGAGGGAAACGGTTGCAGCATTTTGAATTCAATCCTAATGTATTGTTTTATTTGTGAGCAACCAAGCAACAATCAAAGTATAAGCAAACTCTTGAATTGTCAGGTATCCATTTCTTAACAATGTCCAAAAAAGAAGCAATAAAAGAAAGAAGTTATACAAAGGTCAAGTTATTAACTTAGGAAGCCCCAAATTTATATCATTTAAAGGATCAAATGCATTTGTAAATGCAAAATGCATCAATGAGATGGTAAAAAATAGACTAAAATAGAAAAGTTTATTTCCAAAAGCTATTACACAAAGTATATTCAGCTAGCAAAACCAAGGAGAAAAATTAACCTTATAATTACATTTTTGAGGTTACCTTAAAGTAAAGACCACGTTGTTGACTCTCATTTGGGTCACCATAACAAATTCCAAGGATACAATCAATTTCAAACACTTCATCACCCTCTTCATCATCATCACTATCTCCTTTTTCAATCTCATTGTCTCCATCATCTTCAGCAAAATCATAATATTGCTCATTCGTACTACTATTACTAATTAATGAAAATGACGCACAAAGCTTCTCCCACTCCTTCAACAGGCACAAATAATCATCAACAGATTCATTCCGTACCTGAAAATTGATGTAAACTAAATTAACTAATGCCTTTTTATGCACTAAGTAATCAAATAAAGAAAAGAGCAAGAAAAGAAATAACCTTTGTCTCTGGATGATTTAACTCTAAGCAATCACAAGCATGCTTATTGATATCAACAGCCCATTTCTACATAAGTTAGTAAAAGGTCATTCACTTTAAAAAATATATATTCGAATTTAGACATAAATAAGAACTCATGTAATAGGAAATTACAAAATACTTACAGTAACCATATTCAAGCCGGCCATGTTACCCCCCAGGCACAAGCCAGTTGACATTGCTCCACAACCAGCATATAAATCAAGTACAGCTACCTCTGTTTTAGGGGATTGCATCGTAAAGCTTTCACACACACTATTTGATTCATCAATTTGACTTAATATGGTGGAGCATGATTCACTACCAGCCCGTGTGTTCTCTAAAAATAGTAATTTTTAAATGGAAAAGGAAAAAAATGTGTTAAACTTGCTACCTTGAAATATATTACATACAAAAAATAAATTAGTCTAAAGTAGTGGTCAAAGGAGTAAACCTGGCACAACAACAAATGTAGAATACGGCAACAAATATAACATATCACAATAATAGTCACATTTGGGAATTGAAGCCATTTTTGCACCCACATCCACCTGTAGATTGAACAAGTTAGAGAAATGATAATTAACCATGCATTGGGCACAATAAAGCCTAGAAATAAAAAATTAAAACATACAATACAAGAAGCTTACATTAGGAGAAATTCTGGCAATTTGTATCTTTTCAACTAGAGAATCCAATGGATTGTCATTCTTTATTTCTGAAAAGAAAATACGTCCATCTTCAATTGGAATGACGCTATCTTGTACGACCTATTATAGAAGCGCAAGTCCACAACATTATTATCACAACAAATTAATATCAAGAAAACAATAATTGAATGAAAGAATTGTCTTTTATATTTTTATTACCGTATCAACAACCCTGTAATACCATTGCGCAGTAAAGTATGTTTCTCCATCAATAGCCTCAAAGAATTCCACAATCTTACAAATATAATAAGGTTTGCCTTCCTCAGCCTACACCGCATGTTTCATAAACTAACATCAAACATCATAAACAATATACATCATATATATTATCTATAATTCAATTTGACTAACATATATGTAAACAGCTAAAAGTGACTACATTAGGCATTTCTTTGATACATGCTTTTCATATTTTCTCAGACGAGTCAGTTAAGTCAGACTAAATTAACAAACCAGTCCAGAGAGAGAGAGAGAAAGAGAAGAAAGTCACTTTTCATGTCAATAAATTAAGGTAGAGACTCATGCAACAAAAATTACCCAAGTCATAAATATGGAACAACAAGAAAATAAATTTTGATTAATATTAGAGTCAAAATGGAACAATAACAAAAATTTAATAATATTTGTGAAGAAAATCATCTTTAACGATATAAACCTTACAAAACTTATTTCCGATCAATTTTAAAGTAAATTACTCTTACAGTTACGAATACATCATAAATCTAAAATTATCAATTTAAGTTACATTTCAAATTAAATTCATGCAGCAACGCGTAGGTGTTCCTTTAGTACAAGGAATGTCAACCAAAAAAATCCAACCACAACATTACTAAGAACATCACATCATCTACAAGGTCATGAAGACTCAATAGAAACAAAAGGTGACGCCTAAATTGAACTACATTCTTTAACAACAAATTTTTTTACCTAGATTCTTATAACTGTATGATTAGGCTCTGAATTATTAAGAAACAAATTCTTTCTTTCGGCCAAGCCATATTAACACCAAAGGACTAACAGTAGCAAGAGCAGTTAGTCCAACCACAACATTACTAAGAACATCACATCAATTTCTGCCTGGGTATAATGCCTCCTGGCTTGAATTACCCCATCATCTTCATCACTGTGCCAAACTCACATCATTGCAAAAGATTTAGGAAAAAAGTCGACACTGACAAGTATAATTAGCAATTAGTCCAGGACAATGAAGAACAAACTGAATTCCATATCATAAACCAAAGCAGCAAACAAAATCAATGTCCAGGGCATTAGGATTCCTAGGTACGCAACCCCTTTACAAAGTGTGAACAAGGTCAAGTGACTTACGTAGGGGAGCTATTGGACTTGTATACTATTTTCGATTTCTGCAGAAAGAATTGAAACAAATAAAATGGGACAGAAGAATAAGTACCCCAAGACTAACAAAGGAGAGAGATTGAATCAGTAATATAATCAAATTGGTGTTAGGAATCCAAACCTTGCTCTTATATCTTTCAGGCCATCTCTGTCTAGCTACCGCCTCCGGAATCGGCTCTCCAAGAAACCGAGGTTCAATCCCATCATTATCCAAGTTTTCTGTCCGCTTGTTCTTCGGCTTCTTTGAAGAAGCAGAAATCTTCTCATCAACAGCTTCCTTCTTCCGAGTCCCTTGAGATCTCAAGCTCTTAGATAATGTCGAAATCTTTTCTTTTGATTCGTTCCGCGCTTCTTCTGCATCTTCGGGTGGTTGAATCTCCTCAACAGAAGAATCACTAGCAGGGGACTCATCTTCAGCGACATTCTTTGTCCTCCGAGTTCTTTGAGGTCTCAAAGCCTTTGACGGATTCGCAGTTTCTTCGGTCAGTCCATTCTGCAAAGCTTCTTCTTTGCTTCGTCTGGGTTTTTTTGCTGAAGAATTAGCAACAGAAGACTTTCGCTTGCTCGCCATTTTCACTCAAGAGAGAGGGAGAGAGGTTTCTCTAGATCGTAAACTCAAAGATTTCGTCAGAGCGAAGGGCGAGAAACAGAGATCAAAGAGAGAGAGAGAGAGACAGACGGATAGAGAGAGTGAGAGACGAGCGATGTCTCCGGCAGCGAGAAAGGGAGAGACACAGAGAGGGAAAGATGTCTCCGGCGAAGAGAGAGAAGAGAGCGAGAGGAGGCAGAGAGAGGGCCGGGAGAAATAGTAGACGCGGAGGCGGAAAAGGACGAGGATAGAAAGGTAGAAAGAGGGAGAGGGAGAGGGAGAGGGAGAGGGGTCTAAGTCGTGAAAATGGGAAAACTTTTGAAGAAAGGGTGTGGGCGGGAATGGAATCTTAACGTTTGGTGAAGTGGATTTGACTCCAACTTGAAATCCGGAACCGAGGCAGGTTGGTAACTAACCGCGTTTTGTATGGGTTTGGTGTCATGTCATGTCATTTTTTGGAACTTTCATTAATTCCCCAAAATTATGCTAATTATTCAAACATATGTTTTCTCCAAATTTTAAGTCATCATAAGTTTGGGGAAACGTTGTCATAATTATTCCTTAATTGATTTTGTAACATGGCTTTTGGTATACGACTTATTTCCCAAAAGATATCCTAAATCAATTTATTATATTTTTTTTTCCAAATCGTTTGGGACAACACTCCTTCATTCATTCCTTGAATTTATATTAATATGTTTTGTTTTGACCTAAATAGAATCATTTCAATTAAAATATTTAATTCATTTTTATTCAAAAAAATTATTTGATATTAATAAAAAATATAATTCTATTATTCAAAATAACATAATATTCTTGGAGTATAATTTCAAAATTATTATCTAATAGCATTTATGCTTGAAGTCTATAAATTTTGTAAAGTTCATTTTAAAATTTTGGTTTATACTTAAAAACATGTGTGTACCTTAAGTACATAACCTTAAAAAATGGATTTGATTTTTTACATTTCCTAAGAATATTAACTCGTGAGGTTATTCTATGGGAGCTGCAATGTGGTTTTGAAAGCTTTTTGTCTTTTTTTTCTTTTCCTCTATTTAATTCTAAGACAATTTTTTTTATTTTTTACATTAAGATTTGATTCTAATATCACTTATTCGAAAAGGGGTTGTGATCACTAAATTATAATTTTAATTCTAAAACAATTTCATACTCCTTATTGTTTTTTTATACCTTAACTTGACAATCATCCAGTATCTGGAGTTTCGCTCCGACTAATCTGGACAGAACGTTATAGGGCCAGAAGAGGGGCAGGTCTCCCAACGCTGTCTTTTCCATACCTATGGAGAATCAAAACCCCGACCATAGTTAAGAGGTATCAATTCTCGAGCCAACTAAGCCACCGATCATCGATAATTTCACGCTCCATATTACACTTGTATAAACGTGAGTAATTTCACGCATACCAAATGGAAAGTAAAGGTGAAATATCACGTTAAAATCACAATAATTTGTAATACACAAATCATACATTTGGTATTCAGGTTAAGATTTACTTACTATTTTTAATAAATTCTTAACAAATATAATATTAGTAGAATATCATATCAATTTATAGTAATAAAACTATAAAATTTACCCTTTTTGTTTTTGAGGAGTTTAAGGGTATTAATCTGAGGTCTTCATAAGAAGTTGATCATTTCTCAATTTTGGTGGGATGCGGATGTTCTCTCTCTTTCGGTGCTTTCTTCCCCTCCCCAACATCTTATTATTTAGAAATATTATTTTTTTCAAAATAATATTTCAACATAATTTTGTTATAATAAAGAGATATATAGTATAATATGAAAATAAAATTTTATTAGGTTTGTTATCACAAAATCTTAATAATTACTCTGAGTTATCGTAAATGTGATACACTTTGATGAAAATTTGTTATGAACATTTTATTAGGGTGGGGCTGTTTACACTTCAATTCATTTATTTATAATTTATATTTTTCGATTTTAATAGCTATTACTGAATTAACACTCGTTCAATTTTAATTTTTTTAATGCAAAATTCAATACTTTTTTATTTTATTGCCACATTGCTTCTCAATACTTCAAGGACATATGGTTCTAATGATTAATTTAATTTATAGTTTTTCTTCTAAATGCAAAATTTTTAGATCAAAATTTATAGTTTTCTCTAAAATTTCAATTTATTTTAAATTTTCTCTCTCTAAGGACATCGGTTTAAGTTTTCTTTTAAAAAATAAAATTTAATTTTTCTCTCTTCAAAATTGATCGTATTAGTTCTCTTTATTTAGAAAATTAAATATTTCAATTTTTTAGCTCTAAATGCATGGTATTAATGTTTTCTCAAACTAAAAAAAAAATGAAATTTAGTTTTGTCCCTCTAAAACTAAGAGTAATATTTTTCTTCTCTCTTAAAAAATAAATTGTTTTAAATTTTCTATCTCGAAAGTCAAGACACATTGATATTAAATTCTTTTTATAGAAAAAGATCTAAAAAATTAAATTAATTTATATTTTCTCTAAAAGTAAATTTCAATTTTCTCTCTAGAAATTTAAATTTTCTCTTTAAAACTAAGTACAATAATTTTATCTTTCTTAGAAAAAATTAAATTATTTCAAATTTTGTCTCTCAAAACATATTAGTATTAAATATTTTCTCTAGAAAACTAAATTAAAATTTTTCTCTCTCTAAAATTAGACCTATTACTTTTCTCCGCTCTCTCTAACTACATTTGTTTTAGATTTTGTCTCACCAAAAAAAAAAAAAAAATACAAAACACATGCTTTCTCTATCCAGAAATAAGCACATTAATTAATTTTCTCTTAAAAAATTAAATAATTTTAAATTTTGTTCTTCTAGATATATTAGTTATGATTAGTTTAGAGTATAAATAGATTAATTCGGAGTGTTAAAATACAATATGACAATAAAATAACTGAGTTTTGAATTTCGCATTAGAATATAAAATTAAATGCAAGTAAAATTGAACACACTATTAAAATTAGAAAATAAGGAATGTGAATATACAAATTAGAACACCAATAGCTCACCCATTTCATTATAACAAGTGTAGTAGAATTGGTTCCCGATTTAAATTTAGATTTAGGCTATTTATTTAATTAAAAGAAAGTGTAGTTTATAATATTAGACATAAAAATATATATTATTTAAAGTTGGTAAGAAAATAATATTGATGGATAAAAAATAAAAGTAAGGGAGAAGGGGTAAACCAAAAGGGAAGACAATCCGCATTCCCTTTGAACAAGCTGTGAAATATAATCAAAACCTGGAAGGTGCTGCAAAATGATAAGCCCTGGCTTTTTATGTGAAATGATGTGCAGGTCACATTTGGCTTAACAAAAGAAGCGGCTGTTAACTGAGAGTTGGTCCAATGAGGTGAATTATTAGATTTCTTAATCAAGTCTCAGAATCGAAACTTGAAAATAAAAAAAAAACTATACCAGAAGAACCATCCCTAAATGAAATCCCTTTAAACTATCGAATCGGATTAGTTAAAATATAGATTTAAATGGATTAAAAAAAAAAGGATAGCTGCTGGCCCTCACCATGCAACATTTAAAAGACACGCCTAGTGCTTTATAAACTTGTATGCGTGCAGGGCTGTTTAACTTTATAGCTTAAAAGAAAGACTACTATTGCCATTAATGTGCCTTTCATAGCTTAAAAGATGAAGAATCTCACCAGTAGATGTTAGGCACCATATATGCCCGACCGATCGTCATAATCATCCCCTCTTCAGTGACTGAATTTATTTTGGAAAAGTAGAAGCTCTTCTGTAATATCACAATTTAGACTTGGTAATATTGAGCAAAACTTTCAATAACATCTGTTTGCTACGTAATAGAAAAAGACTACCTAAAACCTCATCCTCTTCTCAAACTTCTTGTCAACTTGTGGAGACCGCTTCTTTGAAGCCGACAACAGATTGGTGGACCGAGCACTCTCCTCTTTTCTCCTATTAACAAAATCAGAGAAAGATGGAATTGCTGGAACATCAATCGCCCTGGAAGCATTTTCAATGCTTGATGAACTTTCAGATCTCCAAGTTTCTTCACTGGGATCTGTTGGTTCTTGTAGCACCAAGGCTGTTGTCAATGAAGTGGACTCTGGTTCAGTAGAGGTTTTGTCTGCAGTGGAATGGCTGCTATTTCCAAGCCGGTCTGTTAGCTCCACTGCACTTGTGGTTGATAGCCACCTTACCGTACTAGCCACTTGTGAATAATAAAATGATTTTCCAGATTTTCCATACTTCTGGTAGCACTCCTTCTCGAGGAAGGCAGCTGACGTTTCAAGCTCAATACTGCACAAGAGATCAAATATCAAGTGATGTTATATTTAGTTTCATTGAGATCCTATCATCATATCAGTCAGGAATATAGCATTGTGAAAATGGAAATATCCTAGGCGTCTAACAAACTATAAACTGAGCTATTGGTTGCAATTGCAAATATCATAAGAAAAACTACAAAATTACCCCTGAATTTTTCCTGATTGCTAAATTAGTCTCTGGATTACTTATTTTCGCAAAGTCCTTTCCTGAACATTTAGTCAGAGAAAAATAGGTCCTTCCGTCCTCTTATCCATTCAATCATAATGATGCCGTTGATTTTTACCATTAACTGTGAAATAAAATAATAATAAACATATAAAAACTTTTTTTCTTCTCTTTCTCTCCCTCTCTAAAAGCTCCAGTTTTTCTTCTTTCCATCTCTCTCTCCCCTCTTCTTCTCTTCCCATGAACTTCCCGTGTAATTTACAATGATTTTGTTTTCTGAGGACAAATGGAGAGTTTGTACTACCTTTTGCTATTGATCCCCCCCCCCAAAAAAATAGAATAAATAATTATAGGCCAAGAGAAATTTAAGTAAAATCCTCCCCTCACTCAGCTGTTGACCCAATAAAACAGAAAAAAGGGTAAAAATAATGTGATGACAATTGCAATTGATGGAGGAGATGTGCCTAGATATTCATCAATGGTGGATCTAGGTTGCATTTTCTGAAGTTGAGAAATGGAGGAGAAGAGGGTTTTAATTTGAGGGAAATTAGAAAGAGTGATCATAGTTTCTGATGGGGATCATTGTCAGAGATGGTGGCAATCATGGACAGAACAAGTTACTGATGTCAAATGTTGTGGAGGTGCTATCAATTGTTATTTGCAGGATTAGATGGATCAATGGCCAGGGTTTTGCACCAAGAGCAAGCAGAGGTTGTGGAGATAGTGATGGAGCATTAAAGAGTTATTGGTGTTGCCTTTAGGTGAAGAAATTGGAGCAGAGCATCCGAGGTAAGAAATTTTTGCCGCCGAGATGGAGACCTGAAATTGGGAAGAGCAAGAGACAGAAAGACAAGCAAAATGCAAGACAAAGATGTCGAAGAACACCCCCCCCAAAAAAAATCACAAACACTCCTACATCTTCAACCTCAACCATATCTGACCTATCTCTCTCTTACCCCCCCCTCCACATACCAAAAATGTTTCCCAAAAACACTAAAAATGCTCAACAATTTCGAAGATTATTTGAAGAGATTGAGATAGGATTGTTTGTATTCCTCTACAAATTCAGTATCAGCTCTCTCTCTCTCTCTCCCTCCCCCCCCCCCAAAAAAAATTTTTACTCCGCATGGGAAATCAAACCAATATAGGGTTTGTGCTCTTTTAGAAACCTTATTTGCAGTCAATTGCAACACAATAGGATCTTTTTAATCTTCCAAAGTGGGAAGTAATTAGGGATTTGTCTGTTTTATAGGGTCAAATAAGCAGAGAGAGAAAGAGAGAGGATTTGACTTGAATTTCTCTTGGGTCTTTAGTTATTGATTACTTTGGATCAAAAGAAAAAGGTAGTGCAGACTCCTTATTTGTCCCCAGAAAACAAAATCAATGGAAATTACAGGAGTTCACAGTGAAGAGAAGAAGAAGAGGAAAGAGAGAGCAAAAGAAGAAAAAACAGAGCTTTTAGAGATGAGGAAGAATGATGAGGGAGAGAAGGAGAAGAATAGAATGTATCTATATGTTTTTTTTTTTTTTAATTCTATTTATAAGTTAAGGGGATCCTTATGATTTAAATGATGAGTAGATGGAAGGACTAACTTCAGGGGAAGTCATTGCAGAAATAAATAATTCAGGGACTGATCCTACAATATGAAAAAGTTCACAAGCAATTTGCAATTTTCTCGATATCTAAAGGAACAAGTCTTGATATTTTTCAAGAACCCAAATATGTTAGAGCTGGCCATATGATTAGGGACACTATACATGTGATCAAGGACGGAGACAGATTTAGTTTTGGGTGGACCAATGCAAAATAAAATACAGAAAATGATAATAAAAAATATTAAACATATATCAAACAAAATACAAATTTAATTTATTCCTGACATCTAAAAAAAAAAATATATATATATATATAAATCAATGGTTTTGGATTTTATTTTCATGACGTTTAAAAAGTAAGTGAATGATAATTTTGATATTCATAGCTATATTAATATAAATAAAAAGACAATAAGAATAATATAGAAAAAACAAAACAATAAATTCCCATCAGTCATAAAATAATTATCATGTTATCAATCTCTCTCAATATTAATTAAAAAAAAAATCAAACATTCAAATATAGAAATACTTGTAGGTTGCAAGGATTAATGAACAACTTATTCCAAAAGTAAAATCCAAAGACTTACGAAGATTTTGTTTTTGATTTTGATTTTAAAATAAGAAAATAAAAGAGATACAAAGGGACCACTGAAAGAAAGAAAATAGAAAGGAGGAGACTGACCAACAGTTAGGATTTTTCTTAAAATTGTAATCGTTAGAACTCTTTAAAAAATTAAGATAATGCTAAAAATAATAAAGATATAAAGGAAAAGGGAATATGAAGAGTCAAAGAGCTAAATTAATTAATGTGGGGGCCAAATTAATTAATGTTGGGAAAGGCCCAATCAAAATAGTAGTAGGACCCATGCCTCCTAAAAGAATTTAAAAATTCTTGGGCGGCCATGGCCCGTGACAGCACCCTCATGCCCTCTTCCATGCATGGCATGTTCAAAAGACATAGGGAAGCAGCTGTTGTAAGGAAATTATATACTTACTTTAAGTTGCCCAGCCGCTTGTGGGTCTCCTTCAGAGAGTTTAATATTCTTTGCTTGCTTGTTTCCCTCAGAGATTCTGATATCACATTCTTATCAGGTTTCTTAATCTGTCATCAACTTGCAAGTTAGAAGCCATGCAGCAAAAAGAAGCTATAAGCTTAAGTTACACAATTAACTAGGGATTAAAAAATTCTGATTACATTATTATAACCCCCACCAGCTTTAAATTATGATGTGCTCTGCGTTTTTTTTTTTCTATTTTTTCCCCTTCCCTTTTCTTTTCTTAACAAACTTTGGAATTATTGTTAGGTTAGATGTACATTATTGCTGCTGAGTTGTTTATTTCTTCTAATACAACTTTTGAGTCTCAGAGACTTACCATTACAAATTGCAGCTTGAGGCTCATCGCAAAGAAGTACAGTTATTATTTTCCCCCAAAAAATTATTTTATAACTTAATCATCATTTTTATCCCAAAACGTATTTTATAATAATTTAACCACTATTTTATTATTATTTTACACTTTTCCTTCAGGATTTTTAACAGAGGTTGGCGGAACACAAACTACATAAACCACAAGGTGGCGGCTAATTGTCAAGTTCTAAATCACAAGGTAGTAAATTGCAAATTGGCTAAACCATGGGGGCATTCTGTACTTCCCCAAGATACTTATTACATATCATGTCAAGGACCATTTAGCCAACACCAAGTGTTCACTAGAATCACACTACAAGACAAGTATGCAGACATTTTTATGTGTTTAGTAGCTCACAAACCTGTATATCAGAGCTGTTACTCTTATAATATATCTCCTCAGCACGTTGCAAGCATTCAATCTTTTCATTGAGCTGCACCTTTGATCGCAACCTCGACTTGGCTAGGCTCTTTGCAATTTCAGCACCATCTGGAAATAAAAATCTCAACCAATAAACTATGGCAGATATAAAGGCTAGAATATCAAGGTAGACTCTTTCCAGTTTCATGGTTCACATTCTGATGCGTTTTCTTGTTGCCGATAATATCTAAATTATGCCGCAAGTTCATACCACCAGAATCAGATATATCTTCCTCTGAGCCACTTGCTTCATCTTCACGATTCCAAAATTCTGATTGATCTTTATTCATATCTAAGACACTGAAAATTAACTTGTGTCAGCATCAGAAACAATATCATAGTGATATTTTATATGCTAGTATCTCAAATATAAAACGTAAAATGCCTATGGTATGATACAAAATATGACAGAAAGGAAAACCTATACAACAGGAGAAACATTAGTAACCAACATGGGCATTACTGAATCCCAAGCAAGCAAAAATCAAGAATATTCACTGTGCTATCTTAAGATATCCTAATCAGAACTAATGGCTCAAACATAATAAATCACCAGCCATGCCTCAGATGAATCTAGTAAGAAATTGTAATATTCCATCAATATCAAGGCAAACCAGATCAAATTCCCTCACTTTCTACAGGAAAATTGAACTACACCAACAATAGACACAAAAGATTTAAAATTTGATTCACTAGAAATACAAGTGTGACAGAAGATATTACCACATCAAATCTCCAAAAAACATAGTGCTACAGAAAACCAAAACATCAATTTTCATACTAGAGCCTTATGCTTAAGATATTTGCTGGAACAATGAGCATGTGGTCTTAAATTGCTTGGGCATCTCAAGTTCCACCATATATATTTGTTATGATCTAATTGCAACCTTCAAAGGAGAGGACCTTACAACAAACCGAGTCTTAATCCCAATAATTTGGGATCCGCTGTTTGAGAGACAAATTTGTATATGGTTAAAAAAAAAGAAAAATAAATATATATATTTATATATCTAAAATATGTTAACTTAATTTATGTAGATTTTTCTTCGCCACTCATTTATATCCAAGGTCATATTCTCATCTAAACCCTTAACTATTATATCTTTACAAATAACCTACATTCAAGTTTTCAACAGTCTACCCCTACGTTTTACTAGATCTTCTATATTTAAGTTTTCGGTTCTCCTAACTGGTGCGTTCTTAGGTCTTCTTTGCATATATCAAAACCATCTCAAACGACACTCTCGCATCTTATCCACAATTAAACTAACTCCCAACGTGTTACGAATATCTTCATTTCTAATTTTATCTCTTCTAGTTTTGACACACATCCACCTAACCATCTTCATTTCTGTTATGGTCATTTTTTGTTCTTATTGTTGTTTAATAACCCAACACTCAGTACCATACAATAGTGTAGGTCTAACCATGGTTCTGTAGAACTTTTCCTTCAAATGCATTGATATCGTGCGATCGCAAAGAATTCCGGATGCCTTTCTCCATTTCATCCAACCCACTTGAATTCCTATAGTTCACATCCCCATCTATATTGACATCATTTTGAATGATAGAAGCTAAGTATTTAAATCGTTTACTTTTGTGTATTTCTTGTCCATATAACCTAATCGTTTCTTCATCATTCGGATGACTGCTGCTAAACCTATATCTCATATATTCAGTTTTTGATCTACTCAATCTAAACCCTCTAGATTCCAGTGTATCCCTCCATAACTCTAATTTAGCACGAATACTCTCCCTAGTTTCATTAACTAACACTATATCATCTGCAAAAAATATACACCACGATATGTCATTTTAAATGTTTTTTGTAACTTCGTCTATTACTATTACAAAGAGGATGGGGCTTAATGCCGAGCCTTGATGGAGCCCAATGGAACCTAGGTATCTAAACAAGAGAACATTAGTTCTTGGAAAAATAGTGCAATAGAATGGATTGTCACCTCCAGACCTACGTCACAAGTAGTACATGTTTGTCCTTTTTAAGAGGATAAAAAGATAAAATACCTCCTTATGAGAATTCGGGAAGAATTGCTATTGTGCCTTGTTGCGACAGCAGTAGTGAGATCCTCCAAATATTTGGCAACTAGATTTGGACTTTTGCAGGCATCACATGATTTTTTACACAAAGAAGCAGGCACCTAAGGAAAAGATAAAATCCAGATGCATTAATGAGCATCCTACTTGGCTTGTATATGCCATAAAAAAATTGTAGTTTCCATTACCTTCTCCCCAAAACTCTCAAGAATATGCTTCCTACGGCAACCCGATCCTTCACAATACTCAACCATCTACACACAAAAACCAAGCTTTATGAAAGGACATGTGCCATCTAGCATCATAGCCAAAATTAGTATATGCTTACTTGACTAAAGTCATCTAGGGCCTTCTTTGACATTTTCTCCTGCGGAGACTGTGACGTTTTGCTCCCAGCATTCCGCAGAATAAATTCCTGTAAAACATCCTATATGTTGGGACCTAATAATGACCTTGCACTGAAGAGTGCTTAAAAACAAAAAAACAAAAAAAAAAACCAAAACTAGTAATCTGACCATCTTTCTGCGATCGTCCACTCCATAGTATAACAAGCTTCTTGAAGGCAGTTGATCACGGCCAGCTCTGCCTGACTCCTGATAGAAGGCTTCCATTGATTTTGGAACATTGAAGTGACAAACAATTCTCACATCCTTTCTGTCTATACCCTATAAATGGTATTAATAAGTTGTTACGTCATAATATATTCTGCACCTACAGTCTGTAGAACCAATTAAAAGCATAACCCTAATTGAAATAGATAGTTTACTTTTGCATACCATCCTGAACAAAACGTTGAAGCCTCAAAAACATTGCATGCACCACGAATAGCTCCCACCAAAAAGCAGCAAGATGATGCAACAAAAATATTATAGTCTCAGCTTATGTTGATGTTGTAACATATTAGGCAGAATTTTTTAACCCTAAAATACTGAAAGTAACACCACATGAAGCTACTTGATAAAGATTCAAAGCATATTGTGCACAGATTTATCCAAAAAAAAAAGAAAAATGATGAGACATCACAAGGTTTTATGCTCTATCATACCCAAAAGCAACTGTGGCAACAACGACTTGTATCTTGGAAGAAATCCAATCATTTAAAACTGAACTCCGCAGCTTATTGTTTAGACCTGCATGATATGCTACAAATTGTGCAATTGCAAGGGGTTATTTCAAAAATCCATAGTTAATATAGAAGGCTAGAAAAGTGAAGTAGAATTGGAATAGAACATGATTGTATTTTATTTTAATCTTTAAAGATTATGATGTGATTCAATCACCTGCACAGGGAATTCCACTCTTTGATAGATGAGCAGACAAGTCATCACAAGCTGTGCGCTCAAGGCAATAAACAATTGAGCACACATTTCCACTAGATTTGAGTACATTACACAAATCAGCATAGACATCATCCAGAAGATCTTTGTAGCGAACTGCACACAGAAAGTCAGTCAGGTGTATGGATTAATGAGATAGTATTTTCAGGTAAAACAATATCCTTTCACGTCCAGCAAAGACATGTCAAATTCATATGCATAAAAAACAAGAAACAAGCTAGTGTCCTATGAAGGATATCAGACACTAAAACAAGAGGATACTAAACTACAAATTCCAAGGTATGGACACAATCATCCTTTGGAAGGGCACTATGGTATTAACCATAGCATCCTTTCTCTAGCAATTGCAAACAATGTTGGAAGCGATTTTTCAAAGAGACACTAAGTCAAATCACATATCATTACAAAAAGAACATGGAAATATCATTGCCTCTCTCCTCTCTTGCTTTTGTCAAAATGTGTGGCCTAACATGATAATTACATTTTCCCACATTGTTAGGTTCATGCTGAACAACTACCTGTTTCTAGAATTAGATGACATCATGATGGAAAATAGCAAATGTAAGAATCTTGCCACAATTCAAATTCTCATGCTTTTCGTACTCTAAACGACACAGCTGGGTCAGCATCTAAGATATTTAAAGGAAGACCGGAAGAAGTGCAGAATAACAATCAAAAGAGATACGTAATAAGGAAAGATCACATGCTAGCAGTTGACATAGAATCAGTTCATGTTAAATGGAGGTATATAAAGAAAGAAAGGAAACTCCGTTCAAATAATTCAAGGATGGTTGGAGCAGATGAAATCTAAATCCTATTCTCATGTCTATAGCTCACCCGATACATGTAAAAATGATCATCATATGCTCTATAATCATCTTGCACACTGCCACAAAGAGAGTTGTTCTATATCTGGAGTTAGAATACCAGGTCGCACGTCTAAAACACAACTCCAAATATAAAGAAAAATGATAATACCTTGATAATATATATTAGGACGATTGAATGATGATTGAAGGACCAGAGGGTTTTGCATACACAAGGACAGAATTACATCCTCCTGAACTCTGCAAAAATAGGATACCAAGTAAGGAACTCTTTGCTTTTTCAAATAAAATGCAACAGCATCATACATTATAATATGTTGCTATGGATAAATGTGCAATGGCTGCATCCTGAACTCACTTAGGAACGGCAGTAGCTGTCAAAGCTAACATTGGGATATCTTGAAAGTGGTTCCTCATAGATGAAAGTTTCTGGTAGCTAGGCCTGCATCAAGTAACCAAGTAAGTGCATAAGAAATCAAGAGCCATGAGACATTACGGGTCAAAATAATACACCTATCCAATATGATCAACTAGTTTAAGCCCGGTTTCAGTAATGATGGCCTGAGTCATACTGACACATACATACAATGTTCAGGGACAAAAAACATCGGCTGAGAAATTTCACACAAACTCATTTCAATAGCAAATTATGTGCACGGGTACAATGAAAAACTGCATTTTTTATACCATCTAAGATCCACCTTATTCCAATAGGAGAGAGTGACTAAGCAGAACTCAAGTTGGATTAAATACAAAATTAGCAATTGGCGATAGTCATCTATGGCATTAGTCTCTCACAGACCTGAAATCATGACCCCATGTTGAAATGCAATGAGCCTGAAAGTTTCAGCGAAGAAAGAAAGAAAAATTAAGGAGGCATAATAATATCAAGTCACTAGAAAATGTTGCACAACTATTTGTAACCATGTCATCTTACTGGGGACCAAAAATATTCAAACCTCATCAATTGCAATTAGATTTAACAGCCCTCGTGTGTGAAGCTTTGTCAGCTTTGACATAAATCCAGGCGTTGCAATCAGTTCTGGTGTTACATATAGCAACCGTATGGATGGTTTCCCAGAACTGAGATCTTCATGTATCTAACAACCAGAAAAGGATGCCACTCATTGACAGAATATGAGAAATGGTAGAAGTTACTCATGAACCTGTCACTGTCAATGTAAGCTCTTGAATTTATAGGCTAATCTAATTCTACATATAAGATATAACAGAAACTACTGGGATGGAAATCCATAAAGTTCTCTCAAGTATAAATTTCTACAGAATAGACAACTTTTCATCAGGGCCAGTACTTCAACATGACAAGAAGAACATGCACCGTATCTCAAAGATGAGTAGAAAATATCAAACACATCTGCAATCATTTTGATTTCGTCTTAACTGTTGTTACTATATCAGTTTGGCAATTCCATTCCATGTACTAGAGGTCAATTACCCCGTTGTCAATATTTCAACTAGGGAATTAGTCAAGACCAATTTTCCTTTTCCCTTTTTCCCTACAAAAGCTAAAAATAGGGTCACACTCCTTTCAAATATTGAGCTTGACATGCTGACACTAAATGCTGAATAATGCTTGTAAATTATTCTTCAGGCACAACACTGCCATATTGTGGTAATCACCAAAAATAGACTTGTCGATATTTGAGCACAGGAAAAGAATGTCTATCCACCTTATCTCTCATTTTTGAAGTTTGAGTTGATGAGAGATACTCGGCAGGAATTCCTTTCTGCTTTAAAGCCGTCACTTGGTTTTCCTAATGAAATGAAAAATGCAAAAAAACGGCATATCACAGAGAGAGAGAGAGAGAGAGAGAGAGAGAGAGAGAGAGAGAGAGAGAGAGAGAGAGAGAGAGAGAGCTCATAAGTACTAAAGTGCGAGATGCTTACCATCAAGGCTGGAAGAAAATTTGGAGAAACCACCGAAAGAGATCAGACAAAGCCCTAGAATGAACAAAAGTTTTTATGCAGTTCAAGTCCTGTCTACCATGTATGCAATAAAACAAGATAGTTAGAATTCACCTATCAAAGGACAGACAACAAGCACAATTCCTGGTTTTGCCAGTGCAGGGATTTGATAACATATTGACTTTCCTCCCCCGGTTGGCATTAGGCAAAAGCAATCTCTTCCTGCACAAGACAATATGCTAACTATGGAATGAAGAGCCTATGTGCCAAAAAGCAAAAATAACTGAACAAAGAAAGAACATCCAGCATTCAGTTCATGAAAGAGGCACAATGCAAAATGGAAGCCCAAGTCTATGTCAGATCCAACACTTGGCAGACACGTTGAACATGTGTTGAGCATTCCACTCCAATTTTCTCTGATACCTTTGTACAAGGGACACTTCTAGAATACTTACAAAACATTGCAGAGACACTTTACATCATTATCATCACTAAAACTAGAAGCTTATATCGGTTATTATGGTTATAAGAGTATCTTTGAAAAGTTTGCTCGTGTCCATCTCGTAATCAATTTTAAAGAATTGCCGTGTCACTGTGTCCTGTGTCTGCGTCCGTGCATGCTATTATTCGACTTGAATTAGTTAATGGGTGGATATTAAGGAAGAGAAATGTAAAGACCTGATAACACTGCTTCAATGGCTTCCAACTGTTTCCCTCTGAAATCAGAATGACCGAAATGCCACCTAAGAAGCTTTACTAGAGCATCTTTTCCTCTTATTTGCTCATCTTTGCCACGTATAATTTTCAATGGCAATGGTGACTTCTTCATATCCTTTCACCAATCAACTGCAGCCCAGAAAACAAGTCACTTCCAACTTACATCAGAACCAACTCAGCGATCATGTTTTCCTCAAAAGAAGACTAGAATTCAAACAACCTCATCAAAACGATACCAATGAATTTTACATGTGAAGAAAAACAAATTTTACTTGAAGAGAGAGAACCAACAAGAATTAGATTAATAAAAAGAAGAAAATTATGATAAAGAATTCTCTAATTAAGAACATGTGGAACCTAAAAAGAAGAATTTCGATGATCACGAGTTCTACGAAATTGGAATCCTCCCCCCCCCCCAAAAGATAAAAATGTGAACCTGAAATCGCCAGCAAACGTTAAAAGAAAAATAAGGGTTATTCGTCGAAGTCCTCTTTAGCAGCTCTAGAGAATCCCAAATTCTAATCGACCGATGTAATGAGAAACAGGCACTTTGGGATTAAAAAAAAATTAGGGTTTTCTGCAAAATGATCGGCCCTTCCAAACTCACCACTGCTGCTCTCTCTCTCTCTCTCTCTCTGCTTTCGGAGGGCTTCGAAATGTTGCGCATTAGGACGTCATCCAACAAGGCGTCGGCGAGATGCGTCGGTAATGACGCGTTTCGCGCCCGGATGTTACAACGACGTCGTTTGAGGCAACGCACTCATTGCAATGAACGACGTCGTTTACTCTCTCCGTTTCATTTAGAAAAGGAAAAGAGGGTTGGAAGAGAAGCAAAGTTCTGTTTTCCTTTCTTTTCTATATTTTTCAGATTATTATAGGCCTTAATTAAAAGTAGGGGTGTTTAGAACTTAATTAAAAACTTTGAAAATTTAATACCAAATCAAAAAGGTATAAATGTTTGAGAAATAAATTAAGATTTTGACTTTAAAAAAAAAAAGAAAAACATTATCAAAAATAAATTCAGTTATTTTCAATATTTTTTGACTCAAAATTATTTTTAATTTTAAGCGTTTGACCTGGTATATTAACGTCACGCTATCACACTATTTTTTTTTTCAAATACCATGATATAATTATTCTTCAATGGTCATTTAAGATGGTAATTTTTATCTGGTTTTTTTTTTTTTTTTTTTTTAGATATAACTTCTAAAATCCTTGAATTCCAACCAATGAGTCGATATAACATATTTTCCTAGATAATAGGTTCTAGTCACATTTGGGGAAAAGAAAGAAAAAAAGCAACGCAAGTTAATACTGACATGATCGGTCAAACCCTCAAAACCAACAATAATTTCCGAAAAACCTTAAAATTCTAAATTTTTTCCTTTGCAACACAAAAATTAAGATTTTTCCTAAACTCTATTCACGAGCTTAATTCAAACCCCCTTAAAAAGTTTAGCGCTTGAACTTTTACCAGAGAGAAAAACAGTTTCTACCTGTAGCTAAACAGATAAAACTGTTTCTTCTGAATGATTTTAGGTGCAAGTTAATTGCTCTATTATAACCCTCAAGATGGCAACAATTATGCAAGAGACTGCAATTTTGAAGTTACAAAGATTTCAAGTAGCAGCCATAATAATACACGTGATCAAAGATCAACCATAGAAAGTCTCATTGTGTGAAACTGACCTCCGGTTTCAAGTCAAAATTTCAATCGTCTCCATGAAGCGGTCAACCTCCACAAAAATTGCAAAGATATGCTTGAAGAATACCACGAAGGTCTAAAATCAAAGAACAACTCCACAGAAAATCACATCATATGGCTCTTCAATATGCCTATAAAATGTGTTGCGCTTACAGCAAGCAAATGGAGTCAGTGGCACAGTGATGGAAAACAAGAATCTCTCTCTGCCACCGCGTGTTGTTGATGATGGTGGAGGAAGTTATTTTGCAACACCCAATTCCGCTGCAATTAGAAAAGGAGCAGCAAGCCTAAGCCCACACATCACTTTCCAAGAAGCTCTTTAATAGTGTAGAAATACGGAGGATGCTCATTTCCTTGTGTGATTCCTTTTAGCATTATTCATGGGGTGTTTTGTTGTGTAGACGGCCAGCATGTCTCCATGCAGTGCTCTTTAATCCAACAAACTTTGCCATATTATTATTCGATGGATGAATATCTAATCCCATATCCATAAACAACACAACGCTTGGGAATGAACAAAGCAATTGAAAAAACAATTATATCAAATCTAGTATAAAAGTTTTATCAGCCATCAAAAAGACATCATCAATCTGACTTCTATGCTTCCTTCAGCAAATACCTTTCCAACTTTTTTGGTCTAAACTTACATTGCCATAAAAGAGGGGAAGGGGTATTGCTCTATGGCAACCCTCAAGACTGGCATAAAAATTTCGCAAAAGATTAGGCAAATACAAAATATGAAGTAGCCCTTCAAGGGAAAGAAATGCATTTTGCATTTATTAATTTTAAAGATTTCAGTAAAGAGATACATGGTCAATCATAATAAAAATCACATTACATGATACCATCTTTATTCATCTCTCAATAAGGCAACGTTCAGCTCATGTGAATGCTGAAAGAAAGAAAAGCAGCCATGGACAGAATCATCGTGCAGAAGTTTAAAGGACTCAAATAGAGGTAGTAATGCAATCACCTTATGTACCTGCCTCTGCAGAGAGGCAAACTTCTTGAAACTATCAAGTGCCTGTCCTATACAATCAAAGGAGCAGCTGCCTTTTGCACAAAGCTCCTTATGTCAGAAGCATCACCTGACTTTGAAATAACACCCTGAATAATGAGATCAAGCTGTCAGTCTAGAACTCGTGCACACATTATCATAACCATGAGGTGGAGAGAGAGAGATAGAGACCTTCTCAGTAATTATCCCTGCTATCAACTTAGCAGGGGCAACATCAAAAGCAGAGTTCCAAACAGGGATCCTTGAAGCAGCAACTTGCTTCCCAAGTCCCCCTCAGGTATTCAGTAATTCTTTCAGAGATCTTTCCTCAATAAAAATTTCTTGTCCAGAAGGAAGTGGCAAATCAATGGACGTTAATGGAGCAGCTACATAAAAAGGAATGCCATGATGATTTGCAGCCAAGGCAAGGCTATAAGTACCGATCCTGTTAGGAGGATCACCTACCATGACATCAAAATCAATATCTCAACTGTACACAAATTAGCACGATAAGGGCTGCTATCTGCAGCAAAGTACCGTTGGCAGCCACACAATCGCTCCAACAATCACCGCATTAACACATCCAGCATTCATCAGTGCAGCCGCAGCAGAATCTGCTATAAGTGTCACGGGTATTTGATCACGAACCAACTCAAATGCTGTAAGTCGAGAACCCTGCAAAATCAATACAAGCAAATCAAGAAACTTGAGGAAAAATCAGCAAGTAATGGCAATGAGAAACACGAACAAGTTGATGTTAGATATTCACTTGATTGAATGGACGTGTTTCTGTGCAATAGGCCTTTTCTAGGACTCCCTCAGCATAAAGTGAACGAATGACCCCAAGGGCAGTACCATATCCTGCCGTTGCAAAGCTACAAGAACAGCACGTACAACATTTAGCATGATAAAGCAAGAATACAACCTAGCATCTCAGTCTCCCCAATTCTAGCCACCACCTGAGAAAATCACACCTGCCAGTGTTGCAATGGGTCAAGATAGACAGCTGAGAAGCTTTAAGATGGTCACGAAGCAAACTTGCTCCAAAAGACCCAATGGCTTTGTTTGAAGCAACATCATCTTGAAGCATAATTTCAGCTGCATCTATGTAAGCCTGGAAAAAACATTACTTGACTTGGGAACATCAAGGTAGTTTAAGAATAACCTCCCAATAATCTCAGAATATTTTTAGCGCAGGATATATACTTTTTCGGTACCTGAAAGACAGTTTTGGCATCTGCAGCTGTAGTGACAACATTTGAACTGACCTCCTTAAGTTTTATTGCAGCATCTGAAAGGTTCACTGCAAGTTGGCCGACCGCAGATGAACAAAAAGAAAAGGTGCAATACAATTGCTTTAACCTGACATACACGAGAGCCTATTTTGGTTAATTTTGTTTCATGGCAGGGAGGGGGTGCGTACCTGGAGACAAGATAATCTAATTTATTGGCAAGGAGAGATGCTGCATCATTCGGTGTCCCACTAAACTGTTTCAAGTTATGCACTTCAACAGCCAATGAAAGTGCTGCTGCTATGGCAATTGCCGGAGCACCACGAACCACCATATCTCTTATTGCAGACCTGAGACAGTTGGTTTAAAAATGACTCCAACAGTAGCAAGTGCAATAGCCATTCAAACAATGAAGAATGTCAGTCTCGAATAACAAGGTAAGAGCAAAAACTACAATCAGCATAATTAAGCTAAGAAGATGAAATTAAAATAACAATAAGTCCTAAAATCAAACCATAAATAACTAACTAAATAAAAGAGAGGGAATTTAAAATCTAAAATCAAGCAAGTCCTTAAATTCAACCCGAAAGGTAAATAGATAAAAATAAATAAATAAAAAAATACAGTGCAACTAGAATGTCTGAACACGATAGAAAATTGATGGAAGAGGAAAAAATTGAATTGACGGCAGTAATGGAGGTGAGAGGATTTGGTGGTCAAGCGGCAGCAATTGATGAATAAGCAGCAACTACTCGGGTGATGGAGTCGAATGGCGATGAAATCGACGGTGAGATTGCGGTGACCGAAGATGAGAGGTTCAATGAAGACCAACAAACGGTGATCGTCCATAATTGAAGAGGAACAGAAAACATAAGAAATAATAGTAAAACAGGTTACCATCCATCAGCTGAGTCTCGAATATCCAAGTAGGTACTTGCCAGAGGAAGCTGTCTCTGTACAATCAATGAAATGAAACTCAACGTACAAATTCTCCATCAGTCAAATTCGGGTTATTTATAAAAATATTATTTTTAATTAAAATTATTTAGATATTATTTTTTTTCTTTTTCAAATTATTGATTTCATGTATTTTGAGAATGTAAAATCATATTTTAATTTTAATTTATTATTTTTTAAAAAAAATTCACAATCTCCGAGTGTGTGAAATCAATTTGAGAATATGAATGATTGCTTTCTTTTTTGAGGAATTGTCACTTCAATTTAAACCTTTTTTATTTCGTGTTTCTTTAATTGCCTCTGACATTTTAGAGATTTAATTTTCTTTTTTATGAAAACATTGATTGGGATCTATCTTTGCTTTTCTCCTTCAATTTTAGTACCTTGGAATTTAGAGTTTTGCATTTTGAAATATTACATTTGCAATTATAAGATTTTTTTTTTTTTTTAATTTCATGAACTTCTTTACTGAAGTGTTAATGGGGATTTTTTTCTAACAAATAATTCCAAAATTTTTCTTTTCCCGGTTTAATCTTTGATGCTAAATCTGACGTCTTTCTACCCTAAGGTGTGGTGGAGGCGGGGGGGGGGGAGGTGGAAGGGGAGAGGGGATTGTCTATATGTGTGTGATTACACATTTTGAAATTTTAGGGTTTTTGCTTTCTTAAACCTTTCTTTTCTCAGCTTTCGTATGATTTAGTGCAAAATTTAATATTTTGATGCTAGGGTTATTTACTTAATTATTGTGAATTAAAAAAATTTATTTAAATATCATTTTTTTTCTTTATCAAGATATCGATTTCGCACTCTAAGATATGAAATCGGTTTGAATACAAACCGGTTTCACATTCGAATAGGTTTCGTACCTTTTTTATTTTTTATTTTTTACAAAAAAGTGCAAATACATGTGTTCAAATCTCAAACATGAAATTATGAGATATTGAAGTGATAACCACTGAATCACAATATCTTGTACGGTTGTTTTTTTATTTTTTATTTTACTTTTTTCTCTCCTTATTTTCTAAAATAAAATAAATTTTAAAATTTATATTATTTATTTGAATTTAAATAAATAATATAAATTTTAAAGTTTTATTTTATTTTGGTATTGGGTTAAATTGAAATAAATAATATAATTTAAATTGAAAGCAATTCTTGGTATTGGGTTAAATTTGCACTCTGAATTTAGTTTTGTATTATCAGAGTGTGAATTTTTTTTAAAAGAAATAAATTCAACTAAAATATTATTTTGTATTTTTAGAATGTAAAATTAATAATTTAAGAAAAAATTAATGATATTTAAATAATTTTAATTAAAAAAATAATATTTTTTTGTAAATAACCCAACCAAATTGTGAGAGAGAGAGAGAGAGAGAGAGAGGCATAGACACATGATCGAGGAGTTGGAGTGAACCACGCTTGTAGCGAATTGACTGAAGTATGCCATCCTCTGCCATTGAAAACAACACTCCGAAATTGTTCACTTCAAAAAAAAAAAAAAAAGAAAAACCCAAATTTGGGTTTTTGTCCCCGGCAAAAATTAACAGCAGGAGTTCAGGTTTCAAATCGACGCGTTTGAAAAAGAAGCCTCGTTTGTTTCCTTCTCTCTATGATGGCCGACGCATTTTTGTCCTATTCAAACTTTGTCGGCTTAAACGTAACGTTTTCCAATGAACATGTTTTTACCTTGGAGTTTGGACTACAAGGATACCCCATCTTTAATAATATACCTAAGATTAAAAGACAGTTCTTATTTGTGATGTCTGATATGGGGATGGTAACCGCGCGAGTATAGTGCGGGGTTTTGTTAATATCATATGAGTCTCGAAATCTTCACCCAATGATTTACATCCGACTCAAACTATACTCAGATGAATCAAATGAAAAACCATATTCAACTTATAAATTTTCATAAAAAATCAATTGGACCCGACCCGATCTGTCAAACCACTTTTTTTAATCCCTCTTTCGGTGTGACTATATAGGTGGAACGGAAAAATGGACAAAGGGTAAGGTGATTGTGTGGGGAAGGAACGAAGGGGTGATCCGCGATTGCAAGTCTGACAGTTACAGTCTGTTGAATGTTGTCATTGCTGGTTAACTCTCATTTTCTTTTTGCGTGATTGTATGTATGAGTAGACTAATCGTCGACGCTCTATCAACTGTTATCTGTCATTGTCAGCGGTGTAAGTGAGAAAGCAAAGGGATGAAGGGAGGGGAGGAGGAAGGCAGAGGCAAAACTCGTGTCACATCTGTTTTGGGTAAAGGATTTCAATATTTAAAGTGAGACCTTAATTTTTTTAATAAATTTGAAATAAATACTTTTAAAAATAAAATATTAAATTGAGTCGACCGATCCAATTATTTAATTAAAAAACTTAATCATAATTCATTTAATAAAAATAAAAAAACGTTTTGTTCAAAAATCATAGAATTGACTCGGGATATTGTCATCTCGAATATAATGAGTGATAAATAATAACTCTTATGGTTCTAAATTTGGTTTTATGAGATAAGCTCATGGTTCTTTCGATAGATTTTACTTTATTTTTTTATTCTATTTTTTAATAAAAATCATAAAATTTTACTTTTTCTAATCCTTTTCGGTTCTATATTAAAAATTTTATTATATGTAAATTTTTTATCATGGTCAAATTTTTGTGGGTCGTTTTGCTACGGGAAACAAAAATAATGATAGGAGAGAATTATTAACACTTAATTTTAGAACATGAAAAGCTATAAATAAAAAAAATATTTTAGTAATTACATGATAAATTGATGAATAATATTTGCCCTCCCCCGAAACTGATAAATATAAATTAGAAAATTGTATAGTTTTGTTCAAATTATTGTGTCACTTGTAATTTTATGCAAAGGTACGCCCTCTGTCTCTCCTCCATTATATTATATTTTATTTATTATGTTTTTACTCTGATACTTCACTTTGATTATCTCAAGAATTCATTATGTGATTAATTTAGTAGCAATGCTTTTGCCTTTTGGCGTATTTAAATATATCTCTCGAGACTTATGGATCTAATAGTATACCATTAAATTCTTTCAATTAAAGTTTTGAGTTCGAATCTTAAAAATAGAATAATAGGTATTGAGAAAGTCACTTTCTAAATTAAATCTAATAACTCGAATCAAATTAATCAAAATTTTAAAAATCAATGATCGAATATAAAAAATATATACAAACACACACCGCCGCTTTTGAGTGTAAAATTATGATACAAACTAGATTCATGCACAGTATAACTTTGCATTTTCACATTTTTCTATCCCCTTTTATTTATATTTATACAATTGTAAAAGATCGATAATAATTTTTCAAAAAAATATAACTATTCAGCGGATCAAAGTGATTTTAATTTTGATTTTTTTAAAATTAATTTTGGTGGCCATTGTACAAATAAAAAAATAATTAAATTGTCTTTTAAAAATATTATATTATTGTTAGTTGGATACATCAAATTTTGAGAAAACAAGATAAATTTTTGTGATAAAAAATAATATATTTTAAAAAAAGGTTTTACAGGGTTAAAAATACCATTATCTGTAAATAACATAACCTATTGTGTCAATATTTGTTTTCATTTTAGATTAAGTATTTTTTTAAAAGATCAAGTTGATTTTTTAATTTAATTGTTAAAATTCATTTTTTTCAAAATTTAAAAATTGATAATTTAGAAAATAACTCTTCATATCTTATTTCTTTTAATTAATTTAACTTTTATATATTCATATTTTTCAATTTTTCTTTTACTTTCTAATATTTGTTTTTCTATTTTACTATCTAGTCTCTTAATATTTCATTTTCCTTTTTAATTTAGTTTCACTATTCTTTTTCTATTTCAAATATTCTGCTTTTACTTTTACCCTATTCTATTGCTTATCATAATTAAAGTTTAATTATGAAAAAATTGTTTCGGGATTTTGGAGAGGGGGAAGAAGGCAATTTCTGAATGGAGGGAGGCTAACCCTTCAATCACATTTCAAAGTCTATTGGCTTGCAACTAAAATGACGATTCTGTATAAGAAAGAAATGCAGTCAAAAAATCCACCGGTTGCGAATTGCAAGTAATGAAATTCAAAATGCATATTAAATTGAATAATATATATAAAAGGATACAATATAATCTCTCATGATATTAAAGTTAATCCTTATCGATAGACAATTAATTTAATAGCAAAGATATTAGATCTTTTAATCAAAACTCGATTTTAAATTTTGGAAATGAAAAAATTTACGTTGAGATTTCTCTGAACTGGGTGTGATAATAAATTGAGTCATATTAATCAGAATGTGACTTCAGATATCGGTTGATTCAATACTGTATATGTTTTAGAGCATATTTTCATAATGGGCTAGTTTGTTAGAAGAGTGATTTTTCACTCCATATAAGTAAATAAGTTTAACAACATTGAACTTTATATATTTATAGAAAATTTCTTAATAGAGAGGTGATTGTGCTCAAAATGTCATCACAATTATTATTCAAATAATAAATATTATTTTTATTTTTATAATTATTAAATAAATATTTATTACTTATTATATTAATATAATTATATGAACTAATTAAACTGATTAAATGACCATCTCACTCACCTACTGATTTAAGAATTTAAAACACCTCATTAAGCATAACAAACAACAAATACTCCATATATGTTTTTTTTTTGGCTTTCTTGCGTTGGAACTGCCCGTGCAAAAGATACTTTATGAGGATCGCACAATTCTGATTTTGCATTACTACACGTGGCAGCTCCCGATAAGCTATTTCCACCAGAGATCACTCTCTTTCGCTTTTGGCCCTTTTGCTAAGAAGAAAACGCAGTGTTTTGCGAATGATTCAAGTTTGACCTGAGTGAAGGTGTGGGGGTCACTCACCAGATTCTGAATATAGGGGTAAAAATGTAATTCAATATATTTTATTTAACTTTCTAATCTGGAAGTTATTAAACCAACCCAGATTTGATTATAGCGATTTATTTTAAGCAAAATATTATCATTAACAACGATTTCCCCATTTTATAAGCTCGCTCGCTCTCTCTCTCTCTCTCTCTCTCTCTCCTCCCACGATATTTACCTCCGTCTCCTCTCTCTCTCTACCTTCACCATCATCGACGTGCGAGACAACTAAGACCATAATTCTTTGATTTCCTTATTTCATGGTCTCTCTCTGGGTCTCTCGACTTCTTACCTCATTCTTTCCGCCTCCTCCTTTTATAAGAATTAAACACTTTTCGGTAACTGTCCAGCGACACACATTAGTTTTATGTTTGATTAAAGATGCGAGTTTGTTGGGGGTTTGATTTCAGGTAATTTCTCTACCCCAGATGCAATTTTGAAGCTCACTTTTTATTTGCCCATTTGTATAAAAATTACTCATAAATCTCATGTATGGGTCGGGTCTAGTCTGTTCTGCTCTGCTTTGATTGTGATTGTAAAAATGGCTGCTTTCTCTGCTGAATTTCGCTAGTTTGTGCAAAACGCATTATTCCCAATACTGTTCTTTTTATTGCGTTTATCATCTAGTTATTGACGGATCTGTGTTCATACATGAAAAATTGTCAGGACATTAATGCGTGTGTTTGCGTATCAGGGGTCTCCATTTTATCCATATTGAATCTGTTCGATTTGGAAAGTATGAGGTGGAACTTGAATTAATCTGATCTGCGTATTTGGTAATACAATTTCGAAAAGTTTTGATGGGTGTGAGATGGCGAAATTGAAGTTCTTAAATAATATACTAGGCGTCGCCTGACGTGGGAGGTGCTGGGGTTGTTGTGTTCTTTATTATTATTCCGTTGAAGAGAAATGTGGTGGTGATTCAATTTTGGTACAATTAAAATTTAAAAAGCAATATAAATCAGTCCATATTGAATAATTGTAGCATCCAATTCTCGAAGATGGTGGTGTGGTAGATTAGAGTTTGGATAATTGTTGTTATGTAGTGAAAGGCAAGATCAGGTGGTTTTAATTACCGAATTAAAAATAAAAATTAACCTGAATATGAAAAAAAAAAATTGAACATGGTTGTCATACCTTGTTAGAGATGAAGAGCAATATAATAATCTGAACCCTAATGCTCTATTGCCTCATTGAATAATTACAATAAGTTGGTTTATACAGAAAACTCATTGTCACAAATATAGAAACAATTATTATAAATAAAGAGATAAAAATTAGAAAAGTCAAATATGTATCGAAATCAAATCAATTGATACATAATATATTTCCTAACAAATTTAGTCTACAAGTTTGGGTAGTTCTGATAACTTTGGTTGGAATATCTCTTGATTTATACATGTGATGTAATAGGAGATGGTCCTGCAATTAAAATGTGTCCTCTTTGCAATATTTGAGGCTAATGTGTTTGTAATTAGTACCACTTGTGGTTCACTGATTTTCTCCTTGATAACGGTGATTTGGTGGACTATGCCCACCATTTTTCTTTTCGAAAATTATTTGCCAAGGATCCTATCTAGTTAACATCATATGCATCCACATATTACACTTGAAAGCCGGTCTTTTTTCTCCCCTAAATTTCATTGCATTTACTCTTAAGTCATTGTCACGTTTTACTTGAATTTGCTAAGCATCTCTTTGGATAATGTGTAAGGTGCTACTGAATTGAGAGTCCATTTTGGAGATAGCGAAACCTTATGCTCCCTACTCTTTTGCAGGCTTGTTAACTAAGGAAACCCAATGTGTTTGATGACATTGAGACTACCATAACTTTGAGCATTTATGTGAATGAGGATGAAGGGAGGCTTTTATGTGTTGGGCAAACAATTCTCCATTATCTTCATAGCGTTTTTATGCATAACAGTCATTCTTTGGGCATGTGAGAAATCCCCATTTCTTCCCGTTAGATTTCCACGTTCAAGTCAGTATTTGCAAGTCTCACCAGGTTTGCATCCAATTTCTCTTTTTTCTCATGTGGAAATGCTGTTACTTGAAATGGTTGGCCCTTGCTTCAGGTTGCGTGAGTTATACAAACCAACATTCAATTGGCATTCCTAATCTTCCTATGAAGAAAACTGATAATGTCCTTACCCAATAGAATAGGGAGAGGCAGCTAATTCCTCCTGGAGGATTGTTGCTTTCTCTTTGTGAGAAACAATATATTTCAAAACCTTGCCGTAAAGTTCTCTTGGATCATCCCAAGAAGTCATATGTGTGATTTGTATATCATGTAAACTGGCATAGTCAATTGGATGTATAATATCCATACGTTATAAATGAGATCAACAATGGCTTCAATCTTAAGAAATGTTCTGTGGTGAAAGAATCAGCATAGCTCGAATTTTGAGACATCCCTACACTAAAACGTTCTGTATTATGCATTTTTGGAACTTCTTGTGAAATTCAATTGTTCCTAATCAAAGATATGTCATCAAAGTTTCATTCCGAGTGAGCAGATAGGTCTTAGCTGCATAATTGTTGGATTAATTGTTGTTAAAAATATTGTTATGTATGATTTGGTGCTTTGTCTTTGCTTGAAATTTCGCCCATTTTTTGTTCGGCACTTATTGTGCAGAGGTTTTAAATGGGCCTTCTTCAGTGGGCGATATGTCTTCAAACTCAGATGTATATGTCAATAAACACGGACCCACTGCTCATCCTGCAGCCAGCTCTTTTGAAATGACAAAGAACACTAGTGAGTCAATGGTGACCTCTGGCATTATAGAAGGTAACAGCTTCTGAAAATTTTGACAAAGTATTTAGTGTATCCTTGCATTTTTCAGTTTCTGTGTTGTGCTGAATGGGTGCTCTTTCGCGCCCAACCTTTTCAGTGTAATTTTTTAAATAGTCAACATTTTACGTCATTGGCTCAGAAAAATGTGTGCGCACCAATTGAGAACATGCCTTTCGTTCTTGGCTTACATTTCTTCCATCTATAATTTTTAATGTCTAAACACTTCTATGCTAATGAATGTTGGGAAATTTTAGGTCAATCTTGTTAATATTTTCCTTTTGAAAGGCGTGTTTCTCCTGTCTTAATAGTATTTATTTAATGGTGGTACAGAGAATCAGCAAAATGACTGCAAAGGAAAAGTGAAAGACAAACCCATCCAAGGAGAAGAAAAAAATTTGAAACAATCAGACCAAGTCACTGCAAATGCAAGTTCAAGTTCTTCATGGGGGAGAGCAAATGGCAATCCAATGACTCCTGCAGAGCAAGGTAGACCACGTGAAGGATGGCCCAACTTATTGGCTGCATGTATCTTGTTAATATTTGCCTTCTGAAAGACATGTTTTTGGCTCTTAACTTGGGTATTGTATTTAATGGTGGTACAGAGGATCAGCCAAATGACTCCAAAGAAAAAGCAAAAGACAAACGAGAAAAAATTTCTAAACAGTCAGAGCAGGTGACAAAACATGAAAATTCAATTTCTTCAAGGGGGGAAGAGACAATGACTCCTGCAGACCAAGGTAGAACAGCCTGTGTCTCTTTTCTTTACAGGTTTTTTCTACAGTTTGCCTTCTTTTTGCACACTCTTGTTCCTTTTCCCCTATTACCTGGCTAAGAGAGTTCTTATGCGCATTGCTAAGGACATAACACACGCAGAAAGTAACAGTTTCTTGGGTTTTACACACTGAGAAGAACAATATACATGAGAATCAATTTAACATTTTTATAGATTGGCATGCAAAATGAACGGAATCAGATGCATCATTTTGCGACGCACCCTGTTATCAATTTGCTTATCATTCATTCCTGCTTGTATATTGACTGTCTTATGTTGTATCCTTTCCTCCAGCTTGTAATTATGCCAAAGGTAAATGGGTCAAAGACAACCGGAGGCCTCTATATTCTGGATCTGGTTGTAAGCAATGGCTCTCACCTATGTGGGCTTGCCGGTTGACGCAGCGGACAGATTTTTCCTATGAGAAATTGCGTTGGCGGCCAAAAAATTGCATAATGGAAGAGTTTGAGGGCTCTAAGTTTTTGAAAAGGTATTATTGTATTTCTGGTCATATATAGTTTCCTGTGTAACGGGTCATGCTCGTGATGGTAATCGAATGAAACCTTTGTCTGGTTACTGATATGATCAAAATTGGTCTTTATACTGAATTTCCTTATATTAGCAGATTGATTTGGGTTAGATACTATTGACTAGCACAAAAATTGCTTTAATTCATTATCAAACTAGCGGTTTGTCCCCTATTTGTTTCCCGGTTGTGCCGTAAGGAAAACATTTGAGTCCATGACTTTCTATGAACTCCAATGTTGTGTTGCATTTATCTTGCTCATGAAGGCCTTAAGTTTTTGGAAAAATTATAAGCATTTTCATTCAGCCTGTTAATGCTCAGGTAATGTCCATGCTTCATAGATAAACCTTCACCAGCAATTGTTTAGGCTTGATGAGCAAAAAAATGACGTCATTTTATCCTGTTTTAGGTATTGTCTAGGTAATATTTTCTTCTTTCCCACTTTAGAACTGCATTTTGGGTTGTACCCTATGAAGCACGGGGACAGACTGGTCTACACAGGAAAGTTATATGATTTAGAAAGTCTTGTATCAGAACTGTGTCCAGAGACATGGCACGGAAACAATCATTTCAAGTTTGGCCTGCGGTTAGGGGTGAGGCACAATTAGTAAATTCAAAGTACTTCCAAAGCCAGTTGGTGGCTTAAAAGGTATTTAGAAGGTTTTGGGAATAGCTCACTAGATTAAAATATAGTCTTTGAGAATAGCTTACTAGGTTATTATATATAGTCTTATTGACGACTCTGGGTTGCATTTCTGTGATGTATTGTTTTAAAGTTTTGAGGAGGGAAGGGGAGGAGGGTTCAGGAGGGAATCAAAGGGAAAGGGAGAGGAGGGGATGAGACATCCTTTTCTCTTGTTTGGATATCAAAAAATTAATGAATGTGTGGAGAATGTAAATTTGATATTTTACTGTAAAATCTAAATCACTCCCCTGGGAAACCCCTCAAATCGGTGGCGATGATTTTTCTAAGAGTTGGAGAGGGTTGGAGATTATCAAAACCCTCCGATTCCGGCCTCCTTATTAGATAAAACTCCCAAACAGAGATAGAGAATTGTATTTCCTATCCTTTCCTCCCCTTTCCTCCAATCCCCTCCTTCAAACACTGTCAGATGTAGCAGTTACAGTTAAAATACTATTCGGCACTCTACTTTCATGGATGTGTTCCATGATTTGCACTTACAATGTGTCATGATATGCTACTTAATGTTCTGATGGGAAGGCTGTGAGAGAGAGAGAGAGAGAGAGCGGTTGTAGCCGGATTATATAATCTGGTAGATGGTCACAAGGTTGCTAAAAAAAAAAACAAAATAATTGCTACCGGTGCAGATTAATAAGGTCTTGTCAAACTTGTGGCTTTACTAGGTTGTTGGATTCCTGCTCCCCCTCCCTTATTTGATGTTTGCATTGTCGTGATCTTCTATTATATTGATGCTCTGTTCCAGGATGAAGGACAAGACTCTAGCCTTCATAGGTGATTCATTAGGTCGACAGCAATTCCAATCTCTGATGTGCATGGTCACAGGTGGGATAGAGAGGCCTGATGTCTTGGATGTGGGATGGGAGTATGGCCTTGTCAAAGCTCGTGGTGCTGTGCGCCCTGATGGGTGGGCATATCGCTTCCCAGAAACCAATACCACCATTCTTTACTACTGGTCAGCAAGCCTCTGCAATATAGAGCCTCTGGATGCCGCAAACCCAGCCACCAACTATGCCATGCACCTTGATCAGCCACCTGCATTCTTGAGTCGATACATTCACAGATTCAATGTCTTGGTTCTTAACACAGGACATCATTGGAATAGAGGGAAGCTAGAGCAAAACCGTTGGGTTATGCATGTTGGGGGTGTTCAAAACACCAACAGGAAGATTGCAGAAATTGGACAAGCCAAGAATTTCACCGTGTACAGCATTGTACGTTGGGTAGATTCACAGCTCCCAAAATACCCAGGTTTGAAGGCATTCTACCGGAGTATCTCTCCTAGGCATTTTTTTAATGGGGATTGGAATACTGGAGGAACTTGCGATAATACTACCCCTCCTGAAGGGAAAGAAGTTTTGCAAGATGAGTCTAGTGATTCTGTAGCAGGAGGAGTGGTGAAGGGCACTAGAGTTAGGCTGTTGGACATAACGGCTCCATCGGAGCTGAGAGACGAAGGCCACATATCCCGTTACAGCATCAGAGCTACTCCAGGAATGCAGGACTGCTTGCATTGGTGTCTACCTGGGGTTCCTGATATGTGGAATGAGATGCTTTTTGCACAAATCTGATCCAGTAGTCTTCCACAAGAAAACCCTTGAAGAATGTTGCATACTGTGTTGCGAATGTTGTCAAAGGTGGGAGATGCTGGGACACTTGGGTTTGGCTTTCAGAACTTCAAAGAATTGATAACATATGAACTGCTAAAACTAGTTATTAGCTTAGGCAATCACATTCTTTCTATCATCGTTTAAGGTGAAACTTTTCACTGACCTATTGAAGGGTAGTGGATCAAGTCTCTTAAACTTAGCATGGGAACAATTGATCGAGTTCCCAACATAGTAACATAGAGTCTATCGTTTGTATACTAATACAGTATCAATGAATTTTTAGCAATGCATGGCAATTTTTTTTTTCCTATTTCTATGTTTTGTAGCTTTTCCCTCTCATTTCATCTTGGCTGCTTGTTACAATCTGGAAACAACATAAGCTATGACTCTTTTTCTTATTCTAAATAAAGCCACATTCGAATCAAGCCAAATTTTGACACCTCCTGCTTATATATTGCTGTGTTCGTTGTGGGTCTTTGACGTTGTTGCCGTTGGCTTTGGGTTTCTATGTACCACTTGGCATTTTACCAAGGCAGTGTCACGAGTCATGACTCATGTACCCAGAGCTGTTAAGAGAATTCCCCTTCTTTTATTTTTATTTTTTTTCCCAACCCTCAGATATGAGGGGTAATTAATTATAACGTTAATAGACACCGCCGATTATGGAAATCTTCTATTTAAATCATATTTACTATTTTTGAGTTAATTTCTCATTATAATTCCCTAGTTGGGTGGCCAAATATGTCTTCCCAAAATTTGATTTAAAACCTACTACTATAGAAAAGAATTGCATAATAAAGTTATTGTTGTTTTGTTTTTGTCAGATGGTTACAAACCCAATCCCTTCATGCTTACAGGTGAAAGTCTCACCCATAAATAGAATTCATCAATTAATCCGTTTTAGGTAAATTTTATTTAAAAGAGAGATTCACTATTTTTTTTTTTTTTTTTTACCTTGGCTTAGTTACTATTCAGGGGTTTCCCATCATTGTTTTTTTCATATTCAGGAGGAATCGAACTCCTAAACTAATTAAAAGACGAAAATATTTATCCCACCTACGCTAACAATTTGGTTCATTATCTTTTTTAATAAAAGGTTTTTTCTCCTATATTTTAATACATATGCGGCGAATATCCCCACGTACATAAAATATACATATATATATATATATATATATATATATTTAATAATTATAAACAATTCCCCTTTAGATTTTCATTCCGTAGACATTTTAATTTAAGTTTGCAATTTTCTTCATTGATCGATGATGTCGTCAAAAACTATTTTACCCCCTTTGACTTTCTCTCTCTCATCTCTCTCGTCTTCCTCTCGATGTATTATTCTGTCTCTCTTCCTCAATCAAATTAATGTCTGTCTTCTTACTTTATCTCTTCTGTTTATCGCTCAACTTAATTTATTTATTTTTTATTTTAATTGATTGATCAATTGAGACAGAAAAAAACTATGGATTTAGAAAAGAGAGAGAAAAGGTTGCTGACCAATAAAGAGAGACCATGGAGACTGAGACAGAAAGTGACGTGAGTTAGTCCTGATTTTCCCAAAAGAGCCTAATTCTCGTGCTAAACATAGAAATAATATTGACAGGCCGAGTGAATGATATCTTGACAAATCAAAGACCTAACGACTAATTTAGTTTATATTTATAATATAATATGAGTAATCATTAAAGAGTCAACATCGATTCTCTCAAACAGACTGATTGCTATCCCCAATGGGTACATCATCAAGTGGCAGATTCAAAAAAGAGCCGTTGGTGGATAGACTAAAACGGTCAAATGGACTTAGAATGCCGACATGTCATTCAGTCATTGGTTTGTTTTGTTTTCACCAAAATGGCATGAAGTTCCAGTCTCCGTCCCCTTCTCCCAAATCTATTTGTTTTTGCTCTTTCTCTCATATACCAATCGCGTCGGTCGCACAAATTTTGATATTCCGTTGCTTTCGAGACCCTAATTTCTGAAATCTTCTGAATTTTTCACTGTTTCCATGATCGGATACAGCAATGGCCGACGATTTCTCGAAGGCGGTCGACGACGGACTGAGACTCTCGATGAGAATTTACTTGGAGAAGGACAGATCTGTAGCTCCTCGGAAGCCGCTGACGATGGAGAAGTTGTCGTCGGCGTCGTTTCTTCCTGCGTCTCCTATGGTTTACGCTGTGATTTCCGATCCCGGAATTGTTGATAACCCGGATATTCGGAACTTCCAGCCTCACGTGCACGGCAGGTGCGATCCTCCGGCATTGATTCCGCTTCAGAGAGCGGGATTAGTTTGGAGGTTCAGTGTTATTTGGATACGGCCTTCGTGACGATGAAAGGATCTTGGTGGGTTCATAGCGTTATGGAAAGTCAGAGCTGTGATTGACGCGTTGCTAGGGAGAGCAGGTATTTTGTTGAATTTCAGTTTTGGAATTTAGTAGGTTTGGTTTTAGGGTTTGTAGAAATTGCAGCATTACAATTCGAGATTAAAATCAATATTGCTTCTGGGTTAAGATTTAAGGGATAGGAATGTGTTTTGCTGTAATTTCTCTGGAAATCAACTGATTTGATTTATGTTGTATGTGTGTGTGTGAGAGAGATAGATGTGAATTTCTCGCTACTACAGCTAGAAAGATAGGTTAGGTGAAGGTATATCAACAAATTGAACCGTGTATGAAGTTTGGCAACCATTTATTTGATCAAATCTGTGTTATAGAAATAGTAAGACATTTTTCACTTTTATTAGATGTGACGACATCATTTTAGACGAGGATCAATTCTTGCCTCTTCCGTTCAGTGACATTAGGAGTGAGTAGAGGGAAACATTAATTTTAAGGAGTGTACTTATAATAACTCTTCAGGTAATGAGCCCAAGTAGCTTTTACGTAATTTTTAGATTTGGTATTACATAAAGTACATAAATAGTGAAATGAGTCTTCTGGTGCTTGGACTCAGAGGGGAGACGATCGCATGATGCCCCTCACTTGGTACCTGGTATGGAACTTTTCTGGTATGCAGGAGAATAGTTTGTTAGGATTGAAATTCGCTGATCTGGAACACAATGCACATAACTTCAAATTGCAGAGTAGTAATAAAAGTTGTGAAGCTTAAGTAGATAAGTGCAACAGCATAACTCAAAACAATTTATGGCGGCATGGCTATATTTTCTCATCTCTCTCAGTCTCTGCTAAACAGTTAAAATTCAATATTTAAAGTCTATATTTTAGGGCATGACTTCAATCTCCATTGTGCTACTGTGCTGCTTTTCATTCCTTTGCCTCCATGTTTAATACTTCAAGTTAGGGTCGCTACTTGGAGCCTTTGGGTTGTGAATGATCCTCGTTTGGGAGCATTTAACCATAACAACGAGAAAAGCATGCAACCTTAATTTAACAGCAAGTAACAGAAAACATTTTTGGATAATCTGGTCAATTTTGAAGCTAAAATGGCAAATGCACATTAATTTGTGCTTTTTGTATGGGTTTTACATGTTTTTAATGGTTCTACTAGCACTTTGCTTTGAAATTATGTGGCTTTGCTTCTTCTACCCTTGGCTAACACTTAACAGGTTTCCGTTCGAGGTGTTGAGGTTGATATTCAAGAAAATCTTATTGTACTCAACTAACCACTGCAGAAGATAAAAGGTATTGACATTTCAAGAAATTATGTGGCTTGGGCCCAAGATTTGGGTTTCCTGAAACCCCACATTGTCACCTTAACAATACCTCAGGTGAGAGCCATTGCATCGCAGATTTTGAATTGTTTAATTCAGAGGCATAAGTAGTTTGCTAATATTATTCTCTTATTCACTTTGACTTGTCTTTGAAGGTTGATGGTGGTACCAATATTTCAGTAAAGGTAAGCTGGTCTAAAAATTGTTATATGACGAGGGTCAATTCTCCTTGATTGTTTCATTTAGCTTCCCTGAATATGTAACTCCTGCTGGAAAGAAAATTTCCAAGAAGGAGAAGATTCTGCTAAACGTGAATCCTGGAACTGGTACCGAAGTTCTATGCAAGATCAGCGGTCATCCTCTGAAGGTGTGTTATTAAAATCAAAGTTTTGACAGGAACACTCTGTACATTATAAATGGTTCCACTAGCACATCCTTTTCACCGCCAGGAACTTGGATGCCAAGTAGGACAATTGGCATATTCATATGAACAAGTTCTCAAATGGTCAGCAGTTGACTTTACCTTTTCATACAGCGTAAGTTTTGAATTTTGCTCCATCTGTGCAGTTTTTGAATCTCCCTATGGATATTGCTGCTGTTGTAGAGGTTTCTTTCTTGAGGATTTGAACCCTTTTCCTTTGACTTTTATCAAAGTAGATGCAGTTGAAAACATACACTACATAGCATTGAAGTCTAAAAGATCTAATCTTGTAAACACAAGTTTTTTGTAGGTCCCTTTGGATTGTATATTTGGTGGTTTCTTGTTAGAATCTCCATCCGTGCATGATGCTGACCAAAGGGAGATGTTCTGCATCTCTCTCTTTCCAGGAAATCCGCAGAACCAAAAGGTCTGTCTTATATGATTCTCTGTGGGTCATCTCTTTCTTCTCTTGTTCATCTATTGAGTTCTACTGTTATTTCTCTGCATTATAATACTGTTGTGTAAAGCAAAGTGGAAGGAGAAAATTCATGCAACTCAAAATCCAGTCTGCAATTTGAATTTTATTGAGGTTAATTACCAATAGTATAGCAAATACATGTAGGATTTTAGCGTGATAACTATAAACTTTTTTCTTGCACGTGGGCCACTGTACATTTTATGCATAAATATGATTTTGTGCTTACAGGTACTACATTTGTTCTCATCCAACTGTCGACAGTTATTTACTCATTTGTTTTGGGAGCTTTTGCTCAATCACCATTGTCCTTTTGATTTACTTGTTAGTTTTTCAGAAGGGAAGCTGTATTTCTTGTTGATAATAAGTGGAAGCATGCGAGGCAAGCTGCTGGAGGACATGAAGAGTGCTCTCCATATGGTACTCTCTAAACTTGATCCAGAGGACTCAATAAATATTATATTATAACTTATAATAGAGAGACATATCTATGTTCCTGAACAATGATGTCTGCTGCCAAGGAGGCAGTTGATAATGTTAATGAGTGGATTGGAATAATTTTATTACTGGAGGCGGTACAAATATATCGTGAACCTTAGATCAGGTCTCATTCTTTTCTTCACATGCATAAATGTTTATTCAAATTCCTTGATATAGTACTTTGACTTATCAGACTGTCCATGCATGTCTTGTTAAGTTGTTGACATTACCGTGAAAATGCACATTAGCAACTCAATAAAGAAAAATGAAGTCGTTTATACTGGTAATGCTTGGAGAAGGAAATGTGATCCTTTGAAACACCTTTTCTGTAGTAACAGATTCAAATGGTGTCCTTTGTGTGGTCCATTGGGCAAGCAATAGATGCACAAATAGCTGGATGATTGATAAGATTAACTGTTCCCTTTTTTTTTCTAAGTCTACAGTTCCCATGCAGGAGGTTATCCATCAAATTCATCTTTTTTAACATGTCATCTCCTCTCATACAGTTTACTTTCAGAATGCAACTGTTTGGAGATGCATTTGACGGAGGTTTCTTATTTTTTCGAGGCAATTGAGATGTTATCCGGTGCTCATGGTTCACAACTTTGAAGGAAAAGTTTTATAGAACCGCGGTTAGACCTACACTATTGTATGGTACTGAATGTTGGTTTATTAAACAACAATAAGAACAAAAGATGACTATAGCAGAAATGAGAATGTTTAGGTGGATGTGTGGAAAAACTAGAAAAGATAGAATTAGAAATGAAGAGATTTATAATAAGTTGGGAGTTAGTTCAATTATAGATAAGATGCAAGAGTGTCGTCTGAGATGGTTTGTACATGTGCAAAGAAGACTCAAAGATGCATCAGTTTGGAGAACCGATAACTTAAAATAGGAGATCTAGTAAAATGTAGAGATAGATCGCTGAAAATTTGGATGCAAGTTATTCGTAAAGACATAGAAGTTAAGAGTTTAGAAGAGAAAATTGTCTTGGATAGAAATACGTAGAAGAATTCGCACAAATTAAACTAATATATTTTAAATATTTATCTATTGATTTATTGATTTATTTTTATTTTCCTTTTATTATATATATTTATTTATTTTGTTTTCTCTATCTTTTTTAAATTTGTGTCTCAAATGGTCGATCCCAAATATTGGGATTAACGTTCAGTTTGTTGTTGTTGTTGTTGTTGTTAGAAGATGAGAGGCATATTTGTGATGGTCATGAAGAGGAATTTATCAAATAGAGAATCTATATGTCCGTGTATTCACGCTTTTGGCATAGGTAATTATTTGAGATGATCGAGTACTAGTATTGGCTTGAGAAAGAGATGCACAAATTCCTATTATATGTCCATCTTGTTAATTCAAACAATGACTCCTTGATCTATAATTAGTTTGATATGTTTGTATATATATAATTTTGTATTTGACAGTCATGATCATATTTCTGTTGGAATGAACTAAATTGTCCATTTTACGGAAAGATAAATGTACATGTCCATGATTTCAATGCTTGATTGTTATTTGTAGAGGATAAAATGTGCCCATACAATTTTCTTCTTGGTTTTTGAAATTTTTGATGGATTTGACTATGTTCTCTTCTCATGTCAAAATTTCAGTTTATCACTGTAATCATTACTTCTCGCTCATGCTTTCCACACTTGGAAGGGGGAGTTATGATGCCGCATATGATCCTGGTTGGCTCCTGACTAACACTCAGCTATTTGAAATTAGTCCCTTTTAACAATTACGATAATGCTTTTTTTTAATTAAAAAAAAAACAATTATAATGATGTTTTAACATATTATAACAATTTTTATTATTTGCATTCTGCATGCGCTTACCCCTGTACAAAAGGTTATTCAGAAGAGAACTTGTCCAAATAAGTTTTCAATCATGTTCTCCATTTCAAAACTAACAGTTCTGATTATCACTAATGAATCTAAATAGCGGCAAATATATATGTTTATTACTAAAACCATGCGTATGCAGCTAATAGATGTGAAACCAAATAGTGAAAGCTAGTAGGGTTTTAGGGATTGTTTTTGGGGTGGTTAACCTACAAAACCATAATGCTGATCTACTTCATGCCCAATCCTCAACCGGTGTGGGTAACCACGCCAATGGTTACAAAGAAAGATGCAATTATCATGGCAGCCATGCCTGTCATCAGGCTATCCTATCTGTCTTGCAAGCTAAAATTCCAAGCTAGAGGTTTTGCTAGTTCAAGCCAAGTATTATTTGTAGATTAGAAAGATATAATGTGCAAATATTACTGCTTCCTCCATATTATCATTAGTCAGATTAGATTGAGACGTGGGTGCAGAGGCTATTTTCTAAAGCTTTATCCTCCATTCTTGCAAATGTATCTCTTGATACTCTGGAGGACTATCTTGACCTTGAGGTATGTTTGTTTTATCTTGTCCTTATTTAGGTTTAAGATGTTTGATTATCTTTTCCTTGGTAACCGATATTATAGAAATTTGTGGCTGTATGTTCCATAAAGGTGATTTATTTCCTTGTCTCGTAAACTACTAATTCATATTTTGTGGTTGTATGATCCACAAAGGTGATTTATTTCATTTCATAAACTACTAATTCATATTTTATTATTTTCCTTGACATGACCATGCTTCGTAACTTCTATTTTTTCTGCCTGCAATAATATGGTTTTTTTAGTTTTGTCTTGATAGTCTTTAAAAGCCATTTTATAATTCCTTTTGTCAGCTGAATGGTAATGAGATGTGGTTCATTATGGCTATTTGTGATTACGAGGGTAGAAAGCAATTTACTTCCCTTGAATAATAAAACTTAAGCCATGTATCATACTGTTTTGTGTCATGCTGCTTTGCCTTCTTCCTAGGTTTTCTACTGAATTTTGTAACCTGTTCTTCTCCCACAGAATCAATTTCAGTGTTTCTATTTACTTGGTTGCAATTTTCTGCTAGATTTTTCCAGTCTTTCAATATTTGCTGATCCATAACGCTCCCTTGGCTGATTGTTTCTGCATTTAATAACAGGTTTTTCCTTCCTGCATCCCAGATCTCCTATCAGATAGCCCTTAAGTTTTATCAGGCAGATACCAGGGAAGTTTTCCTGAAAATATTAAAGCCAGGGCTGGCCTTCCAGATATGAGCAATTTCTGTCTGAACTTGAAGGTACCGAAAGCAAAGGACATGCCTCTTGACAGGGAAGCAGCCAATTGGCCATTCAATTTCTAATTTTTGAGATATCAATTGCATTTTCTTCTCTAGGGCCTATTTCTTCATAACAAACTGAAGAAGAGTAATATTCTAAATTTTATTTTGAGGGGTTTTTTGTGTGAATTTGGGAGGCTTCGCATAAATAGATTGGACGACCGTTTGTTTTTAGCAACTTCTCTTGAGGTCTTCTCGACAACAGCTCTGCGGTGATGACAGAGGAACCAACCTGCCAGCTGTGGCAGGGCAGCTCTTTTGTTTCACAAAACATTCTTCATTTTCAAGCTAACTAGATCATCACGAGCAGATCACTTTGTTATATACTATGTTTTACGCATTTGTGGATGTGATTCATTGATTTGCCGTAATTATAAGAGACCTGTAGAATTTCCTTTGTTATTCCTCTCCATCTTCATGGTTGGCTGGATGCTTCGCCTAACAAGGATGTGCAGCTCATGGTCCAGTTCAGCTTCTGTAATTCATTTTCTTGATATCGGTTGTTTAACTTACACGACCTAAGAAATGACTTTAAGGCATGTTTGTCCTGCAGGAATTATCCCCAGAAAGAAAAAAACAATTACATAGAAACCTCATTTTTTTTTTCTTGCGGAATATTTTTTTTTTCTGCCATGTTCCAGATGTGACTGCTGTCATCTATAGAATCTTTGTTATTATCCTTTTGTCATTGGTGCGTGTAAATAAGCAACTGCACAGCTTCTTATCGTATGGCGATCAATTTCATGAGATGCCCATTTTCGATTATTCAACTGTTTCCCATATCTTCACATGATTTCTATTCTTGATTTGATCTCTCGTCAAAGTGCTCTTCTACAACTTTCTCTTCCTTAATAGATATCTACAAATTGAGATTCTCACAGTTCAGGCATAGTTTTCAGAAGACAGAGAACTTGAAGCAAAGGTTTGTTAAGTAATTCAAGCAAAGGCTTGAGAAAAAGAGCGGATTCTCAGTTCAGTTCTTTCTATTCGTAAGCAATTGCTTCAATTGCTTTTGCATGTCACAGGTGGCTAAGATGAGCATGCAGACTGGTTTTATGTCCGAATATACATGCATGGCCCTGCTCAGGTCTGCCAAGTTGACAACTGCAGAACAAAAGGAGGTATGTATTTAACTTTGAGCATGACCATGATGAACAGATTGCTAATTTCAAATTGCCATTGAGCTTAGCTCATATCTGATTGAATTTATTGAAAACCAATTCAAACAGGTCTCTCCCAAAACTGATCCAAAGAAAGGAGTGGACTCTAGGGGCCCTGAAAGGATCATGCTTCAGAACTGGCCTTGGCTTTGGTAATGTTACAGCAACTGTCGACAATATTCCTTCTTGTGATGAAGAGAAAAAGGTACCGGGGGCTGCAGAATTATTTGTTAAAGCCGCTTCCAACTGTTGTGGAAAGTTGTGCAATCGCTGCTGTTGCATGCGCTGCATCCAATGTTGTAGCAAGATTAATGATCGATGTGCAATTGCACTCACACAGTTTTGCTCTGCGCTGGCATGTTTTGGCTACTTTGAGTGCTGTGCAGAAATATGCTGCGGAGGGCAGGATGGATGATAAAAGGTTTGAACATAAATTCTTCCTACTATTGGTGTACTTGTGTTTCTCAAGTAATATTGTAGGTGCTCATATTGCAACAGGTAGAAGTTTCTTGTATCTCTCTAGTTTCTGTGTCAAGTACCACAATGTGGATTGAAGATCTTCATGATGCCACTTGTAGATTTGCCTTCAGAAAAGGCAATGCACAAATCATAACGGTGCTATGTTCACGTTGAAAACGAGAACCATTCACCATTTTTACTCAATGACACTATAGTGTAAATATCTGCAACACTCTGCAAGAATTCTGTAGGAAAGCTCTACAGTTGTACCCTTTGTTGTTTTAGGCTACTGCTTGGTTTGATTGTTGGTCTCTGCAACAAGTGTTTCAGAACTTGATGTTACAGGATCACTTCCTGCAAGATTTAACTCAACGTCTTCCTCAACTTCCAATTCTGAAACATCTTTGCTGATATTAGAGCCCACAGTCCTAAGGTGGAAAGTCTCCTGCATCTTTGTGACGCCCTTCTCCACAGGTTCTAATGCTACATATGGCCAAGACAACATCCTTGACAACCTGTGTTAGAGCGATTCCACCATAAACTACAAAACCAGGGGGTTAAAGAAAATGACAACACACAAGGGAACAAAGAACTTACAGTTTGGCCTCCTTCAAGGACAATATCCTGAACACTCTCCTTGACACTTGTTCCTGGAGCTTCGACCTCAGTTTCTGTTTTTTCTATAGCAGCTGGATTCTCATCATCATCCTCTAACTTCAGCTCCTCTTTATCTGTTTGAATGGTCATTTTTCCATACTCGGATATGGGCAGGTAATGATAGGGCTTTGCTGAGAAGATGAAGACATGGGCAATAGCAGCAATAGCCATCTGTCAGATTTAAAAAGAAAAGGAAAAAAAACACATTAGTTCAGAGTTACAGAAACATGTAGATTAAATTGAGGTTTACGAGGAAGAAATTTACCTCTATACAGATCAAGAAGTCCTGCAACCCTGTCCTTATTTTACCCTCCCTTGGAAGAACTCCAAATGCACAAAGAAATGCAATGCCAACCCCTTGCCACCAAGTGGCAAACACAATTGCCTTGAAGCTGATAAACTTGGCAAGTGGTTTCATTGATTTAAGTCTTTCATGAGTCGCATTATAGAACTGCACAAGGCAGAGCAATGCCCACATTTGGCTGAAGTTCAGTACCACAGCCATGTATGGGTACCTGCAGGAAACCACGACAGTCCCATGAGCATAAGTTGGGAGAGAATAAAGGCCGAAGGTATCCTCATTGCGCAAGAACTTTGAATCAACAAATAATGCAGCAAACATTGTAAAAAAGTACATTCTACTCTATATTTGGGGAGGTAATGACCTAGGGGAAAAACATGAACCTAAAAAGCGAAAGATCAACTTCATCAAAAGATACATATTACCTACCCATAGTACCACTTGAACTCTCCATCACCATATACTCCAAAGAGCTCCAAAAAAAGTGCTAAGAAAGCACAAAATGTCTTCAATATCATCTGGGGGAATCCACAAAATATTACTCTCCAGGAAACAGCTACCACAGGAAAAAAAAAAAAATGGAGCTTTCTGCAACTTACGTACTGCACAAGGCCGAATTTTATTATTGAGAACAAGTCTTTCCCAAGCACATATGGTTGTGTGAAGAAGTTGCCAAAAGATCTTTGTCGCGAATCGGGCTTCTCGTCTTCCCTTTCAAGCAATGGTTCTCCAATCTTTTTCTTGGACTCATGCTCTAGTAGTTCTATCACTCTTCTTTCACCACCTATCATGATTTGTTGTCTATCACACAAATTTGTTGAATACATGCAAATAAAATAAGAAACAAATAACCAAAGACCGTAGAAAATGCTTTCAGCTGTCTCCCATCAGTCCAGGAGCTAGCATACAGTAACATCACATATGCATCAAAAACCTCGATTCTGTTAGAATTCACATGCAATACTCCAGACCTATCATATAAAGTGAGCAAGTGATAATGGCTTACCAAGGCAGGCAACCAAGTAACTCCCAAAAGAGTACAAGGTAAATGCTTCGTAGCAGTTTCTTAATATGTCACACGCATTTGATAGTCTTGGATTCCACAAAGATATGAACTGGAAAACATTCATGTCCAAAATGCATAACAGTCATAGGAACAACCATACAAACATTGAAAATATCCGGAAGGAACTTGAAATCTTACCGACTCAGTAGCATAGACAGGAACCATAAAGAGAACTGCAACAATCCATTTTTGTTCCTGAAAACAGTACAACGTAAATTTATTGCATTACTCAAAACTGTTTTTCAAATATTAATCCAAAGTTACCCGAGGATTGGTGTAGGAAGTGAGATGCTGAAAGATGAGAAGCAAGGAGAGAACCAGTGAAAGCATTGCAAAGCCTCCAGCTATTGCTACAGCGGCTTCATGCATTTCCCTGTATAACTCTTCATAGTCTGATCCATTCATCGATGCCATCAGAACCCCCTGAAAACTTTACACTTCAATAAGAAAACTTGAAAACTACTGGCCAAATTACACAACTCAAGAGCGAGCGAGAGAGAGAGAGAGAGAGGGTGAATCAGAGAACAGAAATCGGCGATGTCAAGTTATTCATATAGTTCAGCGTCATAGGTCGACACGTAGTGAAATTTATCGAGTTGGGGATTCGGCTTGTTGACACGCCACATTGTGGGTCCAATCCTTTAGGTTTTTGTATCGCGCTGATGAGCGGCACTGTCGTTTACGCTTGTTCACTCTTATCTGTTCCCGAAGGCTTTCAAATTCCCGCTCCCTTTCCTCATCTCAGTAGAAGACCCTGCGCTCTCTCTTTCTCACCAGGTCCCACGCAATCTCTCTCTCTCTCTCTCTCTCATGTTTATTTGTGCTGGACTTTGCTTGTACCGCTGCTATTGTTACAATTTTGTGTCAAAAAATTTTGTCTTTTAATAAAATAATTGCCGAACAGAATTGCATGGGTTGGGTCAACAATTTTGTTCAACGAACAAACGCCCATTTGATAATTTTTTACATCAATTTTTGTAGGACTAATTTTCGTTTGTTTATTGCTCAATTTGTTCATGTGCAGTGTGATTCTGTGACCATTTTGAAATCCTATGTACGCTTTAGTATTTGACAGTAGTGGATCTTCCTAGGTTTTTACTTTGCTGCCTGCTCCAGGTGTCATAAAAGACTATAAATTAGTGGATCTTAGGTTTGTTTATTGTCCTTAATAACATCTTTTGTCTAAAACACATTTATGTAACAAAGACTATATTGGCAGCTTCTTTCTCCACAAAGCCGAGCCCTCCTGCTGGTGTTTTAGGCTTCTTTCTTCTGGGTTGTTTGTCTTTTCAGTGTTTCTTCTGCTTTGATCTTGTCCCTTGTTCTATCCAAAAACAAAAAAAAAAAAAGAAAAAAAAAGAAAAATGACAAAGACTATGTTGGCACTGCACACTATACCATAAGAATTGTTTGTTAGGCAAATGATGACTTGGAAGAGCTTTCAAGATCATTTTTTGAGGTTAAGGTCGAGCAAATTTCTGACTTGGAAGATCCTTGAACTACATCTCTAGGAATTTGGAGATCCCAGGTGGAAAACTTTTATTTTCCCTACCTGGTGTTTGTAAATAAAAGTCAAACAAATGTTACAAAAGGTTGTAAAGCAAGCAAGACCTCATTTATCCGGTCACTTATGTGACAACATGATAAAACGCTACAAGGGCACCTAGGAGCATGGACCCCGTAGGCACCTAAGTGGTGCCATGCCTTATCAAGTAACGCCGTAGATGACTTCATGATTGAGTAGTGCCTCTCAACAGGAGCAAAGCCAAGCCCATATTATATAATTATATTTTAATGCCCTTATTGTACAATTCCCTTAACACCCAACATGTTTCATGATCCTTTTTATTTTCTCTTATTCATCTCTCCAAAATTTTAGCTCCATTTTTCCCAGCATATTTACGAACTTTGTTTAGTTGGTATCGAGCATCTGGTTTTTAGATGCCTTAGCTTTGATATATATGTATCTGTGTGTGTGTTTGTATTTGGTTAAACCACCATGTGTAAAGTATTTTCTGGACAATAAAAAGCGAAAAGTGAAGTTCAGATCTTCTACCAAATCTATAGTGCTTCGTTGCTGAACTAATATTTCCCCAGTTTTACATCACTTTTTCCCATGTGATACTCAGTATGGTAAACACTAGATGATAAAAGAAAGCACCAATGAGATTGTTATTTTATGAGGTGAACTCCATTCTATGAAGAGCTCTACATGTAGATCTAAACCAATTTAATAGATTTGATTCGGTCAAACATTCTAGCCAAGTATATTAAGTTGTAGACCCTAATTTATGCTTATGTTGGGTGGTGTCCCAATCATCTTGCAACATAAGCTTACCGAGGAGCCAATGAAAGATGAGCCCGTTGCACAATGGAAACTATTTGTTACTGAGCGGTAAAGGTTTCACATCTTCTAGACCTTAGTTTATTTTTGGAAAGGTGGAAGAGTTTCTACTTTCGGTAAGTCTTGAAGAGTGTTCCAAGTATAGCTTGGAGAACACAAATTCAAGAGAAATTAAAGTTGTACCCTCGATGAAAATTCACATGGATGCTACTGTTGAAACTTTAGTATGTTCCTTGGTGGAAGTGATCCCAGATCCTTTTGCTCATCCGTAGAATCCTTTTTATTGCCATTGACCTGCATCTCGAGGAATTTGGTACTGAAATATATGGTAGAAAAGTAGCACCCCACGTGGGGAAGAAGTAAAAATCTAAAAGGAGTTACTCTGTGTCAATCTAGTACTAGCTAATCACATAATTAATTAATCCTGTAATTAGTTTTGAATAGTTTTGCATGGCAGTCCTATATATACATGTTGGAATTTGAGGCTATTGCAGAAAATTGGATGAGCTTTTGATTCAATATTAATAAGAAATAAGGGTTTAAGTGATGAAATGAATAAGCTACTTTACTTGCAGAAATTGCAGGTATGCCCTTTGCGTAGCTGTATTTTGGAAATCAGCTTGTAATGACAATGTGCCGCAGCCAAAGTCAAAGAGGAATATTCAAAGATCTTAAACTCTGAATTGGGTGGTCCCTTCCAATTATGTTTGTTATATATGAAGTCTCTGAGTTTTCATTTATTTTTCTCTTAGTTTTGTGGGAAAAGGGTTATGGACCACAGATCAAGCTTCTCATTATGTGGTATAGTTCATTCCAAAGATGGGTAATTATCAGATGAGCTTAGTTTGATGCTGGAGGTTAGATTGGCTTGTTTAATTTGCAACTTGCTTACATACCGGTTGGTAAGATGGTGATATGAGCTCATGTGAAAATAATTTTGTAAGACAAGCCGCTTTTTCAAAAGTGCAAAAGCAAACTGTGATGGTGTCCATGGAACTTCACTGATACTAATTTTAGCTGTTCAAGATATTGTATGACTAAAATACTATATGGATATGAGTGAACGGTTGTTTGTTCCCAGCCATGAAAACGCGAGACTAGGGATCATGGTAAAATTGCAAGGCAAGGCAGAAAAAAGATATAAAAGGCATTAAATTGGTTAAATTGTTTATGTGAAGAACAATGTAAATGGGCTTTCCAATGGCTATTGAATTCCTGCAAAAGAGGTGCACTGTAGTATATGGGGAAGAGGGTACTGCAAAATGTCAGTCCGAACCCTCCCCCGACACACGTGTTGGTCGGACATGAATTGATGAACAATCTTCTCTTTGTCGTTGTCTGACACGTGGGCCTTCCACCTTCAGGTTCCTCTGCCCATTTGGCACTAGTCCTGTTCAAGTGGCATGGCATGGGCTCATCTGGCTGGACAATTTCACGTGCCCGTAAAGAAATTGAGTAGCTAAAAAAAGTTATTTGAGAGGCAAGACTAGGGCTGATTGCGTGGTATACAAGAACCAGAGAGAAGAAATTTCTTCAAAAGACTTGTTAGTTTTGTGTCACCATGGCTTTGTGTTTAGGGCTGGGGTCCTACACAACTTGCAGCATGTGGGACATGTCATGACCCCAAGGGAGGGGAGATTTTCTCTTTTCTTTTCTTTTCTTTTTCTCAAATTTTCCTTTTACCTTGTCACACATTCTATATAGGTTTGGCAAATTATGTTATTATATTGTAGGTGGGTTGGAGTTTAGATAATGCAGTAGATTTGCTCTTCAAAATATGAAATAGGAAAACTGTTTATAAACTTGTTGCTAGAAGTGAATTTATGTTAAGAATTCAGCTGACCTTGAAGGTGGGGACTTGTAGATTTGCTATGATGCATGTCCCCTAGTTGAGGGATTTGCACCGTTTAACTTTGCTGTTAGATTTGAAGCAGTAGATTAATACGTTATACTGAAAACAAAATGCTTCTGCTTTTGGGTTGATAGAATAAGAGATTTAGTGGATAGTATGCATATGAAATATAAATCTACTCCTTTCTGTGCAATCAAATTGAATCTCCATATTCATGCTTTGGAAGATACTCAACTATCGTGCTTCATAATTTACCATTTTCTATAAATTATGAACCCAGAAGGGGGGACTTCCATATAATTGCAAGATTTTTCAACTGTGACGTAGAGATTAATATGACTGGTAGGAATAACACAAAGCTACTTCTGACAGTTTTATCAGCCTGCTTTTAGTTTGATGACTTTTATGTTGATTTGTTTTCCTGCTTTGTGCATTATATTTGTTAAGGAGCAATTTTTCATAACACTAGTGTATTCTTCATCCTCTGCAGGTGCCCTGCTTCCTGTTTTTCATCCTCTTTTTATCATCCTGCATTAAATTTGACATTGTTCTTGTACCTTCGTCACAAAGAGTACAAGAGAATTTCTTCTTCTGTTGGAATCATGTATTGAGCTTGAATTTTTTTTTTTTTTTTTTTTTTTTTTTTTTTTTTTTTTTGTTTCTCCACTCATTCATTTTATCTGCTTCCATATCTAAAACTCTCAATCCTGTTTAGTCATATTAGAATTCCATATTGGCGGATTTTGAAAGTAAAGAACTGAATTGGATCCAACAAACTATAGCTACTTTTACTCTTTGATTCCAGTATATCCAATTTGTACTGTGATGCTGGTATAATGTGAAATAAGTTAACCTCTAACATACAGAAATTGGTTGTTTTGATTATGTCTAAACGTGAAATGATATTGGATTGAAAGTAATTCTATTAGTGGTTGATGGACATAGTTCTCTGAATTTTTGGCTCTCTCCATTGTACAAATGTCTGCCAAGTCTATAAATATGATTCAAAAAATCCTTGCCCATAATTACCTGGTTCTTGAAAAGAAAAGAACATGAAGATTTGTGGGAGATGGCGACAAGAGCTTGGTTGGGGGCTTGTGGGCATGTCTCTAATATTGTAAGGTGATGGTGGTGGTGGTGGTTTCGGTGAGACTTGGAAGTGCACTAGTAATTTGGTTGGTCAGGGGCATGCCCATGTGGATATGTCAATTCTCTCAATGTAGGTCCCACGCTTCACAGTTGGTTTCTGATTATCAGAGTCGCAGATCAGTCTTTGAGCCTTCACGTTCTTATTCTTGACCCTGGCATAAATTTTGTGTTCATGAAAATAATCAAGATAGTAAAGTTCTGACATTATCCTCTTTTGATCTGGTTCATCATTCTATTACTTATTGTGAAGCGCCAAGTATCATTGTCATTAAACTACTCCCGGGAAAGATTTTTGTGCATGACTTCTTATATTTGATATTGTATTTAATTAACATATGGTTGTCATTTGTCATTTTTGTCATGGCAAATGACATTTCTCTCTTTTGGCAAGAGAGGGATTTGGGGGTGTAGGGGGATGAAGAGGGAGACTGTTGTCAAATCCTGTCTTGATCTTCACAAAACGTGCTTATCCCAGCAAAGTTTAAATGGGTTATCCACCTCATTGGTATATTTGTTTGTGATTACTTCCTCTCCACTTTGTCAACCAGGTAACAATATTTCATAAGAATTTTAATTTGTTTTAGTTTGGTGGGAAAAGGAGTAAAGAAAAAAATTTATCGTAGATATCATAAAAAATGGGACAAAAGCTTTTAATAATAGATTCCATTAGCAATGAGGTGGTACAAGGCAAAGCTAACCAGCTGTATATGTCACATTCCGCTAGGACAGTGTTCAGGTCCATGAGAAGTCATTACTAGTTGCACTTCAAAGTCAAGATAATGTATAATGTGACATATTAAGATAAAATTTGTCAATCAAGGGATAACAGAGTACTTGTATTTTCTCCTGCTGATAATTATGATAAAAGTATATTAAATTGATAAAAAGAATTAATAGTAGTGCTTTTGTGTGTGTGTGTGTGTGTGTGTGTGTGTGTGTGTGTGTGTGTGTGTGTGTGTGGGTGTGTGTGTGTGAGAGAGAGAGAGAGAGAGAGAGAGAGAGGCAAAAGGTTTTGCTTTGGAACTTGAAACTATTGGCAAACCAACAGCTTGCTTTGTAATTTTGTACAGCCACACTCCTATTTAAAACTCACAAATTGGAGCTCCCTTTAGCATATAGGTTCTGTGTCTCCACACCTGATCTCTGTAAGCTCATTGTCATCATCAATATCTCCTCAGTGCTCCACAGGCATTACCAAATGAAGGTAGAGGACAGAAAGAGAATTCACCATATGCATTGTGTTTACCAAGTTCTCTGCTTTTCTTTGCCCTGTTTCTTGAGCAAAATAATCATTTTATGTACTGCAGATACTAAGTTGGATGCAAAGCAAGCTAAATGGCAAGCAGAAAAACAAGAACCAAAACCTGAGTTCAGCTCCTCGTAAGTGATTCATGTTTTTTGCTTTCATCTGCTTTTGCTATCCAAGTAGAACCTAGTTAACGATCTTCCCTTCCAAGACTTCTCCCTCCCGCTGCTTATGCCATGATGTCTCATTAAAAAAGGAGTTTATTACGTCCACGCCTCCATCAAGTTTAAGAGTTCAATATTCTTTTGCTGTCAACTGTTACTACTTTTCTTACTTATACAAAGATTATTATAGTTAATCTCATTATTTCCATTGCTTATTACATGCATGGGAGCTCTTTCTTGATCCCGAATTGTAATTTAGTAAGTCTGTTCCAAGGACATTTAACTTCTGGTCTAGGTGCTTGGATGAGGTTTTATCACCTATTTTGATAATATGAATTAGTAAATAAGCATGGGAATGTTGATTACTGCTGGGCAATCTTTTGGTCCGTGTTCCATTGAATTTTAATATTTTGGACTTCCAGATGAAGTATTAATGGGGAATAATCTACTCTTCAAGGAGCCATAGAAGCTTCTTTTGTAGATTCTGCCTGAAGACTCATTAGCATAGTCACGTTTCGCAACAGTGCTTACGATGACCATGTCTGGATGAACGTCTCAAGCATCAAGTACGATTAGGCATATCGAAGTCCCAACCAAGTGATCTCCTCCTTTTGTTAGAATTAAGAAAAATAATAATATGTACTATGAATGTCTCATGTATCCAACTATATGCCTTGAACAGTGCATACTATGACTACGTCTAGAGATGAACGTCTCATGCATCAAGTACAATTAGCAATATCAAAGTCCAAACAAAGTGATCTTCTTTGGTTAGAATTAAAAAAATAATAATAATAAGTGGTAGATCCAGCTGTGATTAGGGCTTTGACATCCAGTCTAAAGCAGCATTCTACTCGGCTAACACTGGAATGGGCTATGAAAACTAGTGTTCAGAACTGATTGCCTGAGAATGGCAAAATCTCTGTTTGAGGGTGTTTTGGTGATCATTTGAATGAATCAATGCCATCATTGTTATGACTCAACCTTTGATGGATTTTTGGCCTTTGTAGTTCTAACGAAAAATTTAAATCGGTTGTGGAGCTATATGCTTAGTTCCAGTGAAAAGAGAATAGAAGACCTGATCATTGAAACAGTTCCTTAGATCAATAGGAAAACATTTCATCTTCCCCCTTCCCTTTTCCCCCCTCTTCCATGCGTGGTCTCTAGTGCAATAGATCAAATGGCCGTAACAATTTTGTCTATTGATTTTGCATCCAGTTTCATTGAGCATTCCTGCAGATTGTTATCTCTTGTTAGGTTAAAGGTTTATTTCCAATATTTGTCTAACTTCTTGTTACTAGTACTTTACTGAGTGTATAATACTACACCAAGGATATTGAAGTGATTGGTAGCTTATGGTATCCTCTCTCTCTCTCTCTCCCTCATTTTTTATTTGTTTTTTTGCTTTTCATTTTACCGTAGGTTATATACCTGAAGGATCTCCGAAAGAGGAATCTAGTGACTGGCTTCATGGATTGCTAGCAATTGGTACATTTGGAAGCAGTGAAATAGAAACAGATACAGAGAAGCATAATCTTGAGCGAAACTTGCCTTGTCTCGATCATCTACAAGATTTCACCGCTGAAGAAGTTGGAGAACTACAGAAAAAGTTGAATAACTTACTTCATGTCAAAAATGATTGTACAAAATCTGTTTCAATAGTGAAACCAGAACCTCCTGGTCTTGCAGCCGACCAACTCTTCAGCTGTTCAACAATTCATTGCAGAGGGAGTGGTTCCAGTGGCAAAGTTGGGGAACTCCAGAATGACAACGGAGTGGTTCCTTGCAGAGGGAGAGATGTCTATTTAGACACTGCTAACAGCACTATTGGGAAACGATCAATTTCTTTTCTTCTGAAGAAGATTTTTGTTTGCAAGAGCGGCTTTGCACCTGCTCCGAGTTTCAGAGATCCTATTTCAGAGGCAGGAATGGAGAAGGTACTTCTACTTACATGCATATAAAGAACAATACAAACTCAAATTTCGAGTTGCATCAATCTTTCTGCTTGTCAGTGAGGCATTAGTGCTGGTTCAAATATATCTTTTGCTGCTTGTTTGAACATGAATCGGTCACATGGCTGATTATATACATGAGTTTTGGTTCATTTTAATTTCTTATGTTGCAGCTAGCCCTATGTAAGCAATTATGGCTTCCCACGTCCTATAGTTTCTTTTCCTTTGCAATGCAGATATTGAGGGCAATACTTCAAAAGAAGATATATCCCCAGAATTCCTGTCCAACCTCATCCCCGAAGAAATACTTGGAAAACAGACGGATATCAAGTGTGGGCAATGAAGAAGAAACATATGAGAAGGAAGATGAAGGAAGTAAATGGGTTAAGACAGATTCTGAATGTAAGTTCTCTACTGTTACCCATTTTCACTGTTCGCATGGGCAAAATAGATCTAATGTATATAAAATGCTTCTTGCAGATATTGTCCTCGAGATATAAATTGTCTATGCTTTCTTTGGTCATATCTTAGCCCACTCAAATGGTAAGAAAACATCCCATTTTACTGTTGGTACATATCCATCCCCCAAACTATTATTGCGCAAGAAAAAATTAGTCTGACCATGTTTCTCACATCCTTATCTGAAACTAATTTACAGATGCTTGCGTGATGGGATCCGGATTCTTACATGTCCAACGTAATTGATATGAAACATTTGTTTACATAAACTGGAGACTTGTTTCTTGTTCCAATCAAATACCATGAAAGGTGATGGGAAATGTTCTTCGTGGAAGTGTTTTCTTGGAATCAAACGCATAGCATGTGAATATGCCTTCGTGGCTGCGTGTCATTTATTTTTTGTCCAAGATATTCCCCCACTGAATCATTGTCTATTACACAGGAAAGATTAATCGATGTTGAAATCAATAACTAGGCATCTGATAATAAATTCCCAAAATTCCAATGCCACAGTCTGAAGGTGTAGATAAGGCTAGCATATTGCTAGGATGTAATCTTGTTCTTCTTTATTTATTATTCAAACACATACAGTTACCCATTGCAGTGCATCCATAAAATGGATGGCAGCACACAGAATAGGCATTGATTCACACTGAGAGTTCAAGAAATAGAGAAGCAGTGCTGCGCGGATGCAGAATTACAACATAAAAGAAAATCTTTATTTCCAAATCCCAGCTATATAGAGCACAATCCGCTCATTCACCAGTACCACCACAAGCTCAAAAGGTCAAGTAGTACACGAATGATCTGGATCTCAAGAAAAAATCATAGTTTTTAAAACAAGCTGACTACTTTTCCTTCAGTTCAGTCGGGAAAGGTGAGCAAAGTGATGAGAGGCTCATATGTAGGAAAAAGGGAAACAAGCTCAGAACGTTTTGCGAGCTCAAAATCCTCAAATTGGAAGGCAGGTGCACATGTGCATCCAACCAGAGAGTAATGGTTCTCCGGATCCCTTGGTTCAGCTTTTAGCACGGTACCATCTGGTGACACACCAAGGTCCTTTGTTGGGAATGACCCAAACCAAACATTTGGAGGTACAGTATACTGAGGCTGTTGATTTTCTTTGACTAGATCACTTCCGAGGTAGGTTAATTTTAGCTGCTTATCTTTTTCATTTAGTTCCACTACCTGTTCAAAGAAATCAGCCATAAGCATTGAGACCGAAAAACTGAAAGGAGCAAGAGGCTTGTGAATAATAGAAAGGCTCCTCAAAAACCGTGTATTTTGACAGTAACATGATTCCTTACATCAGATGGTAACAACAGCATGAATACATGTCTTTGATGTGTCAAGACGTTAATGATGAGAAATCTACTCTTATGTTCTTAAGGAGAATATATTAAGATATCAATCTATGTTTTTTCATTATGACAAGTAAAGTTAGGCATATGTGAATTATCAAAACCAAACTTGCTGGCACCATTGTCATTGTGCAATCCCAACTTGCCATCCCCACCCCGTGACACTGAAATTTATAGGATCATTCTCATATCTGCTTCTGAGTGTGTCTTAATGAAGCTTCATGCCTCACTAGTTCTGTAGGTTCTATTGACAGATTGATTCATGAGCTAAAAGTTCACCAAGGCAATCAAATATCTAACATGGTGCGTATGGGGTTAAGATGATAAGTAACATAGAAATGGCAAGACATACAAAAAGAGGACACAAGGTGAACTACTGGTTAACACACACTGCACTGGCCGATGGTTGAGGCATTCTACCTAAACCAAGGCATGTATTCTATTTGTAGGACAAATAAGGGAAAGGTGCAACTCAACAAGAGTTAAACATAGCTAGCCTAATGCAGTACCGTTAGTGGTTCTCCCAAATAAAAGTGCCAGGTTTCTGCACATGGAATGCGGTGCAGGCGTGACACACTCCCAGTGGGCAGCAAGAAGTAGATGCTTGTACTGATGGGACGATCAACCTTATCTGCAAGACAATGAGAAATAAGAAATATTATAAAATCAGAAAATCAATGACATTCCACATTCATCAAAACAACAAAGGGGCTCTCTCACTGGATAGAATGAACATTTATTAGTTCACCCTAGCTGCACTTGCCAATGCCACAACACCCTCATTCCAACTTTCCATTCTACTTTTAGGGCACCACTCAATCAACCTCACCACTGATTGCTTATTTCAAGGAACACATATTAATGTTAGATTCAATTCCACCCCCAACCTAATTTTAGAAATTAAGCTTGAAGGATAACCGGTAAATCCAGTTTGATGCGATCTTTCCCGTTTCTCCTACTCACCCAATTTGGGCTGCCGCTTTTATCCAAATTCCCCATCTGCTGTAATTCCCAAGTCATCCATGCCCATGCTCATGGACTTAATTTTTTCATCAATAATTACTGACTCTCAAACATCACCGAGTAATACATGAAAGTCATACAGTCTTTCACAACACTGAATAAATATGTAATGGATTATCGGGTGAATAAGGTACACCCTTTGCATTGCTTTTGCCATTCAACATTTTAATTCAAACTCTACCAAAAATCCATTGTTTCATCCAACGACAGAGAACTATTTCTTTCTTCAAATTATGCTTTCCAGCCAAACATGCCACGCCACACAGACAGGCAATCCCAATCGTAAATTATGTTAATTATACATGTTCATATTCATGTATCGCAATGAAGAAAATAGGATCAACATGACATATTTTTGGTAAAAAAAAAAAAAGAAAAAAACGAAATTAATAGGATGTCATGGATCTGAATACTAAACTTACAGGAAGCGGGGAGTTGAGATTTGGAGAGAAAAACGGAAGAATCTCTAAAGGTTTCGGCATAAAACCCACCTTCTTGGTGGGGCTTCAGATTCAACTTCTCTACTATCTCCGACGCTTTGCAACAACTTCCCATTTTCCCTTTTTCTGAATTCACTTGTCGGTCGATCCTCAAAATCGTCGTGGCCGCCGTCGTCCCAAGTCCTAACCACAACCAGGGGCCATACTTCTTGTCTGTCTGACCAGGGGCTATTTATTTATTTTTTTTTATTGGTGAAGACGAAGCAGGAGTCCCCAGCTTCAGGGACTGGGCCCGGTTTTGTTGTTTAGTCGGCCTTGGGCCTGGCCCTCTGGTTTTTTAATCCCTATATCAAGAATAGAAGATTTATATCACGAAACTGTCCCTAAAACACCTAATCCCCTTATCCAAGGAAAAAAATAGTCCAAGTCTGACATACACCTTTCCAACTCTGGGCTCTGAGCCCATTCGAGCCCGGGAACCCGATATGTCGGGTCTTTATTGGGCCTATCCCGTGCTCAAATAGACTAATAAAATACCTTTTAATTTAAGAAAAAAAAAAAATACATTTAGAACATGTTTAGCCAGTGGTCCGCATAATACCGCGTCCTGAAACTGGTCATCTGATATTTGTTTGTTTGAGGCTATTTCTGGCTTAAATATGAATGACCTTGTGGCCAGAATGATTAAGTATATGATAACCTCAAAAATGATTAAGCATATTATAATCTCTTTTGCATATAAATCTTTTGATGTTAACGTTTTTCGTTTTTAAAATATTTCTCATTTTTAAAATATTTCAATATATTTAATTAATTAATATTTATATAAAATTTTTATTTTTATTTTATTTTTATATATTTTTCATATTTATTCAATTAATTATAATTTTTTTATATTATTTGATTTATGATTAATAATTATATATTTAATCATTTTAAAATTTTATTATAAAATATGATAATTTTATTATTTCTATAAAATTAAAAACCTTTATAACTTTTTTATATTTTTACATTTTTAACGTTTTTATTTTATATATTTTTATAAAATATCATTTTTTCGTACATTTTTCCGTTTTCACATTTTATATATTTTTATAAAATATCATTTTTTCATACCCATATCCGTTTTCACGCAAATCTCCACAAAATAACCATAAAATACCAGCACAATTGTACCAAATTTTTTAAGCTTCCATTTTGATTTCTGAGCCCAAATTGCAGCATACAGCAAAACCATTGCCTTCATTAAGCCAAGGCATTCCATCTCTTGGATTGAAATGCATCAGACAGTTTTAAAAGTTCAAAACTGAATTATTTCTGTTTTGTTAAAAAGCAGACTAAAAACCAAATAAGAAGTGACATTTTGGGATAGGAATTTAAGATAAATTGGATTATTATAAATATCATGAGCAAAGATTTATAACATCTGTTCCAAAGTAACATCCCCTCAAAATCGAAGTGGCCAAATGAAAAAGGAAAAGATGACAATTCTCCGTTCCTTCAAAACGCCTGTCAAGGAAAACTTTCTGCAAGTAGTCAAACGACAAATACTTCATCTCTGAAAGACGCCCTTCATGAATCCATCCAGTGAGATCCCTACCCCTGTGCCTACTGCTTCAGCCAAATGCTGCACCTGTGAAAATTATAATACATGAGAGAGGTTAGCAAAATCCCCATCTCCTGAAACTCACTGTAACCGGTGAATGAAGACTACAATCCTCCAACTGACAGTACCTCTCGCATAGTCTTCTTCAATTCAAAGGCATCTTTAACTCTGCTATCCAAGAATGCCCATGTATCGCGAAATTCTGTCAGAATTGGCAAAGCCAAATTAATGTAAAAGTACTATAGGAATACTGATCTATTCTCATTAAAGTTGATAAATGAAAAAGAAAAAGCATGTTTAGCAGAAAGATGCCGATGATATTGTGGCTACAATCATCACAAATCCAACAGAAGTGAGAGAGCAGAACTAGAGACAAAAAAGTAAACATACCTGGAGAGTTATCTGTCAGCATGTATACCTCAGTAGTTGAGTATATTCCACCAAGAATTGTGCGCTTCACATACCAATCAATATCAGAGCCTTCATCACCAACTGCATGCCATATCTCATCAACTAGCATTGCTCGTTGCTTGAAGCTAGTTGGGACATTTTGAGGCAGTGCCTAACAAAGCCAATGATAAGATTACTTTAAGCTTATTTGCTTACCCGACGCATCTCATAACTTGGAAAAAGAAGAAAGGGCATGGAAAAAAAGTGGAACCTGAATACTAAGAGCCTGAGGCCACTTTGATATATATGGAGCTTGCATTTCAAGGCGTATCCTGACCAACTTTGAGACACGCTCACTAACGATCAAGTTCTTCAAGCACTCTTCTGACTCAATTCTATCTATAAGGTCATCTAAACACTTATCCATAAAAAACTGGACCAAAGACAGGTGCCCATTAGCAGAGGACATGTATTAGTTTACTTTGAAACTTCCATTGAAATACGGAGAACAAAATGTTCATGAGAAGAAAAGGATGAAATAATTGGGCAACCAAGCATTTGTACCTCAACAAGTGCAGCCTCTTTCCTGGGGAAGGATCCGACTATGGAAGGAGATAGCTCAACATCCCTCGCACCAGCAATCATAGCTTCTTGATTCCATCCCAATCTATTCTGCAAATAAAACATAACTTAACAACGAAATCCAAGCAAAACTAGAAAGAAATTGAAATACCTTCATTACTTTTCTACTTAAAATCGACCAAGTATTGCTAACTAAAAGAAACCAGTAGAATGGCAGTAGACTTCAAGCTATAATTTTCTTGAAGCCCCCCAAAAAAAAAAGTTGCATTCGGTTTTCATGACAAAAGTGTTACGTATTTTCAAACCTGTACAAAGTCTTTGAATCAATCCTAAAATACCCTTGTCTGAAACAATATAAGCCCCCACAAGATGATTGGGAAGATGAAGAGTTTAGATCAGAGAATGAGGTACTATGAAATGCAAAGTGACTTCCCCCCAGATTTCCCGGGACCTGAAATGCAGGCATATGTGATATCCCTCCCACAAGGCTTCTGTCGTAAATATGATGTCATGGTAGCATTTTTGAACACATCAAATGAAAATAACATGGAGACATACATACATAGTTTTTTGGGTTAAATGATTCACAGAGGTTGAGATAAGTACTTGACAAAACATTAGTGGTCATAAAATACAGTATACACAATTGCAACGAATCATTGAAAACACACCCAAAAGTTCACTTTTGCTAATGACAATCTGCGATTCCAAATTCAACCCCAAACAAAGTATTCTAGTTCATAATGCATTTGTTATTTACAAGGTTCCAGAATCATAAGAGGGATACTTCTTAGTTAAAAAAAAAATTAATTAAGTGGGATAGCTTCCTGTGTTAATTAATTTAACAAACAACTGGAGGACACTGAAAATTCAAGTGCCAAATATTCATGAACTTCTAAAACAGCCAAGAAAATTGAAACCCTAACAAAAGTAAGTACATAGGAAAGTAGAAAGCACAAACCACGTGGCGAAGAGAAGCCTGAAGAACGCGAGCCTGCTCTTCTTGGAAATCGAGAGTTCGCTTTCTTCCTGGTCTGGAGCTCTGTTGTTGACTATCGAATCGAGGAGGAGGTTGTTGCTGTTGAGTCGAAGCTGAAGAAGAAGAAGACGTTGTTGATGATGACGAGGTGGCATGAGGTTGATCAAGAACTTCAGGAGTTGGAGGTGGTTGGAGAGGACGCTGAGGTAAATTAGGGCTTTGATTGGCGGGTGAGTACCGAGATGAGTTAACGCTGCTCGAGAATAGACGTTCTTGGAGACGCGTGGAACGGTGAAAATGTGGAGATGCGAGGCGTTTCACCGCCGTTCGGTACATTTTTGTCGTCGGCAATTGGGGGGAGAGAGCCGGGGAGTGATGGATTTGGTTTGTTTTTTCTGTTCTAGGGATGGGTTTTCTATGATCCGCTAAACTTGGCTCCTACTCCATTACATTTCGGAGTTTCAAATGCTGCCACGTCTTACAATTGGTCGCCACGGACACTGGCCCATAAAAGCAACGGCCAATACCAAAGGCCCGTCTACCCCCGGAGGCCGTAGGGCATCGCCCAAAATATATAAAAGCCCATAGTCCGCGCAAGTCAAGACATTGACAGCGTGTTTCGTAGGGTCTTTTTAAATATACCTTTCTCGACCTTTTGATTTATATCAAGTAGTCTTTTTAAATACATTAATTACTTTTAAAATAAAATTATTTCATATTTTTACTTTTAAAAACTATATTTATATTCATTTTTATAAATAAACTGTTTAATAAAATATTATTTTATAAAATTATCACAAAAAATATATACATAAAGTATAATTTTTTCTTATCATTATCGATTGATTAAAATTTATATATCTAAACGAAAGGTCAGTCGGCGCAATGGTAAGAGTTCTGTGTCCCTTAACCAAGCGTTTGAGTTCGACCCTCCTTGGGAATGGAAAATACTATTTTGGGAGACCTCACTGTTTATAGGAGACCCGACAGTCAGATCAATCCAAATTAGTCGGAGCGAAACTCTAAATATCGGGGGTCAGGAACAAAAAAAAATTATATATCTATATTTTAAAAATAAAAGGTATAAATACTAATAATTAAAATAAAAATAAATTAATTATTTTTCTAAACTATCAAAATTAAATATTTATAAATATAAAATTAATTTTATATAACATAAAAATTAAGAAATTTCATAAAGAATGGAGATCTGTAAGAGATGAGGACCAACTATGATAGATGAATACATTTATGGTATGAACATATTTACAATTTTGTATCATTCAAGTGAGTATATAAATGGAATAAAAAAATTATAGATCTGAAAAAGCCAGCATATAAAAAAAATAAAAAGCCAGCATATATAAATGGAATAAATTCAAAGATTTATGATTATTGAATTGTGATTTCATATGTATCAATTATTTTTATCATTTAGTTTAATATAAAATCATAACTACTAAAATCTAATAGTTTCAACCTTTATAAATATAAATTGTAAACTATCTAAAAATTTTAGGTTGAACCCAATTTGCTTATTAGCGGTTTGACAACATTTTTAAAAGTTTTGCCAAATAAGGAAGTTGTAGGAAACCTATGCTTTGAATAACATAGAGGCTTTGGGAAACAAGTTTACTAGGACTAAGTTCCAAAATGGTAGAGTAGTTCTCCAACAGAAGTTAGATAGAGTCCTAGTCAACCAGCATGTGATTTTGAAGTTTTCGGAGCGTAAAGTAATAAATCTTCCTCATTTTCTTGACGATCATTGCCCCATCCTTCTATCGATAGCCATGTCTTCTCCCCCCGACGTAAAGAAAAGGCCTTTTAGATGGGAAGTTGTTTAGCTCACCCATCCTGATTTTAAGAAAATTTTTAAAGATAGCTTGGATCGCTAATAATAACTACTTTACTCAAGTTATCAGGAAAACTGGAGATGAGCTCAAAATCTGGAACAAAGAGTGTTTGAGAATATCTTTCAAAGGAAGAGAACTCTTGAAAATAGGGTCAAAGGTATTCAAAGATCAGCATGGTACTCCTCTTCTCCTTTCCTGCAAGAGTTGAGCTAAATTTTTTAAAAGATTACCATACCACTCTCAAGTAGGAAAAAATTCTTTGGCGTCAAAAGTCCCAAGTGGATTGAATTAACCATGGTGATAAAAATACTAAATTTTATCATATGCAGATCAAGGTGAGAAGAAACAACAATCGGATTGCGGCCTTGAAAATCAATGAAGAATGGTGCTGTGACAATGATAGGCTGAAGCATGTGGCGTTTGAGTTCTTTACCAAGCTCTTTGAGGTTAGAGAAGTTTCCTCTCCCAACAGCAGATTTGGTAGATGGTAAAGGAAGATTAACGATGATAATAAAACCACCCTTCTAAGGAATGCTAATAAAGAAGAGATTAAGACAACCCTTTTCTCCATGGAGACTCTTAAGGCTCTGGATCCTAATGGCATGCAACCAATATTTCTTCAAAACCATTGTGATATTGTTAAGAGTTCTTTATACAGCTTTGTTAATGGAGCCCTTAAGGATAGTTATTTTTAACCAGATTTAGCTAATGCTCTCATGATCCTAATTCCCAAGTAGAACAACCCAGAAAGTATGTCGAACTTTAGATCTATCAGCCTCCTCAACTTTTCCTATGAGGTCCTAGCTAAAGTGTTAGTTCAAAGGTTGAGGCCCCTCCAAAATCTAGCACGTCGTCACCAAAGCAGCTTCTTGTTGGGTAGAGGGATACTCGACAACATTATGATTGCACAAGAGATTGTTCACTTCTTAAGAAAATCCAGAATTATAAGACATTATATGATCCTCAAAATAGACTTTAAAAAAGCTTTTGATGGTGTGAATTAGAGTTACCTGGGGCAGGTCTTGGTTGATTTCAATTTTCCCATTAAATTAGTTAAACTTATCATGTTTTCCGTTACAGCAAACAATTTTTCCATCTTGTGGAATGGAGAGTCCCTCACTCCTATTAAGTCTGGGCAAGGTTTGAGGCAAGGAGACTCCCTCTCCCCTAATCTTTTTATTCTTGTTATGGATTGCATTTTGTATATAATCCAAGAAAGGATTAGAAGAGAGGTTTGGAATCTTGTTCTTGTATGTAAAAATGGCCCAACTATTTCATATTTGTTCTTTGTCGATAATTTTTTACTTTTTGCGAATGCGGACCATCTTAATCTAAGCCATATTTTGAGGCATATGAAGGAGTTTTTGGCAGAGAGTGGGCTTTGCATCAATCCTTGCAAATCCAAGATCTGGGTCTCCCGTAGGACTCCTTAGTTCTTGAAGGAGTCTTTGGCAACTACTAGCAAGTTCTCTTTGACTCCTAATCTTGGTAAGTATCTAGGTATTCCTATTATCCATAAGAGAGTGGATAACCACACCTATGGGCACAACATAGAGAAGGTGCAGAACAACCTCACCGGATGGAAAGCTAATTGCTCAATGCTACAGGGGGAAGACTTTAATCCAATTGGTTAATGCTGCCCTACTTATCTGCACCATGCAGGCTGCATGGATTCTGGAGTCAGGTTTCCTTTGGGCCTTTTCAGCCTGGAGCCGAGTGATTTCCTTCTCTAGCAAGTCCAACTGTCCTTTCAGATGATCAACCAATAGATCTTTTCTTGACCTTTGAAACTCCGACATTATAATAGTCTACAAAGAAAAAATAAATCACAATGGTCAAAATACACTCAAATCCATCAGTCGATTAACCTAAGAAGTACTATAAAGAACATATCTAAATCAGAAGAGCTACCACAGAGTCATCACCCTATCCCACTGATAAGAGGTTTAGCGCTGGCTCTGCGTGACGAAAATCCAATCTATCAGTGAACCTCTTCGCTTTTGAAATGTCTAAGTAGCAAAAATAGTTATCATACCAGCTTACGGCGGTGGTTCCCCTCTCTTTCAAATGCTTTGATTGGTTAAATATACATGTACTCAAACAAGGTACTAGAAGAATCTGGCTCCAGTCCTCCTAGTGGGACTTCAAGTAAAGTATCCTCTCCTACAACTGAGAAAAGAGCTCGAGATAACTCCTTTGTGTTATATACCTCCTTGGCACTAGTAGCAGGGCCCAATAATTTATCTCTCTTCCCTTCGGGAATAAGAGAGGCAATGGGGCATTCATTACTTGCTACATTCTCTGGTAAATCCTCCCTCTCTCTCTCTCTCTTCAGCGATGATAACTAGTGTTTTCATTTCAATCTCTCTCCCTCTGACAACATTCTCCAATAGAGCAACAAAATTCTCAGGCATTAGCACTATAGCCTTTGTTGAACTTAACCCATTGCCAACATTGCCTTTCTCGCTGCTTGGTGTCCACAAAAGTCTTTTTTCTTCCGAGGGATACAACTAGAAAGTGCATCATCAGACGAGCTCCCACCATCTTCCTCTCTCTTGGGACTTGCCTTAGCGAGAGCCCTCCTTGGTTTTAGTGTGGTCACTCGGTTGAGGTCATCAACCTAAGCAAAATTCGCAGCATTGGCAAATCCCTTGGACCTTTTCTCCAACATGAAGGGCCGTTGAATTTGTACCTTCTCATTCAACATGAGGCCAGCTAATTTGAGCATCTCGTTTTCAACTAGGGCATCGATCCATATTGCCCTAGTTGATACCCTATCTTGCTCCAAAAAGAAACTGTTGTCTTTGTGTCCCTTCCAATTCTAAGTCTACTCCTAAATATTGTTTTAACCACCAAGAATTATGAGTAGGGGACAAATGACGGTACATAAACTGATGAACCATAGCCAAAAGGACATAATTGTTTATGCCCCAAGCCCATTAAAGAGTGAATATGCAGTCGTCCCTCCTAGCTCCTTGGCTGAGCATCAGCCGAGGAGCCTTGGCTCTCATGGTTGCATTAATCCCTATGAATCTCTCAGATATCTAGCTCCTTGGTGTATGCACCTCATCATACGTAGGTACCCTCACTATGTGACGAATATAATGAATCCTGAACAAATTCAAATCTCCCCTACTTATGCGAAAGTCCCGCCTGTAAAGGGAACGGGCCTCGACAAAAGCTCCTGATAAGGCAGGAGATCTCCATCACAGCTAAATCTAGGTTAAAAGGATTTCAAACACTTTCAAATCTAAATTTGCTTAGTCTTTAACCTCAATCCCAACAATCTCGGGATATCATTGTCAATCTCCCTACAACTAAACTAGGGTTTCGATTCTCCCAAAAAAAAAAAGAACCACCGACACAATATATATACAAACAGAGGCGATCCAAGAGGTATGTTCAAAAACCCTACACAAAAGGTACACAAATATAACAGAGAGCAGATACATAACTCTCTAGCTTGTTTCTCTTATTACCAACACTATCCCCTAACTTGAGTTTCGGAGTTTGCTCCGTCAGATCAACCCCGGTGGTCTATTGTAGTTATATTCTCATGTAGAGAGCAAAGAACTACATTGGCTTCGCTTTCGCCCTCAAGCCTTGCAAGTCATTATCTATGGAGTCTAAACCTACCTCCAATAGCTAGGATGCAACCTTTTTCTTCCTTGTTTATTATTCAAACACGTATAGTTGCACATTGTAGTGCATCCATAAAATGGATAGCAGCACACAGAAGAGGCACTGATTCGCTGAAAGAGGTCAAGAAATAGAGCAGCACCACTGAGCGGATGTAGAATTACAACTTACAAGAGTATCTTTATTTCCATATCCCAATTTTATTGAACCAATTTTGCCTGTTCAACAATACCCCCACGAGCTCAGAAGGTCACGTAGCACATGAATAGTGTGGATCTCAAGAAAAGAGTGAAGTTTTTACAATAAGTTGGCTACATGTCCTTCTGTTCAGTCAGGAAAGGCGAGCAAAAGTGATAGAGGCTCGTATTTAGGAAAAGGGACACAAGCTCACAAAATCCTCAAATTGGAAGGCGGGTGCACATGTCCATCCAGCCAGAGAGTGATGGTTCTCAGGATCCCTTGGTTCAGCTATAAGCACAATACCATTTGGAAACATGTCAATTACAAATAGACAGATACTGACTATTCTGAATGGAATAGGTACTATCTTGAACCAAAGAGTTTGGAAAAACTCCAGCATTCCTGTATTTGTTGTAGCAAATAGAAAACATGATTCTCATCTCAATGGGTTACTTATGTTTTATTGGTTAATCTTCACCGTAAACTAAAATCCTTCCTCCTATGGTCCTTTCCTAATTTCAAGTTTTACTAAAGTACAACTCATGCAAATTTGTTGATTAATGATGATGCTTAGATTGGCAACAGTGACCTCTTGAAGAATTCAGGAAAAAACTCAATTTCCTCTTGTGATTTAAAATGGTCTGACCGATGGGCATAACTTCCTGAGAAGCTCTAAGAAGGAAAGCTCATGCTTTGTTTTGAATAAACAAGGACATATGGCCGTTCTGACTGAGCCCTATGCATCAAGATTTCATGTCAGCATTTTCCTCCGGCACGTGCTCTTTTTCTAGTAAATCAAAATCCTGTCTGGTTCGTGCCAAAATGAACATGAAAATGAAAAAGAAGAATCATTTACAAGTTCTTTTTTTTTTTTTTCCTTTTAAAGGGATAAAGAATCATTACATTGAACATAAAAAATGAAAAAAAAAAAAGAAGAAAATTTCATGCTTTTCACCTTCTCTCCTAACTGCAGACAATTGAGCTCCACTAGCTAATTTTCTTTCTAAAATATCAATGTGATGTAAAGGCCTGAAATCAAAGTTTGGGACAATGTCGTAAGTCACTAAATTATCAAACCAAACTTTTATAGGTTGTTAATGAAATCTAGTTAAGAGTTTGCTTACAGAGAAAATGTTGCAGTGACCAGGATCGGCTAGGTGAGCCTTTAGGTTGTCAATAGGACCTTCTCCCGTATAAATGGCTTGGAAAACAAAGCCGACAAAAGCTAACATTGCAAGACGCCCATTTTTGATCTCTTTAGTTCTCAATACCATCACGGGCTCAGGCGATCCGCGGCCCCACATAGCAAAGTCAAACCATAGTCCACCGGGGTAGCCAACATCGGGTTTAGGATTCGTTATGTGAGGAAGCTTAGGCTCAATATCAACACAACCAGGATTGATCATGTCAGCCCATCTTCTGCCCTCAACCCAACCCATCAGAGCCAACTGAACTACGAACAAGGTCAGAGGATCCGCAAAGTATTCTTGTGCGCCTGCGTCGTACCATGAGAAGTTTTCAATGAAGCCTAGGCTTTCGAGTACTTCAGGAATGAGAATTCCTGCCACAGCTAGCATTGCCCATCGGCTGTGCATTAGCTCAGCTTGTGCAAACCATTTTAGTAACTCTGGATCAGACCCTGAAATTGTTTTCTTATCTTAAATTAATTCATGTTGCTCTATTGTATGTTGCATGTCACAACCTTAAAAAATTATGCAAGATCAATTTGTTACCTAATCCAAGTGGGTCAAAGCCAAAATCTCCGGGAAGACTGCAGTGTATAACAAAGGAAAGAAAAGGATTGATTAATCCTTAATTTTATCAAAAGCCACTATATTTTCGCTAACAATCAAGCAGGTCTCCTCTGTCAAATTGTACCCATTGTCCCCGACTACTAAGAGTGGGATAGTGTTACTAAAATTTTTTTACAATTTCAATGTATATTGATACATGTGGAAATGATGGTTTGAACTATTATTGAACAACTGCCTATTCTTTTATCATCATGTCTCACAAGAAACAATAACCGTTAGATTACAATTTAATTACTAAGAATCCAATAAATATTGTTACTCATGGCTATAGTAGAAAGTCCCAAGAATAGGTAATAGATAATAGATAATAAACATGAGAGTACCTGCCATCAAGCCATTCAGGAGGTGAACTTCCGGGGAACCACAGGGGTCTATCCGGAGGGAGTGGCTCACAAACACTTGACACCTCTTTCCCTGCTTTCACTCTTGTTCTTCTTCCTGGTGACCATGTCTTCAAAGGTCTCCGAATTGGACTATATTTTTTATGAATATCTCTGCTTCAAAAGAACAGAAAACAACTGCATGAATCGATATGACAAAATATGGTATCCAAGGGTATGGAGTTGGGAGGGTTTCATACTTGATTGGGAGACTTAAGAGTGTAGTGGAAGCAACTGAGAAGGCCATCGATGATCCAATTCTGTGCTTGAAAGTGAGTACGATATGCTTATCCCGCTAGTTTTGGCTTTAGCAATGAGTTCCTTGCTTGATGGCTTATCCACAATAGAAGACGCCATCATCACATTTATTACGTGGCAGAGTGCGAAAAGTCCTAGCCAATGGACGTAGAAGGTGAATTATATGAGTCCCAGCTATGGAGATGATACATATGATAGATTATAGATATCGAGATCTCTATTTGATTCCAGATAAATCGAGGGAGGTTATAATCAAGCAAAACAATTACTTTTAATTTTTAATCGATGATCAATTGATTTAATAAGAAAAATACTGAATCTTTTAATCAAACCCGAGTTTAAATTTTAAGAATAAAAAAATTATGTTAAAAGAATTTTTCTATAGAAAGTCTAACAGTAAATCGAGTTGAATTAGTCACAATGTGATTCAAATATCCATTAATCAAATACAAAGAAATTACTTTTAATTTCCATTGTATAACTCAAGCGGTAATGTTGCTTAAATCGTCGATACCAACTCCATTTATTTATATTTGTGAATATATATACATATATTTTTTGTGGTTATTAACGATTTGAATCTTAAATATATACATTTTGAATCAATTTTGAGTCTGGGTTCGATAGAAAATAGAAATGCAAATAAAAATTAACCACAAAAACTTATTTTGGAGATGTTAACTGTAAGCCATTTAATAATAAATCTTATTTTAAATTATATTTCAAAATCAAATATTTTATAAAAAGCAAAAGGTGACAATAATATTACTAAAAGATAGTAAATCTCGATAACCCATTTTCTATCTATTAACTAAAAACATAAAAGGGGAGCATATGAACAAAATCCCAAGATTCTGTCTTGATCCTGGGCAAAATCAAAGCTGCTGAGATTGCTGGTTCAACTGAACTAATCTAATTATTCTAACGTTCTCGAAGTCACTATCCAAAATGAAGCTGTATGATGTACCAAGCAAAAAAGAAGACGAAAAGGATGAAGCTGTCGGAGATGGAATTAGCAAACATTGGATGATTAGTAAAATGGGTGAGGAGGTGAAGTTGTTATTTGGGAGGCTAATGAAATTGGATAATGAAACCGAAGACGAGGTGGTTCAACAGTTAATACCAAACGCCCAATTCCATAATATGGAGTTGGTTGGGCTTTGGGTCATAAGCTCATAATGTCTGTCTTTCTATGATTTTTATAGCCCCCAAAGTGACATAATTGGACAGAAAGTAACACTTCACCCGAACACCATCCCCTTGTTGTTGACGTCATGCCTCATAGATCGGCAAAGTGCCGTCTGATTAGCTACTACGTATAATCAATTTAATAAGTAAATATGTTATATCCTTAACTAATTTTATTTTTAAAATTTAAAATAAAAAATATTATATTAAAAAGTTTTTAATAACGGAAAGTTTTCACCTGAATTGAATCTAATAATATTTAAATTGAATTAATTAAAATATAATTTTAGAAATCTGTACATTAAAAAAGAGAGAGACATCTAATTTACTATTTCTGCTTATGAGTGATTTTACTCCATAATTTTTTCAAAAATTCATGTAATCAGTTGCCTTAAAAGTTTGATTTTATCTTATATAACATTTCTTTTCATAAAAAAATAGGCAAATTGTAAATTTCTCATGGCTTAAGATTGCTATAAGAGGAAGATTATATATATTTATAGTATGATGAAATAAATAAATTTATTATCTTTAATCAATATATTAGAAAAAGAAAAGGAAAACCCCACAATCACCTTGGAAGAACCATAGTTTGTTGGAAAACCATATGTCATCCCTGGTCTTGGTCATGCCAACGGGTTTTAAGAATCTGAAAACTTGAACAGCTGCACGAGTGACTTTTCCTTCCCTTGCAAAACACTGCCGTCTCTCTCTCTCTCTCTTTCCCTACCCATTGCCAACACTTGAGATTCCGATTTCTGATAAATCCTTCGAACTTTCTTAAATTCTCAAAAATGCCCATTCGAGCCCTCCATTTCATTTCACCAACTCCATTTGCGATCCAAAAAACTAAACCATCGCAATGTTTCATCCATCACTAATTTAAAAACCCATTTTGTAAATTTTCAATTTGAAATCAAACAATGGTTGAAACGGTAACATTAGGAAGATTAAGCAATCAAAGACTCGACTTCAAGCGATGGGTTCCAACCTTCTTCTCATCACACAGAGCAGCTTTGATTCTTCTCTCGGCTGTTGCCTTCGGTACTGTGTTTCTATGGCAGCAGAATCTTCTAGGAGGACTCTTGATGTTTCGAAGAGCTCCACTAGGGTCGTTCCCGAAGTTTCGTCCCGTGGCGTTTAATTTGACGGACTTCGGTGCAGTCGGTGACGGCGTTACGGTGAATACGAAGGCGTTTGAGAGAGCGATTTCGACGATTTCCAAGTATGCGAAAGGAGGAGGTGCTCAGTTGAATGTTCCTGCTGGGAAATTTTTGACTGCTCCGTTTAATTTAACGAGTCGTATGACTCTTTTTCTCGCCGAGGATGCTGTTATTCTTGCTATTCAGGTTTGGGTTTTGTGAAGAAATTCAAATTTTGTTTTCCTTATTTTGGTTTTGATTTGCAGTAGTATAAGAAATGAAACCAATCGATATTGATATTCTTTATTCTTGAAAACAATCAATACTCAAGTAAAGCAACAAAAATGGTTGATTTAATGGCAATTTTTCTGATAGAAAAATAGATTTGAATTTAAGGTTAAAAAGAATGTATAATGGCTTAAAGGATAAGAACTCCTTCGGAGTGGAAAAATTGAAATTCAAAAAGTAATCTCAAAAAGCTCATAAACCACTACTCTCTACTCCCACTTCAATCTTTGTGCACTCCAGAGATCTGATCCCACAAGGAGGTATAAAACACGATCTTGTCCTAAAGAAAAGAGGGATTATTGAAGATCCTTCTGTTACGTCCTTGTTAAATACATCTGGGAATAGTTACTAATGCACATTCCTAAGCCAGCAGGTATTTTTCTTCCCTCTAAAAGCCCTAAACTTCATGAGAAACAAATGAGAGAGAGCTCATTACCACACACATCAAATAAGCGATTCCACATCTCCCATGCAATAGAACAGAGTAGAAATAAGTGATCTCTACTTTCAAACATTTATAGCTTTTGACAGAAACATAAGGTGAGATAGCTTTATAAGGTCTCCTCTTTTTGGTATATATCGTTGATATTAATCTTATTAAACACCACAAGTCTTAACCTTGGTGGGAATTTGGCTTTTCAAAGAAAATTATTTCGAGGAAAACGAGTTTGTTTAAGGAAAACAAAAGGTGTCAGAGAAGACTAATAAGATGATTAAACAAAGATTTGCATGAAAAAGCGCCCGAAGTATCAGACCGCAAATCTCTGTGTCTGGAACATTGTGGGAAGGTTCATTTCTTGTAAGAATGAAATTAGGGAAGATGAACTTCTCTATCATTAAGATTTCTTAAGAATGAAACTACCATGAGATCAAATGTTCTTCCCAATTGTAAAAAACTTTGATAGGAGTATAATGAAGCCTAGACGACCTATAGAGGAGGGAAAAAGATGGTTCCCAAACTATGGATCCTCTGAAAAAATGACTCGAGAACCATCACCTACTTTGGAGATGCAAGAGGAATTATGACATAAATGAGAGATGAATTTCCAAGGTGTCTAATGAGAAACCCTTACTTCATGATTTGGATCCCATTCATTCAGATGGAGTCAATACTTACTTTTTTATATCCTTATGCTATAAAACATTGGGTTCTAAGAGAAATCTCCGAAGTCAATTACTTGCCTGAGAAATTTTTTGGAAACCATATTACCAAGACCCAGCCCACCCACAGGTTCAAATACCTAACCCTAACTCACCAAGTGCTCTCTTTTGGCCAACCACTTCCGGACCATAAGAAATCTGTCATCAACTTCTCTCGCTGCTTTGACAAGAATCCTTAAGAGAGAGAGAAAGTATAAGGGAGTATTAAATAAACATGCAAGGATAAGAGTGATGCATCTACCTAATGTAAGAAGAGCTCCCTTCCATCCATCTAATTTTCTTCACACTCTACCTACACAGGATCCCAAAACTGAAAGGTCCTAGGATTACTGTCCAAAAGAGCCCTAGATAAGAGATAGGTCACTCTGTTTTCTAACAATTCATGATTCTCCACCTGATGATCAAAATATCCCTTGACACATTGATGCCTTGAATCTTACTCTTGAACCTATTAATCTCAGCCCAAGATTTAATGGCAATATCGGTGTTTCTTCTCTAGTTTATTAGGATTGTGGACACCCTTAAGCTAGTTTTACTAATGCAGTTTTCCATCTTCATTGCAAGATTTGTTAGTTGTGGTTACATGGTTGCTTGGCATGTTGTCCATGTTTCTATTCTAAATTTTTATTGATTTGTTATTGTTGTTGTTGTTGTTGTTACTATTGTTATATATATTTGTACTGTTGCCTTGCCTAGAAGTTACTTAAACTTTATCCAGTTGTTGTTTTCCAAAGAAGTTTTCTTGGTGATTCTGCTTCTGCTTCAGGGTATAACAAGAAGGATGATTTTTTAGATGTAAAGAAAAAAAGGTGGCATTCCTATTGCATAAAAGATACTGCTGTTAAACGACTTGGCCTTGTAGAGCCAGATTTTTTGAGATTATAGCTAGTGGATTTTGCTTAAGGAACTTGCAGGCTTCTCAAACTTCCCTTAGAGGGCATGACTTGCACTGTTGTTCCATCAGCTGTGAGTGAGAGGGTTTGTTAGGACTGGATTAGGACTAGATTAAACTAACTTTTGAGGATGACCTTGTGCTGCCTAATATTTTGTTCTAACATTAATGACAACTTCCAACTTGTCTGGAGCAGCAAGTAGTGTGCTCTTGTCTCAATATAAGTATATACTACTGTTTACTAGCACCCAAGGTTATGTGGTGTCTATGACTTCGATTGGATCTAGGCCCCTAAATATAATAGTCAAAATAACTTTCTCATGATATTTGATGTTGTTTCTGTTCTTGTGCATGATGTTCGACAGGATGAGAACCTTTGGCCCCTGATGCCTCCATTGCCATCATACGGATATGGGAGAGAGCATAAAGGACCTCGATATGGAAGTTTTATTCATGGTCAAAATCTTAGAGATGTGGTCATAACAGGTATTACCCCCCCCCCCCCCAAAAGAAAAAAACTTGTTATTCATCTGGAGAATTCTTTTGCTGTTGGAAATTCTGTAATTGAATCCATTGGCTTCAAAGTTATTCTTATCAGATCACCTTAGTTTCTGCAATATGCATATTTATGTTGAATCTGAAGGCTGCAAGCCTTATCTCTGCAGATTTTATATTGTCAAATCTGGATCTCATTGTTGCTCTTATACAACAAATCAACAGGGCATAACGGTACGATAAATGGTCAAGGTCAATCATGGTGGAAGAAGTATCGGCAGAAGCTTCTGAATTATACTAGGGGCCCTCTTGTGCAGATCATGTGGTCAAGTGACATCAAATTCTATAATGTAACTCTACAAGATTCTCCTTTTTGGACTCTTCATCCGTATGACTGCAAGAACCTATCGATCTCAAATGTCACCATCCTGGCTCCCATATTTGAAGCCCCAAACACTGATGGAATTGATCCGGGTACGTTTTATGCTATTAATCGAGAGGCATTTAATGAATTATATACAAATAGCATAGAGCTGATCTTTAAAACTGGAAAATTGTCTGCACAATCAATTCATCCTAGGAAAAAATAAAGACTGAAAACATTTTTAAATGGTTATTTAATGAGTTCTTGGGTAGAGCATTGAAGTTAAAGTAGCATTTAATGCTTTAAAACTACAGTTGACCACAGCTCATTTGGCCATATCTTATGCGCTTTTTTCCACCTACATGAACATACTTCAAAGCTCTTGTAGTATACATGATTGAGACCTGCATCTAATTAATTTTGCTTCATAATGTGCTCATATGAAGATTTCTTCAACTAAGTAGCTGGTTAAATATGTACAATGAAGTTGTGCCATGCTGTGTTATAATCAGATTCATGTGAAGACATGGTCATTGAGGATTGTTACATAAGCGTAGGAGATGATGCTGTTGCGATTAAGAGTGGCTGGGATCAGTATGGAATTGCTTATGGCCGGCCTTCAAGAAACATCATCATTCGAAACCTTGTAGTTCGTTCAATGGTCAGGTGAGGTAACTTAGCTGTCTTCATTTCAGCTTCGAGCATATATTGCGTGTTTGTCTTCTAGATCTAGATAGATACGTGTTAACCTATAATTGCATACATGAGGGTACATATTTGAATTGAACCAACAACTGCAATGCTAAAGGCCACTGTGAAACAGTCTTAACGCAATTATAGGGCTGTTTACAATTATTTTGGATCCATAGTAGTCTGGCATTGGATTTCACTGGGTGGTAGCAACTCATCCATTATGCCATAATTTCTACATTTCACTCTGCTCTATATACTGATAAGGTACCTTGTTATTCTTCTCTTTGAAGATCAATTTGGTATGGTTTTGGCGTTGGCTGTGTTCGGTGGTGTTAGTATCAAGAGCTGAACCACAGCCTAAGCTCTCAATTTCACCATACTGCCATTAGACCAAGCAGCAAACGCTCTCATTTCCACATTTCACTTGGTTCTTGATTTGCAGAGCAATCCAGACATTTTCACTGACCACTTTGCTGACCAACACTAATTAACTTTGATATTGGATTTGTGAGACATGTTTGTCGCCCCCAAATCAAGAACCAAGTCATAAGTGCGGCCCTTTAGCTTATGATTGGGTTTCCACATTATGCCTAAGTGTTGGAAGTCCAAAATTTTGGTATGTAGTTCATTTTCATGTCCATGTTGGGTCCATTAGTTTTCTTTGAGACATGTACAAACTTATGTCCAATACTTCTCAATCAAAGCAAATCGGCAGCAAGTGTGTCAGAAGCCCTGCCACTTCTCTGAAAACTGGTACCGGTGCTATAGGCTAATTTAGATTCAACTAATTTGGATTCAGTGAAAGTCTTATGTCGGCTTTGGTGCAAAACAAAGCAATGGACTGGATGAAAAATGTGGGTTTCCGTAGTCAAATTGATCAGAGGGCAGAGTTTTGAACTATCAACTGTAGATGTGGAGCATCATTTAATTTTTTTTCAGTTAAAGACTACTTGCGATAAGCAGCTGACATGTACTTTCTTGAACTCTTTCTGCAGTGCTGGAATATCAATAGGCAGTGAGATGTCTGGTGGGGTTTCAGATGTCACTGTGGAAAATGTCCTTGTCTGGGACTCAAGGCGGGCTGTTCGAATCAAAACTGCTCCTGGAAGGGGCGGATACGTTCGAAACATAGCTTATCGGAATCTCACTTTTGAGAATGTACGTGTTGGTATCGTAATCAAGACCGACTACAACGAACATCCAGATGATGATTATGATCGCAAGGCTTTCCCAATTCTTGAGGACATTACCTACATTGGAATCCATGGCCACAGTGTTCGTGTGCCAGTTCGCATTCAGGGGACAGAAGATATTCCAGTGAGGAATGTCACTTTTCGTGACATGTCCATTGGGATAAGAGACAAAACAAAACATATCTTCCAATGTGGTTATGTTGAAGGGCGCGTGATAGGGACCGTCTTCCCAGCCCCTTGTGTGAATCTTGATAGATATGATGAGCAAGAAAGACTGGTTCACCGCTCCGAGTCACAGAATGTGACAGACATTGATTATGAGTTCTGAAACCAAATTCTCACCGACTCCTGCAAAGTTTTCTGGAGATCAAGATCAATAGCATTAGACGCCTAAAGAAGACTGTTTTGGCTGGAATGCCATGAGCTACGAATTGCTCTTCTTTTATAGGCCTCGTCTTTTTCCTTAAAGCTTTATCTCTCGTGTTTGTATATAAGATTACATGCACTCACGTGTCTTTATACGCTCTTCAAAGATGAACACTCTTCAAAGATTGAACGGAAACATAAAACATCACAATGAAAGCAGTTGTAGTTTTTGTTATCTTTTTTGTTTTGCCATCTGACTTGGGTTCTGTTCTGCTACAGATTATACATGAATTTTGATGTTGTTGTGCCAAAATAAGGAAGGTGTCAATATTTCTAATGTGGGATTTGGAAGGAGGCTCTTCCTCTTCTCATCTCATCTCTGTAGTCATTTTACATGAAAATAGAAAATTTTCTTTGACTAACGTGGGTTGGTTCAATTGGATGTGGGGTTCAGTATTCTTAATTATGATCGAGATTCAATTCTCGTCCGGAATATCGTGCACTCATGTGTATGGAGCGTTCCCCGTTGGGAAACTTGCCCTCTGAAAGGAGTCACTGTAGTGGTCGGTCCGGATTAATCGGGATGAAATCCTGAATATCGGGAGGTATTCAAGACATGGTAAAAAAAAAAAAAATTCTTAGAATCTCAAGCATCTAAATTCGGATTAATTTTGATACCCTGACCTTTGGGGTCCATTAATTAAAACACCACTGATCATGTATAGCAGAAGGGTCCAATAACTTTGGGAAGTCAAGGTTATCAATTATTATTTTGGACAAAGAAAATTAAGTGTTGCACACCACATTTGACCATACTAAGAAAGCCTATACCTCCATTGGAATAATAATAATAGATTAAGATTGAATAATGCTTTGTAATGAGTATCTTTTTCTAGTAGTTGGCGTAGATGATTGTTCAGAAACATAGTCATGCCAGGCTCAACCTTAATTTTGAAAGTGAAAAATGGGTTAAAAAAAAAAAGTGGTCTTGGTGAACTTCTGAGAAGTTTCTGGGTTCGACTTCAAAAACAATGGATAAGTTAAGGTAGAATGAGAAAGGGAGCTTTGGCCTTGGGTGGGGGTTAATGCTCATGTTGAAGTATAGATTAATGAGACGGTAATTCATATGACTTTTCTTCACCTGCTACTGCAAAATACTTCAACTATTTAAGTCCGTGATGGCTTTAACCAGGATGTTTTGGTCAATAAGTCAATAATACTTTGGGGAAAAACATCACGGGGACTTTTGTTTTGTTCTCTCTTGTTCTCAAGGGTGGGGACTCGGGACTTGGTACATGAGAGATATCGGAGATTTAGTTTAATAGAATAGATATTAAATTTTTTAATTAATTAGTCTAATGGAATGAGTGTTAAATTTGTAATTAATTTTTAAATTTGAAATTTAGGAATAAAAAATATTATGTTAAAAGAATCGTTTTAAATAAGAATTTTTAAATGATCGAATCGAATTAATTGATAATGGTTTTGAATATCAGTAATAGAAAGAAGAGAGAGATCTCACATAGTGAAAGATTTTCTGTGGCATTGCCTGCATGCGGAGGCAAATTTCTTAGTGAAGTCAAATAAGGTAACTTCACCTTCCTAATTCATTGCGTCCAAATTTCTTATAGTTAGATATCAGTAGTTTTCAGGGTAGGCCAGAGGGATGAGTAATACAATGGAACTCCATTACAAAGGAAGTCAAATAATGTTGCATAAATTTAGGCGTTGCAGAGCTTCTGCAGTTGACGATACTTTTCCCTCTTTCCTTCTTGCGATTTGGCCGTTTACATTTGACCTTCCTTTTCCTTTTAAACGGAATTATTTCAATATTTATATCCTATAATTGTATGCATAACATATCAATAAATATTGAAGTTTAACCTTTTGTACAAGCATAAATTTTATAAAATAAATATTAAAAAATATTATAAATTATTTTATATTTTAATATCTATGAATGAATCAAAGTTTTCTTTCTTATAACTAATCGATATCTGAAATTATATTTTAACTAATTTAATCTGAATATTATCACGATTAATTTGAAGAAGAATTCTTTCAAAATATATATTTTTTTATTTTTAAATTTTAAATTTAAAATTTAATTAAAAAATATAATACTTTTATTTATTAATTCAACCGTCCCTCAGTAAGTAACCAGAGTTTTTCTCAGGTAAACCAAGTCAAATTTGTTAGCTTTTGTGAGGCTAGCATTAGTTGATCCGTGCATTTTCTATGGTTGTGCTTGTGGGTGTGGATATTACATTTAAAATATGTGTGTACAGACAGTCCTTGTTGACACTTTCAAGGGAAACCCATTAAGCGTAATGACAACGAAGTGAAGAAAAATGTGGGGTTAGGAATAGGAAAGGTTAGTTTGGTTTGGAAAATCGACTTAAATGCTGCATTAAAATACAAATAAAGTCACAAGAATTTTGTACAAAAATTAAATGTCCTGGTCTTGGCAAGTACCTAGAAATTGCTCGAGACAAGGAGTCAATGCGTCCCAAAATGCTACACGTCTGGATTTGGGATGCAACCTTTATTTATTGGAGATTCAGCATTTTTGTTGGTGCCGTACATCAAAGCCCAGACATTTCCACTCAAATCAAATCATGATTTTAGTTTATTTTTCAATATCACAAAATTTATGAATCCAAATTTACATAATAAAAGAATATTTTTTTTTTCAAACTAACATGAAAAAACGATGCAGGTGTAAATCTTGCAAACTATACTTTTTATGCATTATTAATTCATCGTCTATAAATTTACTAATTTCTTTTAGACGCCAGGTGAATTTTAATTTTAAATCTTATACCCATTTCGATTTTTGAGAATTAATATTAATATTTATTAATTTTTCTAGTATTTAGGGTTGGAGTTGAAAGCTCCTTCCCTATGATACTATCCCTAATATATATATTTTTATTTATCTTTCAAATAACTGATTTTAAAATTTGAGATTAAAATTCAGATTATTATTGTTATTGTTGTTGTATTATAGAGAATAGTTTAAATTCGAAATCATACATATAAATCTAAATAATTTCTCAAGCGATTTTGGTTTTTTGCCGTGCTTGTTTGATCCATATATCTCCTTTTTTACATCATAGATGATTATGTGAATATTCACGGTGAAACTATATAATAAATTAATTGTATAAACTTTTTATGACTGTTTTATAAACTAATATTTTTTCCCATGACCAAATCTCCGATGATGTTAGGGTGTCACAAATCTATATCTAAATTAATTAATTAGGTGGACCCATCTTAGCAATGAAATTCATTTAATTAAACCAATATCTAAAATATTTATATTTTATAAAAATTATTTTAATTATAAAATATTTTAAATAAAATAAAAATAAATTGAAACAAGTCTGAGAGTTGTTGTGAACGAGTGTGATTAGAATGATTGAATTGAATTTGGTGAGCAGTCAAGCCAGCATGTGCGTCCATATCTAGCACCATGTCTCTAAGTATGAACATGGACCGCAAAAAAAATCATATCTTTTCCTATATTTTTTTATTCATTTTTTACGTTTTATAATCGTCATTAAAAAATTTTCGAAAAAATGTCAAGAAAAAATTTCAAAGATCTTCTCAACATTTATAGACAAGGTTTATGTCGGGGAAGGAGTCACAAAAATTATTATTTGTTATCATTTTGTTAAAAATAAAACATAAAACTCTACCGTTCAACCACAGAAATAAAAAAATTTCAAAAAATCATATGACTAAATTAAACAAATTTATATAAAATAGTTAAAATGTATACGCACTAATATCCTATAAATTAATTTACACATAATATCTCATCACTAAAATTAGTCGCAAAACATACTACCTTTCATACATATGGATAGGTATGACCACCATATATTACTGATAATGTATCAATAGTATACAAGATGAGTAATATCCCATCCCCCTTTTTCTGGTTTATATGAAATTGTTCGAAAAATTTATACAAATTCATAAAATATTAGATTAAAAATTTTCAAATTAGGTCTACTACGATCAAAATATAAAAAATAAGTAATAAAAGAAAAGATATCTGAATAGAACTTTCAACATTTTTCAAAAATAATTGTCGTGTCAATCAACCAAGCTTCTAGATAAATATGTATGTGTAAATGAAACTTTTTGTTACATTATCAAAAGTGGTCTCGTGTGAAATATGTTTGCATTTTTATTCGGACACTTATTTGCATTACCAAAGATGGAACTTTGACGATGTTGATAATATTCAAAGTTTTGTCAATATTTAGTGCCAAAATGTCAATAAAAATTCCCCCCACCCTTCAATTTTGCATATTAATGACTTTTCCTTATGTTTCTAAGGGAAAATGTCGCATCTCCCACTTTCTCTAAAATATTTCTCTCTACTAGCTTTCTCTCTGTTCTGTCTTTTTCTATCCTTTTTCAATATTATGAAAAGAAACTTCGGCGATATTCAAGGCTTTTAGCTAACGTTTATTGCCAAAATATCGATAAAAATTTTCGTCATGTCTAATTTTGTGCATCAACGATTATTCTTGATAGAAAAGTAAAAATAATGACCATGCAATACCTAAATATAGGAAAAATATTTGGAGAAAAGTCCTCTTTTTTATAGTCATGGAAGGGACATTTGAAAATTGGAGAACATGGAATTCACAATTCTTGCCTTTCGTTTTCTCTGCCGGTCCAAAAAGTTTCGCCAATTATGGTAGTGGACTAGTACGATAGTATGGCACATGTAGAACCATACTTTGCCACTTTCTTTGGGTAATTTGGACCAGAAATTCAGATAAATATCGCTTAAAATATATTTGAATTTATATATTATATTATAATTACTGAATTTTTTTATTAATATTATGTGTATCGCGATAAATTATCAAAGCAAAGTAGTTTAATTTTCTTCTTACTTACAATAAAACAAAATGAATAATTTATAATAAATATAATTTGGTTACTAAGAAAAAAGAAAAAATTGTATGTGTGTCCCATTAGATAACTTCTTGCACGCCACTTCAAACGCACGTAGTATTCTTGTTTCCTTCTTCCTTATGATTACACTCTTCAAAAAAGTTAATGTAGCCTAAAATTAGGTTTAGACAAAAATTTTAACATAAAAATTATTAATATTATAATAATTTATTTTTTAAAAATAAATTTAATTTATGCTTTAAATATAAATATAATCAAACAAAATAAAGATAAATAAAAATATGTTATTATCCCGACATAATAAAAATGAAGATATATTTGAGAAGTGATGAATAATCGCCATAAAATAATTCATAAAATATATGTGGACCGTTTATTTGAGGAGCCTAGGTACGGTAGTGGGTGAGGTGAGACTCTTAATTTCGCAACGATGAGAAACCTGTTAGAGAGAGAGAGAGAATAAGTAAACAGCGGTTTTAGTGAATAAAAATATTATAATTTTTAATTAAATTTTAGATTTAAAAATTAAAAATAAAAATAATTATGTTAAAAGAATTTTTTTAAAATTAATTTTAATAATATTTAAGTCAGATTAATAAAATAATAACTTTTGATTATAAAGAGAGAAAGGGCAGAGAATTTTCAAAGAGACAGTTTAATGGTCATAATTTTTTTTTTTTTAATTCGGAGATTTTAAATTTAAATATATGTATAATCGAAAAAAAAAAGAAAAAAAAGGACAGCACCGAGACACGGAGATCACGTGGTAGAGGCCAAAGTCCTTAAAATTCCCGTTGGTCAAGAGATGACCCGTGACACAGGCCCGCCTTTCTATCTTTTGAAAAGACTAAAGAGATAATTCACTACATAAAATAAAATGTTTTCTAACTTAGCGCAAGAATAGGAAAGAAACGGACGCATATGAACATAGTCTATTTCTTTTATTTTTTTTAAAGAGGTTGATTTTATATATCGAATCCGTAACTATAAGATCGTAAAAAAAAATAATTTCACTGTTGTATTGAGATTTGTGGACGTATCTTTTGAAAAGCCTAAACCTATGATTTTTAAATTCATTATTTCATAACGGAGAGTCACGCAAAAAGAAAGGGCGTCCGGTCCAAATTCAAAGTCACCCAACGACACCCCCGGGGGGGATTTCTGGAAAAAAAAAATAATATGTAGATTAAAAATTTTAAACCTTTTTTGCTTTCGATTGATTCTACCAAATACATATGCACCGCCACATCCAAAATTAAAAAGCATCGGTCTTTTTATAGATAAGTTTTAAATATGAGATTTTATTTAATAAATATTAGTATCTTATGATTTGATCAATTAGATGTTTGATAACTTATTTAAGTATTATTACGAAAGTTTCAGTAATCATAAAACATTTGACTTTTAACGATAGTTGCTATTCCTACTCCGGGAGTAAATTTATTATTATGGTTAATATTAATTAAATTGGAAACCCTTCTACAAAATTTATGCAGCAGTTTCATAAATAAATTTCCTTTTTTAATTACGTTACAAAGTCATGAATATAAAAACTCAATCATCGCATAGCAAAAGGTTATGATTGAACTAATATTTCACATTTGCTATATATAATGAGTTCTTCAAATCCCAGTTTTAAACTTTAGTTTAATTGGATTAAAATGACTACAATTAAATATCAAACAAAGATTTTCAATTTTTGATAAGAGCCATGATGTTCATAGGGCACAGAGAAAATCTCCTCCCTCGAAAACTTGGGTGTGGTTGGCCGCCCGTCCAATTTAATTAGTGAGGCTGACATTTAATTAGTTTCGAGTAATCAGCTGCATTTATTCTTATTTCCACGTTTCGCAGAAAATAAAGAGAAGGGCGACCTAAAAAGAAGAAGAATTTAGCAAAATCCTCACGTCACCGACACGGGCAAAACTTGAACGCATCAAACTCCAATTAAAATACCGCCACGTGGTGGGTAACATGTCGTGGGGACAAGGCATGTGGATGTGCATGTGCATTCATCAACAACCACGAACCCCCCCTATCTCCCCGCGTTCTTTCCTTTCAAAAAAATGAACTTTATTCAATAGAAAACTAGGAAATTCCCTCACGCGGGATTTCTCCATCATTACCCCACACTCTTGAAACGTGTCCTTTTTCCATTGGTTGCATCAACGTGCAATTGCCGTTCTCCTCTGTATTCTCTCTCCATCTCTCTATCTCTCCATCTCATGTTTTTCCCCCTTCGGCCTTCGGGGGAACAAAAATTAGAAACTACGGCGTTTGTAGGTTTCGGTAGGTCCCGTACCCTCGGCCATATTCGAAACGATCGAGACGGCACGTAAAACCTTGGGAATATTTTTCTCGCTCTCTCTCTCATATACCTAACACCGTTAATTCTCACGCCGTCTCCCTCAGTGGAAGCAAACTCTGTTTCAACACTTTTGCGGTCCCTCATATTCCTTAATAACCACGTTTCTTTTCCTTATTTCATGCTAAAGACGACTAGATGTGCAATCTATGAACAAATTAAAGAAAAAAATAATTCATTTTTTGACCTAGATGAACATTCCACAAGGCATTATCATAAACAATTATGCGGTCAGATATGAACATTTTGTTAAAAAAAAAAAAAAGCCTGCCCCGTCCTTCCAAATTGCTCTCCGTGACCCACAGTGATGTTGCGTGACATGCATAAAGAGGAAGGAAAGAGGGGTAGTTGTGGAAAGGTAAAATATAACGGAAGAAGTTAGGGTTGGGTGCCGTGTTGTTCGTGGGATTAGATGAAGTGAAAGAACACGTGTTTGAAATGGTTGGGCACGCACCTGCACAAATAAACGAGACAATAAAAACAATAAACAACAAAATAAAAATATTCTATTGGTTGGGAAATAATAATAATAATAATAATAAAATTAATAAAAAAATATATAGTGGAAGGTGCAGTGCAAGGAACAAGTTAAAAAGGAGTTCATATATTCCTCGTGTTTTAACAGAGAGCCCCCCCCCCCCCCCCATCACAACCAAGATAAGCCAACCCCTCCTTCCACTCACTCCCTCATCGGACTCTTGTCTCTCAGTCTTCGAGGCTTTCTATGCAACCATAACTACACAAAACTCCCGATATTTTTCTCAACTTTAGCATATAAATTGGATTCTGCTTGTTATTTTTTTGCAACATAGAAAATGTCGAGCTCGTCGGAGTTTTCGGATTCCGGGAGGTTTTCTGGTGAAAGGTCGGTGAAATCACCATCCGAGAGATCGAGTTTTTCTCAGACGTGTAATCTGTTGAGCCAATACTTGAAGGAGAAGAAAGGCTCTTTCGGAGATCTCAGTCTCGGAATCAATTGCAATGTGGTCGAACCAAACGTTAATGGTACGATTTTTTTCATTTTTTTTCCCCTCTTTTTTCCCTATTCGTATGACAAATTTCAAGTTGGAAATTTTAATGAATAAACTGTCCTTTAATTTTTAGTACATAGTTTTTATTTTATTTTATTTTTTTAATTTAACGAATATGTTTATTTTTGGAGTTTCAAATGTTGGAATTTTTTTAGGATCCTAAAACAGATCTCAATATGATTTAGCAGCTTTACCCTGTTTGAATTAATCAAAGAAGCACATGTTTTATTAGGCCAATTAGGAATCTTAAAAGAACAGTTCAAAAAACATATTGGTTGGATTTGTGTCGTCTTCATGTGATTCTGTTGAGATTTTTCCTCTCTTCTGTTGTGCCGGCAGAAGGGGTCTCAGATTAGAAGATCTGTATCCACTTTCCAGCTTCCACGAGTTTCTCGCTGCCGTCTTATAATAATAAAACTTCGGTCTTCTAATGAAAGATTCATGTCTGGATTTTCTGCTCTAAATGTATAATTATTGGTTTGGTCATGTCGCAGGCACGCACGCAACGTTTCGTCAAACTGCCACAACCATGAACTTGTTCCCGGAAAAAGCTGGTTTGGATTGCTCTGATTCCAAACAAAACATTATCAGCAATGTTGATTCCAGGTCAGTTGTACTCCTTTGTAATTTGGGATTCTTGAACATGATCATTTTGCTAAAATGTCTAATTTCAAAACGTTAGTTATAATAGATGAATTTTGCTTGTGACATAAACAGCTGGGGCAAGGCAGGATCGGCAAAGCAGCCAGAAAGTGCACAGATGACAATATTCTATGCAGGGCAGGTGATCGTGTTCAACAATTTTCCAGCTGATAAGGCCAAGGAGATCATGCAATTGGCCAGCACGGGTCGTTCCCCAAAACCACCTACTAACACTCTTGTTGCTCCTAATGTGGCCAATAATCCAAATGAATCATCTATTGCTCAATTTTCGTCTTCTGGGTCAAATCCAATTCCTAGTTTAGGAAATACTTTGATCCAAGACTGCCTTCCTCGGCCTTCTCCTCCTCCTCCTCAACGCACTGTTTGTGGTAATCTTTGCTAGAACCTAGTTACTATTCTTCTTTGTGTGACCTATCTACTAAATTAAGTTACTGAAATCTTTGTGTACCAAATTCATTTATATGCTTAATTTGAATGCAGATCTACCAATAGCAAGGAAAGCCTCACTTCACCGGTTTTTGGAGAAGAGAAAAGATAGGTAGGAAATATGAAACATTATATGAAAACAAAGCCTTGATTTGAAGTACTGTAACTTAGATCCTTAGGATGAGCCTGTATGAGTAAATTGGAGGAGTTGGAAATGAATCCATGTTGTTAAAGTTCCATATTTTTAATAGACATAGAAATCAAGAGGATTTTCAATTCATTGGGTGTGATGATTGTACATTGGCATTTGTTTTACAGGATCACGGCCAGAGCACCATATCAGCTGAGCAAACCAGAATCAGCTCCTCAAAAGCCTGCTGAAACCAAGTCATGGCTCGGCTTGTCTGCGGCTCAATCTTCCACCCAGTTGGAGCTCCAATTACAGTCAAATTCTGTTTAGTTTTAGACCTTAGCGACCCAGTAATAGTAGTAGAATCCACAATTAACTTTGTTTGGGCGATCAAGAGAGCAGGCATATATCTAAATGTTTCTGAATTCTTATTATAAGTTGGTTGTTGTTACTCTTTTGTAATTAAATTTATAGCATTAGTATTAGTAATAGAGAGAATTTTCTTTACAAATATCTTTCTTGCCGATTATTTCGACCATTGCTTCTTCTTCTTCTGTTTTTTTTTTTTTCCTTCTTTCTACTGTAACATATGCTTAAACAGAGCAATGTATTATCTATTTTTATGTTCTGTTTTTTTCTTAAGTACTTTTAATGGGTAATCTGTGGCAGCATATACTCTGGAAAAAAGCCTGCGACTGCAACTATGGTCCCCTCCCTTGTGATGGTTGTTTTTCGTTTTGTATACTTTCAAGGTGTCTTGGCTTGCATGCACAGCCATGCCTAGGAAATCTTGGAACATGAAGCCGCTTTTTCGTAGAATCACACAAACAGCAAAACAATCATTAAGTTGAGTTGTTTTATGTGAACAAATCTGGAACTCATGAAATGCTCTCAGAGCAACTTGTTTTATTTGTTTGCAAAATATAGACTTGATTTAGGTAAATGTAATATCGGAAATAAATCTCGGATTTAGTCAAGATTATATAAAATTTTTTTTTGTCTAAAATTATTGAAGAAATAATAGTTTTAGATTTTTTATGGAGAAGTTTAATTTTTATATATCGACGGATCTAACTATTTTGATATATATATATATATATATATATATATATATATAAGAAAAGTATGAAATAAGTGAATTAAAAAATCAAATTATTAAAATCCGAAGCGCGAATATCATAAAAATTAATTTATTTGATTCAAAACTATTTGATTAATTTAAAATCTTATACAGAGAAGGAAGACACTTGGTTTAGTGATTTGTCTCATGAAAGGGACAACCATAATGGGTAAAGAAAATTATGGGTTATGATTGCCAAGTTGTATAGAGATTGGGTCATTAGGTATTACACAGAAACATTTTTCACACCATTGAAATTTGAGGTGGGCGACGTGATCCGCTTGGTCTCACTCCGAATAAATAAAACCCCACCAAGGGACACTGAGCCAAATGTAATCCTTTTGTCAGAAGGTGGAAGCAAATCAAGCATGTGACGTATTATGAATATTGAGATATTTGTCTTACTAATCAACTTGTATTTAAATATATATGTCATAAAGGAGATTACAAAAAATTCTCCCTCTGTAATGTCACTGTAGAGCACGCGGTTTTGAAAACCTAACACGCGGAATCCCCCACTTTAATTATTGATTCAAAATTGTGAGAGAGAGAGAAAGAGGAATAAAAAAAAAACGTGGGAGGCATCTTTTGTTATGATATGTAGACCATAGGAAACAGAGAAAACGGGAACAAGCAGAGAGAGAGAGAGAGAGAGAGTGAGGGCCGAGCGGTATTCACACCCTTACATTCAATTCACTCACGTTGTTCACATACCTTAGTACAAAAAATTTAAATCAAATATACATATCCAGGCAAAAGACACAAGAGAAAGAGAGACTTGTCGAAATTAAATAAAATATAGAGGGGGGGGGGCAGATTTTATACGGGGAAAGGTGCGACTTATAGGGCACATGATTGGGCAGCACATGCTATTTTCAATAGCAGCATGTGAAGACTAAAACCTTGTGCCTTCTTTGGTGGAATCTCTGAGTCTGAAGCCAGACGAGGCTACAAGTTGGGGGTGGGCTTTTCCTTAGGTCAGCAATAAAATACTCACCTTTTGTTATCGACAAAAATCACTGTTAGCATTGACCATGAAAAATTACCAAGTTGTGACATTTTTATTTCGAATGGGAGATTACAACTGATTTTGGAAACCTTCTTTCCTTCGGGTGATCATAAAATTTCACATATTGTGTTGTAGAATTTCATGAAAGGATTCATTGAATTTTTCCACCATTATGTCCTTGGTGTTACTGTTAAAGAAAAAAGAATGGGGCATGGATTGGGTGGTGCATGGAGAGGACCTTCAATGGTGGGCTTCAAAACATTCCCGAAATCAATACCATCAATTTTATTTTTCTTTTTCTTAAAACCCCTCCATCATTGCCACTTGAAAACAAAAAGTAGCAAAGCAGCACGTTGGTGAGATATCCTATCAGAGTGGTTATCTTAGAAACAAAGTGATTTGAGACAGAAAGAGAGGAACATAAATGTAATTCTCATTTATTCATGACTTCTCTTCTCACTCCTCTATTTATAGAGTTTCAAGATTATACTCAAGCGGTCATAAGAGATAATTTTGTACCCATGCCATTGTATCCTAATCTAAATAGTCATAGTATTTGTTCATTTGAAGTGATCTATTTATTGGGATGGTTTGATTTCAATGTATTCTTAACTTTTTTTAATATATATATAAATTATTGGCATCTTGTGAGTATATTGAAATTGACTAAATACAATCCAGTCAAGTTGGATCTTAAGGGCAAATCTCTCCTTGTGCCGGTTGTCGACTCAAAGTCAAAACCTTATTTAAGGGAACCATTACATAGTAATTGAATCAATTAGACGTTAGATCAAAATATTTTAATTCTAGTAGTCGATAAGTGTTCTCCTTATGAGATACAATTTTTTTTTCAAATTATAATATTTGTAAAAGAAGTAGCCATCAACTATGAAAAACTCATTCCATCTTCTCCATTTTTTTTATTTTTATCATCAGTATCCAGATTTTGTTCGATTAATACGATTCGAATACTGTAAAATCCATTTTAAGAATTAACTTTTCAAATATTTTTTCGTCATTTATAGATCTCGAACTCAAAATTTCTGATTAACAGAATAAAATATTCTTGATTACTCAAGTCAAAGAAATTTGGTCATTCCATCTTCCTCTTGTGCAATAGAAATTCCTAACAAAGGCAAAGTAAACACTCGAACACACGCCTTCAAATATTAAATCACCTCAGCCTATTACTCTTCCTTTAATTTAAATATAGATATACCATTTACATAGAAAGTTGAGAGTTAAATGTGACAATAGATATTCCATTTTCTTTCCTCTTTTGTTTCACCTAAAATAAAAAGGAATATTTTTTTTTTCACGTTTTTAATGTTTTTATCTACACATCTTAGAGGAGTGGAATCGGAATATTGATTAATCTTATTTCTTTATTTATTCATTTTGGTCTTTGGACAAGAGGATGGGATCCTTCCTAATCCACCAAAAGTGGCATCACAAGCATCCTTAATAATTATTAAAAAGAAAAAAAAAAGAAAAAAAAGGAGAGTTAAGATCCACCAATAGCCTCATGGCATAGCCATGGGGAGCTAGGGAGGGTCTTAAGTTGATGAAGAGAATGGGGCTGAAAGACTTCAGTCTGGAAGTTGATTCTGCATCCTTGGTCCTTCTTTTGAAGCAAGGTGTCGATCAGTCCCATTCTCTCCACCATGCCATCTCCGATTGCACCAAGTTAATAGTCGATGTTGAAGCCAACGGCGTGACTCACACTTGGAGAGAGGGCAACAGAGGGGTTGATTTTCTCGCAAACATGAGTCACCTTCTCCCCGTTGGCTTGCATAAGTTTGTCTCTCCTCCACCGGGTGTCTTGCAAATTCTTCAAAATAATGCCAATGGTTTGCTTCTTCGTAGAAGATAGGCGTCTCTAAGCCCATTGGGCCTTGCTGTTTCCTCATTACCAAGAAAAAAATGGATCCGAAACAAGTAAAATAGGCTTAAGTCTTCCGAGCTGTAACAATCCAACTCAACAGTGGTAAAAAGATAGAAAGAGAAGGGAGTTAGAGAGAGAGATTTGAGAGGGAAGATAGGGAGAGAGAAAGAGAGAGACCAGAGAGTGATAGAAAGGGGAAGTGAGCAACTAAAAATCAATTCATCTATTTCATACCAATTCATTTCTTATATTATCTATTTATATTGATTTTCCTAACTATTTACTAATCACTAACTAATTTTTAAACCACTCAACCACTAAATTTCTAATTACTAGCTTTCTAACTACTAAAACTAACTTGTAAAACTATTAAAACTATCAAAACTACCAATTATTACATCACTAGCAGTGGTTGTTATAATTTTCCCCCCTTGAAGATATGTCTTCAAGGATAGGAAAATAAAAAATTGAGACTTTATAAAATTCATGAATCTTACTCTAAGACTTACATTTGTGTTGAGAGATAAGATGATGAAGTCGAATAATTGAATTGATTTGAGTTGCACGGAAAGTAATGGGAGGAAAATGGAGACATGGGAGGTTAAGAGAGATTTTTCTTGAATTTTTTTTTTGACGAATTATTTTTTCAGATGAATTTTGGAAATTCAATTTTCAGAGGATTTGAGAGGACTTGGCCAAAACATCTTCCAGACACCTAACTCATTCCTGGACATAACATTAGCATTTGGAGTCCAGTAGTTAAAATCTCCAATTAATGCAGCTGACTTGGCTCCAGGTGCCCACTCTCTATATATGTTATCCAAGTTGCACTGCATTGGAAACCAAGCTTTTCATAGCCACGAGACAATGCATCCAAACCACCTTCATATCTATCTATTTCATCTCGCAACCTTTTGTATTGACCATGACGGTAATCAAAATGAGTACAATGACCCAATGGAAGGGGATAGATTTCATGTATTCTCTGTCAATTGCCAGGAGGAGGTATGGATCTTTTTGTACTTTCCTACATTTCATCGCTTCCTGCTTCTACAGAACTTTCAGCACTCTGAACCCCACCATCCGTAGATACTGATGCTATAGAATCTTGCTTAGCCTTGACGTCACTATCATTACCAGATGATTCCACTAATTCTTCATTCTCTATTTTGCTTTCAGCTTCTATTTCGAGGGCCCTGACATCATGGGACACATGAGGATTCTCGAGAACTTCAGAAGTTTCCAACTGATCTACTGAAGACGATGATCCATCACCCTGGGTGCCTGGAACAAGAACTTTCCCAGAAGCAGCAACCGTTAAAAATGGGGAGTCAGAATCATATGACTTTCTAACAAAAATCTTTCCTTGTTTTTTCGGGTTTGTCTTTCTTCAACATAGATGCTGTTAAATTTGTTGTCAAATTCAGGCCATAAAAGTATTTATCTTTTGATTGTATTCATCAATTACGGGTTGAATATATCTGTAGGAATATGCCCATTATGGGCATTTGGGTAATTAAGGAATGGGGTAACTCCCATCCTTAATTACCAATTAACCAACCACCAAATGGGCAACTCCCCAGTTAAACCTAATTGAGCCAAAAAGATACCATGTGAATAAGTGTCTTCTCCTTCCTTGCCCCACGTGAACAGTAACCATGAGAAGAGAAAAGAAGGAAGACTATGGCTAGGGTTTTCAACATTCTTTAGAGAGAGAAAATAGAGTGAGGGATGGAGATTTTTGCGTAGGAAAATCTCCCATCGTCAAACGATTCACCGGATGTGAGGGTTGAGGTGTCGTGGAATTGAGGTGGTGGTTCGATTGCGTGATCACCATCCGACCGTGTGATCCGTTCGAGGGACATTGCGACACGGTGGATTTTGGGGACCGCCCAATCGAGGTATTTATCCCGAAAATTCCGAACTATTTATTTTCACGCTTCCGCATGCGCGATTAAATCAACAATATCTATTTTTCATATCAACTGAAAACGACTTTATTTGATTTGGGTGATAATTTCATACCAAATATTGTCTATCATTTTCTCAAGATTTATTAAGAATCATGGACTTTCTAATACAAATTTGTAATAATTTAACTCAAGAGAGTAGTAAAAAGGATAGAAAGAGAAAGAAGTTAGAGAGAAAAAAAGGGTTTAGAGAAAGACAATTGAGAGAGAGAGAGAGAGAGAGAGAGACAAAGAGACATAAATAAGAGAATTGAGACAGAGACGAGAGATAGAAATGGGAGAGAACCAACGACCAGTTGACCCATTGGGATATGACACTAGATTTCTTAATCAAGATTCCGAACTAAACTCCCTATATGTTGGAAGAGTAGCTCCTTAAATAGGTCACTACAAGTTTCAGATCAAATTAGTTAAAGTATGAGTCTGAATACCCGTTGAAATAATACCAAAAAAAAGAAGAAGAGAGCAATTAAAAATTAATTCATCTATTTCACATCAATTCATTTTTTACACGGTTGATTTCCCTAACCACCTACTGAGCACTAATTAATTTTTATATCACTTAACCACTAATTTTCTAACTACTAAAACTAACTTGTAAAACTACTAAAACTATCGATTGTTACATTATTATCAGACAAGCACCTATACAAAAAAAAATTACCAAAAGAGACAATCTAGCGATACAAATTCTTCACCCCAACCTGATAATTCTTGATTCAAATCCATATATAAAAAAAAAAAAAAAAAAAATTATCGGACAAGCCCCTAATGATGGTTGGGCCAAACATCTGTATCAGCAGCCATTCTGGAAGGGAAGTCTTGGAATGTTCTGAGACGGGCAAACAGCGGCTCTGTTTAGGATATGTCGAAAGAATCCAATACGGTCCAACTCAAATGTATTTTGGCCCACTGACTGTTCATTAATTAACCGCTGAAACAAAAGCCCAAAACTCACAATCGGGACCGCCACCGTCCGACAACAGCAGTCTGTCTGTCTGTCTCTCTCTCTCTATATATATAAATTCCAAGCTCACTGTCCTTTCGCCCCTTCTCTCTCCTCATTTCGAGGGCTTCATTTTTCTCTTCTCTTTTCTTTTCTTTTCTTTTTTTTTTTTTTCTTTTTTTCAAAGATTGGTTCGCGTGAACCCTAACCCTAGATCAGTTGTAGGAGGGAAAATGCAACAGCAGCAGCAACAACAACGATTGAAACAACAACAAGCGATGATGCTACAGCAACAGTCTCTCTATCACCATCCTGCTCTTTTAGCTCCTCCTCAGGTACCCCCTTTTCTTCCTTCTCTTCAACTCTTTCTCCGATCTCATTATCCGATTGGTTTCAATCTCTCTTCTCTGCGATTCGTTTATATATATATATATATATGTATGTATGTATGTATGGTGTGTGTCTACAGTGTGGCGATGTCTGTAGATTTCATTCTCTTCTCTCGGAACCCGAAGATTAGATCCTTTTCTGTACTTCTTTATTTATATTTCCACTTCAATAATTTTTGTTTTCCAGTTATTCCCAAATATAACATCTTTTATTGGGTTGGGGTTAATATTGACGCTGTAGTGATTTAAAAGGTTATGTTGTTTTCTTAGGTGATTTTGAGATTGCCCTAGATTTGCAAGTATTTAGGTTAATTTTTTTTCTTAATGATTCTGTGAAATTGAGGGTTATGAATTTTTCTTTCCCATTTTTTTTTAATTAAGGGCTAAACAGTTATTTGCCTCACTTGGTATAAGTGCATATACGTAGGTTTTTTCCTAGGCTTTCTTTTTTCTTCATATTTTTTTTTCCAATTTTTATTTTGCAGATAGAGCCGATCTTGAGTGGAAATCTTCCTCCTGGGTTTGATTCGAGTACTTGCCGCAGTGTGTGAGTGCTAAATAGACATTTTCTTTTTCTTTTGTTTCGTGTGTTAGTATTTCCAACGTAAAGGGGGCATAAATCTAGTATTTCCAATGTAATTGTTTTCAACGAGTTTGTATGGACCCTGAGTTTTTTAATGCTTCGACATAAGTAGACACAATTATTATGATTGTATGCCTGCAAAGATAACACTATGCAAGGGCTAAGCTAGAAAATTATATGGGGCCAAAGTACCACATGCATTTGGAGTTATATTTCAAGAGGGGCAGGATATATAATTTTTCGGGGGCAACCAAAGTTTCGGTTTTAATTTTTAAAATAATATATAATCTTCTTTTCTAAAAAATTTCAAGCAGGCCCTTTGGCCCGGCTAGTATGCATGTCTTGAGGCATGCTATGCAGAAGTTGGGATAAAACTTATTTTTCAATGCATACCTGAAATTTTAAGACAATTGAAAGAAAAAACGAAATATTTCTATGACATAAATTGGCTTCTTGCAGTTTTTGCCTCCTATTCAATTCACAAATTTTTAATTTGAAGATCTATTGTTGAGGTTATATGTCAATAAAAGCCGAAGTTTTTTTTTTTTTCCCTAAAACTGATCAGTTTTGGGTTTATGATTAGCAAATTTTGATTATTTAGTGATGCTGGTAGATTTCTTGGTGTTTGTTGTCATTTATATTTTTTAGTATATACTACTGCGTCTTTTCATTCTCTGTTCTTGAGGGCATATTTTTACACATTTGATTTGCAATTAGCATGACTATACATTCTTGGTGTTCTGTTTGACTTCCTAATCCTTACAATTCTGCTTTGAGATAATGCAGGTATGTGGGAAACATTCACCCTCAAGTTACAGAACCACTTCTCCAGGAGGTTTTCTCAAGTACGGGCCCGCTGGAAGGATGCAAGCTCATTCGCAAAGAGAAGGTCAGTTTTGATTGTAAATTTAACTTTGGGCAAAAAAAAAAAAACCACTAGGAGTTTAAGAGATCCGTTCCTTGAGTTGGAAATGTGTTAACAGTGTTGCTTGACAAATCTTTATTAATTCCTTCAGCCCCATAGATGCTATTCCAGTTTATTTTCCAAATTGGAATCTTGTTAACATCTTGCACCATTTTTCCTTGTGCAGTCATCCTATGGTTTTGTAGACTATTTTGATCGCCGTTCAGCAAGCCTTGCAATTGTGACTCTTAACGGGAGGCAACTGTAAGTGGCATACTAAACTAAAGCGAGGAAAAGGTTTTCATTTTTGTGGCCATGTATCATAGGCTTCTCTTTTGCAGGTTTGGGCAGCCTATCAAAGTAAATTGGGCGTATACTAGCAGCCAGAGAGAAGATACATCCAGTTAGTATTTCAGTTCCTATGGTCTTGAACACAATTGCAATATCAATCTCTTAGTTTGGATATCTTATGCTACATTCCATCTTGACTTGCAGATCATTTTAATATTTTTGTTGGTGATCTTAGTCCTGAGGTTACAGATGCCACTCTGTTTGCATGCTTTTCAGTTTATCCAAGTTGTTCGTAAGCTCTTAGAACCTTTATTTTAACCTTCTAGTCTTTTTATCTTGATTGTTTAATACTTGGGAGATCTCTACAAAAAGTTAATCTGGTTTCAGAGTTTTAAACTGACATTGACTGATTTTCTGGTTAAAGAGATGCAAGAGTTATGTGGGATCAAAAGTCAGGCCGCTCGAGGGGCTTTGGATTTGTTTCTTTTCGAAATCAACAGGTGCCGAGTTGTTCATACCATTGTACTTTACCTTTTCTCATCCTTTTCTTAGTGATACCTTATTTATCATCTTTGTACTCTGGTTCTTTATTTAAATTAGCAATTCTGGACAAGTATTTAATTTAGTGTGGAGAGCAGTAGTTTGGTGGAGAAACGAAAATGGGGTGTTTCTTGTGCTATGGGCTTTTTTAAAAGCTAAGGTCCATACTTTCATGTGTTAACCACTGAAAAATCAATTATTCTCCATTTACATAGTATATTACTAGGCCAAAATGTGTGAAATTGGAAAATTAACTTTCCCACAAATCAAATTACCCTGATTCTAATATGTATTGTTCAGTTTATAGTTTGTTTTCAATAAATCCTGTTTCTTGGTTGTAACAATCCTTTTTTTTTTTACACCAGGATGCACAAAGTGCAATCAATGACTTAAATGGTAAGGATAATCATGTTTCTATTTTCTGTGTTCCTTTTGGTTATTTATGCAATCCTTATTCTGGACACTGACCATGCGGACTTCAAAGCTGGAGTAATTTATCATTCTCCAACATTGAATGTATATTGAATTGCTTTATTCCCTCCTGGATCCCTCTACCTAGCTGTCTTCTCTATGCTTCTGCTTCCAATGGAGCCCCCTTCTTTCTAAAATTGGATCGCATAATTGTTGCTGTTGGTCTTTGCTTTCATTAACTAAAGGAACATGTGGAAAAGGGGGGAAAACATAGAGAAAATTCTCCGAATCTTTCAACAATCAGTGTTCATCTTCCCATTATTGTAACTTCTATATATGCAAGACGGATCTTTCTGTATGCAAAGCCAAATATCATTCGGCTTACTGCTGATCTGCATTCCCTACTCTGAGCCTCTGGGGCATCTGGCTATTAAGTCTTTTGCAATATTATGCTGAAGTACAGTATAAAGTGCTGAAAAACAATGGGAAAAATCTTATGTTGCTATTCTTCTCATTCATTATATGTTACCTTGTTGTTCAATTATGGAAATGGTCTTATTTTCTGAATCCTGTTTAATATCAGGAAAATGGCTTGGTAGCCGTATGATCCGGTGCAACTGGGCAACAAAGGGTGCTCTTGGAAGTGAAGATAAACCAACTTCTGACACCAAGAGTGTTGTGGAACTTACAAATGGATCATCGGGTGAGTTCATATGGTTGCCCTTTTTTTGGGGGGGGGGGTTATAGTGGAAGGTGCGCTGGTGCCTCTACTGGGGGGGGGTGACTAATTGTTGTTTAGCTTGTACATTTGAAGTTTGCCCTATCCCAGTGGTAGCAATTGGGATATGGGAAGCCTCCATAAGAAGGCAGTCCAAGTACTGTTCTATGGGTCTATTTTGCAAGCTTTAATACTTATTTTCCTATGGTGCTTCTAGATATAGTGTTGATACTTGAGATTTTAGTTGTCCATTTTTTTGGCACTATTTCTTTCCATTTGAAAATTATGAGAATGGCAGCATTCTTGTTTTGCAGAAGATGGTCAAGAGAGGACTAATGATGATGCTCCTGAAAATAACCCTCAGTATACTACTGTCTATGTTGGCAATCTGGCTCCAGAGGCAAGAGCTCATCTTCCTTATTTTGAAACATTGCTGCCTGGCTTCACCAATAGAATACGTTTGTCCATGCCAGCCTAATCTTTTGACCATCCTTTGGCTACATATTTTAGGCTAAGATAATCAGGTCATGGGTTAGTTTTGCTGATAGCATTTGAGATTTCCCTTTTACATAACTGCATTTGCTTGTGTAAACTTGAGAGAAAAAGTGGGAGCCCAAAAGAACCTTCTCTTTTGATCAGTTATCTTTACTGAGAAGAGGATTATGGTTCAAATGATGTGGAGTTTATTTATTTATTTATTTTTTTCTGTTTCATCTTGTTCGACTGATGCCAAAATCTAGTTTAAGCTAATGAACAGTGAATAAATCGAACAATTCCCCCCCCCTTTCATAGCTAATTGGATTACAATGTGCAGGTGACTTCGGTTGATCTCCATCGACACTTTCATGCCCTTGGAGCTGGAGCTATTGAGGATGTGAGAGTCCAAAGAGACAAAGGCTTTGGCTTTGTGAGATATAGTACACATGCTGAAGCAGCTTTGGCCATTCAGATGGCAAATGCCCGGATTCTCTTTGGCAAACCTATCAAGGTAAAATTGTGTCTTTATCATTCCGGGCACAAATGGAAAGGACTTACGAACACACTCACAGATGTGAACTTCAGACATTTTCTTTTTTTTTTTGGGGGGGGGGGGGGTTTAATGTGGTCTTCTAGCGGGGATGGTATTCCATTTAACACAATTTTTGGTATAAGTGAAAAAACTTAGTTGCATGTAAGATGCAGAAGTTGACAGGCTTAAGTAATGTGAACTGTCTGATTTTCTTTTATGGATTATTGTGTTGATATCTCTGCTTCAAGGCAGTGACTCTCTTTAATATGTTTGCAGTGCTCGTGGGGCAGCAAACCTACTCCTCCAGGAACCGGTTCTGCCCCTCTACCTCCACCGACTGGGGCACAAGTACCAGCTCTTTCGGCCACAGATCTTGCAACCTATGACAGGCAGTTGGCATTAAGCAAAATGGGTGGTGCACAGGCGCTTATGCACCCACAGGGTCAGCATCCACTCAAAGCAATGGCAATGGGAATACGTGCTGCTGGAGGTAGTCAAACCATTTATGATGGTGGATACCAGAACCCCGCTACAAGCCAGCAACTTATGTACTATCAGTAACTTTGTCTTCACTTCCCCCGCTGTGGGAGTCGGGAATCTGGATGCCAGGACTGTTTATTTTCTTTAAGTTTTCATTTCGCTCGATCAATTTCTCTCTCTCTCTCTCTCTCTCTCTATGCTTTTATTTTATTTTGTTTTTATTTTCTCATTAGGAAAAAATGATGTCTTGTAATATAATACATGAGACGTGTATGCTTTTGTGGAGCATATAAATTTCTATTTGGTGGGGACGATACAATAGGGCAGCGAAATCATCCCCTATTTGGCAGCAAGATGTGGTATTCTGTGGGCCTATGCAAATACTGTTTTTAAAGAAAATCTCAGTTCTTATTGCGAACTAATAGTTATTTAGGGGATATCTTTCTTTGCTTTTTTTACACTAAGATTTGAATATGGGATCATGGGAAGAGAGATTGTGATTATTAGACGAACCGATTCATCTCTCTCTCTCTCTCTCTCTCTCTCTCTCTCTCTCTCTCTCAATGTCGTTTAGCTGGAGCGGGATGGATGCCTTTGTGGACTTAGTTTTACGTTCTTTTCTGGCAATAAAGTTTTACGTCCTTTTCTGGCACTAAAGTCAGGGGTGGGCCAACATTATGGAAATTGCTTAGTTCAAAGCCAAAATTATGTATTGCTGGCGCATTTGACTCCGGAGGATTGTGATGTTTTGTGTCTTATTTTCTGTTCTCGTCTTATTCGTTTTTGGATGCTGCACGCCGAGGTGGTTTTCAACACTGTTGGAGCCCCTATAGGTATTTGGTGTGATTGGACATCACAGGTTTTGATATTTTCCTGTCAGTTCTAAATGAAATTCAATCAATAAAAAAAAAATCCAACTAGGAGATATAACACGTGGCAATTTGGCATTGAATCACAATTAACGTTGATTGGATCTAAATTGTGAATTTAAAATTATTTCAATGACTAGTCTTTCTATATATCATCCCGGAGGAAATTCCAAGTTTTTACCTCTTGAGATTTTCTTTAAATGAAGATTTTGATGCTTAAATGAAATGACCTAAGAATCTTTAAAGAAATGCCCTTCACTTATATCAATCAATAATTGCTGAAATCACCGCCCAAATTGAATTCAGCAGTTGAATTCAAGTGGAGGCGTCATCCAATCTTTACCAGATAACTTTTGAAATCTTACAAAAAGTTGCAAACCCAAAAATGTTTCCCCATTTTCTTCTTATTTCTGAACTTGAACAATGACAATAACAATAAGATAATCTCTCTCAAATTTGGATTATTTGCCGTGTATATACGTATATATATACTTGTTGGAATTGGAAGGGGTTAAATAGCAAGAATGGTGGTTGACAAGATGTGGTCTGTAGAATAAGGCGAGCTGCTTGAAACCTCTACGGCAGATCTTGACGCTTCTGATCTGCACTGCTCTTTCCTCTCGTCCATCACTATTTGCCTGTACCTACACTCTGTGCTACAAAACCCTTTCTCTCCTCTGTAAAATCCAAAAACAAAACACAAACATCATTAGTATACATTGTAATTATATGGGAATTTTCATCCTTGACCAGTTAACAATAAAAACAATATGGATATAGCATTTTTACCTGTACATGTAGATGTCTTTGCCCTGTAACCTTTTCCTACACAAGTGACAATTACTGAGAAAATCCGCCGCGGGAAACCCCGAAACCTCGTCCCTCGATTTCATCGGAGATATGTTGAAAACACAACACTGGTTATTATTAGACGACCCATGTCGTCTCTCTTCCCCATGCCCGTCGAGATACACTTTAGTCACCGACTTATTGTTGGGTCTATGAAAAGTCACGATCGTGTAATTCTCCAAACTTTCATCGTATCTTTCACAACTACGCCTCGAATTCCCCCTATTGTTATTCACGGGAATTGGATCTGATCGGCGGCAATTCGAGTTCCCGAGTGCGTATTTGGCGAGAATTTCGCCGCCGGCGCCGTCACCGGCTTTTTTCTCAAGGGCAGCGACTATTCCTAGTCCGACCTTTCCAAGATCGTAATTCTTAAATCCTCTTGGAGATTGAGTCTTGAAATCTAGTGGGCTTCTCGGGCTTGTCGAAGTGTCTATTATTCTGCTTCGATTGCATGAGACTAATAGCTCCTGTAGCTTTCCGATCACCGGACGAGTTCTCTTTCCTAACATGGTTAAAGTTATTGTTAGATCAAAATTATCGGATAGACTTACGCAGTCTTCAATTAAAACTCACTCTCTCTCTCTCCCTCCTTTTTTTTCTTCTCTCTGTGTCAGAGGGAGGGAGATATAAGAGGGAGAGGGAGAGGGAGAGGGAGAAATGGAGTAGTTAGACTAAGCCCATTGGTTTGGTTTTGGAATTATATGGTGATGATTGCTCCACAGGACTACGAAATTATTGCAGTATATACTAATTGATATAAATCAATATTATGCTGATGAAAAATAAATTATATGAATCCTCAACCTCGTTGCTCATAAAAAATTATTAAAATACAATGTTAATATCGGAAAGATTAAAACTGTGTCATTATTAAAATAAATTATGAAAAAGAAACGTCAGTTGTCAGTGGTGGGCCCGGAATAGGACCCAATTGAAAAGACGTCCATGTCCATGTCCATGTCCATGTCCATTATTATTATTGGGACCCGAAACAACGATCTGACGCGGCACTGACACCACAAAGATTCGAGGAGCACTGATCGCAGCCGTTGATGTTCAAACAGGTGGCAGATGGAATTGGAGGAAAAGGCCCAAACATCATAATTGCTTAAAACACTATCGGGTAGCCCACTGAAAGTTTTGGGCCCACCGAAAGTGACACTGGCCGATTCCATTTGCGTGCCGGCATCTGACTGCTACTCTCCGATCTTTTGGTTTCATCCCAAAATTTACTTACCCCTCTCCTCTGCAATTGTTTAGTAACATTATTATTATTATTTTCTTTTTTTAAAAATATTTTTAAATTTTTATGATTTCAATTTATTTACGAATTATATAAAAAATTACTCTTATCCGGTGAAACTCCAAAATAAACTAAAAATAGAAAAGCGTTTTTTTTAATTAATTGTGGAATTGATATCAATGATTTCATATCAAAAAAATATTATTTATTAATTATTTATTTTTGTAAAATAGAATAATAAAATGATCATTTTATGAGAATCATAGTCAAACTCATTTATATAAAAGAAAAAAAAATGATACATGAGACAAAGGTATTGAATTTCATCGCAATGAAAAAATATGTACTGTATTAAAATGTTAGACTTTAAGAGATAAATTTATTTCGATACCTGTTTTTATCGTACACAAAACTCAAATATGATCAAGTAGGTGTTGATCGAATAAAAGTAACATTATGACCCCATAACATCCTATCTTGGAACATTAATCGATATTATGGTCCCATAAGATAAAATTTTGAAACATTTAATTAAGTCATTTATCTAGCAAAAACAATAATAGAAAGACAAGAATGATAAAAAAAAATAATCATTGTAATTTTTCATTTAATAAAAAGGAGATATATGCTTAATTCTTTTCTACACAAAAATAAATAAAATAAAATGATAGGAATAACATTTTGACTTTTTTATTTCATGTATCAAATCAACCCCTTGAAAAATGTAGACGCATACGCCCATGGAATAATGCCATTGGTCCCATTTCTGCAGTGAACAAAACCACAGGATAACATTTTCATACAATTTAGAGGTCCCCCAACCCCAACACCAATGCCAAGACAAGTCCCTACGCAGTGCGTGTCAGCAATCCGCTGGTTGATTCGCATATCCCACGTGGATGGTCGGGTTGGTCTTCCAACACGTAAACCAATTATCGATAATGACACTTTCCAATAATGCTAGTTTGCCGTCAAATGTTTACACCCTTCCCTTCCACTACTATGTTTCTTACATGCTGCTAAACCCACGCCCATGCTAAACTTCAATTCAATTTTCAAATCTCACAAATAAAAAATTAAATATTCAAAAAATCGGACTTTAAATAGACCTCATAATATTCAAATCGTATTAATTGGATGATCTGAATATCAGTTGATCAAGATAAAAAAATATATATAGCTAGAATTTTCCGCATCTCATTTTTCCTTTTATATATATATATATATATATATGCGTTGACCAAAGAGGGCATACCTCCAAATACAATTAAACTCATAAAAGCCAAAATACAAACAAAAAAGAGAGAGAAAGAGAGCAAATAAGGTTTAGACCCTAAGAAAGAAAACAAAGTTCACGATGGGCACCAAACATGCCCCAAAAACAAAGGTTTACAATGAAGAAAACCAAAACTATTGCCCAGAACCACCCACCAAAAATACAGCGGCAAAAGAAAAGAAAAAGCGCCACCTGATTCGATAACAATGCCAAAGCCATCACATCTCCTACCCCACGCTAGAAGGCACTGATTGGATTTCTTGTTGGGAATGATACACTTTCTTTTGGACTTTATATATATAAATAATAATTATATATCATATATTATCAGAAGATTTGTTCCAAATTAAAGTGATTTGACAGAATTTGAGATTAAATTATCTCATGAAATTGAATTATTATGTTTGGGAACCTTAAATACATACATTCACACATACATACATACATGCATACATATATAAATATACATACATACATATATATATATATATATATATATATATATATATATATATGAAAGGTTCTATATAATTTAAGGACAACTACCCAATGAAAGACAACAAAAAAGGTGAAAACCTTAGCAATCAAACAAGAAAAAACATAGGTTTTAACAAATCTATTCTTTCTCGACTTGAGGGCCAATCATTAAAAATTGAATTTCGGACCAAGGGTTTTATTTTTAATAATTATCCAAATAAATTTAAATTTTCGTATGTAATTTAAAATTAGAGTCTCACTTCTTGCTGCCCAAAAAACAAAAAGGGAATATAATAAATTCTATCTCCTTCCTGCCTTGAGTAATATCTTGGAAGACTTTAGGTTGGAACAAATACAAAAAAGTCCTAGAAAAAATGTGGGGCTACCCAAGACTTAAAAAAATATAAATGCAAACTAGTCCTTTTATTCTCTCTCTCTCTCTCTTTTTTTTTTTCTTTCTTTTTTTGTCGATCAATGAAGAATGAGTACATGGTTCTTTGTGTCCACTAATTGAGTTTTTATATTTGTTTTGTCCTCCAAGTGGCGCTTCAATTGAATCCCTATCATATTAAACAATAATGTAGGATTACTTGGTCTAAAATAATTAATAGTTAAATACTAAATTCCAATATTAACATTAAAAAAAAAAGATAAAACAATAATAAAAAGATCATGTATTATTAGATTCTCGCATTGTATTTTTTTTTTTTAGTTGTTGCTGGATAATGATGTATTATTAATTTAAGAATTATTTATATAAATTATTTTTAAAATATGTTCGATGCAATCTTGCAAGAAATATTTTTGTAATGCATTCACACGGACGCTTAGGGTTAACAAAATAGAATTGGTTCCAATTCTTTAATTGATAGGGACACTTAGCCAATATATATTGTTTATACTAATTATATAATTACACGAAAGAGAATAGAGATGTTTGTTGGCAAATGATGTGAATGTGCGTTGTGGTGAATTATTCAATTCGTGACATTTGCTGTGTGCAACAATCAATCAAAGTGTTGCATTCTTTTATGAAAATGAGATGTTATTTATCTATTTATTTATTCTCAATTTTTAAAAAAAATAAAATATTGACCAACAATGATATTTGTAATTATTAATTCATTTGATTAAATAATGCAACAAGTGGATTCGCTGAATTCCAATAGGAGGGCGATATGGGAGAGGAGATGCGTTTGGTTTGCCATTGGATTAGCAAACCAGGATTGGGTTTCCTGGTTTAGTGCTTTTCAGAAATTACCCTTGTAATTAATTTTGATTTCACTTTTTGATGGGGTTTCTGTTTCTCTCTATCTTGAAGCCTTGTATGAGAAATCAAATGAATTGAGGAGTAATGGTTCCATATGTTATGGACACAAGCCTCGGTCATGCTCCATCCTCTACTGCCCCCTTTTCAATCTCATATATATGTGCGTTCTGGGGGAGAGGGGAGGGTTAGTGCTAAATTATCATTATCTTCATGGAGATGTTTGATCATTGCAAAGAACTTTTAAAAACTGAAAAATTAAGGGATATGGAGTATAGCGTTGTTTGTGTGCAGAAATGGGATGTACAGAATCCTGTCATTCCCTAAACAAGGACCCTAAGGAAAACCAAGACATTGTGAAATATGGGTGAGATAATATGGGCTGCTGGATTGGAAAATATAAAAGGCTTCTGATTCTAGCTATTGAGATTAATAAAATATTTGTTGATAAAAAAGAGGAAAAGTAGTAACACAGACGTCAATGTTGGTAGACTGTTTTTTGTATCGTATCTAATATAAGCCTAAAGTATAAATATTCTTATGGAGGGTTTGCACAACAAAAGCAATTTAGAGATATAATGGAAATTAGAGCAAGTACATGAAAAAAAGAATTATAAAACTTTGACAAACCATGTGGACACATGTAAAATATCCTTTGGTGAGAGACAAATAAGATTTTGCCTGTAAAGATGAAATTCCAAATATTTTTGAATAAAGGGAGTTAAGAAATATTTTCCTTTTCTAGTTTTTTAGAAAGTAATTCTTATTATATCTAAATTAATTTCTTTCATTATAGTTCGAATTGATAAACACATGGATGTTTTCTAGACATATTTTATTAATAAATAATTTGTTGGTAAGAATGCAATAAATACTAAAAATAGTAAATGCATGTAATGTGTACATTACATAGTGTATTTGAATTGGAAGGCTAGTGAGATTAAATCCAATTATTCCATTCTTATCTGCAAATGAAAGCGATACATAACAGAATTCGATTTAAGTTCTAAAAAAAGATCTCGATTAGATTAAGTACCCACATTTCTTATCAATCTCTAAACCCACTTTTATACAAATAACGTTGCTGATCCGCTTTTCACACATCGATCAACCATAGCTATGGCCGATTGTTTTGCACTTATTTAATTCTTCCTAGTCACCATTGATGATCAACGCAGGGTTTTGATCTCTGGTTCCATTCACTATCCTGTAGCACTCCGTAAGTAAGTCACAAAATGATAATGCCATGCAAACAAACATTTTTGAGTTTTCGAAATTTTCTTTTATTTGATTTACGGAAAATATTTTTTTCATTTAAAATATCTGAGTACGACTATTTAGCTATTTTTTATGTTGTGCTTCCTATATTTTGAAATAATTGACAGTGTAATGCCCTTGGGTTCCAATTTATGCAATTTATATCGATTTGCAAATACCCATCATCAAAATTCTCAACATCCCACACATCAAAAACAAAATCAGAGATTTTTTTTTTTTTTTTTTTTTTTTTTTTGATCTAGGAAAGCCATATCACGGCAACCCATTTAACATTGTTATTCACAGAGAGTTTGTGTGGCCAATTTCTTCACATCCCGTGCTGTTGTAGCTCACACCTTCCTTGTTCAATTGTGCGAAATGTGTGACTACACCCATGTGGAAATTCATGCGTTTTGGGGCTGAATTTTGGGATTTTTTTTTTTTTAAAGATTGATTTATGTGATTTCCAATTTTATTTGAGTAAAAGTGTCATTTGAATTTAATAAGATTATAATAACTACAAATAATATGTTTGTAGGGAAATACTATTTGAATTGGTGTCTTTTTGTACTCGTTGCTTCTGAAGTTATTAAAGAAAATACATCTTCGTTTGCTTACTTAGTTGATTTTTTTGATCTATAGCATGCAATTAATAAAATGCGATATGTTGATTTAATTTCTAGTATAAATAATAAAAAATTAAATAAATATGAAATATATACCAAATCAAAATTAACCAAGAAAATATGTTTTTCAATTAACAGCGCAACTGAATTATTTAACATAATCCATACTGATTTAGGAGATTTAAAACAAACAATGACTAGAGATGGTAAAAAATATCATGTGTGATTTTTCTAGCTTATTTAATTAAACATAAGATGAAAATTTTGACATGTTTTTATTGCACAAAGTGAAAAGTCAATTAAATAAAAAGATCAAAAGAGTTATATTAGATGGAGGTATTAAATATATTTTATTCAATGAATTTTGCAAAAAGAAAGAAATTATTCATGAAATAACTCCACCTTAGGTACTAACGCACTTGATAGTGTTTTGGGCGAAATCATTTTATCTGTTTGTCATTTATAAAATAAAATTCTACACAATAAAATTGATAAGTCATTTTTTGAGTTGTGGAAAGACTATTTATATATATATATATATATATAAACAAACATCTGAATGCATGTTTATTGGTTATATTATACATAATGCAGCATATAGATTTCTTGTGTTGAAAAGTGAACTAGTTGATCGTAATACTATTATTAAAACTAAAACTACTGAGTTCTTTGAATATATTTTTCAATTAAAAATCTAAAAATGTGTCTCTTGAGGTTTAAAATAAATATGAAAAAATTGATCAAGTATTATTATGTTAACATTTTTCTATTATTGAGGTGGATGAATGTGTTTACATTAAAGTCATTAATGGTGATTGTGTGATTATTTGTTTATATGTGGATGATATATTCATTTTTGGTACTTCTCATTATACACAAGACTAAAGAATTTATTGTTTCAAAATTCGATATAAAAGATATAAGTGAAGCAAATGTTTATTTTAGGTGTTAAAATCATAAGAATGAGTGTCTCAAAAATATTATGTGAAAAAAATATTAAGAAAATTTTGACACTTGGATGACTTCGTGAATACTCTTAATGATTCTAACAATCAATTAAAGAAAAATAAAAAAGATATCGTGGTTCAATCAGAGTATGCACAATTTATTGAAAGTCTAATGCACCTAATGAATTTTTCTGGTCCTGACATAGCTTATACTATGTGTAGATTCAGTAGATATACGCACAATCTTAATAATTATCACTGTACAACTTTAGTGAGAGTAATGAAATACTTAAGAGGTATCATGAACTGTAGTATTCTATATAGTAGATTTTCTACTGTATTAGAAGGATACAGTGATACTAATTGGATTTTAGATTTAGGGTTTAATGACAAAATACATTAATGATTATATATTCACCTTTAGTAAGGGTGCTATAACTTAGAATCAGTCAAACAGACAATTATTGTGAGATCCATCATGATGGAAATAGATACATTTGTCTCAAATATAATGTGATTAAATAATTATAAAAAGATGGAATAATATCCATTTATTATGTGAAATCAAAAGTGAATTTGACCGATCCTCTTAATAAACTTTTGAGAAGAAAGTTAATATATAAAATATCGAGGGAGATGTGACTTAAAGCCAATTTGAGAACAATAGTGATAGTTATCCAAACTTTGTGATGGGAGATCCCTTGAATATGGTTCATATATATAGAGGTAATAACAAGTCATTATTATTTATGCCAGCGTTAATATGTTTGTCCCTTCCTATGATATGAGTAAATGCCAGATAGGATCATTGGAGAGGCTGAGTTAGTACCCTTGATAATTTTCATATCCCTTTATCGATGGTGTATATAATTTCAAATATATACTTGGCGAAATTACCTTATATGAGTGTGAAGTGGGCCTTCTTCTATAAAATTTTGACACAATTTTCAGAACACTCATGAAATATCAGACACGCATGGCATAATGTGATTTATAAAACCACTATTTTATAAAAAGAGTTATTGGCTTACAGAGATTTTAAAATTCACCGATCATTAGTAAAATATATTTTATTTTTTGGATCTTGTTCATAGTCTAAAAAACACCGTATACAATTTATTATATTGAGAGTTGAACCCGGTAAAAGTATTTTAAAAATATTTTTTAAAACAATATGTGGGATTATTGGAATAATAATAGTATTTCTAAATGGATTTCTGTAAAATAATTTTTTAGATCGTAAAATATCTTGAAGAGAGTGCGAGTATTTTACAATCTTTTATATATTATTATATATTTGTAAATGATAATTGTTTACCCGTGTTTTTACTTAAATTCAACCATATTTACTTACTGGTTTCTATTCATCCTATATCTACTCTATCTATTGTCCTCAAGGGGACAGATTGGTAGTCACAATCTTCTTCTCCCAATTATAAGATCCATGATTCGAATTCTTGTATAACAAAAAAAAAAAAATCTACTCTATCTATTGTTACTATTCCTAAATATTTTCCAAAATATTTGTTCACTGGCCTCCTGGATTTTACAGGCAATCGTGATATTATAAGGTTCCTTAAAACTGTTCAAGATGCTGGTTTCTATTCTGCTCTGGGTACGTATCGGACCTTGTGTTTGTGCTGAATGGAATTATGGGTAATTTTCCCTTTTTCATTTCCTAATCTAAATTGTTGGTTTTGTTTTATTTTATTTTTTTTTCACAAATTCTAATTAATTTTTATGTGATCATTGCATGAATTTTTAGAGGATTCCCCGTTTGGTTGCACAATATGCCTGGTTTTGAACTTCGGACTTCAAATACCATCTTCATGGTAAGCAATAAGCATACATATTTGTTTATTTATTTCTTTATTCATAAAATCAGATCTAAGATACGATCTTAGTAAATAACTCTAATTTTCTAATACCCCACCAATTTATCTGTATGAGATGCAAATTTTAAGTCCTTGATTGTGGATATGGCTAAGGAAGAAAATCTTTTTGCATCACAAGGAGGTCCCATTATTCTTGCTCAGGTATGTTTTAATTTTATTAATAAATATAATTCTTAATTTAGAAAATCTTAATATATAGAAGTCAAACATAAATTGTAATTACGGACAGATCGAGAAAGAATATGGTAATGTTTTCGCGTCATATGGTGATGCTGGAAAAGCCTATATGAATTGGGGCGCAGATATGGCCCAATCACTCGACATTGGCGTCCCATGGATCATGTGCCACGAATCCGATGCTCCCGAGCCGATGGTACCTTTCCTCGATCTACTTTTTTCTCTTCAACCTGGAATTTATTGTCACTATTTAACTTTTCTTTTTTTTTTTTTTATTTTTTATATACGATCGGTATTTAAAATCATATGCCAACTTATCAAATTTGAGTATCTATAGAAAGACGACTCTCTTAGTATAATTTTTTTCATTCTCAAATTTCGAATTTAAAATTTGATTAAAAATCTAACAACACATTCTATTAGACCGATTATCGATTATTATTATTTAATTATTTAATATTTATACATATAGAGATTGATTCAAACAATTAACCCCAATAGCCCAAGATGGGGACTGAAAATTGGACCGCATGGTGGGTACCCCTTTTTCTATTTAACCTTTTTTTTTAATTTTTTGCAATTCATAAAATTTTGTTAAATTAATAAACATATTGTGATCAAATAATTCGGGTTTAAGAATTGGGGTGGTAAAGATCCACATAGAACTGCTGAAGATCTTTTCTTTTCTGTTGCTCGATTCTTTCAAATGGGTGGAACTTTCCAGGACTACTACATGATTAGTTAATGAATAACCATTTTCTCTATTTTATAGTATGTTATGATTAAAAAGATGGTGTATGTTTAGCATCATGGCGGAACCAACCTTGGAAGAACAGCTGGGGGGGCCGTACATTACCACAACGTACGATTATGATGCACCTCTCGATGAATATAGTAATTAATTAATTAATGATCTTTTTTTAATTGCTTTGTAAACCCTACATTAACAGCATTTGGCATAAATAATAGGAAACTTGAATCGCATGAGGTTTTTTCTTTTTTTTATTATATTGAGAATCGAACTTAAATCTATTACATGATAAAATAAAGAAGATGTCGTTTGAATCAAAACTCAACAACATCACGTGAGGTTCTGAAATCAATGGAATTTGTTCTCACCATTGGTGACTTTAACACCACAGATTTGGGCAACTTTATGTCGGTAAATTATTACTATCTTATTTCACCCTACCTTAAACTTTTTCTCTTCTAAATTTATCAAAATCCTGATTTTTATTTTTATTTTTTATTTTTTTAAGGTAACCGTTTACTCCACAAATGAAGCATCGAGCTGTTTCTTCGGCAATGCTAATGAGACATCAGATTTCAACCTTACGTTCCAAGGAAACCAATACACTGTTCCTGCATGGTCTGTTAGTATCGCGTATAACACTGCTAAGGTAAGTCTAACACAAAATAAATAAATAAATAAATCATATATATAGGTATTAAAATTTAATTTTTTAGTTTTTTTAAATGCGAATTTTTAGGTAAATACAAACAAATGTGTTGGTAAAGAAATTTAATATAGCTGTGAATTCGGTTAACAGCAACTTAACTCATCCCACAACTTAACCGTTTATATATAAATGGTTCGAGTGTTAACAGCAACTTAAACTTATTTCAGGCAGCTATATTAAAATTTACAGTTCAAGACCAATTAAACAACTAAAAACCAAGCGTGCATGCATTATCAGCTAGGTGACTTCTGCTTCCCTCCATCCGAGCTAGTATTCTCTTTGATGCTTTGCCATCTCAGTCTGCAAACAGAAAAGTGTCATGTGAGAAACAAGAATATGACAAATTCCTATATTTACTATAACAGACGCATGGACATGCTCAGCATAAGAAGACCACATCCAGTTAGTGGGGTTCAATATATGCACCCATCATGCATACATATGCAGGCCTACATACATGTGTGTGTGTGTGTGTGTGTGTGTGTACATGTGTTGTTTTTGACATCATATATAAGTTTTCTCCCGTTGTATACCTTCTTACAATTTGATATCAAATGCAAATACACTTATCTTGTTTGAATTCTTACTGCGTTGTTTTTGACTTAGTCACCAAAGCCACGTTGAGGATGATTTCGTGTTCAATTAGATCAATTGAACACTTACCTGCAGCAACCAAAGATTCTTGGTGGTGGCAATGGAGTTTTTTTGGATAGAGGAGGTGTAAGGTTGAAGGTAATTTACAACTGCAGATAGGTGTAATTGAGTGAAAATCAAGAAATCTTAAAGAAATTTGTGGGGGGGGGGGAGGGAGAGAGAGAGAGAGCATAAGCAGGAATAATTAGCAAGTTGTACCCAAGAGGATAGTTTAGTGGTCACAACTCCCCTTCTCATACCCCGTGTACTGGGGTTCAGATCTTGTGTAACCAAAAAAAAAGAGAGCATGAGCAGGTGAGAAAGAGCGCTAGGAAGAAGGAAAGAAGCAAAAAGAAGGGGGAAAGAAGGAAGAAAAGAGGAAATGTGTATGTGTATGTGAGAGAGAGAGATAGAGAGAGAGATGCTAGCATTGGCAAAAGAGAGAAAGGAAGGTCACCAGATTTTTTCTATGGCGGCTGGGAGTAATTTCAACAGTTAGATATGTACTAATTTTATGGTATAAGATTTGTTGCAAGTGTTTTACACTTAAACAGGTGTCTATTGATACCTCTTAATAAAGCAAAATATACAAGAAGAAAAATATACACACACCATTCATTCTCAGGTTACATAGAAAGTTTGGAAGCAATGAAAATGACAAATTCCATAGAGGAGCAATGGATGTCATTTTGACAATGACATCAGTGTAACCGAGAAACAACATAATAATGACACCCGCATTATCAACACTGCTGGGATGTGGTCTCATATTGAATGGAAAATCTCTAAGACAATCCCAAGAAAACAATCTAAGTAATATTTGTGCTCTAATTTAATCTGTGCCTTGTCCAACATTAGAAACACAACAAGTGAAAGCAACTCACTCGAAAATTCAAGAATGAAAATTTCTTACAAAGCTAAGAGATTAGTAAACATTCACAAGCTGGAAAATAAAGCATGAAAACATGCAAGAAAACTAAATAGATAGCATCTTCTCCATATTGTGGCAAGGAATTCCTGAAAAGATGGGATAATAAAACTAGACCCATGCCAGAACATTCTGAACAAATAACACCATTTACAAATTTCACCTAGCAAAAAATGAAGCCTAAATAATTCAGAACTGCAAAAACTTGAAAGTCCAAAGTAGCAGGCTCAAATATAAGGCCTTTGTAAATGTGCTCCAGCTCAGCCAAAATTTCCCAACAGATATGTTATGCTATGCTAATTAGGACCCAATTTAAGGCCATGAGAATCTATTCTCACATGCCAAACAGCTATTGAGATAAATCAGTTGTTTCTTTTTCCCTGTGAAATCAAGGTCTTGTTATTCAAACAACAGCATATGCACACAGGACACTCCGTAATGATAATGTATTTTTGTCACCTGAAAAGTTGGTCCATGCTTATTCCAGATGCTAAAACAAAAGAAATGGAATTATACAATTTTTTTCCCTAAAATCAATAATTAGCAGGAACAAATACATAACCTGTGAAAATGTAAGAATAGACAGTTATAGAAAGAGAAAAGAAGATGGCATACCTCAAAAGCATTCTTCAAATGATCAAGTTCTTTGTCAAGATCATTGATAGCCTGATTGTACGCCTGCATTGGAGAGGACTGGCTTGTCGTGTGAATCTGCAGAATCCCATTAAACATGAGATCAAAACTGATAAACCCCGTTCACGAAATGCATTTAGTGCTACAATTGAACTTGTTTTACAAGCTTCAAAGACCAATTGTCATCGTCCAAAACTTAAGACATTGATAAAAACCTAAAATATAATATAAACAATCATTTAGCAACAACATCGACAACAAAAATCAACTTTTTATTCAGCCGTGGAATTGTGATCTCTACAACCACAACCTATGCACTAGACAAACAAAATTTAGAGAACTAGAAAGGTTCGATCAAACTTTGAATATTCAGACGACAGCAAAACCCTAATCCTAGAAAACAGAAAAAAAGGAAGGTACTGAAATAAAGGGGGTAGGAAAGAAAATCTGACCCTAACGATAATCTTGTACTGGAGTGGGTGAGGTAGCTTGTAACCAGCAAACAAGACATTATCATCTCTGTGTAATTGCCTGTGACAAAATTAGGGTTTAAGTGAAACAACAAAAAATAGTAAAAGGGGAGATTTGAATGAAGGGGGCATTACATGCGGAGGATGTTTCCGATAGTGTGGTCTTCTCTCTCGATTGTAAACGAAGCAGCGTTGATTATCTTCGTGTCTCTCTCATAAGACACCCTGTCATTTCATTTCACAATCAATTGATCCATCAGGCGAGAGAGAGAGAGAGAGAGAGAGTGGATTGCTTACTTCTTAGTGCCTTCAGGAACAACGAATCGCTCGTAACGATCTGGAGCATTCATGGTGGTTCCTTCCCTTCGCTATTCGCTCCTCGCTCCAAGCTCACAAATCCCTCCCCCCCCCCCTCTCTCCAGCCAAAGATTGACTATTTCCCTCCCAAAAACGTGGTCGTTTTCAGCTGAATTAAAACAAATTGTTTTCCCACCATTTTCAATTTGAAGTCATTTAAACGCAGCGTTTCGATTAAATTTTTTGAAAATTATATTTTGCCCTTTTTGTTGAAATTTCCGTTTTGAGGTTTTCTTTTTATTAATATACTCAGAGGGTTCTGGCCGCACAAGGTGATGCCTTGGCCATGTATTTTTGATACGTTATAATTATTGAAAGAAAATGATCAAAGATGAAAAAAAAAGTAAAAAAAAAGTAGTAAAAAGAGGGTAATGCAAGAAACTGGTAAAGAGGAATTAAAAACAAAAAAGTGAAATAAAAAAAAATAAAAAAAGGGAAGAAAAACCCCCCAAAAAATGGAACAGTAACAAATTGTCCCCATCCAAGGTGGTAATTCCTCTCACCTCCCCCTCCCCATTTGTTTTTTAAAAAAAACCTCCGATGGTATGTATAACTGTTTTTTATCGAATGGTGTTTTAGTAATTAGATAACAAAAAAAGGGCCTAAAAAAGGAAATGACTCAAAAAAACCAAATTATACCAAGTAGCATCAAGAGGTGAAGGAACTTTCAAAGAGAGTTGTGAAAATAGTGAAACCTACAAAAAAAAAAGAAGTGAAAAAAAAAACCGGAGAGAGGAGAAGAGATAAATTAATAAGGAAAAAAATGTGAAGGGTGAAAAAAAAGAAGTAAAAAACACAAAGAAGAAATAAAAAAATGCAAAAAAAGGAATAATAACAAACCGGTACCAGTGGATCTAAAAAAAATAGTGAAAAAAAAAAGAAGGTTGAAAGGTAGAAAAAAAAAGAAGTAGAGACCCAAAAAAAAATGTAAAGGGTGAAAAAAAAGTAAAAAAGAAAAAAAAGAAACAAAAAAAATAAAAAAAAGAATAGTAACAAACTGGCAACAGTGGAACCCAAAAGAAAAAAAGAAAAAGAAGAAGAAAAAGAAATCCAAAAAAAGGTAAAAAAAAAAAAAGAGAATGGTGAAGGGTAAAAAGAAGGGTGAAGAGTTAAAAAAAGGAAGAAAAAATCTAAAAAAAGTGAACAGTAGCAAACTGTTCCCATTGGATGTGACAATCTCTCCCATTCCGGCCTCCTCGCTCCCTACTTTTCCTTTATATATAGTTACTATTATAATTATTATTATTAATTAAGAAGATTAAGAAAAATTAAAATTAAGATAAGATATATATATTTATAGAGTGAATGGTGGAAAAAAAAAAGAAGAAACAAAAAAAAGGAACAATAGTAAACCGATAACAGTGAAACCTAAAAAAAAGGAGTAGAAAAAAGAAACGTGAAGAGTGAAAAAAAAAAAGTAGTAAAAAAAAAGAAGAAGAAAAAACCCAAAAAAAAAAATAAAAAAAAGAAGGGTGAAGGGGAAAAAAAAGAAAAAAATCCCAAAAAAAGAAAAAAAAGGAATAGTAGCCAACTGTTCTCATCCAAGGTGGCATTCCCTCCCATTCCTATCCTTCACGAGTAAAGGATGAAAAAAAAAATTAAAAAGAAAAAGAGAAAACCGAAAAAAGGAAGTAAAAAAAAAGATATAGTTTGGTAACAGCGGATCCAAAAAAAAGGAGTAAAAAAAAAGAATAGTGAAGGTGAAAAAAAAAAACAAGAATAAGAAGAAACCCAAAAAAGAAAAAAAAAAAAAAGAGGAATGATGAAGGGTGAATGGTGAAAAAAAAAGTAAAAAATGGGAAAAAATGGTAAATAGGTGAAAAAAGACGTAAAAAAATATGGATAGTAGCAAACCGATAATAGTGGAATCCGAAAGAAAGAGCGGAAAAAAAGAAGGGTGAAGGGTGAAAAAAAAGAAATAAAAAAAAAAGAAGAAGAAACTCAAAAAAAAAAAAAGGTAAAGAGGGGAAAAAAAGAAGTAAAAAAAGATAAATTAGTGAAATAAAGAAGTAAGAAAAGAATAGTAATAAACCGGAAATAGTTGAACAAAAAAAAGAGTGAAAAAAAGAAGGGTGAACGGTGGAAAAAAAAATGAAGAAGACGAAATCTAAAAAAAAAGTAAATGGTGAAAAAAATAAAAAAAGGTAAATGGGTGAAAAAAGGAAATGAGAAAAAAGAAAAAGAAACTTAAAAAAAGAAAGAAAGAAAAAAAGAACCGTAACACACTGTTCCCAATGTGGCACGCCCTCTGACGCTCTCTCCTCCACTTATTTCTTTTTATAATAGTAAGTTTAAGAAAAAAAATATAATAGTAAGATAAGATAAGAAAAGATAAGATAAAGAAAGAAAGAAAAATAAAATTTAGTTAAGATGAAATTACAATTTAAAAATTTTTTTAAATCATTCAGTACATTAGAAATGGGTTTGTCCTTTTTAAACGTTCTTTTTAAATGTTCGTACACCTCCTTTTTTTTTTGTGATGTTCGTACACCTTCATTGGACCAAAGAAAGAGTGCAATATCATATGTTGCCCAACTGATCCACGTAAGCCCAATGCCATAAGTTGAACCCCCAAAAAGAAAAAAAAAAAAAAACAGAGAGAACAGTGGCCAATTGTTCCCATCCCAGTTGGCACTCTCTCCCACTTTCCCCTCCTCACTTATTTTTTTCTATAATAGTAATAAGATAAGATTAAGATTAAGATTAATATATATATATATATATATATATATATATATGAGTGATGAGTAGAAAAAAATATAAAAAATAAAAAAAAAACAGTAATAAATCAGTAACAATAGAATCTAAAAAAATGAGTGAAAAAAAAGGAGTAAAAAGTGAAAAAAAAAAGTAAAAAAAGAAAAGAAGAACAATAAACCTAAAAAAAGTAAAAAAAAGAAGGTGAAGGGTGAAAAAATAAGAAATATAAAAAGGTAAACAGGTGAAAAAAACGTAAAAAAGGAACAGCGGCAAATCAGTAATAGTGAAATAAAAAAAAAGAGTGAAAAAAAGAAGGGTGAACGGTGAAAAAAAAAAAAATAAAAAGAAGAAATCAAAAAAAGTGAAAAAAAAAAGAAAAAGTAAAAGAAGAAGAAATCCCAAAAGAAGAAAAAAAACAAAGAGGGAACGGTGGCTAACTTTTTCCATCTGAAATGACATTCATTCTCAATCCCTCCAAAAAAAAGTAAAAAAAAAAAAAATCAAAACAGAAGAAGTAAAAAAAATAACAATAAGGTAACAATGGAATTAAAAAAAAGAGTGAAAAAAAGAATAATAAAGAGTGAAAAAAAGAAGTAAAAAAAAATAAAAAATAAAAAATATAGGAAGAGTGAAGCAAAAAAAGAGTAAATGGTAAGAAAAAAAAAAAGAAAGAAAAGAAAAAGAACAATCAGCATATAATAATAGTATAAGAAAAAGAAGTATAAAAAAATCTGAAAAAAAAAGAACAGTCATCTACTATTCCAATTCGAGGTGTCCCTCTGTCCCGCTCTCCCCTCCCCCTCCCCCTCCTCCCACTTGTTTCTTTCTATTACAGTAAGATAAATATATATATTTAGAAATAGGGTTTGAAGCTTAAAAATCTCACATGGAGATGTATAGGGAGAAGTCAGATTTTACTGGTCTCTCCTTAATTTTCTACCCGGCTCTTGGGTAGATCGTTCATATGACTATGAACATCGGTAAAAAATCATGAGTTCATGCCACTTGATTTGGCCTTGCACTTATTAACCTCTCTGCAAACATGGGAAGCGAGTTTCTCTAAACCCTGCCATGAACGCAACGATTGAACAACAGTTTAATTCTGCTCCTCCTGTACCGAATCCTCTTTTATTGGATTGAATTTGAGGCAGGATTAGAATCCGATTTAAATCAGAACTTGTACTTGAAATCCCAGTCTGCAGCAGGAGAATTCTATTCATTCTGGACGACAAGGAGGGGAAGAACAATACTCTCTCTCTCGACTCTTTGAACCCCATCGCCATCTCCACCAACACAATCATCACCAACCAGAGAAGAGAAGTACAATCGAGGAGAAGACCACCTATGTTGACAAAAGGAAAAGCAGAGCATTGTTGCAAGAAAAGACCTCAAATTAAAATTAACAACTCTACAAATTTTCTGCTCCCAACAACAAAAGGTCAATCCGTTCCACTCATTTCACCTAATCAATTGCTTGGCGTTCAGTGAGTTTATTTTGCCCTTTTTTTGGTTGTATTCTCTCTTTATTTGTTGCTCAATTTTGAATGAAATCTTAGTCTGAATTTTTGTAATTTGTGATTGGTTGAGGTACCCAATCAATTCTGCTAGTTGTTTGGTTGTCAGCACCGCGCAGTTGTTTGTGGGTATTCAAGTTTTCCCTTTCATTTGAGATGCCTAGCATCTTTCTTGTTTTGAATTACATTAGATGACTCATTTGTGCGATTACCAGTTGTTTGACAGAATGCCAATCAGAAATAGAGATTCTCCATGCCACACACTCCCTTAAGTTACAAAACAATTATTAACACATCTCTCTATTGGTAATTACACAAAATATAATTTGGTATCGAAGGGGAAAATCCTAAATTTGAATCCCTCTCTTCTCAACCCATTTGAAATTCCATGTATTACCCCATATGTGAAGAGGGGAGTGTTAAAATACAAAATAATGAATAATGCATCTCTCCATTAATTTAAGCTTCTGGAGTGGATGATTATTGCACAAATATCAGGCACTCGATGTCCTGAGATTCAACCATATGGGACTCATCCAATTTGTGAAGCTTCCATGAATTGAGAATAGTTAGTGGATCTCTCGATTCCCTTTATTCTTTTCCTCTGTAATATGCTGTACTTAATTTTCCACCTCGATCTTGATTCTTTCCTTCAAACCCACATCTGCAGCAATGACGACCATGACAATGATAGCATTTCACATTGCACCGTCCATGAATTCTCCTTCTCCGCTTCCTACTGCTGCTGCTGCCGCTGCCGCTGCCGCTGCCGCTGCCGCTGCGTCTTCTGCCCATTCATTTGAAGTCCACAACATTCTCACCCATCATCAATTCTGCAATGAGTTTGGAAGCTTTAGAGGAAGAGTTTTAGGAAGATGAAAGACGGTCTTGCGAGAGAAGGAAAACTCGAGATTAGTGAAAGATGGTGGAAGAAAATGACTTTTCATATCAAAAACATTTTTGGAATTCTAAATAATTATAATGGTACCGGTATTAGAAATGAAAAATAAGATTAAAAATGAAAAGATACGTAACTTAATTATGGATATAATGCGAGAGTATCGGTTGAGGTGGTTTGTGTATGTGCAACGAAAACCCAAATACGCACTAATCAGAAGAATCGAGAACTTAAGTGTATGATATTTAGTGTAACATAGATATAGGCCTTTGAAAACTTGGATTCAAGTTATTCATAAAGATATGATAGTTATAAATTTAGTTGAAAAGATGGTTTTAGATAAGAATTAGTGACATAAAAAAATTTGAACAAATTAAAGTCCCTCTTGTCATTTTAAGTTTATATAGAATTTTTTGAACTATATATATTTTTATCTCTCTTATATTCGTCTCTTTAATAATCGATCTTAAAATTTGAGATTAAGATCCAGATTATTATTGTTGTTATTGTATTATGGTACCAGTAGCTTGATGGTAAAAAATGTGATTTTGGGCCAAACTTATGATGTTTTATATAATTTTCTCTTTTATATCCGATCTTTTATATCCGAGCTACTAATAGAAGTCGATGATTATGGCCTCTCTCGCATTCTCCCCCTCTTCTCTTTCTCTTCATCTCTAACTACCTGTCCTTAAATTTAAATTTAAGAGACCACCACCTAAATATTTGAACTCCATCACTCCAGCCAATTATCAACTTGCATGGGATTGGGTGACCTCCGTCTGGCATCTTCATCAAAACCCAGAACCTTGTTGTTGTTTGGTCCTAATTTTGCATAAGAAACTCTCTGTAATTGTTTTCTTTCTCTTTGATTCCCGTGCTGCAAGTAGAATGGTGGTTTAACTGCATGGGTGGTGGTGGTTTTATGTGCTGGACCAGATTGAGACAAAATCGACACAAGAGGACAAATTATTGCAATTCCAATGAATTATTTGACGAAATCCTCTTATGATTCTTTTTATGTGATTACTCCATTTTCTTTTATTTTAAAATTTTTCTAGATTCGTTTTGGATTTATGTTTAGCCAGGTAAGTGATGTTTTTATTGTTTACCATTTAATTGAGCTCAGTGCAAAGCGAACACAAATAGATCAAATAGATCAAACACAATATTTTACGTGATCCAACCGGTGTCTCTATATTCACCATCACATTCACTACTATTCACTTGTTCAAAACAAATAGATGTTATGATCAATAAATCACCTCAAAATCACTTACCCTGATCAATAAACCCTTGCTCAAATTTATATTAACTCCAGAAAACGGGTGGTTATCAATAGTTTTTCCTCTCATTTTCACATAAGTATCGAATGACATTTACCATTATCCATCATATTGGTAGTCTCTTTTGTGCGGTACCAGAATTCCTCCCATTGATAAGCCGTTTACTAGTGTACTCTTTCCTTTGTTAACTCCAATAAGCCACACTCTAACCCTAAAACAATTCCTATCGCCACACATCGTGTCCTTGGTAAGGACGCTACTATATTACTCTCTCCTTAGTGAATTCTAATGGGTCACACTTTATTTATACACACAATTTTCTATATTTAAAGGAGTAACAAATTTGCACATCACACAAATATCTTTCACATGAAATATTGTTTTTCTTCATGTGTTATTTTTATTTTTATTTTTTATTTTTTACACCCAAAAATACTTTCTATTTTTTATACATTTGGATAAGAGTAAAACATAACAACTTTTATGAGTGTCCTTCTTAATTAACCTCGTTTTGTATGTGGTGCATGCTTATTTGTGTTTGTCTTCATAGCACCTTTGATATGTGGATGATCTATGGCTTTCTAGTGTTATGATCTCTGAGAGTACAAATGACTTTAGATAGAAATGAACGGTGTAAGAGAATTTAAATTAGTTGAATTAATACACTATTATTATTATTATTATTATTATTATCTTAAGTTTGTATGGAAGTTTTTTTTATTTTATTTTTTTATTTTATTTTTATTTTTTAGTTTTATCTTCTTATTTTTGCTTTCAATGTTTAACGTTATATTATTTTTTTTCCTCTCTCCTCTCTTCTATACTGATCTCTCAAACGGTTGATTTCAAAATTTGGGATTAAAATTCAGTTTGTTATTGTTGTTGTTATGATTTCTGAGAGTGTAATTCATGACTTGTAATTTGCTTTAAATAGCTTTTTCCTGGTATTGTTTCTTTCTTCTCTGCCACACTTTTCATGGAAGGTTTTTTAGCTTCAGATGGAAAAAATGCAATGTTGCTACACCAGCATTTGTCCTCCTTTTTTTTTTTTTTTTTTCTTTTTATATCTTTCATAGTGTCTGCTAATTGTATTTGTTGCTGAAATAATAGAGCAATACATATGTAATATGCTTCTATTCACCCCATGTGCATGTTTTATTTGTAAGATTTGGTGAGGAAAATGATTCAAAATTTAATTAGATTTTATGATCTTCCTTTTGTAGTTCACCATGCAAGTATTTTGGAAAAAATTGTTTCTTCTGCAGAGGCCATTATGTACAATTGCTTATGATGGCCCTAGTGTGGTATTGAAGAGAAGGGCTGCAGAGTTGGAAAAGAAAAGAAAAATGAAAAAGCACAATAAGAATCAGGTTTTTGTAGAAGTACCAGAACCAAAATCATTCCTTGACACTGCAACCATGCCTATGATTCTTTCTGTTGTTGCAACAGCTCTCTGTGTGAAGCTTCTCATGATGGCATGATCCACATTGTGTTCTACTTTGTCTTTTTATAGAACATTCTTCTATGCATTTATTTTTAGATTCCTGCCGAAATGTTGTTCTTTGTCTGAATTATTCCATTATGTAGATAATATCTTCCTATTGTCTTATTGGAGTTGTCTTCCCTTAATATTTAAAGCTGCAAATTTCTTGCTTTCTAGCGTTTGACATTATTCAAAATATCCATAGGGACATGTGTACAGCTACACCCACTCACACACTCTGTATTGGTTTAAGCGAGGTTTGATATAAACGTACTCATGTGCTGGCTTATTGCTTGTAAACTAAATTTGAAATGTTGATACGCCTTTGTTTGCAATGACCTATGTTGTTCTACACTGGGTATTTGACAACGTTCTTTGCTGCTGTGCATTCTTTGACCATTCATCTGTTTTAGTTTTTAATTTACATCGTTAGTGTGGATTTGATGGCAGTATGATGAGTCAATGTCCCATGAAATGATGGAGCACAAAATAAAAATTGCTCCTGCTGGTCAGGGGACGGTCACAATGCTTACTCATGAGGAGTGGGAAGAGATCTGGGAAGTGAGGCCAAGGATTCCTTTTGAATCTGAGTTTGCTCGTCCTAATGCACGTATAAGAATGGGGGAGCCATTGCACATAGTGAGCCAATTATTATTATTTTTTTTATTTGACTTTTGGTTATTTGTCATTTGTTTGGGCTGGTTTCAGGTTTACTTTGAATGATTTAGCATTAAAAGATCAGAATAATAATTGATGGTTTGACAGGCATTAGCTAGGATAAGGCTACTTTGTCTTTGCATACAGAATAATGACTGTTTCTGCCGCATGTATCATGAATTATTCTTGCAATTTGCTTGAATGTACTCGACTCAACTAAGCTTGAAATCCCTTATAAACAACTTTCTGTAATATTTACAGCTATGCTTCTTAGTTATATGCTGATGTAGCTATTGTTGTCCTTAAGTTCTTCCCTAATGTAGTAATCTTCAATTTGTGTATTGTGACTTCTTTATATTGATGCGTCTAGATTCTATAGATCTTTGATTTTTAATTCATTGTTTTCTCATTTATATAGTGCTAATCGATAAAATTAAGAAGGGTATTAACGTTGAAATTATGGGGGATACACTAAAATTTAGAAAATATAGATTGAATTAGTCAAAAACTGAATATATGAAATGTCCGTTTGGTAACAGTAATTAGAATGATAAAGAAATGATTAAGTTTAAAGAACATGATATATCAAAAAGTGAATATTTTAGATATATTGGATCCTTCATTTAAAATGATAAAGAAATGCCCGTTTGTGTTCTTGGTTTCTCCTTTGTTCATGCTGTCCTCTCCGATCTACTTAAGATCAGTCTATTTTCTCTTGCAAAGTTCTCTACTTGCTCCCGTCTTCTTCTACTCTATATAGATCTCCATCATCAAGTCTCTGAGTGCAGTCACTTGTTCTTATGATTTGTCTGCATTTGTTGTCTATGGTTCTAAAGCACTGTGACACGTCTTGAGTGGAGGGTCAGACGGTCCGTGCTGGACATGCCACCTATGGAGGACGGGCATGTGGCCAAAAGAAAAATTATTAATTTTGATGTTGGACATGACATGACTTCAAGTGGAATGTGCCCGCAGACATTTTGGACTTGGTGAGTCAATTTTTGGATTTGTAATAAAGAAAAATTATTAATTTTAATGTTGGACATGACATGACTTCAAGTGGAATGTCCCCGCAGACATTTTGGACTTGGTGAGTCAATTTTTGGATTTTTAATTATAAACTCAAGTATTAAATTTTGTAAAAATAGATAAAGTGATAAAATCTGTTCTCTGTTTAATATTGATAGGACAACTACGGATTTTGGCCAGTAATTTCTTAATGATTAAATGCATCACATTATTGACATATTTTTCATTTATTCATATCGATATCTGACTTATAGGTATTAACATTTTTTTAACGTGTCCATCTCCTATGTCTATCTGTTCATCCTTTACAGGTATATGGTCTGGGAAACCATTTTTCATGTCATCCTTGAACAAAAGGGCATGTTCCTGTTTGTGCTCCTACCACCCATGCTCCTGTAGTACAGTTCCAGTTGTTGTACACGTTCAAGTGGAATTCAAAAATTTTCCAGTCTCCGTAATTATTTTGTAGTGTTTGCTATCTTCTTATTACCAATTCTGGTATTTATTTTTGTTATCTTTTTATTTGTAGCGCCACTTGTGCTATTTCCATGACATATCTTGTTTAGGATTTGGGTTGAGATAGTTTGTACATAGCCTAGCCCAACATTCATGAACATGATGCAGGTACTTCCTGTTCATGTAACAGGTTAGAAAATGGCATGAATGCTTCCTATTGTAACTAGACCAAGAAACTGGTCTTTTGTTGGGCAAATCAACATTTTAACAGCAGGATATAAAGTCCCAAGAAAATTGACAATTGTTCCAGAAAAGTTTTAAATTAATATACAGTCAAGTTTTGTATAGCTTCCCCCCCCCCTAAATCTAAGATATGACATCAAATGCAGTCATAAACTTCGTATTCTCTAGGGTTACCTCATGAAATTTTAAAGGGATAGAAAACTGCCATTGAGTAAGGTTTTTGTTTTTGTGCTGATATGATAGAGTTCTTTGGCTTTGGCCTTTTCAGTTAATCATTTTTGTGCAATATATTGACCATCTGCAGGAAGATTTAAAGGAGTAGACAATTGATATGCTCACAGATGCACTTACACTAGCAGAAGAAGCTGTCAGACAAAATGCGAAATGACCATTTATAAACTAAAGCTTATACTTGGAACTTGCCTTGCTGTTGGTAGAGTAGTGACCCTCAATGAGAACAATATCCTAGGTTGTTAACGGTTAGAAAGATTCCTAGGATGAAGGCAACCGGATTTATGTAGGGGCACTGGTGAGATTGTTGGTAAAAGCTCAGTTTGAATTCTAAGATATATCCGGCAGCAAGCATGTGTATTTCAGCAGACGAGATTTTCAACTGGTGCTTATTTCCCTTTCTTGGGGCATATAATCCTCTTGCTGACTTACTATTGAAATGGGTGTTGGTTATCTTGAACGAGACAGATGTACTTCTAAGGCAAGACTTGAAAAAATAGCCAGTGTCAGAAACTGCTCTGGTCTATTTCCATTTTTTTTGGGGGGGGGGGGGACATTGAAATATTTTCTTCTCTTTTATCATATCAAATTATGAGATGCCATTTTTGTGAGTTGAGATTATAGTTTTTGTAATTAAGGAACTTGAATTTGGCTTGTTCTTCCTTGTGATGGCGACTGTATTGGGGAATTTGAATTTGTGAATTTAAATTTAAATTTGAATTTGAACTTGTCATCCTCCATTATCACCACTGAGATCGAGGATGACATAGTCATAGCCACAGAGACGAAGCCGAGTGGTATTAGTAGTACGTATTGGTAGCACAAGTGTGATATGAGCGTCTTGTATTGGTGGCACGTGCGTGATACGAGCGTCTCTCATCATTCCTCTTCATCTCTCACCGGTTCACAACTAGGTTTAATCCATGATTGAGAAATGCACAATACTTGCAACGGTGTGGAATATCTGGAAGGCCTGGTGCAGAATCGTCCATCAAAGGGAGACTCCCCACCCTCACTCTGTGGTAAATGCAGCGCTGACTATGGCCAATACTTGCAGCAGAAGGCTTGAGGAGAATCATCATACTCCTTTTGGTCAGAATGATTCGATGGAAGTGCCCTGAAAAGGGAATATTAAACTCAACACTGTTGGAGCTGTGAACTTGGGAACAAACAAGCAAGAGCGGATGGCCTCTTCAGGTGCAGTTCTGGAGAATGGCTACTGGGTTTCTGGATCAACAATGGGGCTACTAACACGGAGACAGCAGAGCTTTGGGGGATAAGAGAGGGTCTGAATTTGGCCAAGAAAGCGGATTTTGAGGAATATTGAGGTGGAAATGGACTTGCCGTTTCTGGCAAATGTGCTGAACAGAGGGCTGAAAGTAAAGCATCCGCTGGAGCTCTTAGTGCAAGAGTGCAGGAAAATCATGGAGGAAGCAAAGGAGTTGCAACAAGGCGCATCTTTAGAAAGGCGAACCAGTGTGCTGACAAGCTTGCTGCGATGGGTCAAGCTGCGGAGCCCCGTCTGATGGAGCATAACAAGCCTCCCTCAGAGCTGGTGGAGCTCATCAGGAATGATGCTGAAGGCTTTCAGGGGTGCACAGCAGAGTTTTGCGTGGCTGCTAGGCTGCTTTGGTGCCATCTCGTTTTGTCCCCCAAATAAATAAATAAATCCCATTCTTCTGTTGGTCCTCGAGCCTATATTTCCCACAACAATAAAAGCAAAACATTCCACGCATGGGAACGTTTAAGCAAACCAAGTTACTTGAAGATTTAGCAACTATCACACGACCAGGACATAACAGGTATAAAATGTCTAAAACCCTAAGCCTCTGCATGCCTAAGTTACGGTCCATCCACTAAGAGCAACAAAACTGCCACCACTTTCCTCCTTTTTTGTTTAAAATGACAATGTCTTTTGTCCCTTATCTCCCTCTTTATAAGGCTAGATTTTGCAGGGAGACCAGGGATGCAACATACTATTTGTCTAATTTGTTTTGGGGTCACAGCAATGCTCCTGATCAAATTATTTACATGATCCCAAATAAAGTTTTGTTTATAGATGACAAGTGTATTGCAGCTGTTTTACATGGGAAGGTCTAGAATTAGGAATTAAGTCTTGATCGATCGGAATCCGAAAATAAAAAAAAAAGACACAAATAGAAACAAGTTATAAAGTTTAAAAAGAGGAAGTTACAACAATTATTCATGGGACAGAATTTTAAATTAAGGGAAAAAAAAGACCATCAAATAATTGAATCAATTCAAATTAAACCTGCCAAATTATCCAAAAATTAGAAGTGCTTATTAAAATCAAAAGAGGATCATTAAAATTGAAAATATAAGTGGTCAATAATAGTAACAACAACAATAAGGATACGATAATCTTAAGCAATGTTATTAGAACCGGACAAGACTACTTGGCACGAATTAGTTTCGTACAATATTTTGATTTTAAACCGAAATCGAATTAAAATTAATTTTTCTATAATCGAACTAGATCTTTTGATTTTGATTTTGTTTTAGAATTGAAATTTGTAAATCATTGATTTGATTTCGATTCTTAATTTTGAAATTAGAATCATAATATTTAAAAACTCTTGAAATTAAAACCCAAAAGCGGGTCTTAAAAATCATAAAAACTACTAAAAAATTGTTAAAAAAAATATGAAAATCATAAAAATAGGAATAAAAATGGAATTGGATCGGAACTTGAACCATCCTGATTTGTGATCAGGATCGGACCATAACCATTTGGTTCTAAAATGGAAACCAGAAACTATAGGATTTTGTTGAAAGCAAAAGTTTAATTTGTTGTTTCGCTGGGAATTAGATGCTGCAAAAGTTTCAACGGCTGACGAACAATAGTAATAGACAACAATTAGGGTATTGCTGAAAGCAATTTATTGAACTAACGTTAGATTATCAAACTAGCGATCTGTTGATTCTGATGATATTAGTCCTGACAGGGTTGAACCTGTAATGAACTGGTGAGGCCACGCAAGCAAGACGGTAGATCTCATCGACTTCCGAAGAAGACCGTCAACACGTGGAAAGGTGGAACCCACAAAAAGAAAACAAACTGACCCTGCATGTAGCCAGGAAAACTCATGAGTTCCAATGTCAGTTAGGAGGGCAAACAAGTAGGACACGCTGTCTCAACACGTGGCAATCACCCTTGCCACGTCGACGGAGAAGCAAGTTAGCATGTTAGGGCACGTGTCCTCCAAGGAGAACAAACGCCAAGTCATTACAAAAAGATTGTGGCCTATTTCTTAAAATTCTAAACCCGTGGCCACGCTGTCAGAGCGCCATCTCTCTCCGTTGTCCAACCTTGTCAGCATAAGCAACCGCCGCCGCATCACAGTCATCTCCGAAGTCACCCTTGCTCGAGCCGCCTATTCGGGCGTGTCGTATTATCCTAACCAAATCCTGGTGCGGCTGTTGGGGCGACGAATCTCGGCGACCTCATTTCCTGATTCGCACGCCCCAGTAACGCTTATTCCTAATGTTAATGGCATCATTGACGTTGTCACTTGCGTCGTGGTTGTCTCTTTTTGCTGTTGGCTTTACCATGATATTTATACCGGTCAGAGCTTCATTGAAGATGGTGTGTGTACTTCGGAAGAAGCCGGAGCTTGATAGTGAAAGGTGTTGACGCGGCGTTTTTATACTCGAGGATTCGCTTCTCAAAATACATTCATTTTGTCCTGGAGGGAAATGGAAGCGTGGTTGTCTCTTAGTAGGCCACGTGGTGGAGATAATCCTATGATCGCCGCAGAAAAGTTTCGCGTTTGGATTGTGTTTTGATCGTTGGATGAGGATGGAAGGTTTATTTGGGCGGCACAAGTGTCAGCAACCATCCATCAAATGGTGGGCGAGCAGGTGGAACCTAAGGAAAGGCCACACACCTGAGACTGAGAGTCTCACTGTTTTTTGGGGTTGCTATGGTAAGTCACTCATGCTGACTTCTCCAGAGTCCGGTGCGTGGTGGAGACGGTACTCATGCTATAATAGCATTTTATAACTTTTGTATCTTTTAATAAATAATTTTAATTTTTTTAAAAAAAATATCACTAAAAAGATATCTATTAATTTTTTTTTTCCAAAAAATAAAAGGGGCAGTCCCCTGCCGGTGTTCTGCGGACTTTCAAAGAATATGCAAACCGGTTTAGCAATGGTCAACAAATTTCTTATGAACTTTTATGCTCATAATTCTGGTGAAGCATTTGAAGAATATGTGAATGCCCATAAACACAAAGTTGAAATTTGAAGTTTAAAGAGTTTAAAATGGCTACATATTCATAAGTAAACACTAATTTTCGAATAAAAATTTAAGTCTATTAGATTTGAAGTCAACTTGTATCTATACAAATCGATCTCTTATTAATTGTTTAATATAGAACACATGACTTTCAAAACATTGGTCACATCATTGAATTAAAAGATGGGTCTTTTGACCATGTACTCACGTTCACAATCTAATATAATAATTTTTTTTGTCATCAAAATATAAACCTGAGGTAAATAATTATATATTTTATGTATTCTTGGACCTTATTTCAGCAAGCTCGAAGTCTCAACCCACTGAGACTTCCAATCTTCTTTTGCAGAGTGCTAGTGCGGTGGTCCTCCATTACTGCTTGGACTGCACCTTTCTTTTCTTTTCCTTTTTAATGTCAACTCTCAAATCTTCTACTGTAATACACTACTAAGTCTACTACTTGAATTGACTGACAAACATTCTGTGCAGAAAGCTTGGAATTCTTTAATTCAAAGAAAGAGGATCTTCTAAGTTTTAACTCTACTTCTCTTGTCATTTTTGAGAATAGAAAGATAAGTAATTCGTTTTATATCTCCTACCCAAAAAAATTCAGTGCCTTATATTTGGAGAAGTCCCTATTCCTTCCCGCACACGGTAGCAGCTTCTAAACTTAAAGGATTTTGGTGTTAGACTTCTCCATGTTGGAAACTTAAGCTTCAAGTTTAAGGTAATTGCATGTAAAATACTAGCGGAAATAAGAAAGAGCAAAGTTATCTCTGCACAATTTTGGTTTGATCATAACTTGGTGAGAAACAATGTGATTGTACATAGAATTGATTAAAGTTAGTAGTTGGTTTGGAGGTCGAAGAAATGGATATACAAAATTAAGTTGAAAATAAGGAATAGTTGCGTGAAAATGTCATGTCTTTTCACTTCAACGCTTGCAATTACTGATTATGGTAATTTCATGAAAAGTCATGTATCTTCACTTCCAAAGGATACATACTTTGAAATAGTTTATAACCTTTGACTATACATAGGTTCTGAAATAAAAACACACAACAGTTTCCGTTGCTTCTTTTTGTTCTTTTGCTAAGTTGTTAAGATATAAATATTCTTTTAAAATATACATATGATGCATAGTATTATTAGATTTTGTATGTCCCCAAGAGAGACATACTAGTTGTCGCAACCCCTCATCTAATCTGGTGATTCCAGATTTGAATATTTGTGTAACCAAAAAAAAAAAATGATACAAAGGAGAAGAAAGGCCCCTACGCAAAGGACACGAGAAGAAAAGGCCAAGGGCTCAAGACCGAATAAAACGGCACCCTTGCCAAGACCACACTGCCTACCGCGTCTCATACTACGTAAAAACAAAAGCAGCACCCAGCACAACAAGATGCCTCTAATTTGGAGCTGCACTATGCCTTCCTCCCTATGTGTGTGTGTGTGTGTGTGTGTGTGTGCGCGCGCGCGCGTGAGAGAGAGAGAGAGAGAGAGAGAGAGAGAGAGGATGTCTTTGAAAAACCAAACATATCCGTTGTTAAAAATATATATATTATATATCAAAATTAAATCGATTATTAATTTATTAAAAATTATTATGTATTATAATAAATTAATAATTAATCCAATTTTAGAAATGTTTGACTTTATTTGTTTTAATATTTATAATAACTGGTTTCTATATAGATCTAAGTTATTGTAATATTTTACTAAAATAATAGATTATTAGGATTCATATTTTATTATTGCTTCTATCTTTAATACCAATATCCACCCAATACACCAGCATACTCAACTTCTCCGTGGAAAATACTCCATATCTGGGTAAATAAAGGTGATAACAAGTTACCACCACAAGCCCTTGCCATGTAGGCACAGACCTGAGATAGATCAGGACTTCAGGGTCCTGGGGATGATCCTGGATCAGCTCCACAACAACGTTATTATTTTTCCACAAGAACCAGGGGTCCTTTCATTATACTCTCCAAACTTCAAGCACTCCCCACCTATCCATCCCAAGAATGGGTCCTCGTCTAGCCACTCAACTGCAATTAGTTCTGCAAACAACTATAATGATGATATTTGGCTCGAGCTGCCTTCCATATACACAAAGTTTTCAAATCAACTCATTCTCACTCAAAAAATTAACTTGGCTAGCTTGCTTCTAGCATTTGACCTGTTGACTCCATCAAATGCGCCTGACGACAAAAGTGAAAATTTTGAACAAACAAATTCCAAAGTCACACCCCACTTGAAGTTGTCTTGCTCCACGACTACCTCCTCGCCTGTAAAATAAAGTAGTTTATGTAAATGGTGTCGTCTAGCATCAGAGCAATGCCGCTTCTTTCGTCGTATTGAGCGCCTCTTGAACAAACTTATTAGTGTAGGCTTTAAGCTGTGCCGATTATTGCAAGGCGCTAGACATAGCTTGTCAACTTATCGATCTTTCCATGGGATCTACTTTTTATTTAAAAAAAAAAAATAGACATAGCCTTTAAGAGAATCCGATTCAATTTATATATGAAAGAAGAAGAAGAAGGTGGAAACAGTAATTTCTAAATATATTATTCACTTTCTACAAACCAAATATAAGTAAAACAATATAATTCAAATGCAACCCCTATTGAATTCTCTGGGTATTCTTTGATCTTCAAGAGTGTATCAACACCATCAAAGATTTACATATTCAAGGAGGATGACAATATCTTTGCGGCAATTTTAGAAACAGGGTCAGAACTCCCTATCATCATTCCTGCCCTGCCCAACCCTAGTGGGTTTTCATAGAATTAGAAGACATAGAGGAATAGAATTAGGTCTCAACGACTAAGGTTAGAATAGGGTAATTATTGTAAAACTTAAATAAAATTTTTCATTAAAAGAGAAAATAATAATTCATAAAGTGGTTACTATTATTCTATTTAAAATAATTAGAAAAACCTTAATTCTGAACTAAAACTAATTAATTATTTAAAAACTACCTAATAAATTAAATAGAATCAAAACAGGGAAAAAAAATTAGTACCTTTCTAATTAGTTATAAGCAAACTCGAGGTATGAGTAAATCCCAAGTATTTGTGGTGTTTCTAATGATACATCTTAAAAGATTTCTAAAACTATGATCTATGGATAGCAGGCAATAGGGTACTTTCAATTCTGTCCCAAATTGTTTCCATAAAATCCTCTAAAAGTGCCCCCCATAAAGTTTATACATTTCTACTGTAAACAAGAACAATTACTGTCGAAGTCCAAAACAAAATCCAAACTCAAATAAATCCATAGTGCAACTTTGTGTTTTGAGTATCTCCTTTGTAAACAAGTTGGACATCTCCACCAATTTATCCACATCTTTTTGCATGGTTGGTCAATACTAACAATCAGCAACCATTGTGAAATTCTTGTCCCTTCCAAAATGTCCTCCCCAACCATTCCCATGAAGTTCTTTTATGATTTGCTCTCTTCAAGACAAATCTAGAATGCACAACTGATAACAACCTTCATGCAATCTTTGTAGAAAATTTTCAGCTTCTGAGGAATATTAGAAATCAGCTATTATCTTGCTATAATAACAATCATAACAATATTGATTCTTTAGATCCCCAAAACCTGTGCCTCAGTTCTCATAGTCGATTACAGTCGACAAAAATAAAGATTGCTTACTTAAGCCATCAACCATGATACTAGATGTCCTGACTCATATTTTAGCAAGAAATTAAATTCATCGAGGATAGAATCCCACTTGGCATGTTCACCATTAAGCTTCTTCTAAAAATGTAAATACCTCATGCTCAGGATAAACAAAAAATTCACGGTAAGCTAACAAGTGCAACCAATGACGAATAGCTCTTTCCAAAGTGTAGATTTTTAGTTTTAGTTTTTTATAAACTATCGATATCCCGTAATTATATTAAATTCAATTAAATTCGGTTCAGATCATGTTAGTCTCTTAAGGGATAAAATTCTCCTGTGCCTTTTCTCTATGGACCCAAATCTTGTTTAATGGGTTTCAATGTTGGAGCAATTAGGCGTTAGTTTAGAATTCTAGGTTATAAGTGGAACCAAGACTTTTAGAATCGTATAACTTCACATTGAAAAACTCTCTAGGCTTTCCATTTTGGCCGGGGACTGCGCCAATTTCCATAGATGAACAGTTACACTTGATGGATGTGGGTTTTCTCCATAGATACATATTCTGCTTGTTTAAATGGGACTCTTGAGTTGAAAAGTGGTCCAAAGGTTCGTGAAGGGTAAGACCTGCAAATATCGCCAGAGAGTGCTACAATGGGAAAGATTCCAATACTCAAATTAGAAATAGCAATTTTAGAATATGGAAAACAGACAGAGAATAAGCGTGTTTTGGCTCTATGTTTCTGGTGTGTTTGATGTGTAAAGTTCTAAGAGAACTTATCTTTGTGGTGGCTAATGTTGTACTTATGTATCCGTGGTTCTCAGAAAGTTCCGTGAAGTCTTGGGGCTGTCGTAACCTTAATTTCCTTGTACATAAATTATTATGAATTTTCGAGATTGTAGGGATTATAGTCAAAAGTCTCTTGTAGATACGTTATTTTGTTGATTGGGGAAGTCCCAATTGTCGTGGGATCTTCGGGTCCCATCGAGAGAACATTCTGAGACATATTTCCTTATTCGGTGAAATTGTTTTGAAAAGGAGGGAGATTCTTATTTGCATAAAAAAAAAGTTTGAATTCCCTTGAAGATTTACTTCTTTTTTTGATTATCTTAAGTTGTGTTTATCGCATGACTGAATGAATTATAGTTGTGTGATGTATTCACCGAGGAGTGCATTGATCGAGAACTTTGAGTGTCGAGGACTAGGATGACTGAGGAGCTATCGGTGCATTTGATTAGATGAGCCCGACATCATGGACTCATAATAAAGTTCTAATCCTTTTGGTAATGGTCTCAGGCTATGTACCATCAACGCTCAATATATAACAACTAACTTTTCAAAATCTGATAGTGCAAGAACCGCTGCTTAATTTGATAGTCATCAATCATTCTCATTCTCTTAATGTCCGCCAACTCTATTTGTTGGGGTTGATTGCCTCTACCTCGACCTTTGCCTCTACCAACCAATAAAAAAATATTATAAATTTTGAAAAAAAAAACTTCCTCAAAAATTTCCCTAGGAAAAGTTTAAATCGTAGGAAAGGAGCCAGAATTTCAAGCAGGAAAAAAAAAAATCGAATAGCGCGACAGAATTCTGCCTCTTTGAAATTAAGTTTAAATCACACGAAAGAAGAAATTTTTGCATGCTTGATATAAGTTGATGTACCAGAAGAATTTAGAGCAGTTAGATCAATTAGGGTTATAGTATATTAATTATTTAAAACCTTCTATGAAATTAAATAGAATAGAAATAAAAACTAAAAAAATAGTAACTTCTTAGATAAAAATCTAAATAAGGAAGAAAAACTAATTAACAATAGAAAAGTGGAAACATTCTACTTTTTTTTTTTTCCTATTTTTTGATGCTCCTGCTTCATTGGCTATGGCTGGTTAATAAGTCCTCAACTGAACCTTCACTTACCCTTTTCACAATGTGACAACTTTTTTACCCAAATGGTACAAAACTTCTCACAGACTAATTCCTGTCATACGTTACCTACTCATATTCGTAGAATAATATCATCAACTTACATGTTGATTTCAATGCAAATTCTCGCAAATCCCTCTCTTGTAGTAAGATGAATTTTCACAACTGGGAATGGTAAAACTCTTTCTTCTGGGAAACTCCGGTAGCTTTATCCGGCGTCGATGGGCCCCCGGTCTAACATTGAAACGTTAACTAATGACATGTTTTACTGACATTCATCCGGTGGCCAGATGGTTACATATTAAACAATATTTCGAATTCGAATATTGTGTATGAAAAAAAAAAAGTTATTAAAGACTTTTATTCTATAAAAACCCAAATCGACTTAAACTGAATTTATTTGGAGATTATTAGATATCGAAGATTATAAAATAATAATAATAATAATAATAATAATAATAATGGTATGCTTTCACCCGTATCCTTAATTAGCCTTGTTTGAGATGAATAGTCTTAATTTCATCGTCGATATGCCACAAAATGTGATTTCAATGTTAAATTTTTAACAAAATAAAAATAATTTCACATATGACTAAATACAACGAATAAATCATTATTATTAAAACGGAGCGTTACAGTTCGATTTAACAAAATGTTTTTTTTTTCTAACCAAAAAAAGAAAAAAAGAAAAAAAGAAAAAAGAAAAGATGAGAGATATTTTCCAACAAAACAAAGAAAGTAGAAGAAAAAAGTAGGGTGAAAGGTATTTGTAAGACATTGTTTTTATAACAGAGGAGATTTTAATTTAAAAGTGTTGGGATTTTTAATAAATAACTTCTGGCAAAAATTCCATATAAAATAATTAATATGCATTAAAGAGTAGAGGGGTGAAAGGATCCAAAATTGTGGAAATTTAGTCACAAAAGTTGAATTTTCTATATAATAATGGAGTGGGTACAAAATCTAAAACTTTACTGAGAAAGGAAAAAGAAAAAATTATAGAACAAAAAGTACTCCTCCTATCCCTCCCCAACATAATAAGAACAATCTGTAATCCCAGTAGATTGAAATGGATGACCCCAACAAAAACTGGTCTTATCCATTTCCATAATTTAAATATCACTGAGGGCTAAAAATGTCCAAAAAAAGATTAAAAATTAACATTTTGGGGGTCAGTAACTCCGGCTACGAAACTTGTCCAGAATTCCGCCTCGGATTCAGAAATTCCAAAGAAAAGATTCCGACGATGGATAGGCATCGCCGTTCTCATCCGCGTAATCATCTGTGGCCGCCGATGGCGGCGGCGGCTGCGGAGTAAAATAGTCATACGTCAAATCGTCGAACCCGGGAAATATTCCGAAGTCAGATACATTATTTTCCGAACCAATTGTGGTAAACAAATTTATTAAAGAAGAGCCCTCCATCGTCGACGCGTCGCTATCCAATTGGACAGTCCCTTCGGAGACGGAGTGGGATTGCGACGAGGAAGAGTCCATGGGTAAATCCGTAGAAAAGTGACCCGAATTGATCCTCGGAGGCTCCGAATTGGCGAACCTGGAAGCGGCCAATTGAATCTCAGAAGGCGTGAGTTTCCTGCCGCCGGCAATATCGGGTGGGTTGTCGGGGAAATTGAACTTGGCAGAGTGGCCACGCAAGCAGAAAAGAGCGGCGTCGAAAGCGCGAGCTGCCTTTTCGGGGGTGTCGTAGGATCCGAGCCAGATTCGCTCCCGACTGTTGGGAAGTCGAATCTCCGACACATATTTTCCCCACTTCCGTTTTCGGACACCCTTGTACTTAATCGAATTACTTCTCTCCGATGGTGATGAATTTGATCCGCTTATACTAGGTTTCACCATCTGACGGCTCTGCGCTTTGGATTCCAGATTCAGAAAGATCCCACGTCAAATCAAATTATAAGATTTCGATTTTGTTAGTGTTCGCTTTCCCAGAGCCGATGTATTTGCTTTTGTGCTTGTGGGTTCATTCCGAGGTTCGGCGGCTGCAGAGGATGCTATTATATATATATGTTGAGTTTTAATGGTTTGGTGGAGTGAGACAGTGAGAGTGAGAATTATGTGGTCAAACGTCAGAGAGGGAGTGTGCGTGTTGATCGAAGTTGAAAAGCGCGGAAGAAGCGTACACGTGGCGAGACGAAGAGATAGGCTGACGTTGATTACGCGGTATATAGTGATGTTTGGGCACGCATGTGCGTCTTTCATTCCTCGTGCGTCTTTATTCTAGAAAAATGCATTTTTTTTCAAAATAATAATTAATAATTCCATGGTTATTTAAATTTTTGTGCAGAAAATGACAAACCATGTCAGCTTCATGGGTCATACCACCCTTCGTGGAACTTCATGCTCAGCCGCCGAATCAGGAATATCCCTCCTTAAACATGAAAGTTAGCCCATAATTTTATCTTTAGTAATTATATTTAAAGATATCAGAGGGGGTACATGCGTTTTTCTCCTGTCATATTTGAGACACATAAGTTTAAGTTTAAGGGATAAATTAATTAGTTATAATTTAACTGATATTATCTATTCTTTTTAAATATTTTAAATTCAAATTTTATCTATATATTAAAAAAAATATCTGAAGATATAAAAGAAAATAAAATGATAAAATATTTCACAAGTGAAATCAAATTCAAAATCTCTTATGTCGAGCGAATTTCATTTTACCTAACTCTCTTGGTCGAAATTACATAAACTTTGATTAATATGTTAGTTAAAGTATTGATCAATAAAAATTAAAAATTAAAGTACTAAAATATGAAAATAAATTAATTAAATTATAAAAATACAAAAAATATATGATTGCCATTTAAGTTATGAAATCTTTTTGCAGACAATTTGACTAATAAAAAATATCCATATTTGACAATTAACACACGAAATTACAATTCCATAGTTTTTATTTATCAAAAGGAATAGACAGAATATATTCAAAATTAATTTCAATCATTTTCATAGTTATTAATTCAAAAAATAACCTTTTACATGGGATTCGTTAACGTTGTCTCAAATTTAAAATCTTTGAATTTATTCTAAATTATGATTAAGAAGGCTTCATCAACTTTCTTCTGTCCCTTTTTCTACAAACCCGAGTAGATAGGTTGGAAAGAAATGCAGGGACATAATGAGGCATATGGATGTTTAACTTTGCATGTGTCCCCCTTTTTTCTTTTTTTCTGATGGGGCCTGGAGGAAATAGATTAAAGAGATGTTTCTAAGCCATCGGAAAATGAAAAGTGGTTATTAATTTTCATATAAAATTTTTAACTTTTTAACAAAAACAATTTTTAATTAATAAAAATTTTGAAAAACCCCTATTGGGAGATTTTTAATTTAGCACAAAATTAATACATTTAAAAAAAAAATTAAATTTAATTAGTAAACTTGATATTTAGAATAAAACAAAATAATCAATGAGTGTTTTTAAGAAAAGAAACCAAAATACTCTTTAAATACTAAATACAATTGGAAAACAAATAATTATTTTAACTTATTACGTCTAAGAAGATAAAGAATTAACAATATTTTGGTTCTTGATCAGTAAAGAATGAATCTTTTTGTTCAAGGTCGTACAGATTATATATATATATTAAGAGAGAATTTTAACTCTTAAGGATTAGTTGTTAAGATGAATGAATCTTTTTGTTCAAGGTCGTACAGATTATATATATATATATATTAAGAGAGAATTTTAACTCTTAAGGATTAGTTGTTAAGATGAATGAATCTTCCTTCATAGAAATATCAAAACTTTTGTTAATACCTGGAATTGATACTTAGTAAGCAACGTCATCTCCGGAATCATGATGACGAGAAGGAGCTACGTCAGTTAGGATGCACACCCTTTCATTTCCATCCGTCAAACATAAATAGCTTTCGAGACCAATGAATTTTTGACCCCCAGCAATTTCGAACATATCAGACGCGTCTTAAGAGCTGATAGTCGGAGTGGTGTGCGTGCTGTGCGGTGACAGTGATGGTCTTGTTGCTTCCTCATCTTTGTCAATTGTGTCTCCAGAAGCTGGATTGCGTAAGCTCAAACATAAGCATCTCTCCTCCATCTCTCTCTCTCTCAGAACCCACATAAGAATTCAAAACTACTTCAGGAGAGTCAACATAATAAAATGTATGACCCAGGAACAGGAACAGGAAGAGGTGGGAGAACAATCCACGTGCCTTCTCACTTATCCTGGCTTGTTCTCGTTGACTTTTGGATCCCCCTGTGTTTAATCATCACTCTTCCCCAGAGGCATTTCGGTATCCATCAAAGGGAATCGTTGAAATATCTTAATAAAAATTAAAAAAATAATAATAATAATAATTTTTTATTAAATAGATATAAATTGAGCGGTGATTGTGATTTCTACAATAAATACATTTTATTATAAAATTCCCCCATCTATATAGTAGCGGAGAAATTATATTTTCAATTAATTAATTTTTAAAATTATAAAATATTAGCAATTATAAAGTTATTGCAAATAAATTTTAAAATTTATTCTATATATTAACATATTTTATTCTCTCTATCTCTATATATACCATTCTATTATTTCTTTATAAGGATACCCAATTTACAGAAAAATTTTACTTAAGTGTCTTCTCCGATATTTTATATTTGAATTTTCATGAACATGCGTGTTTCCGTAACTTTTGTTACTTCTATGTAACAAAAAAATTATTATTTTAATATAAAATATATTTGTATTTATATATAATAGAGTCAAAAATTATATCATTAAAGTGTTATTAAAAAAAACACACACACACGCACACGCAAAGTAACGATTGCAAACCCTACCTTTTAAGACGTGTAGTTTTTAAGTGTGATTTATAAACATAAGAGGCGTAAATCATCTTTAAAAAAATCAAAATTTTATATGGAGCGCTCCAAATGAAAAATGTTCGATATACATACTGGTTTTTGTAAAGTTTGTATTATTTGTTTTGGAAAAAATGTAAATATATTTAATTTAGATTATAATCCACTTTGTAATGTCACATAAGAATAAAGTCATGTCATTTTTTGGATTAAAAATGGGCATATCACTAATTATGTTCGACCCTTTTTGATGTCTGGCTTACCCTAACAATGTCACCAATTAAAACTTATTTGGCCTGTGATAAAAAATCTCAATTTTTAAAACTTGTTTTTACTTTATTTCATTTTATTTTATTTATAATATTTTCATTAAAATTAAATTTTTAATAAAATATATAAATTTTTATGATAGAAGTCTAGGATAATGCATTATAAAAAAGTTGCAAATTTAATCTTCCCCCTTTATAACTAGGCACATTAATTTTATTTCACTAAAAAATGTAAAATTGTTTTAAATTTTTTCTAAACACATTAGTTTTGAATTTTGAATTTTCACTTTAAAAATACTTTTAATTTTCTCTGTAAAACTAAGAATATTAATTTTCTCTTTTAAAAAAAAACCAATTTAATTCATACTTTCTCTTTCTAATACAGTGATTTAAAGTTTTCTCTCTATAGAAAATTTAAATTATTTTATTTTTCTCTCTTTTTCCATTTACTTTAATCTTCTTTCTCTAAAAAAATTCTAAAATCTTTTTTTTTCATTCCCTAAAACTAAATATATTTGTCTTTTCTGTCTAAAGAGTCCATTTAATTTATATTTTCTCTCTTTTTTTAATATATTATTTTATTTGTTAAAAAAAAACTAAGGGAAATCTCCTGGTGCTTTCTAACTTGGGACTCTACAAACTTGGATGGGTTGGCTTGCTTTGATATCTCTGTTTAAAACTAAGTAGATCAATTTTTTTTCACTGATTGGTATTTAAAATTTTTCTAATTAATACAGTTTGAATAATGTGAGATTTATTAAGGAATTATCTCTCCTAAATTCTATTTCTTTATTCTTATGATTCGAATCCAAGACCTATAATTAAAAGAGTGTAACGTTCTACTGTTACATCTATGGGAGTTCAAATCAATTTTGTTATTTCAATCTAAGGGAGGGGAGGGGTCTTGCTTCTTTTGAGAATGCTCTGACTCCCCTACCCTATCCCATTTGAACTTTGTATTGCATATATATGAGAAAAGAAGTTTGAAAACCAAATTCTTTCGGATTGAACGGTCAGATACTTTACCCCTTAATCAAAAGTCTTGAGTTTGATTCTTGAGAATGATGAAAAAGGATTTAGAATAGTCAATTTTTAAAATAGATTTTACAATACTCAAATTAGATTAATCGGATAAAATTTGGAGACTGATAGATGCCAACGGTGAAAACCAAAAGAAAAGAAGTTCAAAGCCAACCGGAGAGCCCCACGTTTGAGAGTTTGATGCTGGCTCCCAACTGGACCGCCCTAGGTGAAGGCCCAAATCTCTAAAGACCCCATCGGGCCCAAAGGGTGTAAAAAGAAATGCTCCAAAACCCTTCGAATATTCTAGAACCATCTTCTACCTTCGACAAAGATAAAATTAATAAAAGAACCCCCCGGGTTGTTCATTTTAGGGTTCCAAATTCATTTCCTCTCGTCACGATTCAATCGTCCTGAGAATCAGAAAGGTATTTTACTTAATCTTAATAGTCTCCAGTGATGTCTTTTGTGTTTTGTTACTTAAATTCTGGTTTTTGCAGAAATGGCAACGGTTCAGTTGAGTGTGGCTTCAGCTTCTGCCTCTGTTTCCAACAGAAATCTTACATCTTTCGAAGGTCTTCGACCATCCACCGTCAAGATCTCATCTTTTGGGTCTTTCAGATCATCTGGGTCTCTCTTTAACCAGTCTTTCCGTGGTCTCGTTGTTCGAGCCGCCACTGTCGTTGCTCCCAAGGTCCATTCCCCCTTTGCCTCTTCCCCCCCCCCCCGGGGGATATTTTTTCTTTTTTTAAATTCGAGTTTGATGACTATTTTTGTTATTAATTGGTGTTGATATATTGATTTTCTTATGTCTGATATGAAAATTTACAAAGTTATTTAGTCCTCTTACTTGAAGGGGATAGGCCTTATTTTAGGAGAATTACATGGTTTTGCCTTGTTTTGATGTTTTCACCTGGTAGATTTGATATGTTGTAGTTTTAAGGTTGGAAGGTGTTTGTTGTGTCAGTTAATAAATGGGGGATTTTGGGTAATGGTATGCAGTACACAAAAGTAGCTCCATTGGGAGATAGACTGCTGGTGAAGATTAAGACTGCAGAGGATAAGACACAAGGAGGCATTTTGCTTCCAACTACAGCTCAGACCAAGCCTCAATCTGGTGAGGTTGTTGCTGTTGGTGAGGGCAAGTCTTTTGGCAAAATCGAGTTGGATATCAGTGTCAAGGTATTCTTTTCAGCTTACCCCTCCCCCCAAATGTTTTCAAGGTCGTTGTTAATCAAGCTAATATTTGACTAATGCATCCACAGGCTGGTTCACAAGTTGTGTACTCCAAGTATGCTGGGACTGAATTAGAGTTCAATGGATCTAATCATCTTATCCTGAAGGAGGATGATATTGTCGGTATTCTTGAGACCGAAGATATTAAGGATCTCAAACCCCTCAATGACAGAGTCCTAATTAAGGTTTTGCCAGAAGCTCCTTTGTCTCATTTTACCATCTTCAATGCTGGTTCCATTATGCATTGATTCTCTAATTGCCTCTTTTCTATAACTTGAATGCAGGTTACTGAGGCTGAGGAAAAGACTGCTGGAGGATTGTACTTAACAGAAGCAACAAAGGAGAAACCCTCAATTGGAACGGTATGTGCTGTTAATTACCAAATGATCATAGTACGGAGTTCAGATTTTACCATGTAATATCAGATTGTAATAGTTTATCTTGTTTAGGTGATTGCTGTTGGTCCGGGTCCTTTTGATGAGGAAGGAAACAGGAAACCATTATCTGTTGCTCCTGGAAACACAGTGTTATACTCCAAGTATGCCGGGAATGATTTCAAGGGTGCAGATGGTTCTGACTACATAGCCCTAAGAGCATCAGATGTTATGGCTGTGCTTTCTTAGTTAAGTTAGTTTTGTTTGCTGCCATTTGCAGCAAGAAATTTTCCAGAGATAAGTCTAGATGTGATTTGAAAGTGTGATTACACATTGAATATGGTTATTGCTGGTTTTTGAATGTAGTCCCAACTCAGCTCTTGCTATTATTGCTGTATTGTGTTTTACAGTTAAATCATGTGAAGTTTGTGGCATTTTCAACAGTTAGCAAGTCCAAAAATAATGCAGCATGAACTTTGAGTTTTGAATTTCTGTGGGCTGTTATTTGGATTTCTTTGCTAACCTTGAAATCATCAAGGCTAAGGTCATCTTGCATTAGTGGCATGTAGGGTCGAAGTTGCAATTTGATTTTGGTTTGTTCAGGAGGTGCAGCGATCTGAAACCAAGGGCATGCCTTAACCAAAAGACTGACTTTAGATTCATAAAATTGCTCTAAAATTTGTTTAAGATGTCATCCCAGGTAATTGGTGTGTGATTTACATCTAACGGGAGGTATAGACATGAAAAGAAACATGGTATAAGCATCAAAGATGGAGTCGATTTCAATGGTTATCCCTGACAATTCAGACTGCTGCATGTTTCAACTTCTACCTTTTATGTTAATACAACACATTTCTGAATACAGGTTGCATTTACAATAAAGTAAAAAAATAACTCGAGCCGCTACACCATCAGCAATTTCTAGTGCCCCTGCTGAAATAGCTTAAGACGCAGAGAGCAGCAAGAAAAGCAAGTGCTGCAACCCAGATGACGTAGATAAGTCTTAAGCTTCCAAAACCACCACAAACCAGGTCTAGTGCGACTCCCCTACAAACAACATTTGTCATAAGCTCAGCTCACAGGAACCGCCGTTCAGAAAACAGTAGAATACACGTCCTTTTTCCTATCTTACTCTGCGTCTTACAAAACTCTTGCCTCATAAAAAATCCATTTACAACTTCTAGAGGCAGATCTTGGGATCCAGCGCCACCTTAAAAAATGGTTACCCAAATTTCTTATCAAAAGCAGCCACCACATGGATGATCACGGTTTTATAAGTTCGCCCTACTTTATCGATTAAACGAGCCAGCTGAGTTGTCATCATATTGTCCTCTCCATGCATTGCCACTGTCTGTTCCACTACAAGCTTGATTGGGAATAGGCACATTACCTAGACCCCCATCTAAGCTCATCTGCTGTACTTCACCAGATGACAGTATCTTTATACTCTGGACACAGCTTACAAATTCACTGCAAGCAATTGGAATTTAAAATTTACAAGGGAAAGCAAAAGGAAAACAAAATGTAAACCGCTGATAACAGAAGAACTACTCCAACTTACTCCCATGGGTCATCACCAACAAGTAGAATATCATTTTCATGGTCCACATAGACAAGCTTCCATTCGGTCCTTTGCGGATCTTCCAGCTGCCCTTCAATCCCAAACATTCGAGCCAGATCATGCCTGAGTTCATCATACCCCCTGTAACGGGTGACATCAATAGACCTACCAACAGAACCACGCTTTTGAACCTATAAGGGCGTAAATCAAAATCAGACCAAGAATGAAAAAATAGAGGTCAGCAGTTAGAACGGAAATTGCCGATATGCATGTAAATATATGGAGCAACACCATCATGGGGACCATGCAACAACTAATTCTAAAAATACTTCGATGACTCTTCAAAACAATCTTTGCAAACCAATTTGCAAATTGCTGGGGTTCATACTAGTTGATATCAAAAGATGGCCTTTGAGCTCTCCAACCTTTTGTCACTTGGATTCCTTGCACCAGACCAAGACAACTCTAGGTTGGGTTGTAGGTGGAGATACAGAAAGCATCCATGAGTGGAATGTCTCATCCCTGACTAGAATGATGTTAATGACTCATGTCCGCTGTTACCAATTTTATTCACTAGTTTGTATTTTGACGTCGAGGTTAGATGTCTCACAGGTTAAAATGCTAAAACTAATAGTGCCTTCCCCCAAGCTTTACGGTGTTTATGAAGCCAGCAAAATTAGCATTTTCATACCTTTGTATATGTTCGTATACATGGGGTCTGGTTAGCCCACAAGCCATTGGTCAACATTCCGGTGTCATTGATGCCAAGATCACTCGAACACCCTGGCTTAAAAGGAACATTTGGCATCCCAAGAGATGGAGAACTGAGCCCAGCAGTTGACAACTCAGTCTCTATGTCTCTTGGAGTATTATCATAGTTAGAGAGCAAGTTTTGGAGATCCTTTGCAGAGTCAAAACCTCTTGGCAATATTGTATCAGGTGTCAAACCATCAATATTAGCTTGAAAATTAAGATTGTTCCGAGGATGTGATTGTACATCCCCATCCAAACACAAGGAAGGCAGTGAGAAATTCTGCTGGATGCTACCAGTATCCAAGCAATATGATGCTGGAGAAGAGGATGCATCCAGTTGATCAGTGATGCTACCTTTACTTTTCAACTGGTCCGGTCCTTTTAAACTTGAATATTCATGTTTGACTTGGACATCAGGTATGCTTTGAAGCTCCTGAACGACATGACTAGCTGGCTCAACCACTTTATCCTCCATCAATATGGCTGGTACTTGTTGGTTCCTACCCTGGAAATTAGATGGAGAAATATGGCAATTGTTGGCAGAAGGCGAGGTTGAACATGATGGAGGGTCGCCATCCGCAAGAGTCGAGTGACCTCTGATTCCCAAAGCTGCCTTTTGTTGTCCTTGGAATTGGTTCAAAGGAACTTGTGATGACTGCATGAGCATGGGAGTTGATAAGCTGTGGCTTAGATGTTGCTGCTGATTCTGTGATTGAGGCAACTGTTGTACTTGCGGACCTTGTTGAGTTGCCTGCAGTTGTTGAGGCAGCTGAGGCTGGGACCGAGGGCTTGACAGTGAGAGCGATTGTTGCTGCTGCTGCTGTTGCTGCAGCTTCTGCAGTAACTGTTGCTGAAGTTGATGTTTGGAAAGGCTTTGTTGTAATGATTGTTGCACTAGTGGCTGTTGCTGTGACTTCTGTGTCAAGCTGTGCTGCAAAAGCTGTGATGAGTGCTGCAGTTGAGTCTGCTGCAGCTGATTTCTCTGCAAGATGTTCTGCTGCTGTTCTCTTTGTTGCTGGAATTGCAAGTCCTGCGGTAATGATGCTATCTGAAACGAATTTTTGTTTGCAGAGAGAGCATTCTGTTGAACTTGAGAATGGGTTTGGATTTGAGTGTTGTTTGTCAGTAATTGCTGTTGCTGAAGCTGGGAATATAGAGCCACTTGAGACCCATTTGGATTCTGGATCGGAGTAGATGCCCCTACACCATTACTTACAACATTCTGGGGGAAAATCTGCTGCTGCTGAAGCAGTGGCTGCTGAGGCTGCCACTGTGACTGTTGTTGTGGTTGTGCTTGCTGTTGTTGCTGCTGTTGTTGTTGCTGCTGCTGCTGCTGCTGCTGCGGCGGTGGCGGCTGCAGCTGCTGCTGCTGCGGCGGTGGCGGCTGCAGCTGCTGCTGCTGCGGCCCTAAGTTTTGTTGCTGCTGGAGAGGAGTAACTGGATTTTGTATCAGCTGCTGCTGTTGGGGCCATGCCAGGGGTGACTGATGAAATTGGTTCACTGCTTGGTTCTGGTGATTTACTCTGCCAAACTGCAGATTTGGTACAGAGTGTGCAGGGGCTTGAAAGTTTAGCAACTTAGAAGGGTCATCAATGCCAAGATTATTGTGCAGAGCAGTTGAAGAAACCATAGATGGCAAAAGTCCGGACTGGGCAGCTGGAAATTGTGAATTTTGTTGCATGCTCATCCACTGCATTAAACTCAAGCCAGGGAACATTGAGCTGGTGGTGTCCTTTATACCAAAGTCATCTCCAAGCCAGGGCATTGCTCTCTTGAGGGCATTATCTATATCAGACTCATCATCTGCAGAAGCAAAAGTACCTATCAGAAGTGGTATATTACAATGTGCAAAGATGCCTTCAATCAAAGCTCACCTACAATGGGAGGGTCTGTAATGGACAATTAGAAGTCGAGCAGAATAAGCTAAGAAAGAAAGTTCGGTGGATTGATCATATGCCTATAGCTTGAGATACAAAAGTAGGCATCTCCATATAGCTTACACCTATATTAGTCTATGAACTATCAAAAATATAATTAGGAACTTATCTTACTAATTATTTGACAAACTTCTTGTACTTACCTATTTCAGTATTCGTATTGATTTTTGACTACATCACTGGTTTGCGGATAAGCTTCCATGTCATAGAGTCACCTTATTTACTGCTGCAAATTTAGTTGTCGTAGTTTATCAAAGAAGCCTGCCATATTGAGTCAATAAAGAAGCTATGGCTCTTCTATCAAGTCTAACCAACTGCTGGGAGGTTATTGGCCTACAAAATGTGCCATGGACACTAGTACGCATGACATGATTGAGGGTAGTAGCTAAGGGTGTGCTGCAGCAGCTTTAAACAGATATTTTAGCTCTTAAATAATTTAAGAGCGCAAGCTTTGGTGCAACGGTTGAGTTACTTCTTTGGTGACCTCGAGATCCTGGGTTCGAGACATGAAACAGCCTCTTTGCAAAAATGCAAGGGGCAGGCTGCGTACATATTCGCCCACCCTCTCCCTACCCCACACTAAGCCGGGGAGCACTTTGTGCACGGGGTGAACCATTTTGATGAATTTCGTCCAATTGGAAACAGAAACAGCATCATGGTTTTATAGATACAACAGGTTTACCTGGTTTAGAAAATTTTGGTCTGAAAAATGGAGGTGGACAGATGTAAAACGGAGTTACAACAGGTTCAATTTCCCAAAGTGAAACTCGACTGGGCCGCTCACCAGCCATTGACTCATCCCATCCAACCTGTAGAATATTCAAATGTAGCTCATTAAAAAAAAAAAAATACACATTTTTGTGCCCCATGAGGAAATCTATTTTGAAACAAGTTAATAAAGAACAACAAGAGACAAGAAAGACAAGGTAAGAATCTGCATGCACTCGGGGGAGTCTCAAAATGATGCTTTAAGAGAATTGGAAAATTTGAGCTGACAGTCATTCTCATCTCAGAATGCCCACAAAACAAATGGAAGTACAGAAACTGAATATCATCTTCAGCTTCATACAAGGGCATTGATCAGGTCAAAGTGGAAACTAGTTTTCTGTTGCTTAAATGATGGTACATATTAAGGCAAATATGTAGCAGGAAGCACAACTAAAAAATTTCTACTATTTTTATTAACTTTCTAGCTATCACTGTTACCTGAAGATTGCGCCACTGAGAATTTTTCCACCGTACTGAATCCAGATCACTGATACCAGTGATTGTTCCCATGTATCTGCGAACTCCTGACTCCTCAGTCTCAAACATCATTCTGAATCGCATGCCAAGGGAAACTTGGGTATACATTGCTTTGTTGTACTTGGCCAAGGGAATCACAAACTCTGAAGGGCTAGCCCTATTGGGATTAGACATACAAATAGTGAGGAAAAAAAAAAGTGTCCATGATTGGCCTATAAAGAAAGGTGCAGGGTGAGTATAGTGCCACCAAAAAGCTGCTTATAGAAACAAAGAATAGTACCTTGGGTTGTAGAATATTGTGAATGGGCTGTTATTTGCAGCAGCGTGAGCAGCAGCAGCTAAAATGCCAATATGCATACTATCACAGGATATGACTGAGGAAGCGAGAGCTGGCTGCTGTCTATTAGCTCGTCTTATGCCCAAGAGCAGCTGTGCTTTTTCATCTCTACATCCAAAATATCTTTTTAAGACGGATGACAAGAAGTTTGGGATATTCTAATACTGATGTATTCTCAAATTGTAATTGCAATACCTAATAAACAAGACAGAATCACCAGCCAAGAGTCTTTTCGTGCTAACAAAGACACTCCAGCCCGTAGTCAGTAGGTGCCTTTTTGGTTGGCCTGAGATATAGGCAACATGCAGTTTTAATGAACCATTAAAATTTCTATTTCACTCAATCATGTCATAGTTCACACTCACAACTAGTTGGTTTATGAAGTGGTTTAGTGCCTTTTTTCTACTCAAAAATAGCAAGCCTTTTTGCACCATTTCATACTCTATGACAAAATTAGACCAGAACGGCCATGAAAAGATAATTTTCTAAATGCTAGGAAGATTAATTAGTTCATATACTCCAAGTTATAGTGAACAAAGTTAGTATCATATTTACTCTTTCTAGCTAGTTGGTTGAAAGAATAAAACCTAAATATCTAGCTATTCGGCAGATCCCTGACAGAGATAGACATACCTAACACCAAGACTTGCACTGCCACAGACCCAGTTTTGCATCTCAAGTACACCTTATTTTAAACCAGGTAGGTCGGCTATACAGATCTTTGTTTGCTATTTGATGGAATTCACATTTAATAGCTTATGACAATCACTTGAACTAAGAAGGAATACTATAATTCATACACCAAAACATCATGAATAATTTTCAGCTAAATCCATGAATGCATGACCAATATTTTACCTTGTCCATAACTCTATTTCTGTAGGGAAGAACATACATAAGCCCAAATTACAATACTGAAATAGGAGAAAGGCATTCAAGCATAGAGAAATGTAATATTAGACTGGACAAATAATGAGATCTCGAAGGTTCTGACTGCACAAAAGAACTAATGAAGCAAAGATAAACAATCCTAAACTTTGTAAAACAGTACAACATGAACAAAGCTGCCATAGATGGAAACCTGAACCTGTTGTCAGGCAGATTGGTTTAAGAAGTTAAGATCTAAACAAAAATGTCATTGGAAATAACAGAGATGTAAAATGTCATCTTAAGAAAGTTGGAAGTTACAGGCAAGGATGGAAAAAATATTAAGAAGCAATACCCCGATAAATATGTTTGAATGTCCACGCCTGGTCATGCAAATCTCTAGCCACTAGCTCTTGAGCAGGGGGTTGCATCGAAAAATCCTATCAAATACCTTTCTAGTAAGTGTCGGAGATTGTGGATATCTAGCGCAGAAGACAAAATTAGAGTGAAGAGTACAGCTGAAAGCATGTGATTAAGTTGTACACACCAAAGGAGGAAATATCTTCTCAGCCGCCCGACGAGGGACAGAAAATCCACCATGAGTACTTGTGTCACTAGCTGTAAGAGTTTTGCAGAAGAATTCTGCAGGTTGTCTGCTTTGCTTAAGGCCCAAATCAGATGCCAACAGTGCCTGATTGTCATACTGTAGAAAACATATCAATCAGTTCTCTGCCCTCATCCATTTGCTTACACACAAAATATTATCGGAATCAATCTTGTATGGAAAGAAGGAAAAAAAAAAATTCTGATCTCAAATGGAAGAGCTGACCTACTTTGCTCACAGGCTGCAGAGTCATCTGTGCATAAACCTCATCTGTTTCTGCATCAGCCTGATTGAATCCATCAACAAGTTTTTCAGTTAGAAATTCAGAAGATTAACCATGTGGTATTGCAAATTTGCAAACCATAAGATTGAAAATCAATATTTGCAACTTTCGGCATGGAGATGGAATGCATACATGCAGTGTCACATTATGCAACATGCAGATCAACTTGGATGGAAGGCTAGGGTAGCCTGGGATGCCATCAGTGTCCTTTTGCATTGATGCTGCAACCTGCATAAGTTGCATTAGACTTTTAGACTAGCCACTAGCACAGAACTCTTCATTTTCATCATAAACAGAGAGAAAGTGACATACTTGCTCACTGTGACCTTGAGGGAAGTACACCACAAGACTTCCTACAGGAGGCAATGAAACCAGTGGACCCGCACAAGCATGCCATAGCTCAGAATTAACATTCTTCCTCTCCCCTGTATGGATTGCAAAAGTAGGAAATATCAAGATAAAAGAATTAGGATACGGATCAGTACCTAGGTATTACCTTAGCTCAAAATTAGCGGAAAAATAGCTTATTTCTCTGTACTGTGTAGGTTTACATTATGCAAATTATTGAAGGAAACCACAGACAAGTGAACTCCAAATGTAAAATTAGGAAACCACTTTCAGTTTTCCCAAGTGTGAAATATCAGTTTTTGCTATTGAGGCAACGTGAAGGCAAATTGAATTTCATTTTTAGTTCTCTCCACATCTACCACCACATTAGCTGAACTTAAATTTGCCATAGAAATTGTAATCTAATTCTTGAGCTAAATGAAAGAAATGGCCTGAGTACTTATTCTTGGACATACATAGAAAGTGAGAATTCAGACCAAACCTGAAAATGACAGATAACAAAAAGGGGCTGCTAGCTGAGCATTCTAAACATGATGGAACTAGTAAAAAGCAGTTCTTCTTTCCAAATTGCTCAAAAAACATGGGACGTAATTACAATAAATCATAATTTTGTGGAATCTAAAACAATAAGATAAGGCTGGTTGCCTGGAAAACCAATATATAAGATTCATGAATTAATTATCCAATTACTTCCTTGTACCAACGACCCAGTACCTAATGATGGGAACTTGAAGCTTAGTACTAAAAGATGCAAAGAAATAAATCAAAATTATAGCACCATCATCAATCAGAGAAAAGGCAGGAAAACAGACAACGACCGACTTATTTCATCCCAAACCATAAATACAAAGAATCCAACAAAATAACAAGGAATCTGTCAATTTAAAAAAAAAAAAAAATCCCAAATTTAGATCAAAATAAGGAAAGAAAAGCACCTTCAACTGAATTTGGCAAGAACCCATTAGAAGGAGCCCTCATGCTCACAGCTTCAAGCAATTACTTCAACTTGTATTCCTCTATAGGACACTCCTATGTTGTGGTTTTAAGGAAAATTGTGCAGACATATGGTTATGAATGATTTCAGATCAGTGAAAAAGCTGAAACCTAACTACAGCATTGCCTCCACAAGCACTGATCTCCACTGCTTATTTCCTCATTCAATAAACCCTAACACCGTTTCTTTTTCCTTTCTTCTGAGCCCGTACTACTAAATTTTCGGCTTTCAGCTTTTTCTTATGTCTCCCAAGTGGAAGAAACCCAGCTTTTTGCTCATCAAACAACAAAATCCCATAAGTCCGATACAGGAGCTCAAATTGTCGCATCAGACAATCATAACTTTTGCTCCCCCGACGAATTTATGATTCTCTCTCTCTCCCCCTCTGTCTTCTGTCCAGTCGAAACAAAATATTATGTTTCCGACTACACTCAAATTATCTTTGGAAAATTCTGCGTTTCTGTTCTGACTTCCGATGTTAAAAATAAGAATTGAACCCTTCGCTTGAATACTTGATGAATACAAAATTTGAACTTTTCAGACTTAAAAAAGCGACCAACTAATCGATCACCGGCGGGAAAGATTCCTCCTTGACGAGAAGTTCACGGCGGGGAATCTTCCCGGCGGCTCTGATAGCTCGCCTCCGAGGTGACGGAAAGTGAAATTATGCAGAAAGCGAGAGAAGATCAAAGAAAGGAAGAAATGGCAAAAAAAAAGAAGAGAGAGACAACACACAGAGACAGACTTAACGGCAGGAAATCAGAGGGAGTGACGAAGGGGAAAGGAGAGCAGCTTTTTTAATGTTTAAAGATTAAAGAAGAAGCAGACATGACAGGGACCGAAGCTTCATTTCATTTCACTTCTTAGAATTAAAATTATTTTTTATATAAAATTATTAATAATCATGTAAAAAAAAGGAGGCCGTTGGCAGGTAAATATAAATTTTTTTTTTTTGGATTTAAAAATTATATTTTAAATAATTTAGCAAAATTCTTTTCATTTTTATAATTTTAATTTGAGTTTTATTAAAAAATATAACGTTGTTCCCACTAACTTTTCACTGTTGCTGACAATATTCCCTTTATCTCTCTATTGGACAGACACCCATCCCAAATTCATGCGAAATTCATCTCAATTTCATGTGCATCTCGTTCGTTATTACCATGCCATTCATAAATTATTTCTGATTATGTGGTATTAATACTAAGTATGCATTTTGGTGGTGCTAATATTACCTTCTCACTCTAATTGTTTACTTTTTTTTTTTTTTGTTTACCTTGATTTGACCATCAATCAGTATCTGAAATTTCACCCTGACTAATCCGAATCGATTACTATAAAACCCATTTTTAAAAATGGGTTTCAAGAGACGAAAGTGTCATTCCACCTATACCAATAAATGTCAATAATTGTTTACTTTTTTAACTTGAATAATTTTACCCTATCAAAATATTATGTCCCAAAGGTGTCATTACACCTACTGTTGAAGTAACGGTAGCTAGTCTGCCTTGAAAATAAGTTCCAAATAAAAAATTAAAAAAAAAAAACAAATTGAAGGATGCCAATTAATATGATATGAGAATTGAAATCGCGTGTATGCTATTAACAGAGAGAGAGAGAGAGAGAGAGAGAGAGAGAGAGAGAGAGAGAGAGAGAGAGAGAGAGAGAGAGAGAATCGAAATTGGATAAGGTAAATCGTTTGAATATATAAAGAATTGGCATTTCTTATAATGACAAATTCATTATCATGACATGAAAGCCATGATGAAAGGTGGTAGCACCATCTCAAATAGCGGGCAGGGGAGAGGGGAGGATGAAAATCTAGAAAACAATATTTCAAAATTATCAATTTGAAAATATCAAGATCGGTTCTCTTTCTTTCCTCTTCCAAATTTACTCTCTTTAATCTCTATCAATCGGATCTCTCTCCGGTCGATGGAAACTTTCTCCGATCTATCCTTTTTCTTCTCTTTTCCATCTTTTCTCTCCTTCTCTCATCTTGTTTTTTTCTCTTCTGGGTTGATTTTCTTTTTCACCTTTTTCTTAGGGTATCATTCTCTTTTGCCTTCTCTCATTTTTCTCTATTTCAGTTGATTTTCCTCTCTTTCTCTTTTCTCTCATTTTTAATAAGATGAAAAAGAAAATCGGACCTGTTAGAAATAAAACAGACTTTGATACCATGTTAAAAAAAAGAAAATAAAGCAAAACGAACAAAGAAAAATAAAAAGAAAAGATTGTGAGAGAATAATTCATATATTTTATATTATGTTGTATATTTAATAGATTATATAAAATCTTTATTTATACGGTGATTTTATGAAAATATAAAAAAAGAATAAAATAGAATCTTTATAAAATTGATAAAAATAAATGAAATAATTATAATATAAAAATTTAGAAATATTAATATTTTTTAAAATTTCTTCGATTTAAAAATTTTTAAACCTTTTTCAATAAATTTTTTTTAATTTAAAAATATCAATATACTTTATACCACCACTTAGCTTAGTCATCTCATCCCTCACTTCTTTTCTCTCTTCTTTATTGATCGATTTCCCAACATTGATGGCCGCAAAGATATATGAGAAAGATGCAGAGAAAGAGAATGAGTGGTGGCCAAAGAGAAGCGACAAGCCAAGAGATTTTTCTCATGAAGGGCAATTTGGTCATTTTCATATAAGACATTTATAATTTCATATAAATAAAACACTTTTTCGAAATTCTCTTGCTTCTGTTTTGTGAGCAGTTTCGGATTTTCGAATCACATTTTTAAATTTTTGATCATTTTCTCAAAAAAAAAAAGGGGGGGGGAATAGGATTTTCAAACATTATTGTTGTATTGGATAAAAGTAATGCTGGAATACAAGTACAAAACGATATGCAAAATTTCAGGAACTTCATCATTAATATAGTTTTATGTCCCACAAATAATGTAACATGGAATTGGGATTTTGGGGGGGGGGGTTGCGTTGTCTGAAGACCTCACTCACAGTCCGAACAACCTTAAAAAGTATAGATGTAAGCTTCTTACACCCTTTTTGTATGAGTATGAGCAATCTTAAGGAGGATTTCAACATGGCATTTTGGCCTAAGATTAGAAAGGTGGGCAGTGGAAACCGGAAACCAATAGCTCAAGGGCAGGCATACCACAAGAAGAGGATGCTAGGCATTCGACATCATTATTGGTCAATTAAAGGCAAACTTTGAAGCCTTGCTGGCCTCGTATTGACCAATAACTACCTTAATAATGAGAATTCAGATACAACTGCTTATCCCCTGTCTTCTCTGCGCAGCTGTTTATGGATAATTCAATTTTGCAGCTGTTCGCCACCAGACTACTGCATTTATTTTATTTGTTTTGTTTCTGATCCTTTTCTTTCTTCTTCTGGATTTTTCTTTTGGTGGGTAAATTAGAAAAAGGCCTATTCCATTTCTATCCTAATCTCCTTACAAGAATATGATTCAAAATTTTTCTTTTGTGTATCTTTTTAATGCAATAATTCAATAGATAAATATATGTTTCCATATTGATTCGAAATAAAATTACTGGCAAATAGTTTTAATTAATACGTATTACATTTGTTCAAAAATTTGAAGGACCAACTCTACCACGAGTGCCTAAGTTGAATGCTTACAAAGGTATTTTCAATGATTCGAAGAGAAAATGCTCAAGTTTTATGGACAGCTTGGAACATTAAATTAATTGGAAAGATATAGAACAGGGTAAAGGTGACATTTTTCCTTTTTGGGTTGCTAATCAAGGTAAGGGTGAATTGAATTAACGCCCACAAAGTATCGAATACTAGAGTTCAAGAAAAATACTTAAGCAAGATCTCTTTATCACTTGAATATCTCTGCAAGGACAATGTATGGCCATATTTGTTGGTTGGTTTAATTAGTCACATTTCTGATGGCTTAGATTAGTATTAGTTTGGCAAGGGACAACTCATTCCTTTGGGTCTAATGGGCGTATTTGATTTAATAAGCACCTTGTGCTAGGATTTGAGAAATTTTAGGGCTTAATTTTTTTTTTGAATATTATCTTATTTATTACTTGATAGAGAAGAAAGGGATTGGTAATAGGAACAAGAAGTTTGGAAACCAACATGGGGAGGTTACTCAAAATTTTTTCTCAGCTAAGATAGATAAGCCGAGTAATTCATTGCAAGCACATGCGATCTCTGTGTAGGACAGATTGAACAATCCTCTGATAAGAGCAAGACAAAATGGTTCACAATCAGGCAACATGTTGTTCCCTAACTTGTACTAAGAAAGCAATTGAATACATAAAAATGATAGAAACAGGGGAAAACAAAACAAACCCAACAACCTTAGTAAGAAAATTAATAGGGAATCAACTCAACCACCTAAAGAATGAGTAAAAGAAAGAGAACACATCAACGTCCGAGATGGGGATTGTCACCATCTGATTAGTCCGATTGACATTATTAACTTAGGCCAAAACAGAGTGTGATTTAGCGTTAAGACATCTTATCATGTAATTAAGAAACAAAGCAAAAGAGGAATCTCACCTAATTTCAATTTTCTAACCTTGAACTTCAATCCTTCATTGCTGATTTCATGGAATGAGGTGGTGGTCCTACTCGTAACATATAACAAAAGCATAGCAAATTGGAAAACATGTGTTTTTATGGAAGCAATGGAAATGAGTGAAAAAGCTTAAACCATATTTCATTATCTTTTTATAAGAAAATAATCGAATTAAGAAGAAAGATTCAAAAGTGAAAGGGATTTATGCACAAGTAGAGAGGTAGGGAAGAAAGTGAAGTTAGGAATTGGAAGTGTTATAGATGGGTTTGGCACCACAGATGATAGCTCTGTTAACACAAATGGGATGGGTTGGCTGTTTGGTGATCTCAAATGATGAGACCTACAAAAAAATCGCCTGAGGGTGCTCTGGCAGGAGAGATTGCGGCGCTCAAATTAGATAACAGTTTTCAAATAGAAAAAATAGACTGATACCGAAAGAGAGCGCGAAGGCTTTATCTGGTTGTGTGCTCTGTGTAGGTTGAGAGAACTTAACTGGGAAGTAGGCATATTGAAATTTATATATTTTTCATTTATGAGAGTCGTGTGTATGTGAGGTGGTAAAACCGTAGTTTTCTTATGAGAATGTTTCGAGATTTCAAAAAAGGCGATCATAAGATTTTCAAAAATTATGAAATCTTATCCGTTTAGGAAGTTCAGATCGTCATGGAATTTCTTTTCCTTATCAGTCATAGTTGTAGATCTCATTTACATTTACATATGATTCTTTCCGTCTTTTAGGGAAGTGAATATGTCCTTAACGAAAGATCTGGGAACCGACCGGTTGAGATACCAAATAGTTGGTTAATCGAGAGAGGGGTGATCGATAAACACCGAGAGGGTTTGCTATCGCTCATGAACCTAGTTGTCTTTGGTCCCCATATCCTCGGGTCATGACCACCATTTGCCCTCTACTCCTTATGTTATTTCGTAGGAGAGACGTAAGGAGTAAGCTAAAGGTCGATACTTGGAAAGTCGCGAGTGTTAATCAATATAACTTTTGAATAAATGATTCGTGGGGACTTGAAGAGGTTGAAACTTCTTATTCATTGCGCACGTTTCTTATTGGGTCATTCCGTCTATTCAAGATTCTAAAGATCTCATCTCCATGGCTATAAATAAGGGTTGTATGACTCAACATCATCTTGAAAAGATTTCGCGTACTACCATGAGTGATTCTATGAGTTTCTATTGTTGAGAGTCTGCATTCCTGAAAGATAACTCGATTATGGATTTTGAACCATAAAACTTCATAATTTAGAAAACTTCTGTTGATGCGAGATTCTATAAAAAATGGGGCTGCTGATGCAAGATCTCATCATATTGTTCAGTGTTCAAACGCCAAGGTGGATTCTGTCGAGACTCTCATCAGAGTTCTCGACCTCGTAAAGGGAGAGATATTTGCCCGTATAGGGCTCTCTTCAGAGGTCGGAGTTGTCAATTGGCCGTTCGGTGTAGTAGAGATTGTCTGAGACACGTCTTGGTGCTCTGTCGGGTTAGATGATAAGAGAAGTTGGAAACAGAGGAGGCTAGGCATTATAGAGGGTTTGAAACCTTATGTAACCTCTTAGTCTCTTTTTAGTCAACTCCCACCTTTTCAAACTCTTTACTAGATTCTACAGGGAAGAGTTTACAATTTTTATCCTTCTCAATTCCACCGCTCAAAGGTGGTTTGATAGATTGTGGATCCTTCGATGGTCTTCTAATACCAAGCACATAACGTTGTTGAGTCATGGAACTTCTTTTAATTCTTTGGCTGGCATTAGATTAGCCTTCTACTATAAATTCCCTATGTGTTTCTTTTGTTTTAATCAGTTCGACTTTGGGACTCATAAAGTGTAACTGACTGTATATCTTGATATGTATTCAAATAAAAGAAAAGTTCTTGTTACTTACTTGTCGATATTTTTTTGAGTAATTATCTGGTCATTAGCAGTCTGCTGATGTGAATGACAACTGTCGTTAAACAAATGACTTGATTGATAGGATCTAACCAATAGAGGGATTCGTGATCGGCTCACTTTCTTGCTGACACGATGCCATTTTTTTATCCTTTGTGCAATCTTTGACTGAGAGGGTAAGTTCGCTCAAGTGAGGAGCCCATGTACATTTTTCTCAGTGGACTTATCCTTTAACATGTTCGTTTATTAGACAAGACGGCACTTGCCCGATTGGGGAGATAAATTCCAATGATAGGACTCCATTCAGAAGGACTGAGCATCATTGACCCGTTCAAGGAGAAAAATCCCGATGATAGGAATCCGTTCAAAAGGACTGCATGACATTGGTCCGTTTAGGGAGATATATCTTTATCGATAAACTTCATTCGGGAGGATTGGGTGTCATTGGCCCGTTCAGGAATATAGATCCCAATGGTAGGACTCTATTCAGGAGGACAGGCGATACTGGCACATTTAAGGAAATATATCCCGACGATAGGACTCTACTCGGGAGGATTGGGTGACACTGGACCATTTAAAGAGATAGATTTCAATGATAGAATTCCACTCGGGATGACTAGACTCCATTGACCCCGTTTAGAGAGATAGATCTCAATGATAAGACTCTGCTTGAGAGGATTGGGTGCCATTAGCCCAATCGGGGAGATAGATCCCCCGCTCGGGAGGATTGGGCGCCATTGATCCATTTGGAGTGATAGATCCCTTATTGTCAACATGTCCTGGGAAGTATATGAGCAGATCAAGTGATTAGCATGACAAGGCAGAGAACCGTAGGGGCCTTACTTGATCATCGACCATGTGTTTGTTCATGTAAGTACTAATCCTCATTAATAATAGATACGCAGGTTTTCAGAGTTTCGTGTGCAGGACACAGTTGAGCCATCTAGGTGGTCGAGGCGATAGGTGTTTGGGCAAATTTCTGAGTATACTCCATAAGGACATTTCCAATTGGGTGCCAATTTGCCCCCGGATTGGGGTTAACGATAGCTTCCACTGTCCTTAGTACCAAGTCACTAGGCTTGAAATCTTGGTTCTGACCCGTTGGTTATAGTATTTTGTCGTTTACTACTAATAAGCGACTATTCAAACGATACGGTTTCTCTCAGCTCGAGGAGTAGGTCCAGGCATTCACGTAATGTGGATCCTTCGATATTGATTCTTAGTGAATGAATCTCAATTTTGACTAAGAGGATTACCTCGCAATCATATGTTAGACTGAACAGTGTCTCTCATGTTGCCCACCGGGGGTTTGTTTGGTAGTCTAGAGGATACTATAAAGTTCATCTACCTAGTGACCTTTGACTTTGTCAAGTGTGGCTTTTAGCTCTCATAGAATTATCCAATTGGTTATTTCTGTGAGACCATTGGATTGGGGATAATCAATCGAGGTGAAGCGGTGTTGGATCTCCAAACTACTATAGAAGTTTTGAAAACTTTTGTTATCAAACTGCTTGCCATAATCTGTGATTAGGACGTGAGGTATGCCAAACCGGATTATGATGGATGTCCATGCGAAGAACTGTATCTTGCTAATGGTGATTTAGGCTAACGGTTCAGCTTTCACCCATTTTGTGAAGTAGTCCACTACTACGATTAAGAATTTGCATTGTACGATACCTAGAAGAAATGGTCTTAGAATGTCCATTCCCCATTGTGCGAATGACCAAGGATTAGCTATTGGGTAAATCTCTGTGGAAGGTTGTCCTGGCACCATCAAGAAGAGTTGACACTTGTCGTATCTTTTAACATAGTTATCTACATCGGCTTTCATGGTAGACCAATAGTACTCCTATCAAAGGGCTTATTTACTAGGTTTCAGACGCCTAAATGACTGCCGCATATCCTCTTATGGATTTCTTTGAAGACGTAGTCCCCTTCTTCGGGTATCAGACACTTTAGATAGGGATATGTGGAAGACTTTTTGTAGAGGTCACCATTGATGACGGCATAATGGGCGGCCTTACACCTTAACCTATTGGCTTCGAAGGGTGAGCTCGGTAATTCCCCGTGCTTTAGATAGGCATCTATGTGGTCTTTTAGCTCGACAAACTGTTTGCTAATAAGAACCGTTCAAGCTCTTCGATACTAGGGTACGTTAGGCTCTCTATGTAGACGGTGTGACTAGTCGTCACTGAGTTGGAACTGGCTAGCTTCGAAAGCATATCGACTCGAACTTTTTTAGACCAGGGGATCTACTATTTGTCTACCTTGTTAAACTTGTCCACTGCTTTGTGTATTTTAGATAGATATTTCGTCATCGTTGGCTTTTCAATCTTGTAGACCCTTTTGATCTGTTTGACAACCAACTGGCTATCGATGAAAATCCACAGGCTTTGGGCCCCTAGCGACGCCGCACTTCATAACATGGTTAAGAGGGTTTCGAATTTTGCTAGGTTGTTGGTCGCTCAAAAGTCAAATGAATGGCGTATTTCACCTTAAAATCGTCCGGTCCTACTAGGATGAGCCCGATTTCGCTTTCTAAAGAGTTAGACAACTCGTCAACATGGAGGGTATACTCGAGTTGCAAATGTTCTTCTTGGTTATCGGTGAGGGGCTGCTCGATGGACGCCAGGAATGTGCACTCGAGAATAAAGTCTACGAAGGCTTAACCCTTGTTGGCCAATCTCGACTGATATTTAATGTCAAACTCACTTAATTTGACACTCAACTTGATGAGTCGACCTGAGATATCTTTCTTCTATAGAATTTGTTTCAAGGGCTGGTTGGTTAGGACCAGTATAGGCTTGAAAGTAGGGCTGAAGACAACCGGCAGTGATGACCAATGTGATAGCTATCTTCTCGATAAATCTGTAGTTTATTTCAAACTCGTCGAGTATGCAACTGACATAATATATCGGCTTTTGTACTGTAGATTCCTGCATCACAAGGATAAAGTAGAGTGCTTGATCAGAGATAGAGAGATAAAGATAGAGTTTCTCACTTGAGACTGGTTGGGAGAGAAATGGGGGTGACATGAGGTGTTCCTTGAGCCTTTCAAATGCAATCTGGCACTCAAATGTCCAAGTGAATTTCTGAGACTTTTTCAAGATATTGTAAAAAGGGTTTATACTTTTTTCCTTTCTTCGACATGAATCGGTTCAGGGTTGCTATTCTGTCCGTTAGACATTACATGTCTTTTATTGTCCTCGGTGGTGTCATATCTAAGATAACTTGAATTTTCTCTAGATTCGCATCAATTCCATGATGGGTGATCAAGAAGCTCAGGAACTTCCTCGATGTGATCCTGAAGGTGCACTTAGAGAGGTTCAATCTCATGTTGTACCATTCTAGCATTTGGAACATCTCTTTGAGATCTGAGATGTGGTCCTCGGCATTAAGGTTTTTGACGAGCATATCATCGACATAGATCTCTACATTCCTACTGAGTTGTTCACTGAAAACTTTATTAACTAGGTGTTAAAATGTTGCCCCAGCATTCTTGGGACCAAATGACATGATTTTGTAATAATAGGTACCAAACTTCGTAATTAAGCTGATTTTTTCTTTATTATCGGGGGCCATGCATATTTGATTATAACCTGAGTATGCATCCATGAAATTCAAGAGCCGGTGATCAGATGAATTGTCAACCAGTTTGTCAATATTGGGAAGCGGGTAGCTATCTTTAGGGCATGTTTTGTTAAGATCGATGAAATTTATACACATTCTTCACTTTTGTTCGCTTTCTTTACCATGACCGTGTTGGACAACCACTCAGGATATTTTACTTCTCGGATGAACCATGTTGTCAAAAATTTTCGAACCTCTTCTTGTATTGTGTGCTGGCGTTCTAGTGCGATTGACATTTTCTTTTGCTTGACGAGCTTATGACAGCATCTACACTCAGCTTGTGAACTATGACCGAGAGATAAACACTGGACATGAACTCAGTAGATGATGCGAAAACTTTAGAATGATATCACAAACAATCCACGATTTCCTTCTGAAGAGATGTCGGTAAGTGAGCACCGACTTGATTGGTTTGACCCAGTGAAGGGAACCTCAATGACCTTTTCTCTAGGTTGAGATTTTGATTGTTGTTCAGTGTCGTCTCGGAGTTCCATGGTGTCGATTTCAAAGATTTACCCTTCTTCTACCACCGTAGGGGTAGTTATTGGATTAGGGTCGGCGTGGAGCATTACGATCCCTGAGGCCATTCCGAATTTGACCTTCTTGTATCTGGTACTTGGCAGTGCTTCGAGGTCATTTAAGTTGAGACGTCCCATAATGGCATCGTAGAGGGATAAGAGTTTCATCACGTAAAAATTGGTCCTGTAACGGCATGATGAGGAGGCTTTTCTAATAATACAACGAGCAAGATAAAACTTTCTAACTATAAACGCTCACTAGCAAGCCCTTTAATAAATAGGCTGATCGGGGGTTTGAACTTGAGATGGGGCTAAGCCCATCTGCTAGAAGACATCTCAAAACAGGATGTTACGTTCTACTGCTTGAGCCACGAAAGTTCTCTTGAAAAGGTGAGAGTCAATTCTTATAGTAATGATTTTAGCGGGTATCAACCCATGTTAGGTCGTCGTCATCAAAACCAATTATTGGTTTCATTCTCTTGGTTGATGTCATAATGGAGAGAGAAAAATGATAGCAACGGTTAATACAGTTGGGGAATCAGTCTGTTCCCACAGGCAATGCCAATCTGTTGGAGGTGAATTTGATTCCACAAATAATGGTTCTACTAACTCGAACGGGATTGTTTAATTGTCTGGTGATCTCGAATGGAGAGACCTACAAAAAGACTGTTGAAGGGTATTCCGGCGGGGAGACTCCGACGCTTAAGTTAAAGAACAGTTTTCAAATGAAAGAAATAGACTGATATCGAAAGAAAGTGAGAAGACTCTATCTACTTGTGTCTCTGTGTAGGTCGAGAGAACTTATCTAGACGATAGGCGTATTGAAATTTATATATTTTTTGCTTGTAAGAGCCATGTTTATACAGGATAGTAAAACTTTAGTTTTCTTATGAGAGCGTTTCGAGATTTTGGAAAATCCGATCGTAAGATTCTTAAATATTACGAAATTTTACCAATTTAGAAAGTTTGCATCGTCACGAAAATTCTTTTTTTTATCGACTACAGTTATAGATCTCTTTTTTATTTACGTATAATTCTTTTCGTTCTTTTAGGGAAATGAATATTTTCTTAACAAATTGAACAGTTAATACCAAATACCAAGGAGACCTAGGAGCGACCGGTTGAGGTACCAAAAGTTGGCTTATCAAAAGATGGACGATCAGTAAACACACAGAGGGTTTGCTATCACTTATTGATCTCGTTGTTTTTGGACCCCATATCCCTCAAGTCATGTACCATCAGGAAGAAAGGGAGAGGGAGATTAAGATAATTAATCAAGTGAAAATGATATTATATTATTTAATTCAAATTTTTATTCAAATTTTAAAATTAAAAATATATATATTAATAAAGTTTTCTCAGAACTATAAGTTCCACAATAATTTAAAAAGGATTCGTTGAATTATACTTATAAAATATCGGTTGGTCAAGGCATCCGAAAAAGACAGGGAGGAGAAGAAAAATAGCAAACAGCCATGCATGTGCAGGGGTGCTGCTTTTGTCGGGCCAACTACCTCGAACCACAAGACCTAGACAATACCGCAATGTATGGTGGGGGCGTGTGGTGTGGCCGTGGTTGGGTGGGTTCATGATTTGAATTTTTGTAGACTTTTTTGTTTTTGGTTGCAATTCCAAATCCATGTCCAATCAATAGAGTCAAACTCAAAAGCAGCGGTGCCGGACATTTGTTTTATATTTGGGGATTCTGAATCCCAGCTAGCTTATCCATCTCTCTATCAACGTTTCCGGCCCTTTTTCCCGGGACGGACTCCACTCCCCCCGCCCCCCCACCACCGACTTCCCTAAAGAAAATTTTTTATATTTCATATTAAAAAAAAAAAAAAAAAATCTTCCTCCTTTTGGGACACGTGGACCTCGGAACTTATGTAAGATTTCGTTTTGACCGCGGTAGAGAGGATCATTGTTCTTAGATTTTCATATTTCTCCTCCCCTGCCTTGCAGATTTGTAGATTATTTACTACAGATATTATTATATTGTTTAGTTATTATATGAATTTATCAATAGAAATTAAATCATTCTGAAAAGAAATTTAAATTATTATTATATAAATAAATTTTGACAATAAAAATGTATAAATAATCTCAATTGAAGTAATCTTATCTTTCGAGTAGGGTTTAAATTCAATTAAACATTATGCTTCCACGGAAAAGAAAAAAAATATATAATTGGGTCTATCCAATTATGTTTTAGGCTAAATTAGTTTCTTTCCCTTATGGTCACATCAATCATTTTAATGAATTGGTACAGGTCTCCATTTGGGAAGTTGAGTTCAGATCCAAAAATATTAATATGATCATAATTTAATTTTTTTTTAATTTTATTTTTACTTGTAAAATTAAGAATTTTCTAAAAAAATATTACAAATAGAATAATATAAAATAACATAAAGTATTGAAGTTAATTATACATTCTACTTGCTTTCATAGATTAACTTTACCATTAATTCTTAATTTTACTCATGAAAGAATCGTACCATTTTTTTTTATCACGATCGGTATCCAGAATTTATCTGATTAATCCAGATTCAGTACTGTAGAGTCCATTCTAGGAGTTAATTTTTTCAATTTTTTTTTTATCATTTTGAGTTCTCTGATTAAGAAAGTAAACTGTTCGATTACTTAATTTAAAAGAGTTTAGTTGAAAGAATCGTACCATAATTACAACATTATCAAAACCAAAATTCAAATGGGGCAGTAAAAGAGGACATGACACAACTAATTTCGAGTCATATGATTGTGCTGCCAAAGGAGAATATGAGCTTACGCAATTGTCATCACTCAAAAAAAAAGGACTCTTAACTTTTGCTTTCTGAGCACTAAAACAATTTGCAAAATATCAGGCCCCCACCAAAAAAAAGAGAGGGTGCCGTTGGTCACCACATGCTGCCATCAGTGACGAGCACAAGTTCCCTCATGACTTTGGTATGTGGTTTCATATGATTTGATTCCTGTCACACTAAGTGACTTTTTTTTTTGAATAATCATAAATAATAGATACAATCAAATTATAAGCAGAACTCGATAAGTCTGAAAGAGGGATTTATGATACAAACCATTCTTATATGTTTTATAAATAAATAAATCTTTTATAAAACAATATATATATATATATATATATATATATATATATAGAAAAAAGAGATTTCCATGATATATTAGGAGAAGGAAAAGCAAGGAAACATGATGAATGATTCGGTGTCTCAATGACACAAGTGGCGTTCACATGGCAAGCTTGATATGCCAATCGAATGATTCTAGTTACGTAATTCGCATGGATTCCAAAGTGTTCCACACGATGGATGTCAAAGAGGAAAAAAATAGAGTTGCAAAAGCTAAGATTAAGCCCTTTTCTTCTATTATCATAAACATATCGAAACAACGCATAATATGGAGATCAATCATTAATCATGGGATTAGTCCCCACTAATCTACCTTAAAATTCCATAATTATTGTTTATGTGTGAGGAAAAGTGCAAAGCATGTTAGGATATCCAAAGACAATAACACGACATTGCACATCTCTTGTGATGAATCCACCTTCGATTGAGCCAGAAGACATGGTCCCTACTCTATTTAATTCACTATCCATGATTGAGAGAGAGAGAGAGAGAGAGAGATATGTGACGTGATGTTGATAATAGAACCACTAAGTTCACTATCCAGGGATTCAACAATCTCTCTTCTCTTTGGAAGAGAGTGGGAGAGAGAGAACTTGAAGGTTGGATTGTATTATCCACTGAGAAATGGGTAACCACAATATATTTGCTTTCTTCATATTCATAAAGTTGGGGGGGGGGGGCGGCGGATTTGAGCCGGAATTTTAATTGCACTGGGGTCGGCAGGGTGGTGTTCAATCAATCAATTTTTCATTTCCACCCAAGTGTTAAGACGCACTCCCTCTGCCCCCATTTATCATCGTTATCGTTATCATTATCATTATCGTATAAAAAAAATGGTCATAGTCTCATATACCATTTAATTTACCCTCCTTAGGTCGTTCATTACACACTACCATTACACAAATTAAAGAATTAATCAATAAATTCAAGCTCAATTACTGCGATTATGAAATTGGAATAGAGAGAGTGAGAGAAAGAGAGAGAGAGAATGATTATGGAATAGAAAGGGGGGGTTGATTATATGTGTTGTTGGGAGCCAGAGCTTGTCTCCTTTTCATTTGCATGCCAACTTTGCTTGCCATAATTGCTCGACTTTAAGGTTTCTTCATGCTAGGAAGAGAGCGTTGATGAGATATATATATACATAAATATATGAAAATTACCATATGAGTAATATAAATACAAAATTAGACACTTATTTTTCACCCAAAAATTTTAATTTATTAGGTTATAAAGCAACTCATATATATGCATACACTTTCTTCCACCATTTATTAAACAAGAAATTTTAATATTTCCGAAGAACACAAGTCCCTAATTCCCAATATTGGGTCTTAAAAGCAATTCATTACATATTACTATATTTAATTTCCTTGACTAATAAAATGAGTCCGCACATAATTTTGATGCAAAAATAATTCCCCAAGAAGCGAAGTGGCATGTTAACCTGCAGTGCAGGGTGTATATTCTCAATGTGGATAGAACTAACACCGGAGTGTGTGCATGAATCAACCATATGTTCCTTTTTTTTTTTTATATTATACTAATTAGTGTTCGAAACCATATTCCGACTAATCAAATCTGAGATTTGTAGTGATCTATTTAGGAGTTATCTTTCCAACGTAGTATGTTCTATGTCAAAGTTACGATTCAAACTCGGATTATTGGTTATGGGATCTGACGCCATATTTCACTAAATTAACGAACTGTTAGTAATTATATATCCTTAAATATAAGCTTTCTATACTATAAATTAACTATTTTTTTGTAACATAATATACAAGTTGCACTGTTTGCTCCACAGAGACAAAGCATTTACATAGTACCAAAATAGAAATATCAAAGACGAGACCTTCAATACATGGTAGACAAAAAGCGAGATTCACGGCTTTCCTAGTTACCAATATATGACCCCTTATTTCATGCAAACGTCGGCTCATTCTCCATGGGGTTCGCTTATTCTTTTTTCTTTTTAATTATCTTTTTGATTTTTACATACCCACACCGACAATGTCCATCAATCTTTTTGAAAATTCTATGATTTTTTTAATGGATATCGAAATTAGTAAGTAGTTATGTGGTTTTGCAAGTACGTTATTATTTGGGTTTGGCACATGGGACTTGGAAACTATTATCCCTAGGCATCTTTCGTGCATGGAATTCAGAAAACAAGGAATAATAAATTACTGACCCTTTTGTCGGGCATAATAAGAGTTCATTATTTATAGCATGCAAAGTAAATGCAGAAGAAACATATAAAAATGGGATACCTTCATGATCTTCCTGTCTGGATGATTTTTTAAGATTTGCATCTGTAGACCTAAATGTTGACGATTCCCATCTTGATGAAGTGGCACCCTCGAGCGTTTCAAGGACATGGAGACCTGGGTTTTGAAAATTGGGGTCAGTAATTGCAGGGATATATATATTATATATATTGCATAATTTGGTTTTATTTGATATGATGTATTATTCCTCATGAAATTTATCATAAAAATGTATATCTTTTCTTTTATAGATTTGAATAAAACATCACAATTAAAATTTTTATTTATTTAGTTGACTACCCGTAAATCTTTTGAGCGAAGTCATTTCCTCAATATTGATTGTGTTGACTGAAAAAAGAAAAAAGAAAAAATCTATAATTTAATATTCATGCAAAGATAAGAATGCACTGCAGGGCTCTACTCGATTTGGCAGCCAAAAGCCAGGAGGAATACAGATAAAACCCCCCACAAATGGGGTACACAGAAAAGGGGTGTCCCAACTCCCCCGACAACCATGACCCAAATGGACCAATTCACGGGTTTAATGGATCGTGGGCCCCTCCAACGTCATTCTCTCACTCCATCAGTCTATTACTGGGCTCAATGCAGAGCCCAACCACTGGTTGCTGCTTTTTCCTCAACGTGGTTGGATTTGTGCCTCTCATGTCGTTCTTCCAAGATTTATGTTGCGGCAGTCCCTTTGTCAAAGGCTTATGACATCATCCGATATAGTGAGTTTGGTATTAAATTCTTTAATTAAGTTTTTAGATTCTAAAAAAGATTATGTTAGGAGAGTTCTCATTAAATTGGATCCGAAAACATTTGAATTGAATTAATCGGTATATAAATCTGAATATCTATTGGTTATTTAAAAAAAAAGACTTGTGACATCAACCGTGGACATCCTAGTCGGCTTCGCCATTGCCCGAGGCCCGTGGGGCCACGTCCACACCTGCTGCTGTCCGCACCTGTACACCTACTGACTTGCTGTAACTATATGAGTTGCAAGCCTGAACAACTGGGGCTGCACTCGATCCATGGCTATGCATGCATGTGGTTGCTAGGCTGCAGGGGAGAGAGAGAGAGAGAGAGTTTCAAACGTCCCCAACGGTGTCATAATTCCCTTTTTTTTTAATTTTAAAATTTAAAATTCGAATTTTTATATAAAAAAAAAATAGAGAGACTTCCAAACCAAAAAGAACGATGAAAAAGTTGTCCAGTAAAATATTTTGAAATACGTAGGATGCATAAAAAGTTATGGCTGTCAAAATGTCAAACTCTTTATTTACTCGGAATAAGATCCCAGTACCATATTCTGTCGTTTCATGAGAGCTATTACTTCGAGCAACTAATGAAAGGTTACCGCTGTAATTTCAGACTTCCATCGTATTTGCCAAGCAAATCGAAAAAGAACAACATTTCCGCCAAAAATTGAAATGACTCGTGACTTCAGAACTACTGAATGGACTTCAAAGGAGTGTAATCGGCTTGTAGCTAATATTACATAGACTATTCAAGGTTCATAACCCTTTACGAGTCTAGAACTACTCGAATACTATAAACTGTACCTACATTTTGTATATGTAATTAAAGAGATATCCCACTGTAGATGTGGCAAAGGCAAACTAAGCCAAACTCTAAAACATCACTTTAAAAAAGCCTGCCAGATTAGGACTCAATCAGGCTTATATTGGCCAATTTCCTACACCCTCTATAATCATGTGTCCTTGTACATGCCTGTTCTTCTGTTGCTTCTCTTCGTGCTTCAAAGGTCTCATCTGTGAACTTGTCCACTTGAGACAGCTGAGGTCCTATTGAGCTGCAACTCTCACCTGCTTGCGGCACATGGCTATAGAATCACTTACGAGATTTGTTACATTTATCACATAAACGGGGCATCAAAATATCTATTCGATGGCATTCTACATCACACTTTCTTAATAACTCTTCTCTTTTTGGACAGTCCCTTTTGTTTCTGATCCCTCTTCCTCTTCTTCATTTGCATCTGATGGGATTTTCCAACCAGCGAGGGTTGCTCTTTCAGGCCAAAACTCCTTGCAGCGTGACCCAGGTGAAGTTTCTTGACCATAAAAATCCTTTTCAGATCCCCTCGATGGGCTGTATAGGCACGGACCCAAGAGCAAAATGCATCTTTGGCCAGCTTCTTCATACTTGGCTGAGACAAAATTCACATGCAAAACATCACATGCAGAATGGTGAACAAAATCGTAACTTTAAATGATAAATTTACCAATCATAAACCTCATAAATCTTTCTGACTCCTAGGATCTGGAGTTTGACGTGATTTAGGTGCAATTTTCAAGTCTAATTACCAACAAATATGGAGAGGCTGGAGAGGATAATCCATCAAATCATATTGAAGCCCATAACTAGGATGTCTTGCTATCGAGTAGGAAGGGCATATGTCACAGACGTCCTCTTTTATAAATTGAAAGGAGATTAGGCCTTTCTCTTATGCCTCAGAAAAGGAAAATGCAACACGAAGTTCTGCAAGTGTAATTATGTGACAGACAACTGGAAGAACTGATTTTTTTCTTTCTCTTCATCTAAAAGAAAAGGAGAAAGTCATGACCCTGCAGATATTGTCCCAAATTCTGATGGAGAGGATAAGATACATTGCTTATAAATACATAAGTGGCTCAGATTTGCCTGGGACCTTCAGATATATTAGAAGACAACTCAATAGAAGACAACTCAACATTTAGAAAAAATTTATATTAAATTTACTTGAAGCTAAATATAACAAAAACAGTTGTTGAGTTTATTACAGACCTCTTCAGAAATGGCAGAGTCAATTAATTTCATGCTCCTTCAGAATATAGCATTAAGATTTCATCTAACACCTTTTTTTTGGCTGGGCTCTTCCAACACTATTTACTAATCAAATGAGACTAAGAGTCCTGTTCCAACTAGAAAATGTCTAATCTTTGACATACAGTGACTCAAAGTAGAGAACAAAGTGAAACAGGATTAAGTTAATCACGTGCAAGAATAATTTTGAAACCTAAAGAGCATACCTCTGCAGAGATGAAAGACTCCAGTCCCTTCTGCAGAAATGAAACCCATGGATGCATATCTAAGGAAACAAACTTCTTAGCAGGGTGTTTCTTGCCTTGCAAAGGAAATGTTTCCAACACTTTGAAAAGGGGGTATTCCGTTAAAGATACCCCATGTTTCTCTAGATCCTTGAGATAATCCATTTCAGTAGGTTGCAGAAATAATAAAGAGTCTCCCCTCTCACCTAATCTTGCTGTTCTACCAACCCTGCATTAGGGGAAAAAGAGTAATGTTAAGCTCTCTAAAAGCCGTTCTAATAAAAACTTAGTGACTTGGTAGCAAATTCAGGCCATACTGACTGGTTTATGTCTGGCATAAACAAGACAAATAATCAATTTATGATGCTCACAGCATCCAATTTAATCTAAAAAATTATATTCCTGAATTTTCTAAAATCAGGGGAGATTGTAAGGAGAGCGTCTGCTGTATATTTGTACCATACAACACGTGATGCTCCAGAAAGTTTATCTCTGTAGATTTAAAAGCGGGCCTAGTTTAGGTTGGGCAGAGAACTCCATATAGTGAATCTAAATGAGCCAACTGCAGATGAATATTACACAGCACATAGGCTTATATGGAAAGCATGAAATATGCAATTTCAACAATCATAAGTTTTGAAAGCCTTAAGAAATGGAAAAGATCAAATTGATCATTTATACCTATGTACGTATTCCGTGGCTTCACCAGGTGAATCATATTGTATGATGCATCTAACCATTGGAAAATCCAAGCCTCTAGCAGCAACATCTGTGGACAGCAAAACAGCTGACTTCTCTGTTTTAAAGGCCTGAAATGTAGTCCTGCGATCCTCATGCTGCATATTACCATGAAGGCGGAAAGTTTTGTAACCCACCATTTGACTACTCTTTTCAGGTGAATTAGGTGGCCATTGAAACTCACTTAACAGTGAATAGTGGAAATCGACAGAATCACATGTTGAAAAAAATACCACGATCTGTGCATAGAGAACACAAGCAGACTGACCATTAGGCAGGAGAGAGCAACCGAGTAACCATTTGCTTTTGGAATCAAACTTTAGTGGATGGATAACGAAAATCAGAAAAGCAGGAATTTCTGTCTCAAACAAAGTTTAATTTAGACGCATTCAAATTCCAAAGAAACAGTGGTAAAGATTGCTGGTGGATTATGCTTGAACCGTAACTATCAGTTGTTAGAAATTGTATCTATTGCATCTTTGTGATGAAACTCCTAGAAAATGTAACGTTGGTAATGACACTGTCACCCCATCAATTTCTGCCAACACAATTTAGGGATTTATCGGTGGTAACAACGATGGACCAAAGAGAATTCATATATTACACAAAATTAATCAGGAAACAGAAGATAAAGAACAAAACTATATTAGCCTTCAAAGAACAAAGTACCCATACACAAGCCAAAAAATTACTCAAACAAGCTCCAAACACATCAAGAATTGAAGATAATTTGTATAAACCAGTAAAACAGGTGCAGGCATTGAGCATTCACTATCAATTTAAAAAGAAGTCAATTATGTACAGCAAAAAACACTTAATATTTATCCTATCAAAAAAAGAAAAGAAAAGAAAAGTTTCATGTAACTACTTTAACAATACAGATGAACTACTTGCCTGTAAATAGACAATAACCAGCCAATACCTTCACATAAATTATAATGTTTTCATATAAGAAGCAGCCAATATTTAAAAATTCCAAAAGTTACAACAATTGTATACCTTTTGTGAAGCTGCTCTCTCAAAAAGATTCTTTAGAATGGAAAGAAGTACTGCAAGCCGAGAACCACATGACACTGAACAGAAAGTGTGATTAGGCATTACTGAACAGATAACAAATGCGAGAAGGAACCATAAAAAGAGCTAACTGGAAGTGTACCTTTGACATATCTCTGAACCAATAGTTCTGGCAGTTTATAATCCCCACCAGATGAGATCAAGAATCCATTTGGATTTTCTTCATCATCTTCAATATCAGAATCTACAAGCTTGAATAGCTTAGTTGCTGGGTTTGTGCCCACAGTCTTGTCGTCAATACCAATCATTACAGGATTTTCCAGACTGATTTTTGCAAGATGGTTTACTTTTTCATTTAAGGTAGCAGAGAGCAATATATTCTGCCTTGGACATACTGAACTATCTGTAGCTGTGATGTCCTTGCTATGGAACTTGTTCTGCCTTGAACCCAAAAGATCTAATATTTCTTCTATTTCTCTACCAAATCCTAGTTCCAGAATCCTATCGATAAGCAACAAAAGATTTTGAGGTTACAAAGAAAAGAAAGATGCTAAGCCCTACAGAAAGCAAATTTAGGCAAGAAAATGAGGGCGCCAGTTCATGATGGCTTAACGCACCTATCGGCTTCATCAAAGATTATCCACTGCAGTTTTGTATGTACAAATGATGAAGTGTTCTTTAAGTGATCTAGAAGACGCCCGGGTGTTGCAACAAGGACAGATATGCCTGAATATAACGACTTATCAAAATGAAAATTCTAAAAACCAAAAGGCTCGAAAGCTTGCACTAACTACAGACATTTAACAAAACAAACATTTTACCATCTATTATAGATGTATCCATTCTGAACACTGAGGGAAGAGCATGCATATACGACAAACTTGTCTAACAAAAAAGAGGTGCCAAAAACTTGTTTTACTATGGTTAAGTTGTTTTTTAAATATGCTACTTTAGAGCTGACAATGAGGTTCCTGGTAATCAGAAAAATAGCTGGAATTCAGTCAATCAAGTTGTCAGGACAAAAGAAATGACTATGAAATTGTCAAATAAATAGGTCTAAAACAACAAAAGTAGTTTAGACTCATCAAATATATAAGCAACCCAATCACTAAACCGCCTTGACAAGATTTTGAACAGTCGATATTGTAAGCAATACATATTAGATTTGCATAATAGTCTAGTCAGCCACTGATCCACCACGAAAGAGATTAAAATTGAATCATCCATCAATGTAAGTCTTCAGATACAATAAGTCTCAATTCCAATAAACTTCACTAGCATATAATAACGCATAAAGTTACATGCTTTACAAAATTAGAGCTATAGAAAATGTCTACCTTTACGCAAGCGAGCTTTTTCTTTGGATCTATTTTCACCTCCCATAATATAACCTGGAACAATCCAATGAAACCGGTGCAATAACTTCTGGAGAACTTCATAAACCTGCATGCATAACTCGCGCGTTGGTACCAGAACCAACGCTATTAAGAAGGCATTAATACAGTCCATTGTCATTGGAAGATCACCACAAGAGAATCCGGCAAAAACCAAGAAAAATGGTTCTTAACCAGAATGGCAGGAAGGTATTGGTTCCACAACTTTCAACTAAACAGATGAATGCAGCACTTAGCAACTGAATTTCCATAACATGAACAAAGCAATCACGTAAGCATAATTTTTTTTTTTAAAAGGCCAAATATTTTAGTAAGTAGCTTCCTCTCGTTACTAGTATTAGATGACTTGATTTTCCTGACAAGGAGAGAACTTTACTGCTCACACTCTACAACTAAGACAGGCAAAATCAAAAGTAACGGACATTAAAAAAATATGCTCGTGTTAATATGATAAAGGTGCTATAGGCATATGATACACATGACCATTGGAATGTCAATTGCAAGAGAAATGTTGGAGAAACCAGATGAATATACAGACGGGCCCGGGAGTTTTAAGCACAAACTAGAAATGAATTTGTTGAAACAGAAAACATAAGAATAAAAGAACATGGTGATTTCATGGGAATAAAACCGACGAAATGTGATTACAAGCATACCAAAAGTTCCATGAGAGCGGTCAACTCGAGGTTCATGCTTCTGCAAATGGTGAATTACTGGTGCCAAGTATGTTATTGTCTTACCAGTTCCTGTGGCCGCATTCACGAGACTAAAAAAGTCCCATGTTAAAAAGTGGAGTACAATCAGAAAAGAACAAAATAGCAAAGCATCTACAGTGAAAGGAAAAATAAAAAAAAATAAATAACAAAACAAAACAAAACAAAGAAAAAGGAAAGAAGGGTGAAATTTTCGGAGCTTACACATGGCGGCCGGAGAGAATGAGGGGAATTGCTTTAGCCTGAACTTGAGTCGGGACTTGGAAACCCATCCTCTCTATTCACGGCATACACCAGTTCAAGTTCAACAAATAAGATGCAAATAGAGAGAGAGAGAGAGAGAGGGAGAGAGGGAGAGAGAGAACCTAGAAGCTGTTCACATAGGGTAGGGTGAAGACCGAGGCTAGCAAACGAACATGATGCAAATATTTCATTCTCGCGTTTCTGCTTCTCCTCCTGCGTCATCCCTTTTCTTCCTTTTGTCTCCCGGCGGTCGCTTCTCCCCTCTCAATTTTTTCCTGTCTTCCCCAAGACGAGGTCCGGCCTATATAAAGAACGACCCAATGGGCCTGGGCCTAGAGGGGCCCTACCCAATTAAGCTTTGTTATTCTAGAAGTCCGGAGCTCGCCCCAATAACGGAAGCAATTATAAACTCAAAACGCCCCCAGGACATTGCCACTGGGGAAGGGGATGCCATCAGAGTTGAGAAAGAGCAAGTAAATGACATTGAGACGAGCTTTAGAAAAGGAAGCCTCACCAATAGAAAACAAGAAGAGAGAAGGTTATGGTTGTGACCCGAAGCTGTAACATTGAAAAAATGCACAACAACTGGTCGACAAAATGACCATGTATGGTCGTTTATCTGTTTATCTTATATTGAGAACAGAAACTTATGGGGCAATGGCTGATTTTTGTAGTTTTGAGAAATGACAATCAACGCTCAGGCTTTTCCTAAGAACCTGTTCGAAACGGGCTCATGCAAATCATAATAAAGAGGCTATTCGTCAATTTTTGCAAGGCACTCCATGTTCAAGAGGATCACCAAATCCTTGCTGCAGCACTTAAATCATGTGCTGTCGGCATCTCGGCCAACAACCTCAACCTGGGGAAGTCTCTTCAGGCTTGTATTCTCAAACTGGGACATCTTGCTTGTCTCTCTGTATCCAAAGCACTGCTTAACGTGTATGCCAAAACTGGAGCTCTTCATGATTCCCAGAAATTTTTCAATCAAATGAGTTCGCATGATTCTGTCACTTGGAACATTCTCTTATCAGGGCTTGCCAGATCCCAAAACCATGTTCCCGAGGCTATGAGGTTATTTCGTGCTATGCATGCCGGAAATGGGCCTAAGATCAACTCTGTTACCATTGCTATTATTCTGCCTGTGTGTGCTCGTTATGGAAATTTGGATGCTGGGAAGCATGTGCACTCTTATGTAGTAAAATCTGGGCTTGAATCTCATACCCTTCTGGGAAATGCTATAGTTTCCATGTATGCGAAATGCGGGAATGTGGTTGATGATGCATTTGTTGCGTTTCAAGCAATCCCTTCCAAGGATGTTGTATCGTGGAATGCAATGATAGCAGGATTTGCAGAGAATGGTTTTGCAGATGAGGCGTTCAAATTGTTCAGTTTGATGCTAAGAGGACCAGTTGAACCAAATTATGCAACAATAGCAACCATTCTTCCCATTTGTGCTTCTCTAGAAGCAACAATTGCCTATTGCTTTGGCAAAGAGATACACTGTTATGTTCTGCGGCGGATTGATTTGGTTGGTGATGTTTTTGTGTTCAATGCTCTTGTGAGCTTCTACTTGAGGATTGGACACATGGACGACGGAAGAAACTTGTTCAGCAAGATGCCAGTTCGAGACTTGGTTTCATGGAATGCAATTATTGCTGGATTTTCCTCAAATGGTGAGTGGTCAATAGCATTGGAATTGTTTTATGAGTTACTTTTTCTGAATACAGTTAGGATAGATTCTGTCACACTGGTTAGTGTTCTTCCAGCTTGTGCCCACTTACAGAAAATGTGGTTAGGGAAACAAATTCATGGTTATATTTTTCGCCATCCTGATCTCTTCGGTGATACCAAGGTAGCAAATGCAGTTATAAGTTTTTATGCAAAATGCAATGACATTTATGCTGCTTTTCATACTTTCTTAATGATATCCGGAAGAGACTTGATTTCTTGGAATGCCATGCTTGCTGCCTTTGTTGAGCTTGGGTCTGAAGCTCAGTCACTCAACCTTCTACATTGGATGTTTGGAGAAGGATTACAACCGGACTCTGTTACTATATCAACTTTAGTTCAGTTATTTGCTGTTCTTCTCCAGCACAAAAAGATTAAAGAAGCCCATGGCTACATAATCAAGACAGGCCTTTTTTGTGGTGATGGTGATCCTACTCTTGAGAATGCAATACTTGACGGATATGCAAAATGTGGTAATGTGGAGTATGCGTCCAAGATTTTTGGAAGTGTATCTTGGAAGAAAAATCGGGTGTCATGCAATTCTATAATTTCGGGTTACGTCAATGATGGTTCTTATCATGATGCATATGTGAAAAAGATGGAAGAAACAAATCTGACCACCTGGAATCTGATGATTCGAGCTTTTGTTGAAAATGAATGTCCTGTTCAAGCACTTAATTTGGTCCATGAGCTACAAGTTCTTCGGATGAAGCCTGATTTTATGACAGTTATGAGCATCCTTCCAGTTTGTGCTCAAATAGCCTCGCTTCATCTTCTGAAACAGTGTCATGGGTATGTGGTTAGATCTTGTTTTCAGGATGTTCAGATGATGGGAGCCTTGTTAGATGTTTACTCAAAATGTGGAAGTATAAGGGATGCTTACAAGCTTTTCCGATCAATCACTGTAAAGGATGTCATCATGTTCACAGCAATGGTTGGTGGATATGCCATGCATGGGATGGGTGAAGAAGCACTTAAAGTTTTCTATTATATGCTTGAGTCTGGAATAAAGCCAGATCATGTTATCATCACTACTGTCTTATCTGCATGTAGTCATGCTGGCCTCGTTGATGAAGGTTGGGAGATCTTTCTCTCAATGGAGAGAATCCACGGGATTAAACCAACCATGGAACAATACGCATGCATGGTAGATCTCCTTGCTCGGGGAGGGCGAATTGAAGAGGCTTATTCTTTTGTGAGTGCCATGCCTAATGAGGCTAGTGCAAATGTATGGGGAACACTGTTAGGTGCTTGTAAAACCCACCACCATATAGAATTAGGGCGCACTGTGGCAGATCATCTTTTCAAAATTGAAGACAGTGGTATTGGAAATTATGTAGTTTTGTCAAATATATACGCAGCAGATGCTAGATGGGATCGAGTCATGGAGATAAGGAGGCTAATGAAATCGAAAGACCTCAAGAAGCCAGCTGGGTGCAGCTGGATTGAAGTCGACAGGAGGAAGAATATTTTTGTAGCAGGAGACTTTTCTCATCCGCAACAAGGTGCAATTTACAGTGTGTCACGAATTTTGGATCAACAGATCAAAGACCATCAAAATTTGAAATAATGAACTAAAATACTTTGTTCATGGTTTACTAGATAGGGTTATTTATCAAATTATTGTGAATTTAAAAAAATTATTTAAATATGATAATTTTTTTTTCTCAAAATATTGATTTCACACTCTAAGAGTGTGAAATCAATATTTTTTAAGTTTTTTTATTTTTTTGTTTTAAAAAGCCGGTTTTCAACTCGATCCTATTTCTCATTCTTTTTATTTTTTCAAAAAATGTAAGTATGTGGATTCAAATCTTAAACTTGAAACGATGAGATATTGAAGTGAGGACTACAGCATGTTGTGTGGTTGTTGTTATTTTTTTCTTTTATTTTTTAATTTTTAAACAACTCAATATATTAAAATAATTAATATTTATATAAAAATTCTTATATATTTTATATTACAAATTTTTTCACACTTAATAAATTATTTTCTTATTTGATCATAATTTTATTTTTAATATTATTTGTTTATAATTAAATAACTTAATATATTAAAATAATTAAAATTACATATATAAAAATTCTTTTATATTTTATATTACATATTTTCTCATATTTGATAAATTGTTTTCTTATTTGGTAATAATTTTATTTTTCACATTATATGTTTTATAATTAAACAACATAATTTTATTTTTATATTATTTATTATATAATTATTTATTTAATAAATATATAATTATTAACTATATAATAAATGATATAAAAAATAAAATTATGATCAAATAAGAAAATAATTTATCAAATATGAGAAAATATGTAATATAAAATATAAAAAAAATTATAAAAATATTAATTATTTTAATATATTGAATTGTTTAAAAATTAAAAAATAAAAGAAAAAACAACAATAACAACCACAAAACATGTCGTGGTCCATTGGTTATCATTTCAATATCACATGGTTTCAAATCAGATATTCGAATCAATATACTTATATTTTTTTTAAACAAAAAAAATACATTTTTTAAAACAAAAAAAAAGAGTAGAAACCGGTTCGAATGAGAAACTGGTTTCACACCGTTAGTGCGAAACTGGTTTCTCATTAGTGTGAAATGGGTTTCACACTGAACCGGTTTCGCACTCTCAAAATGTGAAATTGGTTTTTTAAAACAAAAAAATAAAAAACTTAAAAAAATCTGAGTGTGTGAAATTAATATATTGAGAAAAAAATTATTATATTTAAATATTTTTTTTAATTCATAATAATTTGATAAATACCCTTATTGCATATATCCAGCGGTCTGGCCTGGGTCACCAAAGTCAGGATGATTCAAGCGGTGATTTTAAGCATCTGTCATAATTACTCTCTGGCGGCACATATTCTTGGTCCGCTCTCTTTGTCCACCTTTCAAGCGTCATGGAATATGCATGCCCGGTCATGCCTAGTCAATCTTTTTCGTCTCCAACTACTCCGCAACAGATGCCGATGCTTCCCGACCAACTTCATTTAGGTGAATACACGACAAGTGACGGAAGTAAAGCTTAGATTTTATTGAAATTTTTAATGAATAAACCATTAAAATAATAATCTTAGGTTTTTTGCAAAGTTTAATTTTTATTTATGAATTTTTTATTTTTTAAATATGAAATTCAAGATATATTTTATAATTTTTCTTGTTAATTTATACGAGTTTACTTTATTATTTTAATAATAATTAATTGGGAAAACGTCTCCAAATTACTAATTGTCAATTCTTAACATGTTCATCCATAATTTTAATTAAGATTAAGAAGTTTGATTGTTTATGCTACGATAATGATCGGTCGGTCGATGAGTTATAGATCAAATGGTATTATTCCCCTGGGCTTTGTAAAAATGTTGAATTTAAGTTTTTCTACCTAAAATTAAATAAATAAATACATAATGACCGGTCTGGGCCAACCCCCAACAAAAGTAGCGACCGGTCTGACCGCGGTTCAGTGAATGATCCGGTTAAATTTAAGACGAGCCGCCATGATATGAGTTGCCCTAGATTTTTTCTGACACTAGTCATTGAATCCTCCCCCAAAAGGCCAAACCCAGGGTTTTGGTTTTCTCCTCGTCAACGCCATGGAAGGCCTAGAGTTCGAGGATCCGACTTTCGCAGTTGACGATACTAAAGACTTCTGCAACTCAATCCTCTCTCGGTACGGGGAGTCAACTCAAGAAGACCACCAACGCTTATGCGCCGCCATCGGAGCAATCTCTCAAGAACTCAAAGAACAAAATCTTCCTCTCACTCCTGTTGCTTACTTTGGAGCCACAACCTCATCACTCTCTCGTCTCTCCGCTGGAGCTGAAAGCTCGGCCAGTGCCGTTGATGCTCTCCTCACTGTTCTCTCCTTGCTCCTTCCCCAAATTTCCGTCGCAATTCTTAAAAAGAAGCGAGAGTATTTATCATCGCTTATCATCGGACTTCTTCGTTTAAACTCGTTGTCCCCCAGCGGAATTGCATCGGGCAGTCGGTGCATTTCTCATTTGATTATTGTAAGTGATAAGGCTAGCTGGTCTGATTTAGCGCAGTTGTATGGTGTTCTTCTAGGGTTCATAACTGATTCTCAACCCAAGGTAATTTTATTAGCTTTTTAATGATCTCTCTCTCTCTCTCTCTCTCTCTCTCTCTCTTGGTTGCGATATAGTTGTGTAATGGTTTTTAGAAATCTACTTGTCAGATTGAAAATATTTTCTATAGGATGGGAATTTTGATGTCTCATTCGCTGTTCTTGATTGATGTGTAAGATAATGTAAGATTAGTTAGGGTATAATCTGATAACCGAGACATGTACCGATTTGAATCCAAAAAAAAAAAAAATTAAGATGACCTATGAGGGGAACTAATTCCGGAAATGACCTCCATTTGTTGCGAGTAGAACACCGACAGGCTATGTCGTGGGTTGAACCCGCGACATTGTGTGTGTCGCCGCGGCATAGGGCACAGCGATTCGCGTCTCCAAGACGCGACACAGGGTTTCGCGTCTCCAAGACGTGACTCAGGGTTTCGCGTCTCCAAGACATGACATCCCCCACCCGTGGCGCTCCTCTCACTCCCGCAGCACTCCGCCGTGGAGGGGGAGGAGTGCTGGGGGGGAGAGGAAGGGAGGGAGGACTGCGAGCCGTGAAGGGGGAGGACTGCTGCGGGGGGGAGAGAGAGAGAGAGAGAGAGAGAGAGGAAGGGAGGACTGCCGCGGGGGAGGGAGGGAGGGAGGACTGCCGCGGGAGCCGTGCAGGGAGGAGGACTGCCACGGGGAGAGAGAGAGCCGTGGGGGGGAGAGAGGGAGGACCGCCGTGGGCGGGGGGAGGGAGGGAGGAGAGATAGAGAGAGAGCCGCGGACTGGGGAATGAGAGAGAGCGCTGCGGGCGGGGGAGGGAGGGAGAGAGGAGCATCACGGGCGGCGCGAGAGAGAGAGCCACGGGTGGGGGAGGGAGAGAGAGAGCCGCGGGCGGGGGAGGGAGAGAGAGAAAGAGCCGCGGGCGGGGGAGGGAGGCAGGGAGAGAGGAGAGTTGCGGGTGGGGGAGAGAGGCGCGGGCGGGGGAGGGAGAGAGAGAGCCACGTGTGGAGGAGTGCCGCGGGCCGCGGGGGGAACCCATATCGCGGGTTCAAGACGTGAAACAGAATGTCGCAGGTTGAACACGCGACATATAGGTGTTAAAAACGGAATTAATTTTTGTTGGGGTTGTTTTAAATTTTTTTGTTTTTTGGGTATATATCCGTACATGACTCCTGATAACCACAAACCAAATGATTAAAAAAAAGGTAAACGAATTTTTATGGAATTGGATTAGATAGGGTATAATCTGATAACCCACAAACCAAATGATTGAAAAAAAAGGGTAAAAGAATTTTCGATGGAATTGGATCGGCTGTATATGTCAGAGAAACATGGGGCCGTGAAGATGGGGCCATGTATTAAGTACTCCAATGAGGCCCTTTTGATCCTTTTTTGTAATAGGTAGTTTTTTCTTTTTCTTTTTCTCCCCTTCAATTGAAGTTGAATTTATCAGCTTTCAATGTATTCTTGTTAATGCTGCTCTGAGCATGCTAGTAATGTAAGTAGACATAGCTTGCTAGAGAAATATTTTCTCCCTTCCTTAGATTTTTGTGACTCATTGATGCTTCTTTGTTGCTATATGTTGGAATGTAAGATTATGGCTTAGGTTATAAATTTCAAAATTGTGCAAATCAAGCGAAGAACTATAAGAATAAGGAAGCTTCGTACTGATGGGTTGATTTCTTTTCATGCACAGTGGCATCAATCCCATTTTAAAGATTTATTCTCCTGAAGCCTCTTGATTTTTCCCCAGATCTTATAACTACAGTTTTTGTAATATTTTGAAAATAGAATCTTTTGATTAATATTCTGGAGTAAGTTTCTGAATATTCTGTCTCTTGGTTACTCTTGAAACCTGCTTTAGACCTTTGAGAATTGGATAAACCCTTTTTCTGATGTGTAGGTAAGAAGGCAAGCACATTTGAGTCTTCGTGATGTACTCCAGAGTTTCCAAAATTCAACAGTTTTGGAACCTGCAAGTGTGGGGATCATGAATATCTTTGAAAGGTTTCTTTTACTTGCTGGTGGATCAAGTGCAACTACTTCAGAAGGACCCAAGGGAGCTCAGAATGTCCTTTATGTTTTGGATGGTCTGAAGGACTGTCTTCCCCTTATGTCCCTAAAATCTGCTACGAGCACGCTTAAGTACTTCAAAACCCTCTTAGAACTGCGGCAACCACTTGTTACAAGACGTATAACCAATTGCCTTAATGTGTTTTGCCTCCACCCAACTTTAGACGTTTCTCCTGAGGCGCTTTTAGATCTGATGTGCTCATTAGCTCATTTGGTCTCATCAAATGAAACGTCTCCAGACAGCATGACTTTCACTGCCCGCTTACTGGATGCTGGAATGAGAAAGATCTATTCCCTTAATAGGGAAATTTGCGCAGCTAAGCTTCCTATTGTGGTGAATGCACTTACAGGTATTGCCTATTACTTCCTGTTTTCTGATTTAGTGTGCTGTTGTTTGCATTTTTAAGCTTTACTCTTAGCCTTGTTTTGGAACTGCTAAGTGGCGAAATGTTTAGATATATGATTTGTACCCCGGTACTTTGGCAGATGTTATGGCTCTTGAACATGAAGAAGCTATATATGCTGCTGCAGAGGCATTGAAGAGCTTGATACATTCTTGTATAGATGAGAGCTTGGCAAAACAGGGAGTTGATCGGATTAGGACCAATGGAATGGATGTAGGAAGGTCTGGGCCTACTGTAATTGAAAAAGTGTGTGCAAGTATAGAAAGCTTACTTGATTATAGATATGCTACAGTGTGGGACACATCATTTCAAGTAGTTTCTACTATGTTTGATACATTAGGTACATACCTGCTGCCATATTCCTTCCTCTTTTTGTTTAGTTGATATCTTGCTATAATCAATTATTATTAATTAAGATTTGAAGTGAGAGAATAGGAAGCTAGATATTTGCAAGGAAAATTCAGGCAAGTTGTGTTAATGACACTTTTCATGATTGCCGAGCCATTGCTGCAAATTAGTGTAACATGTCTCAAGTTTCTTTTTTATTTTATTTTATTTTATAATTTAGCTTTACCATTTTGACAGTCCTTGTTGCTCTACCATAGATGTATATATGTGTGTATGTATATTCTCTTTTCCTTTTGTTTGTTACTGTGATATTCTGCCTCTTTTCTTCATTTAGGAGAGAATTCTGCTTACCTGCTGAGGTCAACCCTTAAGAGCTTGGCTGAAATGCAGAAGTTGCCAGATGAAGACATCCCATTCAGGAAGGAGGTAATGCTAACTTTGGGTGAGCCACTATTGTTTTAAAAGTAGCCTGTGATATGGGCCGTATATGGATCTGTTTTGGGATTTCTATGCTGTGTGAGAACTGCCCAAAAATTTCTGGGTGTCTATCTCATTGACTGACAGTCTTTGTTTGTTATGCATACACCCACACACTTGGTATTGCTTGAGCTTGACTTGCCGCTCAAGATAGTGTCACTCTACTGGTCATTGGTTAATAGGCCACACATCGCCTGCTTTGGTGCTGGACAGCTACTTTATGCCTCAAGTGCCAGTGTCCCAGCAATCAATAGAAAATGGCGCCTTTTGTTGAGTTCACATTTAAATGTTAGGTGCCTTTTTTACTGTTTATCTGCAATAGACTGACATCTAGAAATATGGACCCTTTGCATGTATGGCTCCCAGCTTCTGGATTAGTACTTTTGGACTTCAGCTTGTGGGCTTAAAGATGACTTATTGAGTACTGATACCCATCACCGTAATGCACAGGAACAGTCATTAGCCTTTTCTTATACTTCAGGAACAATGTTTGACACTCACAACAACTCAATAGACGTAGCTCTAAAAAGCAACATAGGCTTTTATACCTTAACCGTGATTTTCTCTTAGAACCTTTAGTAGAATTACTTTGGCGAAAAAGTATACAAACATGAGTCTTGAGAAGCAAGCTTTGAGACAAAAGGGGGACAGGCCCCTCTGTTTTTGTGTTTAGCAATACTTTGGGGCTTAAAAATGTACCTGTAACTTTCTTTCAGTCCTGGAGTATAATTTAAAGAAGAGTCATATAGTAGTAACCATGTTGTTTTCTTTATTCTTTGATTTGTCCTGGGCATAGTATAAAAGGATGATTTTGTATGGAAAATAAGAGGTGATGACAGTTAAATCAAATAAATCCTTGTTATTTAGCTTTCTGAGTGAACAACAAGATCAAGATCAGCCTGGAGTATAAATTAAATAAGAGTCATACGGTAGTAATCATGTTGTTCTCTTTATTCTTTGATTTGTCCTAGGTGCAGTAGAGAAGAATGATTATGTACAGAAAATGAGAGGTGATGAGAGTTAAATCAAATAAATCCTAATTATTTAGCTTTCTGAGTAAAAAAAAAGACCCAGATCAGGGTGGTACAAACTCAAGCCAAGAGATGGGTTTAAAGCATTTTGGTTGCTTCCAAAGCTATATGCACATTCTGCCTGCATTTTTTTTTTTTTGTTTCTTGGGGGGTCATTCTGTGGCAATGTAATTTTGAATTGTGGTCTCAACCTGGAAGGATCCTATAAACCAATTATCCAATCATTCCTTGCATTTTCTAGGTGAAGATTGTGGTGGTACACCAGATACACATGACATGGTTAGAATCGTGCTACTCATTTTTTTAACCCCGAACCCCCCCCCCCAAAAAAAAGGAAAATCCTTTTTCCTTGTTTTCTTGGTTCTCTGACCTCTAGTTTCTTCGACTTTAGTTTAGCGTCCCATACTCATTACCTGTTGACACTGTGAAATCAAAAATGCCAGAACTTGAATTTGTGTTTGCTTCGAAGAGAGAGAAATTTCTAAGAATGACTTTCAAATCAGCTCTTATAGCCTTCTGCACAGATCTTGGAATAATTTTAATTAGTTCTAGGTTTGGATCTTTGACATTGATCAGTTTGACTATATGGTTTTGTGATTTCTTTGTCATCTATCTGAATTGTTCATTATAATTCAACTCCCTGTTCTTGCTGTGATCACTAACTTGTCCCTCCTGTCAACGTGCAGTTGCATGATTGTGTTGGGTCAGCTCTTGCTGCCATGGGACCTGAAACATTTCTGAGCCTCTTGCCTCTTAAATTGGAGGCTGAAGATCCATCTGAGGCTAATATCTGGCTCTTTCCCATTTTGAGACAGTACACTATCGGTGCCCGTTTAAGCTTCTTTACAGAGTCTATTTTGAGCATGACTGGGCCAATAAGGCAGAAGTCTAGAAAGGTACAAGCTACTTGACTCTGGTTGAGTATGATATATGCATGTTTATATGTTGGATATGATAGAGAGGAGTTAATTTTGCAGCTGGAGTCAGAGGGACGCATCTTCTCATCTAGGAGCACGGATGGTCTTATATATTCTGTATGGTCTTTGCTGCCCTCTTTTTGCAACTATCCATCAGATACTTCAGAAAGCTTCAAAACTCTTTCAAGACAATTATGTAGGGCTCTCCATGAAGAACCAGATCTCCGAGGGATTATCTGTTCAAGTTTGCAGATTTTGGTCCAGCAAAATAAAAGATTACTTGCCGGAGAGAATGATATATCTTCTGTCGAAGCAAGCATCCCCAAACAGAGGGTGATGTCTCGTTATACCCTGCAGGTTGCAACTGATAATATAACTGCACTGAGGGCATCTGCTAAGGAAATTTTTTCAACATTGTCTGAGACTTTTTTGAACTCAAAGAATCCTAGTGGAAGTTTGCAGGTACTATAGTTTACCATCATCTATGTGTGATTTAATGTTGTATGTCTTTCTGTTTCCAAAATTCCTACTGATGTAATCGTTCAAGTGTATTGTAAACTGGTGCATATAAAAAACTTGCTTAAAATAATGGTTATTTCAAATTAATTCTTGTAACATCCCACATGTTAGTGAACTGGAGTATATGGTTGTCAAGACTTTTTTGCGAGGAAGAAGCATTCTTTTGCATAATTTTATTATGCAATTTGACACCAGTTTTTGTTTCAAAATATTTTCTTATCATGGAGCAAGTTGGATCTTAAATTTAAAATTTTTTCTTCATTGATTGCTTAACACTGTTTTATGCTTGCAGCCCACGATTGGAGAGTTTGCTTCAATTTCAGATAAGGCAGTTGTCAAGAGGATCTTCAAGACTACAATGCAGAAGCTTCTGATGGCAACCCAAGAGTCTTTTAAAGCTGAGAAATCAGGAAGTTCCAGTTCCATGCAGATAGACAATTCATCCAGCGAAACTTCTCCCATTCTTCTAAGGTGAAAGAGTGTTTGCATGTTGCTATCAGTTTTTCTGTTCATAAAATGATATCTGCATACATATAGCTCAATAACATTGTGATTTACAGTGCTTGAATATTGCCTTCTTGTAACCACAGGGCAAAGCTTTTTGACTTGGCAGTGTCATTTTTACCTGGCTTGGATCCTGAAGAGATCAATCTTTTAGTTGTAGCTATAAAGCCAGCATTAGAGGTTTGCCGAATTTTCTTTATTGTAGTAACTTAATAGGCATTTTTTATAATGCTGTAAATGGTTACAATTACCATGAATATGTTCTTGGATTTCAGGATGATGATGGCTTGGTCCAAAAGAAGGCGTATAAAGCTCTTTCAGTAATCCTTAAGGTACTGCTATAAGGCTCTCTTGGTTCTATTCAAAATATTTATGGTATGCCTGTTCTTACTTTAGGCTCAATCTGCTGTGTTTGTTCCTGAGAGATCAAGGATAAAGTAACAGCATTTTTTTAAAAAAAATGCTATTACCTAAGTTTCATTGTCTTTCATCAGCCTATAAACTTGTTGAATTCATATTTCCAGGACCGCCATGAGTTTGTCTTGACAAGGTTGGATGAGTTGCTTCAGCTGATGATTGAGATGCTGCCATCATGCCATTTTTCTGCAAAACATCACCGGCTTGACTGTTTATATTTCTTAATTGTCCATATGCCCAAGGTGATTTGTTAGCGGAACTGTTATATGCTCTGACCCTTACATTAAAACTTGTTTTGATTGCTTTTAAATTAAACTTTCGTTCTTCCTTGTTACAGGATGAATCAGCACAAAGAAAGTGTGACATTATTAGTTCCTTCCTGACTGAGATAATTCTTGCACTGAAAGAGGTAAAAAAGATGTTGCCCTTTTTATTGACATCTGTTGGAGCTTTTTTCCTAGAATAGCAATAAAACCAAGCGACAAAGACCTCAGTTATAGGCTCCAAGCATGTGGCTCTGATTGCATGAAATCACCACCAAAGATTTGAAACTTTATCCCATGGACTCTCAAATTACGATAATCTAGATAAATATTTTGCAACAGAGGAGATAAAGTTGGTTGAATTATTAGATAAGTTATAGAACCAATTTTCATGTACTATGTGAAAAATAAGGTGCTTCAACCTCATGAAATCATCACAGAGTCGTAGAAAATGCACATCTTTTATTTTTTCTCCTCCGAATTATGGTCCTCCCCTCCCCCCCCAAAAAAAAATTCAGGGGGCCTTTATTTTTTTTCTTTCGCCCAGATCCTGTTCTTAATATGAGAAGCAACTCCAGTCTTGGGATCCAGGCTTTAGCACTATACTGGGCATGGTTTTGTATTATGCTCCATTTCTTTTGCTTTCTCTTTCTCTGTCAATTTGGGGATATCTTTAATGGTTCTCTAGGTTTTCAAGTTAAAAACCTTTCATTTCATTGTAATATATGTTCGTTTTATAATTTTTTTCTTTTGGCTTTGTTTTAAGTATATTAGCAGATTGTTGGAGAGGACATTTGCTGTGGTGAAGCAATTTTTCTCTTTCTTTTTTATCCATAACTTACAGATGTGTATAAGGAAAAATATATATATATATATATATATATACTATTTGCTACCCTTATTACTAGATAACCACAAACAGAAAATCAAGTACAGAGTTTGCAGGGCTGTAGGCTACTGCCAGACTGTTAGTTTCCCGTTCCAGTGATTCCTTCATAGAAATGATAATTTTCTTCTTTTCAATTTTTTTTCCAATTAATTTACCAACTTGATCAAACTGCAAAGCCAATTGTTTGTGGTCTAACTCCGGTCCCCCTCCTTGTATTATGGGTAGCTCATCCAAAAGACCTTGGGTAATTGGACAAATCAAATAAATTAATGGTATCTGTGCCACGGTTCTTCACGGTATGGAAACATGGTGCATGCCTTCTCTAATAAAGTATATCTTCTCTCGTAAGTGGTATGTGAGGCATAGGGTTAGTTTGCTTTCACTCTAACTACTACACATGTTTATATATTTGGTTTTGACTAACAAGTATATGTAAAATAAGTTTAATCAATACTAAAACAAATAAAGAAAAGGAAGCTAAATACTGAATATCATAATTGCTTTTTGGATTTAAAATCCTTTCTATTTACGCAACTTGTGTTCTGTCAATTGCTTCAAACCTATATTAATCCAGGATCACTTGTTTTTATAATTTGCATACCTGTAGCACCGCATTTTGGATTGCAGATTGCTAGGGGATAGAGTGATCACAGTCGGTATGGGTCAAAGTGTTCTCAACAAGGACACAAGTTACTCTTGGTGTCAGTAGTAGTTAATCTCTGTTAATGTATCCATCTTTGAACTCCTTTTTGTTCCTCTTCTTCTTTTTTTTTTTGTTTTTTTGGCTGCTGTTTAAAACATTGAGTCTTCACTAAGTGGCTAAGCAAGACCTGTATCTGGGCATATTACTTTGACAAGTTTGAAAAATAAGTTAACTCCTGAAATCTTTGGCTTTCCTTTCCTAGCCCTTTTTGAGTATATGTTGAAAATATGTGGAAAGTTAGTGTGGCCTGTACAGGATGGCTTGGGATTTCTCAATCTCCTACTAGTGTTATAACTAATTTTCCAATCAAAATATCATTTTAAAACATGGCAAAAGATGTTGCTTAACATGTTTTCCGAAAGTTTTCATTGTGATACTACTTGGGTCTTCTTGTCTTGAACATTTAATAATTAGGTGTCTGCTCGTAGAACAGCTCATGCTTCCGTTTGATCTATCTGCCTTTCTGAATGTCCGTGTGTCAATTTATTTTATTTATTTTATTAATTTTGGTTTTTTTGGGGGAGGGGCAGTGCGACCCTGAACAAGGTGTTACTGAAATATATTTTGATGATTGTTCCTTGCAGGCAAACAAGAAAACAAGAAACAGGGCCTACGATTTGCTTGTCCAAATTGGCCATGCATATGGGGACGAAGAGAGAGGGGGAAAGAAGGAATTCCTACACCAATATTTCAATATGGTAAAGATCTGTTTAAGTCTGCTCTTAGATTTTGATTCTTTATGTTATTTGTTCATTTATTTGCTCATTGTGTGTTCTGTCCTTGTGGAGCTCATAGAAGTAGGTATCAGTGTCCTTCATCTACATATATATAAATTTATATTTATGACATTTTATTCATCTGAAGTTGATAGAATTATGTGCATTTGCGATTTCAGATTGCTGGAGGCCTAGCTGGTGAAACTCCTCAAATGATAAGTGCTGCAGTAAAGGGCCTAGCTCGGTTGTCTTACGAGTTCTCTGAACTTATTTCTGCAGCTTTCAATGTGCTTCCATCCACATTCCTCTTGCTACAGAGGAAAAACAGAGAAATTACAAAAGTTTGTTCTTTCAAAATGCAAACTTCATTCTTGATGTTCTCTGTGACTGCTTTTTTGGGATATATTGATTCACGTTTCTATGTTTTCTCAGAAGTTAGCCTGATTTTGCAGGCTAATTTAGGTTTACTGAAGGTACTTGTGGCCAAATCGCAAGCTGATGGATTGCAGATGCATTTAAAGAGCATGGTTGAAGGACTCCTGAAGTGGCAAGATAGCACCAAGAATCATTTCAAAGCCAAGGTTTGAGATCATGCCCCCTGTATAGCATTCACTTTTGGACCATCTATTGCGTTCTGTGGTGGGGTATTTAGGGCTATAGCTTTTTGTCTGCATTCCACTGATATGTTTTCCTTATGGTAATTGGTGCTGTGAGATTTCAATATAACCTGCTTGAATGTTTGGTAGTGTGTGTTTCTATTGTGTTGTATTTTTTGTAGTTTATAATCCTGTCTGTTTCGTGGACTATAACCATTGGGATGCCTGTGGCTTTTCTTCATCTTTCCACTAAAGATAAGATTTTGACATTTTTAATTAAGAAGTTGATAATCTAAGTGTTATGTCATGATGATGTTCTTTTCCTATTTTTTTCCCTCTTCAATTTGAACAATAGTGTACGAAAGCATGTGGAGGAAGTCAAGTTATATAATCTGGATATCCTCTTAACTGTTTTCTCTTCGGACTATAATCTGAATGTCAGCAAGGTTATGACATTTTTGGTATGAAACCAAAGGGAGACTAGACAAACTGTTGTTTAATCAGTGGGGAAGAGGAGGAGGTAGAAGAACCAAAGGAGGAGGGTACCATTAGAGAAAGAAAAAGAATAGTTAAAGAACGAGGAGAGGAGGAGAGGGAGAAGAGACAATGAGAGGGGAGAAGAGAGACCAGTCATGAGAGAACAGGGTTTATAGTCCTTTGGTTGAAAGCAATGTTTTCGAATTCTTTTTCTGAATTAAGCTTCTATGATATTATTTATAAGATGCATAAACTAACTCAAAGTGGGCAAAAGTAACCCATTTTACAAACAAGTGAATCCTAGATGAAATTCTAAATAAAGACAAAAGTAAAATATAAATCCCAAAAAATGAAAATTAGCTTGACATATTGATCTTCAAATTATAAGAGGTTTGTCCTGCATGAGCTCTCTTTAGATGAAAAGAACTCTTTCTTGAAGACTGAAGTTATTTGAGTATCGCCATCAACTGTCCCAAAAAACAAGATTCTTGATACAAGAAGAAAAGAAAAATGAGTGAACGATGCCGATTCAAAATCTTAAGGGATTGGAGAGTGATTTTGTTTTGATTAATTTCCGAAGCCAAATTTTCTAGCGGTATCGGCAAGATTGATGGATGGCTCAGGTTGGCTTGCATTTTGCAACTAATGATGCTGGTGAATTCTGGTTTTGTATTTTGCATCTCAAGTATGGTACCTTCCCTATTTAGAGGGTATATTATGTTGGACTTTGGATGCTTTGTTATTAAATGGCTAAGCTATCAGATTCTTATCTCATAGAGTTGCCTGCAAAACATGTTCTGCCATTCTCTTGTTCATTGTCAGTGGTTTGGCCTTTCTCGTCTGTTTTTGTGAATGCATGCATTCTTGTTCTCACATGTTTAGTTTGACAATGTTTTACCTTTCCTTCTTGTGTTGTCAGGTCAAGCTCCTCCTCGAAATGCTAATTAGGAAATGCGGTCTTGAAGCTGTTAAAGCAGTAATGCCTGAAGAACACATGAAACTCCTGACAAACATAAGGAAGGTCTGTCAGAATACATCTTACTTGTTGCTTTATGTGCATTTTAGATCTCATTAACAGATGGTTGAATTACAGATAAAGGAACGCAAAGAGAGGAAAGCAACAAGCAACTCTGAGGAAAGTAGATCTCTACAGTCAAAAGCAACTACATCCAGGTCTCTCTGTGCATGCGTATTTGTTTTACAATGATAGTATACATATTTGTCACTTGGATTGTGATTTTATCACAAACATGTTTCCATGTGAACACCATATTCCTCTGTTCCTTAAATCTGTTTTTGCGTCTCATTTTCTTTTGGTTATTGATTAGCATTTCCAAATATGATTCGATCTGGCAGAAACTAATTTCTATGTTATTATATATATTTTCTGCAATATATTGGGATTAGTTCTTATTAATTTGACTCTTCTTTTCAGGCAAAGCAGATGGAATCATACTAGAATATTCTCAGACTTTGATGAAGAAGAAACAAGAGTTTCCAATGCAGGTTATGAGGATGCACTGACCATTACTGGTCGGCGGAGTGCGACCTCACAATTGGATGCCAGAGTATCTTCTGTTAGGTAAGTTGGTAGCTCCTAACAAATTTTACATCAAAGAAAGCTTGGATATTTAGCTTAAGAATGCTCTTAGGGCTCCTAGTTTATAAGTGGGTGTTGTTTTGGACACGGAAAGATCAGAACGGTATTATACTACCTGTAGGGCATTTGGAGAAATTTGGTCATTTCATTGCTGGCATTCAAGTCAACATTGCAGCTAAAAACTGGAGTCATTAATAATTGATGTCTCTGTTTCTGCGAACATGCTTTTGAGCATCCTCCTCATAATGTAAAATTGGACTATTAATTTCACAACTATAATTCATGGACTTGATTCGGTTGGTTGTGATCTGTCCAGGTCGAAGAAATTGCACAGGGTGGCCAAGAGCCTGCCAGAGGACTTGTTTGACCAGTTAGAAGATGACCCACTTGATTTGCTTGATCGAAAAAAGACAAGATCAGCTCTTCGATCATTGGATCATCACAAAAGGAAGGCAGAGTCTGATGATGAGCTAGAGATAGATCCTGAAGGGCGTTTAGTGATTCATGAGGAAGGGAAGCCAAAGGGGGAGTCACAATCTGAGTTTGACATGGATACAAAAAGTCGAGCTGATAGCTTCCTGTCTGTCAATTCTTCAAGAATATCAAAAAAGCGCCAGAAAACTTCAGAAACTGGTAGGGCATACACCGGTAGTGAATATGCTAGTAAAAAGGCTGGTGGAGATGTAAAGAAGAAGGACAAGCTTGAGCCATATGCGTATTGGCCACTTGATAGGAAAATGATGAGCCGCAGACCAGAGCATCGGGCAGCTGCAAGGAAAGGTATGGCACGTGTGGTGAGAATGACAAAAAAGCTCGAGGGCAGGAGTGCCTCAGGTTTGCTCAAGACTCACAAGATTGCCAACAAGAGGAAGAGGTAGAGGGTAAAATATGCAAGTAGTATTCTTGGGTAGAATCAGAAAACGCGAACGTCTTCATTAAATTTGGCGTGTATGTTCTGATGATGCGCCCAGTTTTGCTCGTCTTGGGCCTTAGAATTTGTCTACTCGGGTTCTATTTTTTTTTTATCATTTCAATGCATGTAATTGTAAAATGTGGACAAGATCGGGAATGGTAGAATCTTATTCTTTTAGGGCCCCGAGTTCCAGTAGGAGAAAAGGGTCATGATTCTGTGAAGTTATTTTGATGTATTTTTAGTTAACCTGAGTTAAGTTTTTTTAATTTTGAGTTGAAAAAAAATATATATATTAAATGATAAATGTGTCTTTATCAAAGAAAAGGGAAACTCCACCGGATAACGACATTAGCGTCCTTTAAAGAAACCAAGGTTCTTGCAGCACAAAATGGCGTTTCCTTTCCCAAAATAATACTACCCCTAATCGGGATGACAACGACGAGCAACACCGTCTAAATCCGACCTCGGGCGATTCAATCCACTTGGGTCTAGCCGAAGCCAAGTCCAAGATCACTCCCTGCTTGGTTGTCTCATCACGACAGCCACCAAAAATTTCTTCTCCAACGGCTTCGATCTGGCTCGAGTGCAATCATGTGGCTCCAAATCCGGCTTCATCGACAGGATGAAGTACCAAGTCGACTACTTCAAGCCTCTCGTAGCTGACCTAATCACCTTCCCGGAGCCGACCATCGCTGCAAGATAAGTTTCTCAGATTTGCACAAGAGCTTCCGAGCTTTGTATGAAAATAATTGTATTTTAAAAAAAATAATTAAAACAATACAAAAAGGAAAAATATTTTGAATATAATCCCAATATATCAAGTTTTTAAGATTCGATATAATCTAAAAATAAATTATGTTGAGTCTTGAAACTCAATATAAATAATATATATCAAGTTTTCAAAACTTTACATATATTGTCTCTCCCTCCCGCCCTCTGTCTCCTCTCTCTCCCAAAATTTAATAAGAGAGAGGGAGTTCCTCTCTCACCCTCCATCTCTCTCCACCGTCCCTCTCTCTCCCCTCCCCCTGCACCCTCTCTCCCTCCCTCCCTCCCTCCCTCCCTCCCTCTCCCTCTCTTTGCACTCTCTCTCCCTCTCAAAATCCAAAGTTGGATTTCAGGAGAGAGAGAGAGAGAGAGAGGGGGGGAGGGAGGAAGAGAGAGGGTACAAAGGGAGGTAGAGATGTGTTCGGATCGGTTTGGGTCCGAAAACCGACTTAACCCGGCCCCGAAAAAGACCGGCCTGTGAATCGGATCGGAGCTATAGTAACCCGCCCCGTCCGAATTGTGTACTGTAACAGTCTAGGCTGGTTCAACCGATTTTGAAATAGGGAACCGGCCCGGGCACAGAATCGGCTCGGCCAGTTCTAACGGCTCCCACAAGCTCCTTTTTTTGAATTTTTTTTCAATTTTATCGCTCCCAACAACTATAAAACAGTTAGTTTTGAGGTTATTTTGATTCATAAAGTCAAAATATTTTTCTATAAATACCTTACACTCAATTTTCAAAATCTCCATAACAAAATATCTCTCTCACATCTACATTCTCTCAATATTACTATATTCTGTCAATTTTTATTACTATTTCTATTATCATTTTATTTTCACATTTTTTACAATTCTCTATACCATTTTCATTATTATTTTTTATACCATTTCTACCAATTTGTTCACCATTTCCATTATCATTTCCACCATTATCTACATGTCCACAATTATCTTTATTTCCATTATTTTATTTATTAAACACATTTTCATTAAACAAATTCTCAAATTTGTACTCTAAATTTTTGCGAAACCCATTGACTTAGTATGCAACGGCATAGCATGTCTAGAAAAGTTTTGTCTGGGGGCAATTAATTGTCGAAAGAAAGAGCTACTTAATCGAGAACAGATAAACTCCACCTCTTACCTGGAAACTTTTCTGGTATTCTTGTTACAGAACGGTTTGGGTAGAGAAAGGAGAATTACAAAATTTTCACAATCTTCAACATTGATCAAGATTTGATAAAATTTTAAGGTTTGGAGATCAAATTCAAGATTTTGTGAAAAACAACTACAATATCCGTCAAGTCGGTACATTTAATTTTTTTGCATCTTTATTTTTTTTATTTGTATTACATTTGTATTACTTTTTTTTTAAAAAAAAATTAAATCTTAATTTTTTTAAAATTTAATTTTAAATTTTCTTTTAAAAATTTATTCTTAATTTTTTAATAAAATGATCGGAACACACTCTTCCAAATCTTCTCAACAATCTCCTCTTCCTCCATTTTTTTAAGATGAAATTCCCAATAATATAAATATTGAAAATTTTTTGGAAGAAACTGAATCTAGTAATACAAAATCTAATATAACACAGACTAAAAAAGATGATATTAATATATTGATATTTTTTGAGAAAAAAATGATGAATAAAAAACAATTTATAAAATTTGTCATAAAAAATATAAATTTTTGAAGGGTTGGGGGGTAGTCACTCTTAGCAGATATTTAGTTAAAATCATCCAGATAAATTATCACAAACAAAACAAACACAAATTATTATACGGGGAGATAATCTAACTTGTACATTTAAATATAATTCGGATAAAGAAAAAATTGGACAAATAAAATGACTAACAAGAAAAGAATTACCACTTAGTATAGTTGCATGTCCTGTATTTGAAGAATATGTATAAAAATATTTACAATCTGATTATAAAATAAGTAGTAGAAGATCCGGTAAGAGAAAATCATTAGATAGATATCAAGAATTAAAAAATGGTATAATTACATAATTTATAACTAGTGATTGTAAATTTCATTAATTTCGAATAGTTGAAAAAATGAGTATAAAAAAGAATATTATATTATAATAACATGTCATTGGATAAATAATTCATGATTTTTAGAAAAAAGAATTTTAGTTTTTCAACGTTGGGAATTTTCACATTCCGGTGCATATTTAGCTAGAATAATTTCAAATATTGTTTATGACTATAGAATAAGTGATAAAATTGTTTTTATTTCATTTGATAATATTTCTGCTAATATTACTGCGGTTAATAGTTTAAAAAATTTTTTAAAAACAATTTTAAATGGAACTTTTTTTTAATATTAGATGTGCATACCATATAATTAATTTATGTGTTAAGAACGATTTAGTAATGAAAAAACTATTTTTAAAATCTATTCGCAATTTAATTAATCAAATAAGAATTTTTTTTGTAAAAACCCAAAAAATGAGACAATTATGTATGTTACATAATAAAAAATATAAAAAATATAAAAAATTCAAAATGAAACGTGACATTAGGTGGAATTCAACATATGACATATTACAATGTGTACTTTTTTTTAAAAATATTTTAATTGAATTTGTAAATTCAAATTACGCATATAGTTTTATTGATAATATCGTTTTCGATTTTGTATTTACACTTACTAAATTATTGAAAATTTTTTATTTATATAAAAATTTATTTTCCAGAAATTATTATCCGATTACTCATTTAATATTACTAAATTTTTGTAAAATTATTTATATATTTAATAAATTTGAAAATGAAGAAAAATTTGATAAAATTGTTCTTTCTATGAAAACAAAAATTTTAAAATATTATGAAAAAAATCCAATTTTATATTTAGTTGTAAGTGTATTAGATCCACGTGTTAAAGTTGAAGGTGCTGAAATGTTAATAAATTGTTTTGCACAACCTTTTCCATCAGAAGTGTTTATTAACCTACATTTTTTAAAATAACAAACATTTCATATTTTACAAACAATATTTGAACTATATGGAAAGGAAAATAATAATTTAAATACTAATAATGTAGGTAGTAGTAGTAATAGTATTCAATTATTTTCATTTTCATTTAATTGCTCACACATGATAGGAGAAAAACAAAAAACTTTATCATCATCATTTAATGAATTATTTTTATATAAATAAATACCTATATTAGAAGATTTTGATAATACAGATTTATATGAAATATTAGGTTGATAGAAAAATAATGTATCATATTATCCAATTTTGGTTTAAGTGACTAAAAATGTACTAGGCCCTCCGGTATTCATAATACCATCAGAAAGTGCTGAAAGTGCAGGTGGTCGATTGTTTAATCGAGAAACGTACAAATTTAGCTGACAATATTTTAGAAATCTTAATTTGTATTAAAAGTTGGAAGGATGCAAAAAAAAATGTAATGAATCATCAAGATCGAAGAAGAAGAAGAAGAAGAAGAAGAAGAAGAAGAAGAAGAAGAAGAAGAAGAAGAAGAAGAAGAAGAAGAAGAAGAAGAAGATGATGAATAATAATAATATAATTTTTTTTATAAAAATCATTGTAAATAGAAAAAAAAATCAAAATGATATAAAAATCAAAATAATGTAACAAAAAAAATTAGTGGATTTTAAAATCCAAGTGATGTTTTTGATAGTGGACGTACACCGAATTCAATGGAACCACTTTAAAAATTTTGTATCTCTAATTTTTAATTTATTTTTTATAAAAAGTGAACTAAAAAAAATAAAATGAAAAAATAAATCATTACAAGAGAGTAAAAAAAATAACAAAGTTAAAAAAAATGGAGTTAAAAAAATAAAATAGAATTAAAAAATAGAGTTATAAAAAAAAATTAAAAAAAGGCAATAGAGAAAAAATAATTTTTGGGCCGAACCGCTTGGCCCGGTGTGAACCGGCTCGCTGGTTCAGGTTCAGCTAGCCGGGTTGATTCAACTAAAAAAAATTTTGAAACCGGTCCGGATTGGCTTAGAAACCGCAGTCAATCTGGCCTGCTATTTCGGGATCCGTCCTTAAACTAGACCGGGCTCAATCCCGGTTACAACTCTACTGGGATGGAAGAGAGGGAGGAAGGAGAGAGAGAGAGAGAGAGAGAGAGAGAGAGAGAGAGAGAGAGAGAGAGAGAGAGGGTGGGTCCCTCTGTCTTATTGAATTTTGGGAGAGAGAGAGAGAGAGAGAGAGGGAAGGAGGGAGGGTGCTGGAGAGGGTGGGTCCCGAGAGAAGACTTACCATTTATATTTGTCGAGTTTTTAAGATTTTTTGAAAGTTTTAAAAACTTGACACGTGGCCTCGTGGGTTAGTCGTCCTCGATCTCTCTCACAATCCATTACAGGTTTTCACTCCCTCTGCTTCTCGAGCGACCATATAAACACATCTCACAAATCAGAGATTTCAAAATTTTGAGAAGTGGGTCCTATCGTATCTATCATATCGTTTTCTTGTTGGATGAAGATCCAATTTTTTATTCTTAATCTGGTCGACCCTAATCAATTCTGCTCTGGATTTCTGCAATTTACCAGGGCTTATGAGTGTTTCTGGGGATCAGTCACTCTGGGTCTTTGGGTGTTCTATAGTTATAGTTAGGAGTAAATATGCAACCATTCAGATTGGAAACTTAAGCTGACAAATGCTGGGTATGAGTTGGTGAACTATTGTAAGGCTTTCAGTGGAACTGAATATGATCCGAATACCTCCAAGTTCAGTGGGAGAAATAACATCCTCGCCTTTAATGGCGTTTCCAGTGGGAGAAAAGGGCTGAGAGGGGGAAGAAATTTTTTCTAATTCCTTTTTAACTCAAAATACATTAATATAATTTCACAAAACTCTCTCAATTCAAATTATATCATTTTTTGCTGGTCTTTATATTTTTTAATAATTGTAGTAAGCGTAGCCTGACCGTGAGGTCGATCCCAATAGTTAATGCCGGAAATGGAGGGCCAAAACAAGCTTAGCTATGAGTGAAATGTTAATCATGTGAGTTCAAAATTGAAATAATTCCTATTATGAGTGAAATCTTATCCACAATTTTTTTTTATTACACTGAGATTTGAATCTGGATCACCGGATTGGAGGAGAGGGATTGTGACCACTAGGCTGTTTTTTTGGAGACAATCTTACCCCATAACTCACCTTTTCTACACTTCACCTTCTCTCACTTCTAGCTTTGTGCATGCCATCCTTACAGGGCCATGCTAATCTTGTATCATCGTTCCAATTTTGTCGAGTGTCCCCATGGGACCTTCTCTTCAATAACTCAAAACCAAATCCTTTCAAAATTGAAATAATCCGGGCCCTGTGGGACTACTGCATCAATGGACTACCCTCAGGCTTAACGCTCGAAATGCCTATGAATTGGGCCTAGAAAGGCCCACTTCAATTAGACAGCCAACCTAAATTACGTCATAGGTCCGTGGCCCAATACCTTGTCTGTCAGGCCTACAGGGTCCAAGGGCAGGCCCAAAGTGACCATGAACAATAGATAAATTCGACAAAGATGGTGCCCGCAGTAACAAGGCAAATATCATTTTTTTTTTATATATATTTTCACCGACTAATATTCAGGTTTTGATCAATTAATACAGTCTAAACATTGTAGAACCCATTAAAGGGTTAGCTCTCTCAAATTTTATTTCTTCATTCTCATAGTTCCAATCCAAGTCTTATAGTTAAAAGGGATACAACACCCACCCACAAAAATAAAAAAGAATACAACACCCTAATGCTACATCCATGAGAGTTTGGTGTAATAAGGCAAATATCACCGAAATACATAGAAAGCATGAAAGAATATATGCCTTCTGCCTTAGATTCATATGGTCTTTTGTAACCGACAATAAATTTTCAATTACATAGAAATTGAACATTGACCAGGGACCGATCTTGATAAACAGCTCTCAGATTAGCTCTACTAGAGATCAGCTCCCTAATGTTTCAATCCAAAATCAGCCGCTTCAAAGAAAAGATGGAAAGGATGACATGGAATCGATATATTGAAACAAAAGGCACCAGCTGCAAACTTACAAATAATAATGCAGGGAGGTCTGATTCCCACCAGCAAACCAAAGGATGTCTTGGAACACCATTTTAATTCTTTCCATATGTCATTACTGCCTGTTAAGCTCTGTTAAGATCAGATGCAAGTAACCTATGGGCCGGTGCAACATAATGCTGGTCTTTCAAGAACACAACTGTAATGCCAAAACCCTCACATTAACTACTAATTGTATAAAAATCAGCAAAAATATCTGAAACTTAAATAAACAAATTTATGATCTCAACCATCGACAGTTAGAAGCTAGCCTGCTTGGACAAAATTAAAATCAAATGACAGTTTCAATAAGTAGATCTAGGTATCCGTCCATCGTGTAGAACACAAGAAACAGAGAATGCCGCTATATACACGTATAGAACATTACATTGAAAATACTGAGAATAAGTAGAATATGGCGATAGAAGTGGGACCACCGAATGACAAGGGCCGTGGACATCTCAAGGCAGTTGAAAAAGGGTCATTTGATTTAACTTAGCCTGCATTTCATATATAACTGCTTTTCAGATTTTGCAAGAACAAGAAAAGACTGTACTTTTATGGCTCTCACAGATCTGTTATGAATAAAGTGTGGATTGGCTAAGCCAAAAGCAGAAAAAAAAGAAAAAAAAAAAAAGAAAAAAAAAAGGGGTTTAGGATAGTGTCAAAATCAAAGCAGAAATAGACTAAGAACCCTCACTGCATAATCAAAAATAAATTTAAAGGAGAAACAAACCAGTTCGACAGATGGTCCTGAAGAGGACACAGAGAAAGCTGAGAATGCCCCTCAATTCTTCAGACAGAGAAGAAGCAAAGATATAGAAGAGTGGTTGCAACCTCAATGATTACCACTTTCATGCTTCCACAATGCATGTAGAAAAGAGATCATAGTTAACCACATTATGCTATTCAAGCACTTATCTACTATTCTTCACTAAAATAAAACTGCAAATGACACCAGAAGAGAGCATTAATGTCCATGCTTCAATAGCAAGGGCAAGCTTTAATTTCCTATCCAATCCATCCAAAATTCTCTACCAAGCATGTTTTGAATTCTCTCCTTTTCTTTTTTTTTTTTTGGGGGGGGGGGAGAGATAAAAACATTTTCCTTCAGCACTCTCTAATGCAAAGATTAAAGCCGCAGTCAGATCACTTATAGGCGCCAAACAAGATTGATGAGTTGTGGCCTCCAAACCCAAAGGAATTAGACAAAGCCACCTTGATGTCAAGCCTTTCTTTCTTGGGACCCACCAGCACTCTAGTGTCCTGATTCACATCAGTTAGCATTCAGAAACCTTTCGTATATTGGAACCATTGTTCCATATTTACACTCATTTCTGCATATATTAGCAAAGCTCAAAAGCACAACTAGATAGCCCCAAAAATTTAGAATAAGCAATTTGGCCAATGAATGTCAAAAGAGCCTATAGATATCAACATGTTAAATAGCTTAAATGAGCAGAGAATAATTAGTTGTCTCAAGTACATCCCAATAAGGAGAAGTTTGAAAGCTCATTTTGACTAAAGTATTAGGCACAAAAATTGAGAATAGAACAGTTCTCTTCAAGAGTTACCGTGGTAATGACGTAAATTAAACTTGATAACTAAGAACGTCCGCAAAAGTACAGTTGATGGCTTTTAGCTGGAGATGGATTTGTAGAAGTAAAATTATGGATTAATGTCCAGCCATTCACCTAGTTAAAGATTTGGATTGGCAAAATTGATGCTTCCACAGTTGGGTGTGATATAGCAGATAAAAATTCTAGTATTTCCTTCTGGACCAAACCTTGGAAAAGTTAAAAATATTGAGACTAGAATATAGCGATTTTGTTTAATTAACAGGCATGTGACCATTTCTTAAGAGCTAACAAGCCATAATACAGAAAATTTTTATTATTTGCTTAGAACTTTAGAACATATAACACAGTATTCTTAATGATGACAACATCATCATAATTGCATAAACACTTCTTAAGGTTTTCTTGAGTGGATCACAAGAAGATCTTGGAGCAATTACCACAATGGACACAAAGTTTGTTTCTTAGATGTACACAAAATGGTGAAAGAGATGCCTAAGTTGAAAATGGCTCCAAAACTTCAAATCAAAATGAAAGCTACAGATGCTCATTTGTTATATGATAATCAAGCGTTAAGTAGTGAGAAAATAAGTGGATAACAAGATTGTGAACAGAAAATTGTGTAAAACAAACAACACCATATCACATGTTAATCGTCCTCAAGGGGACAGCCTGGTAGTCACAATCTCTCTCTCCCAACCCTGAGAATGTCCCCTGGTGGTCACAATCCCTCTCCCCAACCCTGAGATCCAGGGTTCGAATTCTTGTGTAACAAAAAAAAAAAAATATCACATGTTAATCAAAATGACAGCTCTATTGATGCATAGTAGGAATAAACATGCTGCAAGTATGTTTTGCAAAACACGAAGAATTAGGCATCTATGTTAGTCACCAATCCCTTTGTTTTTCACAGTTGGTAAAAGTGCAAATAAAAAAAGATCGAAAAAGTTAAAACAAGAAGATGGTGAATATATTTAAGGGAAAAAGGGCATACCACGCCTTCGTCGGGAATTTCAAGATTGATGTTTGGATGAACCCACCCAGTTCTAATTGCCTAGACATGGAACGTGATGCCATGAAAATTTTAGTAAACAATTTTAGTGGTAAATTCAAATGACCTGCATATTACCTACCTGCACGGTGGCAACAGCTTCCACAGCACCAGCTGCTCCTAGTAGATGGCCAATCATAGATTTTGAAGAGTTCACTCTTAACTGTAAATATCAAGAGATGCCATCAAGCATGCATTTGAAACACCAGAAATATCACATGAATATGCAGCCAAGTTACCTCAGGATTCTTGCCAAAACAACGAATAAGAGCTTGGTATTCTTTAAGGTCCCCAGCTGGTGTTGATGCAGCATGCGCATTAATGTAATTTACATCATCTTTTGAAACCCCAGCCTGTGCTAAGGCCTTCTCAATGCAGAGCATGACACCAGTTCCTAGTATGACATGCAAAATAAGGGACCTCGATTTAATTTCCAAGATAGAATGCGCTTTTTGTTAGGAGTAATCAGCTGATACGTGAAGTGGCATCTTAGGAACAGTTGGCGAATGAGGTGGCTACTGCAGAACATGTGACTGATCCTATAGGGATGAAAGTGTATCAACGGAGTGGCAAGGAGAATAACAGCAAGCTGTTAGAAGTAACTAAAGGCTGTTAAAAGAATCTAATTAGTTAGGGAGAGAAGATGCTAAAATGAGGCTATAAATAGATGAGAAAGGAGATGAAAGGGGAGGAGAGAATAGTAGTGGAAGCTTCGGCTAGTGAGAGGGCAGTCTTGCTCATGAGAGCAGACTGATTTTTCTTTTTTTTTTCTTTGCTGCAATGCTCTTTTTGAGCCATTAATAGAAGGAAGCTTTTGAGCTATCAAGTATTTTCAGTATATTTCTTCTTTCTATTCCTAACAATTGGTCCGACTTGCCATTCTCTTCCCCACCCCTTTCCCCGTGATCCTATCTCCTTCTTCCCCTCTTCAGTCAATTTTTTTTTCCAACTAAACCCTTCCCTACCTCATAACTAACACCAAAATGGACACAAAATTGGAATCCATCGAGAAAAGTTTTGCAGAACTAGGGAAGAGTGTCTCGACACTAGTCGAGGAAATGAATATGCATCGCACTAGGATGGACAAACTCGATTCTTTGGAAGATTTGGTGGCAGCACTGCTGTAACAAAAACATGAAGACCGTGAGGAAGCTGGTTCCTCCGCTTCCACCCTCCATGGTGTGCCGGGAAGCCCTTCTCTCAAAATGGGTCCATTCCCGTTTTGGGAATCCACAACTAACACCACCCAGAATCCAAATACCCATCACAAGAAGACTTACCTTTCATGCTGCGACGCCGATGGCCACGATCCTACGACTTAGGTCGCACGAGCGGAGCAATTTTTTGCCATTAATCAATGAATCGAAAGTCGTTGTCGCTATGCTCTCCATGGATGACTCTGCGCTCCATTGGGTACAATGGCTACTGGCTCAGAAACCCTCAATTTCTTGGTCTGATCTCACAACCTAACTCTTCGATCGGTTCGGGGGAGGTCTATCAGCAAACCCATTTGAAGCGTTGGCATCCATGAAACAATCAGGGACAATCGATGCTTACATCGACAAATTTGTTGTCAGGGCTGCACTCATCAAGGGCTTGAATCCTTTGATCCATTTGGGTCTCTTCCTCAATGGCTTCAAGGACGAGATTTGTGTGCGGATCCAGTTGCATGAAACTCTCTCCCTCTTTCAGACTATGAAGCTTGCTCAGGAAATCAAAAGAGAAAATGGGTTCTTTATAACAGGGCTGCTACCGGGTAAAGGAGATGGTGTCCAATCCACTTTCGGATCACGTAAGTAGAGTGACTTCAACCCGACCTACGGAGGACCCGATTTTTATTTTAACCCGAGACCCGTCACCCGAAACCATTTTTCTTTTCACTCGCCTTCTCCCAACACCTCTGCTCTTTAACTATCGTCTTCCTCCTCTTCTCTTCTGCAAACCACTTTGACCACACCAAGAGGTTTCCACCAATTATAACACCAAGAGCTCATGGATCTGCGCTCCAAGGGTTTGTGTTTCAAGTGCAAACAACCTTACCACCCCCTTCACAACTATCCCAATAAGAGCCTTCGTGCAATCATTTTGGGCGATGATGAAGCTTATTCGACAGGCGAAGCCACTGCAGCTGCAGATAATTCGTAACACCATTTGGACATTCGTTAGAGAGCGCGAATAGGTGCTGGTCCGCTGGCAGGGAGGAACAAAAAAAAAAAAACTTGGCCGGACCTTTCAAATTTTACGGACCAATTTCTGGGCTACAGCCTTGAGGACAAGGCTAAAGTTTCAACAAGGGGCAATGTTAGGAGTAACTAGCTGGTAAGTGAAGTGGCATCTTAGGAACAGCTGGCGGATGAGGTGGCTATCGCAGAACATAGGGATGAAAGTGTATCAACGGAGAGGCAAGGAGAATAACAGCAAGCTGTTAGAAGTAACTAAAAGCTGTTAAAAGAATCTGATTACTTAGGAAGAGAAGATGCTAAAATGAGGCTATAAATAAATGAGAAAGGAGATGGAAAGGGGAGGAGAGAATAGTAGTGTAAGCTTCAGCTAGTGAGAGGGCAGTCTTGTTCATGAGACTTTTTTTTTTTCGCTGCAATGCTCTTTTTGAGCCATTAATAGAAGGAAACTTTTGAGCTACCAAGCATTTTCAGTATACTTCTTTCTATTCCTAACACTTTTGCATCAACTAAAGATTGAGGGAGCACAGCACAGCAAAAAGAAAAAAGAAGGAAAAAAAGGATTGAGAAAGCACACAATAATGCAATAATCAAGTAATTCAATAAAGCTGATAACTCCGTGATGCAGTAGAGAAGCACTGGGGACTTTTAACTTAGATTAGTGTACTCTTCCGATTTAATGTTGTAGGTTTTTGCGACTATGTGCTTAACAATATCCTGAGTAGGGTACGGACAACAATGAGTTGCTACGGGACTAACCACGGCAACTCACACCGTTTCCAAGTGAGACCATATTTGAGTTTGTATCACCTTTCACCATTGAGATTCGGTCACAAAGGAAACCTCCAAAACCCATTTCTAGCAAGGTAAAAAAAAAAAAAAAAAAAACCAAATCATCAAGAATCAATTTCACCATGACTTTCTCCAAGAAGCCTCCTTTGCTTCATTAGATGATATTTTTTATCCGTGTTATTCTCAACGAAAGATTAATCTCTCGCCAAAACGAGGCACAAATAGAATTTTAATATTTGTTTATTTGTGATTTGTTTTTATCCCACTTCATGTATAATTCCTGTAGACTTATCTTCAGTTCTTGGTGCTTCATGTAAAGAGGGAAGAAAGTTGGAGATGGGGACTCCTGCAACATTCTAGATCCATTATCCACATATATCACTGTAGTTCATCGATTAAGACTAAGAATGATCATTTAAAACAAATATTTCTTTCTCCTCACTGGATGATCAAGTGAATATAATATTCAATTCATTATTTTTTCTTTTTCTTTTTCTATTTTTAATTTTAATTCCTTTTATTTAATTATTTAATTATTATTATTATTATTATTATTATTATTATTATTTTGGCTTCTGATTACTGATACTTCATATATTTCAGGGAAGAAAATTGGATGTACAGATTTCAGTTTTTCTTTTGAAATCATCTACCTATATAATATTGGAGTTAGTGAAACAAAAAGAAAAGAAGAAAAATGAAAGACCATCAGCACAAAGATACTAGTGTCTTACCATTTGGATGGGGCTCAGTCATGTGATAAGCATCGCATGCGAAGCTTCCGCCAAGAAACTCTGCATAGATCTCTGCTCCACGTTTCTGCACAGTAGAAGAATTGTTAAGCTAAAGAATTGAAAAAAGAAAAGCTGTTTATGGAATGAGTTAGGAACAGATCTACCTTAGCATGTTCCAACTCTTCCAACAGAAGAACACCAGCTCCTTCTCCCATGACAAATCCATCCCGGTTCTGAACAGAAAACAAACTAAATCAGCATAATTCATTGGCTACCTGGACATTCACATCACTGCGGCAGCAGCAGAGTTATGTGAGGACTAAACTTTTCAGCAAGACATAAGGTACAGATGCAGCAGTATAGGAGAGGGAAAGAGAGAGAGATTCTATACCTACAGTTAATAATGTTATCATCAGAATTCTGACAACTAATGAACCATATACATCCATTCATTCTTTTTTATTATTGTTGTTTTTATAAGACAGACATTCACTAGATTAATCAAAATATGGAATGTCCAAATCAAAGTATTTTCGAAGTAAGCCACTTATTCAGAATCCTATTTTCTAGGACCTGGAAGATGAGGAAGATGATAAGAAGTTACGGAAATCATAATTTTACCTTGTCCCAAGGGCGTGAAGCTTTTGATGGATTATCATTCCTCTGTGAAAGTGCTCTGCATGCAACAAAACCCCCCAAGCCTGCAACAATCATCCAATACATGAAAGAGTAGAATTCTAATGCCCTTAGTAATGCATATCATGATAAATGTTGAATGACAAAGAAAGAAGCTCATACCGATGGGAATGATACATGCATCTGAACCGCCACAAAGCATCAAATCCTGCAATTTCAGCCTAGCTCAGGAAGCAGCACCATAGTAGAGATAAATAGCTTCAATTTGTTATTGTTACCTACAGACTAAAAGAAATATTGAATAGACAAAATAATGGATCAAACCACCCCCCCCAAAAAAAAGGGTAAAAAGAGAGAATAAAAAAAATCAAAAAAGCCAAATCTAAATCTCTTTTGGGCTTCCAGCTCCACGAGGAAACACAACCTATGTTACCACTAAAAGAAAACTGAATTTCCCAAATTACTATTGCAAAATATAGAAAGGTTTCTTAGGACAGACAAAGTAAGGGCCACAAAACAGTTGCATAAATCAGTTTCTCAGAAAGAACGCTTTTATTGAGACAAAAGAAAAATGAGGCATCTAATACACATGTAAAGAGGGAGTGTTAAAAAACTTAAGACCTCTGCTAATGAACACTGAACAGATGAATACAAAGCTACTTACAGCGTCCCCGCTGATGATGTGGTTTGCTGCATTCAAAATACAGAAGTTGCTAGTAGCACAAGCAGTAGAGATCGAGTAATTTGGGCCCATCCACCCCTGCAATTTAATAAATTACACAATTATACACAAGTAAGGTCAAATTTAACTGCGGGTGAAGATTTTTTCAGTCATCATCTTTACCAAATCCATTGAAAGCATGGCAGAACCCATATTAGTAGTTGCTAAAGGTATACTAAAGGGATTTATCTTCTTATGCGAGACTCTTAAAGCTTCAAGTCCATCATTAAATACCTGTAAAACTCACAAAAGGGAAGGCCAAATGGGAAAGCTTGAATTAACAAACTATGTAGGCTAAAAGAACATATTAACAGCATTATTCTCCCATTAGCAGTTCATGGGATTCCTTTATAACAGGTTTTTGATGTACTTTATCTTGTAGATACCAGAAGTTGAACACAAGGCCACATTTAATAGCACAAAGGTTCAACTGCCTCTTCTGGTCTCTTCCAGGAGATCGGAAAATATGGCCCACAGCGAATGAGTTGCAAGGAACCCAGCTCCTGTGTATCTTTTCCATAAAAGTATTGAGCCACAGCTCGGCCACTTTAATAAAAGAAAGAGGAGCTTTTGCTATTCTACCTTCATGCCTCCCATTGCTGAACCAATCAAGATCCTGCATCTAGTTTTATCTAACTCATCCACCATTTCATCTGTTAATCCACCATTTGCTAAGGCCTTTTTACCGGCAGTCATCATGTATAGCGTGAACTTGTCTGCCCTCTTAGATAGCTTGGGGGTAACCCATCCATCAGTCGAGAAAGATTTAATTTCCCCTGCAATTTTCTGCACAAGCTACGAATGAGTATTCAAGATCCAGAAAGCATATGAAATAACATATCAGAACGCGAGAGAGAGAATTTTACGGTTGGGAATTGAGCACAGTCAAATGCTTCTATCTCACTAATCCCACTAACTCCCTCAAGAAGATTATTATAGAACACGTCAGGATCATGACCTATAGAGGTAACTACGCTCATCCCTGTCACTACGACACGCTTCTTTTTTGTTGGTGGCTTCTTTTTGGTTGCAACTTCCTTTCCAGGATAAACAGCTACAGCCATGGCTCCCCCTACAATAATACAGAGCAATGCGTATGGTGTAAATTTTCATCCATGTTAACACAAAAAGTCAACAATCAGTTCCAAGTAAAGACCTGGAGGCCTAAAGATAAATGAAGGGATCTCATTATATAACAACCTCGTTGAATTTAAAATATGTTTGAGGTCTATGGAAAGCAAAACAATCTCTTCCAAGTTTAATCAGCGAGTCAACGAGTTTGACATTGACAATATTTTTGTAAAGGGACTACTTAAGTCAACGAGTGCATTAAACCATGGTAAGAGGAGGTCAGATGCAGGCCTATATCTGCGCTCTAAGAAATGCAGTGCAGATTTTTTCAGTAAGGAGATCTCTCATACACATTCTATATTAGTATATAATTAGTATATAAGTGTATGTCTGTACCAACCTAGTGGTGAGAGAGGGTGTTAGGTCCCTTAAATAAGTTTTAGATTCAAAACTTTGAAATAAAAAAGACTTAATTGAGAGAACATCCCTAAATTAGATGTAATAATCTTCTAACCGGATTAATCTTAATATGACTCCCGATGGGTTATTTAAAAAAAAAAATTTATGTCTGTATAACATAATATATAGTATGCTAAATTTCCACAGAACCGGGAACAGTTTATGTGGCAGGTACTCCATCATACAAGGTTAAAACTCTCATTGCAAACCGAAGAAAGGGAGATATGAACCACAACTGACTGGTGATAATAATTGAATAAACAAATATAGAGATGCATGCAATCTCTTCAAAGACAAAAATACTCAGAAATGCAAATATAAAAATCAACCTAGGATCAAATGTTAAAACAAACATGCATAAGTAGAACCAGCCACAGCATATCAACACCAACAAAACCCAATTATTTATCAAAGGAAAAACGAATAAGTAAGACGAGAAAACGATGATTACCCGAACGAAGGGGACGATTGAGCGGCCTTGGGGCAGAATTCAATCCCAGAAGCAAGAAGTCATAATCATTCTTGTCACCCAAGAAACCAAAACCACCAACAAGATCGGAATTGCAATAGTAGTCTAATCTCAATCCACGAAATGCAAAAAGAAAACTAGGAGGGAGCTGGTTGTAACGCTGAGAGTAACAAGAATTGGAGAAACCTCTGCGTTTACGAGTGAATGGGTTCTCTGTCTTGGAAAATGGGAAATTCGATAAATGGGGAATGCAAGGAGTGCATAGCGGCGAAGTAATCGAGGAAGCCATTAACATTAACCCTCCCTCAGATTTCCCTTTATTTCAAAATCAATGGGAAAAGAACTATATATATATATATAAAAGAAGAAAAGACAAGGATGCGTACGGGAAGTATGAATGACAGGCGATTGAATCTCGATAGAAGAGAGGATTGAAAATGAGAAAAATGAACAAGGGGAGACTGTAGAATGAAGGAAATAGAATCTTGGGATGGAATGGGATGGGTATCACATGTAGTATAAGGTGAAGGGAATAGAAGTCGATTTATGAAATGAAAACGTTCGAATCCGGACGACACGCAGACGCTGACATGTTGTTTTGTCAATCCCACTCACTCTCTCTTTCACAAGAAACAGTGCCAAGTGCTCTCTCTCTCTCTCTCTTCGCAGTAGAGGACAAAGAGGGAGACGGGAGAGTCACTAGCTTCATAACAAATAGGGCCAAAGTGCTCGCTCTCTCTCTCTCTCTCTCGCTCACTCTGTCTCTTCGTAGTAGACTGGACTGGAGTAGATGAGAGAGTGAGAAGGCAGACAAAAAAAAAAAAAAAACGAAACCTATTGGACTAGAAAAGGTTTGTTTGATATCAGAACAGCTGCAGTGCAACTGCTGCTTCTCGTATGGACGCCACGTGCAATAAGTGAGACAACGTGCTTTAAGGAAACCCCCCACCCCCCGCCCCCAAAAAAAACATTTGCCTATGTATTAAGCGAGATCGATGTCTCTATTTTTGCTAATTTTAATTAATTCATCTTCTTGCATAATATTCCTTAGTTCGCGTTACCAATAACAACTTCACCCCATTTTTTTTTAGAAAATAGTTATTTTTTTTTGATACAATTAGGGCAAGAACAATAATTTTTAAATAAAAACAAGTCCCGAATATCATATGATAAGATCGAATACATCTAATGAAAAGTAAACAATAATTTTTGAATTTCATAAGAAACCGAGTGACCTAGGTGATTTAATATGCCTGCCCAAGCATTTCCTTCCCTTGGGAGGGGACTAATTGGATGGAATGGATCCTTGCGAGCCGAATTAAGTATTACATTAACTCCATTAATAATGTTACCACATTATTATTTTGAGACTGCTACATTAACTTCATATTTCTATGATACACAACCCACCTTTTTCGTTCATTACTATTTTTAATGCTAATAAAATATTAAAAAACTACAAAACTCTTGAATATTCTAAATATATTTTCAAAATCAGATTTTTGTTTTTCGAGTTATTCCAACCAGTTTAATAGAACTTGATTAGCTAACAATTAGCTTAGAAGATATGGGTTAATAATTAACTCGATATTGTAAGTTTGTAGGTCTCATTTGTCAACAAATATATATATATATATATATATATATATATATATATATATTTATTAACCTTCCTTAACATCATTTGTTTGTGCATCGTTGCTTAGTTGGTCTTTTTTTTTTTCTGGTACAAAGAAAAGATGCTTGATCTAATTAATTCGGTGGTTGGATTTGATTCTTCTTAAATAAGTTTTCTATTTTAAATTTTATGTATGAGAAAAAAATATATCAAGAGAATTTTATTTCTTAAAAATTTAAATCGATTCGAATCGGATTTAGTCAAATTAATATAATTATGGTATAACGTTGGATTTATTTAAAAAAAAAGGGGGTTTGTGTGCATGTACAAAATTATCTAGGGAAACACGGGGCAGCGAGGAGTTGTATGTCAAAGAGGGGCCCTTGTATCGTTAATGGTGGTGGTCAAGTCTGATTATATCATGGTACGTACGTCGGGTTTCACCATCAGAACATTCATGTCTCAAAGACGATAGAAGAAATAGTCCTCTGAAAGCCCCCATTTTACAGTTCAAACCCAACCTTGAAGAGTTACCCAGATCAGATTTCTATTCTATTTTATCTATAGCTAGGGCTAGAGTGTTCAAATTAGTTTTCAACTTGGACTTGGCACAACAACTACCATTTCCCGTCTTGATACAATGGCGGTGCATACTACAGACATCGATAACCACTACAAGAAGAACGCAAACTACCTTAGACGATGCATATGGTCCTTAACCGCAACGGGCAAGCCAAAAACAGGGATACCGCTGTCACTGCAAGTAGCATTATGGTAACATCATAAAAGAGCCAGAAGGATAGAGTATGCTGGAGCATGGGCTGTAATGGACATAGGGGACGGCAGTATGCCGGTATAGTACTGTACTGTACAACTATAATGGATGTTTAGAAAAGTAAAATTTGGAGATCGTCGGCCGTCATCTAAACAAACTAACACAACAGGTCACAGGTCGCTGGGCACAAAAGGAAATTACACACGGTTTCTTTCTCTCTCTCGCGCGCGCGCACAAGCATGCAAACAGAAGCACAGGCATGTAGAGACCCAATAAATACCCTTGTCTTTTCCACTGGGCCAGCGCTAGCCTAGGCCTGGACCAAGTGTTGGTATTCATCATGATCACATAATCTGTAGGACAAGTACAGGATTGACTATTTTGCACATCGCAGGATCAACAAAACTGATGCAACCATAAGGGTCCTAATTACTTGGAACAGTTAATGTGGGCCATAAAACTGCATGGTTCAAATTCGGACAATTGGGTCCCAATTTTCTTTACAAGAGATTTGAATTCGAATAACAAGAAGAGTGTGACTACTAAAATTTGCCGATAAGGAAATAAATTCCAACCTCGACAATTGAACTCTAGGTCGATGATAAACTCATTTCTTCCCAACTACACCAAATAAAATTCCAACAAATTTCCTGTTTCAGCACATGCCAAACATATCATCTAGAGCAACTAGGTCGATGGTAAACTCATTTCTTGCCAGCTCCAACCAACCCTCTACAAGGACCAACTTGCTACTTCCAAAATTCTCCCTCTCTTATTTATTTATTTATTTGTTTGTTTGTTACTATTTTTCAAATTTATGCCTAGCATCAACTCAACTTACAGAACCCTTAATTCTTAAGTTCTAATAAATTTCAAAGAATTAAAAATATATTCAAGAACTCAATGCACTGACTGACAAAGAAAGGTCTGCACAATATGTAGAGCAACAATATCATTTTAGCGTATCATGTTGTGATTTGTCTTTTGTTGCAACCACCAGTTGCGTACTAATATTGTGATTGAGTCAGCCTCATCTGTGACGGGTAATGACTTCTAAAAGGCATGTAAATGTCATTTCTGCAGTGATACATAGAGTATGTGAGTTAGGCTCTTCGGAAATATCAGCATACAGCTAGTATGCACTGAAGCAATGAACATGTTATTAGTCTTTTGGCAGGAACGAAGCAGACACTCATCGGCACTGCAATTTTCTAGGGTGTTTGGAGCATCTGGTTGAATGGGACACCAGGATTTTTAGCATTCAGCGAGGCTTGCAACCTCCATATTTCAATTCCCGAACACAATAGTGTTTTTTTTGTTTTTTTTGTTTTTTAATCACGAGTTACCACTCGAATATGACCTGGATTTAGTTGGGGCCAGTTTATATTTCGAAATGGTTTTATTACAAAGTCCATATTACACAAGGATCATGATAGCATTTTTGAATAAAACCATTTTTATTGTATTGAGACCATATTTAGCTATGGGAATAGTGAGAGGAGGGTATTTCTAGTATCAGGAGAATTCAAATAGTTTCAATTTTAAAAATGAGTTTATTTCTTGTGAGCACTTTTCTTAATAAATACAAATGAAATGAATTCATTGAATAATCAACTCCATCCAGATGTCTTATAATGTTCATAATTATAGAAGCAAAAGAAAAGGAAACGAACAATGCATGAAAATTGACACCGCGCAACTTCATAATGAAGATAGTTAAACCAAAACGATCAATTAAATTTTGTTAGGATTGATCAACTAGAGGAACCAGCTGCAACTTTTCCCACGTATGCTGGGGTTATCATGCATTGCGTGGCACACATCAGACGAAGAAATGCAACTCTTGTAATAACGGTGTAGTAAGTATGAGACTTGAGAATGGAAAAATGAAATTCGAGAAAACCAACCCTTTAATGGGTTTTATAATACTCGAATCAGATTAATCAGGTAAAACTCGAATATAATTAATAAAAAAAAACAATTTAATAAGTACAACCAACAATAACCGGTGTAGTAAGTACGAGCCTTGGGAATGGAAAAATGAAATTCGAGAAAATCAACCCTTTAATGGGTTTTATAATACTCGAATCAGATTAATCAGGTAAAACCCGAATATTATTAATAAAAAAAAAACAATTTAATAAGTACAACCAACAATAACCAAGCTTTAATCCCACCAAGTTAAATCGGCTATGTTAATCCTTATATGCCATTATACTCTATTTCATATCGAATGCTCATATATATGATTATTTTCTTTATATGACAATAATAATTGTACTTTTTTATCACTAAGGTCGGCAACAAGATGCTCTAAAAACAGTTTAAACAGTAAAGTAGCAAAAATTTCTTAATTAAATCAGGCATATCATCTACAATTACAACAAATAGACTATAAAGAATAATGATTGAGAATCGAGAAAGTGAGCTGCATATGCCACTAAATGAAGACTCAGCAGATCAAACAAAAGCAGCAAGAAAATACTCACATCATACATTTTCTTTTTGATATCATTAAGGTACAAGATTTTGAAATCGTTATGATACAACACTCAATCAAATTTCAGCTGACCACGAACCCATGGTAAGAAGCTAGAACACAGACAAAATCATGTGAGAAGAAGGGATCTCATTTGATAAGCAGCGTCTCCCGGCAAAGTTTTGAAGAGAAGCTTAATTATATTCCAAATTAGCTAGTTTCACAATAAGTACAATAGGGGAGGACCAGATATGATATGTGCCCTCTCTCACTGCCCTGCATAAGAGACCAAAACTTCAAAATCGGACAGCTATTTTGTGCTTTCATCATAATCGGGTACCCTAACTAGAGCCTTTGAAAGCTACAAAGAATAGATGAGATTGGCGGGACTTGGATCATGAAACAAGATATCAGTACAGTGAATACGTTGGCTCTCCTTATGGAGAGTTGTATGAGCACCCAAAGTGAGTAAAATGTTGGTGAACTGCCACAAAAATTAATTAAGTGCTAGACCTCATTACCAAAGTAAAATAAAGCAATGTCTATATGAATTAAAATTGACAACTAAAAGATAAACAAGCAATCCAAATGAATGTAGATTTATGATTTAAATTCATATATGTAATGAATCAAAACACTCGGCAGTTCAAGCTTCTAAAGATTAATATCATCTTAAAGCACTTGAGCTTAAGGTACATTCAACTGAAGAGTACTCTCAAACCCCACTCTGTTATTTCATTTCTGCCGTCCTACCTAATTCAACAACTCTTATAGATAGTGATTAATGAATGTAACCATGTGACCATAAGCAACAAAAAAGGGGCAATCATTATGGTTCATACCCTCTCCCACACACCTCCATCCCCAAACACCCCCCCCCCAAAAAAAAGGCTCTTTACAAAACGAGCAACTCCATGACAATATTTTTAGCTGGGAATATCATATTGCAGTTTTAGGGCTTGTTCGTAGTTTTAGTGTTCCCACGGCTTATGCCAACATTTCCTGAAGCATTTCTCAAGGAAAATCTTCCTATTCCTTAGTAGTTCTTCGAACTGAATAGCGCTTTAATATGTTTGAATCCATGACACAACCAGGGAGACTACAGCTCTTTGATTTATAAGTAGTACTTCAAAACTCTCCCTGTATTCCGAGGTGGATTCTGGGATGGACCAAGCTTGCATAGCCAGTGCAGGCAAACCCTACATGGATATGTATTTCTCTACAATTTCTTCTCTTCAAATGATGCGGTCAAGATTTAAAGCCACTTGCCTGGAAAAGACCTCAGTGCCCACTCTTTCCTTCTAGTCAGGCTTCTTAACAATATCTCAACCCAACTAAGTACCACTTCAAGAACCTCATGCGGAGATAGTTCATTGCAGACTCACCTATCTGCATATCCAAACTTTAAGCAGTAATTATTATCAGAACAAATTTAGACCACAGTAGAATCCTCGGAATCCTTATAACCTATTGCAATTTGTCGTAAATGCAACATGGTTTTCCCTTTGAGGGCTTTTTTTCCAAACACCTTGCTCTACAAGAGGAAAACAAAAGAAGACTAGCAAATGTTTCCATTAAAAAGAAAACAAAAGTGTACCTCAGTCTGCAGATTTCGGCACTTGAGAGTGCTGCTCTTCAATCAACGTCTGAACCCTCTGTATAAAAATTTGTATAGATGTCAACATTGAGAAGATTACACAAAAGAAGTGATAAAATATAAGATAGTTAATACCTTCACAGAGTTTCCAAACTCCCCCAACTTTTGTAGTATTACAAGGTCATTTGCATGAGGAAAAGAATCATGTCTGGGAGTTTTTGATGGGGACATCTGCTAAAACGAAAAGAATTATGAGAGAGAGAGAGAGAGAGTATATCATCAAAAATAAGACTTGCATGTACAAAACGGTCTCATCAAATTGCCTAGATTCAGACAAAACTTCTCATGCTCAACTATCATAACACAGAAAATGGGAGGAAACTCAGACGGAATGAAAGATGATTAAATGAAGAAAACTTGATAGTTAGATGCTTGCAGGTTGGCGCTCAGTAATACCCAGGAAGCTGCTGGATGCCCAGTCCTCAAACTTGGAACATCCTCACTCAAAGAAATTTGTCTAGAGAAAATTTCAGTCTTCATATTTGAAAGGCGTGTCAAAACAGCCTGTAGAGAAGGAATAAAATAAGCTGCCATCCTTCAAAATGGGCACTCAGTCATATATAAAACTTTTGCAAGAGCAAACCTTCCTAAAAGCATTTGGATTTGTAACACCTAGGATTTGCACATCATCACTTGGAGGCCTTCTCACACCAACATTCTCGATCCTAACTGAGTAAACACCAAAAAGATACTGAAGATATCCTGAAAGTATTAAGAAAGAGATTAATCAGTCTTGCAAGATTTAGGCATCTAAAGAAGATCTATTTCAAAATAATCTGGAAAAAAATGGTCTCAAGTAAGTGGCGAGAACAAAATTCTTGAGCAGGGTAAATACCACAACACTATTAATATAGAAAGACATGGCATGTGATGACGAGTCTTCAAAGCAAAACGTCCATGGAAAAATATCTTTGATACACACACATGCATTTAATTATAGAAGAGAAGAGTAATAATCAAGAAATTTTTAGCATGCCTATGTTGGTCTTCAAGATGCTCAAGTCACAAGGTAGAGGAGCCATTTGGTTGTGCATCAGATGCATAATGAAGTTTTACTAAATGCAACACCAAATTTCAAGCAAGCGAAAACCCACCACGAGAACCTACAGGATCATCTGACCTACCTAACCCCAGATTTCCTGTAATGACCAGCGTTCTTAAGATGACAAATAGGCATTAAATGTCTCGAATTCTCAGTGATCTACTCCAACAAAAGATTCCAAAGGAAAAGTAAATGACAGAATATGTTTAAGAAAGTTCCAAAACTGGGGAATGGTACAGTGGTAACACCTTGTTCAATTACAACATCAGCGACAGAAGGCAATAGTACGTGCTTCTCCCTTTTCAGAAATCCAAAACAAGGGAATGCCACTGGTTTTTTGACCTGGGCCAAGAGAAAAAGAAGTTTAGTACGTTTCGTGAAAAATGTATCCTAGAAATGCGATGCAGCACTGCAGTTTCTCTATAGATGCTTCAACTAAGCCTTACATCCGTCATAAACATATGACTTGGTTTGTTTGCATTTAACCTCTGTTTTGTGGCAACATCAACTTTTTCTCGCATCAAATGTAAAATAATTAGCTCCTCATTTGGCACACAGCAACCTAAAACGAACTGTTTCGCATTACTCTACAATATGGTAGAGGTAAAATCTATCATTGCCCTCAGAATCCAAATTTTCTAATAAGAAGCAACTGGTATTAACGTAAGAATATGAAAATCAATGGCATGGGATAGTTGAATTACCTTGTAGACAATGGCATCTGGAGTGACATAGAGCTTTCGAGAACGAATGTCCTTGCGAACTATGTATCTCCGAACAGGTAAATAAAGCAACATGAACAATCCAATGCCCCAAGCCAAAAGCAGAAGCAGCGAATATAGAACCCATTGAGCCGTTTGATACTTGACAAAGTTTTCCTCCATTTCCTCAAAGGATGCTGTATACAGAGTCGAATCATCTTCCGCATCTGGTGGAGTGTCAGCCAACAAGCTTCTCTCCAGATGATCTATTTCCACAACTCCGTCTCCACTTTCCATCCACAATCTGCACCACAAAAGATAATAACTGCAATGATTTTTCCCCCAATTGAATTCAAGAATTAACCCAAAGATCTCTCATGAAAACCTAACACTAGTTTAATTGGGGGGACCAAAAGAAAAATGAAGTCCACACCTTGTTGAAGATGAAATTGAAGACTGAAGAATAATCGGGAACTGAAGGAGTAGGAGATCGACGTCAGAGAGCCAGTCAAATGATCTTGTGCGAGGTCGGGCCGAGAGCCTGGTTCTGACTTCTGTTTTTAGTGACACGCGTGAAAGGTGTTCGATCTATTTCTTCGGTGAGGGAAGTTATATTTGAAAACGGAGCGTTTCTGCCATTGCTCCACGACGTTTACGATCCTATTGGAACAAGGAGGTGACCACCGAATGGTACTTAGAATGAAATCTAACTAATTTTAATACAAAAATAATTTTAAAAAGATAAAATTGGTATTAATCTCTATTTATTTATGTAAACACCGAAGTACTTTGAATTGAGATGAGACAATTTTTTTTTTGGGTAAGTCATGAACTGATTAATCCGATTTGAGTATTATTAGATCCAATTAGAAAAAATTCTCATAATATAATATTTTTTATTTTTAAAATTTAAATTTGAAATTTAGTTAAGAAATTTAATATCCTTATCTATCAGATCAATTTGGTTGAGATGGGACAATTTAAATAACAATTCTCATTCCCTCTCATGATTTATAAAGTGATAGGTAGCGCATAGGATGAAAGACATTAGAAGGTCACACCAAAACTATAGTCGTAATAGTTTTAAGTAAATAGCTTATGTCACATCAAAAATAGAAAAAAATGAACTTAATATTAAAAACTAACTATTGACAGAATTAATGACGTAATTTCTTAATATAAAAGTTTTGTTTGCAAGTGCAATGAGTAAGGAGAAGGACCCAGCTTAATTTGATGTAACTCAAATGCAAGATACAAACAAGAGGAGGGACTTACATCAAGAAAATCGATCAATACACGCAAATCCACTATGGTTAGTTGAAGATAAGGATCGATAGTGTGACCCCAAGGTTCGTATTAGTATTAAGATATTTTGTTATTGCATGTACAGCTGCAAAACAAAATTATGGATGGAACTTTCTTCCCAGAAGAGGTTAAAGGGCTGTGAGAGTAAGGGAAGCTCTAAGTTGAATTGAGAGCAATACTTATCTCCCAAGTAATAATTGGATATGACTCTTCCGCTGATGAAGCTTTACAATGGACACATTTCTTGTTTTAGCATCATTGTAGATGAGATTGTGAAGTACTATTTGCGGGATATCCTTCAAGTATAATCATAGCAAGACTATAACCGGGTTTTGCTTGATGGACCGTGGATGATCCATGATCATTATCTCACGGTTCAGAAATGGAGACAATGGTTTTCTCCCTCAGCTACAAAGATTGAACGCATAGCAGTTTGGGTGCGGTTTCCCAAACTTCCCATCGAGTTTTTTAACGATGAGATTCTGTTGGAGGTGGGGAAGTTGATCGGCAAACCTATCAGAGTGGATGCTAACACAGCCAATACCCTGCGAGGCAAGTACGCTAGGGTGTACGTGGAGATCGACCTTAACAAACCTCCGATCCCAAAGGTAAAAATTGCTAAGAAAGTTCAAAGAATAGAGTATGAGGGAATTCATGTTCTGTGCTTTAAGTGTGGAAGAGTGGGACACATGAAGGAGACATGCAGCGAAGGAAAAGAGGAAGAAGAAAGAGAAAAAAGGGCGGCACGAACGGCGGAGGATGAACCGAATGCGGCGGAATTCGACGAAAAATTAGGGCCTTGGATGATTGTTACCCGAAAACCTAAGATTACCAAAATAAGTAAAAACAGGGGAAATGAGGAAATCAACAAGACGAGACAGAACAGATTTGCAAGTTTGAGGTGGATCAACGAGGTTGCAGAAGAGGAGCAAGTTATGGGAGAGACTATCGAGAAGGAGATAGAGGTGTAGTTGGGGAAAGGAAGAGAGAAGAAAGCGAAAGTGCACAACACTGTCAGTGGCTGCGATGGCAATGGTACAACTAGAGGCGAAAGAAGGAGGCTTCAGCAGTTGCAGATCAGTGAGGGCAAAAAGTTAACTCAACATCGGGAGGAGAGGGAACTGGTGGAAGAGGTGAGTCTGCAATTTCGAGATGACAACAATATCAAGACAAGAGGGAAAGGTAACCTTATTATTCTAGATGTGGGCTTTGTGGAGGCTGGCAAAATGGGCCGTGGACAGCGACCCATCATCCGGAATGGGGAATGTGAATCAACCATTCATGGGTTGCTTCCTTTGAGGGAGATGGAAACAGGCCCTTCAAGCATTGAAAGTATGTTGGGCCTAGAAAAATATGATCTCGACCCGGGAGAGAGAGAAAGGAGCCCATTCAGACTTGAACAAAAGAAAGGCCCGATGACTGATTTTTCAAATGTAACGGTTATGAGACCAAATGAAACGTTTGAAGTTTTGGAGGGGAAACAGAGTGAAAACAATGATGGGCAGGAGAGGATTGGGGACCTCACCGACATGGAATTTTGAGTTTTCTTCCCTTGCTTTCTTGTCATGTCTCCTAATGAAGATTAAAATGATAGTGTGAAATTGCAAAGGTATAGGAAATAGTAAGTTTAGACGAGCTTGCAAAGAGATGCTAAGAGCCTGAGGTTCTTTGTCTGCTTGAAACCAGATCCCAAAATGATCCATCATTCATAAAGAAGATGGGTTGGGAGACAAAGTTTAGAGTTCCCTCGAATGGTTTTAAGGGAGGGCACTGGTTAGTTTGGAATCTGAATAGAGTTAAGACCAAAGTGCTGTACCACTCTTGTCAAATGATCCATGCAAAAGTCAGTGAAGGAGCTGAGACCACTTTGGTTTCTTCCGCTTACATTCAGCCGAACCAATAGGCTAAAGAAGAATTTTGGAATGAGATGACTGATATAGCGAGTAGAATCCACTCTTCTTGGCTCGTGATGGGGGATCTAAATGACATCTAAGTACAAGAGAAAATTTTTTGGTTGCAAGAATCTAGAGTGGACTGGCTGTCCAAAGGCGACAAGAATACTAAATTTTTTCATATGCAGACCAAAGTTAGGAGAAATAAGAACAGGATTGCAGCTCTGAAGGTGGACAATTCCTAGTGTTTTGATTAGTCGCAGTTGCAATATATGGCTATTGAATTCTTCCAGAATCTTTTCGATTGTAAGACAGTAAGAGCAACCAGTGATAGGTACTATAGTTGGCTCAGGAAGTTGGATAAGGAGGACCACGAGAGGAGATTAAAGCTGCTCTTTTCTCTATGAAGTGTTTGAAGGCTCCGAGGCCGGATGGTGTTCAAGCAATCTTCCTCCAGCAGCATTGGGACATAGTTAAGACTTCCCTCTGCAATTTTGTGTATAAAGCTTTTAAGGATGGATACTTCTAACCCATTCTCGCCAACGCGTTTCTGGTTCTCATTCCTAAAATTCCTAATCCAGAAAGTATGAATGATTTCAGGCCGATGAGTCTTCTGAATTCCTCTTATAAAGTGTTGACCAAAGTTATTATTCAACGCTTGAGGCCCTTGCTGTAGAATCTCGTAGGAGAGCAACAATGCAGTTTTCTTTTGAATAGAAGTATGATAGACAATACTGTGATCATGCAAGAGACTATCCACTCTCTGAGGAATTCTAGAAGCAAGAATCACTCCATGATTCTTAAAGTTGATCTTAAGAAACCTTATGATAGTGTCAGTTGGGAGTACCTTGGGCGTGTGCTGTTGGACTTCAATATGCCCCATGACTTAGTTAAGCTCATAATGTTTACTGTATTTGCAGGCAACATTTCGGTGTTGTGGAATGGGGAAGCTCTTCCTTCATTCAAACCTGGTCGTGGCTTAAGGTAGGGGGACCCCCTTTCTTCTTATCTCTTCATCCTTGCCATGGAGCGATTGGCTTACATGATTCAAGACAGAGTCAAGAGAGGTGCTTGGTAGCCTGTAAAGCTTAACAGAGGTGGCCCGGCGATTGCTCATCTCTTTTATGCTGATGATCTCCTCCTGTTTGCCAAAGCAGACCATCTTAATATGAGCAACATATTGGATTGTCTAAAAGAATTCACTACTGAAAGTGGTTTGTCCATAAATGCTAACAAGTCGAAACTATAGTTCTCCCCCAACGTTGCTTAGACCCTTAAGGACTCCCTCACGGCTATAAGTAAGTTCCCCATTACTTGTGACCTAGGGAAGTATCTGGGTACGCCTATCATCCATTCGAGAGTGCAAAGACAAACCTTTGGCTTCATAGTGGAAAAGGTTCAGAGAAGACTTGAGAGTTGGAAAGCTAAGCTGTTCTCTACGGCTGGGAGAAGAGTGTTAATTCAATCTGTCAATGTCACTTTTCCTGTCCACTCTATGCAAACAAGCTGGTTTCCTGAAGCCATTTGTAAGAAGTTAGATCAGATCAACCGGGACTTTTTGTGGGGTTGGTCTAGGGATCACAAGAGAGTTCACCTAGTAAATTGGGAGAAGGTTTGCAGTTCCAAAAAAGAAGGCGGTTTGGGCCTGAAAACAACCAGAGTCTCTAATAGCTCTTATGGCTAAGTTGGGTTGGAAACTGGCCAAGGGAGAAGAAAGTTTGTGATGTAAAGTCTTTAAGAGCAAATACTTAAAAGGAGAAAGCTTGTTCAATTATAACTACAAATCAGGAGCTTTAATGGTTTGGAAAGGAATCATTAAAAGCAGGGATCTCCTAGTAAAAGGTATGAGATGAAAGATAGGAGATGGAAGTAAAATCATATTCTGGCATGACTTGTGGTTGGGGAAGGAACCTTTGTTCATTGGCTATACTACTTCCTCAAATCAAGTTCCTGCTAATGTGAAGATTAGCTATTTCATCTCTGACAGTAGACAGTGGAATACTGAGGAGCTCAACACCTGCCTCCCAAAAGAGAAAGTGGAAGAGATTCGTAGTGTGATGATTCCCAGGAATAGTAGCTCAACAGATGATTTCTTATTTATTAGATCAACTGTGCGTTGGTTGAGACGGGATAATTTAAATAACAATTCTCATTCCCTCTCATGATTTGTAAAGTGATAGGTAGCGCATAGGATGAAAGACATTAGAAGGTCACACCAAAACTATAGTCATAATAGTTATAAGTAAATAGCTTATGTCATACCAAAAATAGAAAAAAATGAACTTAATATTGAAAACTAACTATTGACAGAATTAATGACGTAATTTCTTAATATAAAAATTTTGTTTGCAAGTGCAATGAGTAAGGAGAAGGACCCAGCTTAATTTGATGTAACTCAAATGCAAGATACAAACAAGAGGAGGGACTTACATCAAGAAAATCGATCAATACACGCAAATCCACTATGGTTAGTTGAAGATAAGGATCGATAGTGTGACCCCAGGGTTCGTATCAGTATTAAGATATTTTGTTATTGCATGTACAGCTGCAAAACAAAATTATGGATGGAACTTTCTTCCCAAAAGAGGTTAAAGGGCTGTGAGAGTAAGGGAAGCTCTAAGTTGAATTGAGAGCAATACTTATCTCCCAAGTAATAATTAGATATGACTCTTCCGCTGATGAAGCTTTACAATGGACACATTTCTTGTTTTAGCATCATTGTAGATGAGATTGTGAAGTACCATTTGCGGGATATCCTTCAAGTATAATCATAGCAAGACTATAACCGGGTTTTGCTTGATGGACCGTGGATGATCCATGATCATTATCTCACGGTTCAGAAATGGAGACCATGGTTTTCTCACTCAGCTGCAAAGATTGAACGCATAGCAGTTTGGGTGCGGTTTCCCAAACTTCCCATCGAGTTTTTTAACGATGAGATTCTGTTGGAGGTGGGGAAGTTGATCGGCAAACCTATCAGAGTGGATGCTAACACAGCCAATACCCTGCGAGGCAAGTACGCTAGGGTGTGCGTGGAGATCGACCTTAACAAACTTCTGATCCCAAAGGTAAAAATTGCTAAGAAAGTTCAAAGAATAGAGTATGAGGGAATTTATGTTCTGTGCTTTAAGTGTGGAAGAGTGGGACACACGAAGGAGACTTGCAGCTAAGGAAAAGAGGAAGAAGAAAGAGAAAGAAGGGCAGCACTAACGGCGAAGGATGAACCGAATGCGGCAGAATCTGACGAAAAATTAGGGTCTTGGATAACTGTTACCCAAAAACCTAAGATTACCAAAATAAGTAAAAATAGGGGAAATGAGGAAATCAACAAGGCGAGACAGAATAGATTTGCAAGTCTGAGGTGGATCAACGAGGTGTCAGAAGATGAGCAGGTTATGGGAGAGACTATTGAGAAGGAGATAGAGGTGTGGTCGGGGAAAGGAAGAGAGAAGAAAGCGAAAGTGCACAACACTCTCAGCAGCTGCGACGAGGGCAAAAAGTCACTCAACATTGGGAGGAGAGGGAACTGGTGGAAGAGGTGAGTCTGCAATTTCAAGATGACAGCAATATCAAGACAAGAGGGAAAGGTAACCTTATTATTCCGGATGTGGGCTTTGTGGAGGCTGGCAAAATGGGCCATCTACAACGACCCATGATCCGGAATGGGGAACGTGAATCAACCATTCATGGGTTGCTTCCTTGGAGGGAATGGAAACAGGACCTTCAAGCATTGAAAGTATGTTGGGCCTAGAAAAATATGATCTCAACCCGGGAGAGAAAGAAAGGAGCCCATTCAGACTTGAACAAGAGGAAGGCCCGAGAAGTGATTTTTCAAATGTAATGGTTATGAGACCAAATGAAACGTTTGAAGTTTTTTAGGGGAAACAGAGTGAAAACAATAATGGGTAGGAGAGGATTGGGGACCTTACTGACATGGAATTCTGAGTTTTCTTCCCTAGCTTTCTTGTCCTGTCTCCTAATGAAGATTAAAATGAGGTATAGGAAATAGTAAGTTTAGACGAGCTTGCAGAGAGATGCTAAGAGCTTGAGGTTCTTTGTCTGCTTGAAACCAAATCTCAGAATTATCCATCATTCATAAAGAGGATGGGTTGGGAGAAAAAGTTTAGAGTTCCCTTGAATGGTTTTAAGGGAGGGCTCTGGTTAATTTGGAATCCGAATAGAGTTAAGATCAAAGTGCTTTACCACTCTTGTCAAATGATCCATGCAAAAGTTAGTGAAGGAGCTAAGACCACTTTAGTTTCTTTCACCTACATTCAGCCGAACCAACAGGCTAAAGAAGAATTTGGAATGAGATGACTGATATAGCGAGTAGAATCCACTCTTCTTGGTTTGTGATGGGGGATCTAAATGACATCTAAGTGCTGAAGAAACCAGCTATAAAAACATTAACTCTTGGATAGATTTCAGAGAGTTCGGAGATGGTGGGACAACTGCAATCTCTCAAGTCTCAATGCTCTGGGCTCCAAATTTACATGGTCTAAATTTCCCAATGGAAGGACTATGCTGCAGCAGAGGTTGGATAGGGTGCTAGCCAATCAGCACACTCTTATGGACTTTCCTAAGCTTCGAGTTATTAATCTCCCAAGGATCCATGGAGACCACTCGCTGCTGATGCTTGGCACTAGAGTCACCTGCCTACCTTGTAAGGAGAATAAGCCGTTCAGATGGGAAGCGGCTTGGCTCACCCATCCGGATTTCAAGTCAATTTTTGAAGACGCTTGGGCAGCTGGAGATAACTGTCTTTTGCAGTCCATTGATCATACTTGTAAGGAGTTGAATGTCTGGAATAATGAAGTCTTTGGGAACATTTTTAAAAGAAAAAGGGAGCTCCAAAGGAGGATAAGAGGCTTACAGAAGTCAGAAAATTACTGTCACTCTTCCTTTCTCCAGAAGCTTGCAGATAATTTATTGAAAGAGTATCATCAAATCCTTGAGCAAGAGGAAATTTCTGGTTGCAAAAATCTATGGTGGACTGGTTGTCCAAAGGCGATAAGAATACTAAATTTTTCCATATGCAGACCAAAGTTAGGAGAAATAATAACAGGATTATAGCTCTGAAGGTGGACAATTCCTGGTGTTTTGATCTGGAGAAGTTGCAATGTATGGCTATTGAATTCTTCCAGAATCTTTTCGATTGTAGGACAGTAGGAGCAACCAGTGATAGGTACTATAGTTGGCTGAGGACGCTGGATAAGGAGGACCATGAGAATCTCAGTAGACCAGTTGCAGAAGAGGAGATTAAAGCTGCTCTTTTCTCTATGAAGGGTTTGAAGGCTCCGGGGCCGGATAGTGTTCAAGCAATCTTCCTCTAGCAGCATTGGGACATAATTAAGACTTCCTTCTGCAATTTTGTGTATAAAGCTTTTAAGGATGGATACTTCTGGCCCACTCTCGCCAACGCTTTTCTGGTCCTCATTCCTAAAATTCCTAATCCAGAAAGTATGAATGATTTTAGGCCGATAAGTCTTCTGAATTCCTCTTATAAAGTGTTGACCAAAGTTATTGTTCAACGCTTGAGGCCCTTGCTGCAGAATCTTGTAGGAGAGCAACAGTGCAGTTTCTTCCGAATAGAGGTACTATAGACAATACTGTGATCATGCAGGAGACTATCCACTCTCTGAGGAATTCCAGAAGCAAGAATCATGGAGTGATTCTTAAAGTTGATCTTAAGAAAGCTTATGATCGTGTCAGTTGGGAGTACCTTAGGCGTGTGCTACTGGACTTCAATATGCCCCGTGACTTAGTTAAGCTCATAATGTTTACTGTCTCTGCAGGCAACATTTCGGTGTTGTGGAATGGAAAAGCTCTTCCTTCATTCAAACCTGGTTGTGGCTTAAGGCAGGGAACCCCCTTTCTCCTTATCTCTTCATCCTTGTCATGGAGCGATTGGCTTACATGATTCAAGATAGAGTCAACAGAGGTGCTTGGCAGCCTGTAAAGCTTAACAGAGGTGGCCCGGCGATTGCTTATCTCTTTTATGCTGATGATCTCCTCCTGTTTGCCAAAACAGACCATCTTAATATGAGCAACATATTGGATTGTCTAAAAGAATTCACTGCTGAAAGTGGTTTGTGTATAAATGCTAACAAGTCGAAGCTATAGTTCTCCCCCAAAGTTCCTTGGGCCCTTAAGGACTCCGGCTATAAGTAAGTTCCCCATTACTTATGACCTAGGGAAGTATCTGGGTACGCCTATCATCCATTCGAGAGTGCAAAGACAAACCTTTGGCTTCATAGTGGAAAAGATTCAGAGAAGACTTGAGAATTGGAAAGCTAAGCTGTTCTCTACGGCTGGGAGAAGAGCGTTAATCCAATCTGTCAATGCCACTCTTCCTATCCACTCTATGCAAACAAGCTGGTTTCCTGAAGCCATTTGTAAGAAGTTAGATCAGATCAACCGGCACTTTTTTTGGGGTTGGTCTAGGGATCACAAGAGAGTTCACCTAGTAAATTGGGAGAAGGTTTGTAGTAGAGTCTCTAATGGCTCTTATGGCTAAGTTGGGTTGGAAACTGGCCAAGGGAGAGGAAAGTTTGTGGTGTAAATTCCTTAGGAGCAAATATTTAAAAGGAGAAAGCTTGTTCAATTATAACTACAAATCAGGTGCTTCAATGGTTTGGAAAGGAATCATTAAAAGCAGGGATCTCCTAGTAAAAGGTATGAGATGGAAGATAGGAGATGGAAGTAAAATTAGATTCTGGCATGACTTGTGGTTGGGGAAGGAACCTCTATTCAATGGCTATACTACTTCCTCAAATCAAGTTCCTGCTGATGTGAAGATTAGTTATTTCATCTCTGATAGGAGAGTGGAATACTGAGGAGCTCAATGCCTGCCTCCCGAAATAGAAAGTGGAAGAGAATCGTAGTGTGATGATTCCCAGGAATAGTAACGCAACAGATGATTCTGTTGGGACGGAAATGGGGATGGCAGCTTCTCGGTAACCTCAACTTATAAGATACGGAATGCTCTAAGGTATGGAGGAGGTCAGGAGGAAGAGGACCAGTCTTGGATTTAGAAGGTGGATGGCCCTGAGAGAATAAAATTCTTCTTATGGCTTGTTGTTAACAACAAAATCATGACAAATGTTGAGAAGAAGAGAAGACACTTCACGTTAGAGGAAGATTGCACTCACTACAGAGGGACGAAGGAGACGGTGTTGCACTGTCTCAAAGATTGTAGCGCAGCTAAAGAAGTTTGGAGCATCCTTCCGGAGATTGAGGGCAAGGACAACTTCTGGTTTGCGGATGTGACCAATTGGATGAAAAATGGAATCAAGAAATCATGCACAGGTATGCTGCATATAGATGGCTGCAAGTTTCTAGCCACATTGTGGATTATTTGGAAGGTCAAATGCAGACGCATTCATAAGAAGGAGCACATGCCTATTGTGCAGGTAACTAGGTGGGCTCTAAATTTTAACCAAGAAATTAAGCGTGTTAATTTTAGAGAGGTCAAAAGAGACCTTGGTAGTAAGAAATGGATTAGCCGGTCTCCTCTCGTAGTGGTAGACTCAAACTCAACACAGACGGATCAGTTATGGCATGTGGGCACGCTGCAGTAGGGGGCATTTTCAGAAATGAAAATGGAGAGTGGATAGTGGGATTCACGGTCAACGTTGACACTTGCTCAATGGTTGTTGCAGAACTTTGGGGTGTCAGGGAGGGCCTCCTTCTAGCGAACAAGATAGGGCTAACGAATAATGAATTGGAGGTGGATGCTTTGGGGGTTTACAATTTGCTTAGGGAGGAATTATCTTCTAATCATCCTTTCAAATGCATTATCAAGGACTGTCATGTTTTGGTGAACGAGATTAGGGTGGTTCAGATTCACCACACGTTGAGGGAAGGTAACAAATGTGCTGATCATATGGTTGCTCTCAGGCATGACTGCAATCCAGACCTTCACATTTTTTATCTTGCTCCGTCTTCTATAGCTTTGTTACTTCAAGCCGATGTTTTGAGAGAAAAGACTTTAAGAGTCAAAAGTAATTCCGCGATGGCCAAGCCTAGAGGCTTTGGTCTGCCTGAGTAGTTTCTTCCTTTTATTTTTCCTCTTTACTCACCAAAAAAAAAAAAAAAAACTATAAGGAGGTTATTCTGATGAGATAATAAGGAGGTTAGGGAATAAAGTAGGTCATCTTTTGGCAAGGCAAGAGCTTTCTCCTTTTTTTTCTCTTTCATATTTTGCCTGATCAATTGGTATCTGAATTACTCGATTAATTTTTGAGTATTGTAGGGTCCAATTTAAAAATTAACTAATATATTTTTTCATTTTCAAAATTTAAAATTAAGATATTGATTAAGAAAATTTAGTATTTTTATCTTATATTCACATGACATTGGTCAAGAGTTTCCTCTTATTATGCTGACTTTAAGGACTCGGTGCGTGATAAACCTGGGTACGTTCCTCATGTTTTTTTACCGGTATGAATCAATAAATTTACCCCTCATTGGCTTTTACAAAAAAAGGACCTGCATCTCTGTCTGTTGCTGCTAAGAGATGCTACCACGCTGGCAAAACGTATGGTTGATACGATTTTAGACCATCCTTTCCGTTTCCACTTGGATCTAGATTTGTCTTCTTATTCTTCCATTCCTTTTTCTAATAAATAAATAAATATCGAAGGATTTAATATTGTATACGAAAGTTCTGCAAGCAAATTTATAGTGATAGAAGGTGAACGCCTCCATATTTGGTGTCCCCTCCCTCTAATCAAGGCAAAAGATTGCAAGACGAGTTTTGGCTTAAAAAGAAAGGAAGTTACTGCACCCAATGTCTAATAAATTGCACCAGAAGATGGAGCATCAGCAATGGCAGAGTTTACTATGTACGCATAAAACTTACCCCTAATTCAGCACACCAAACCCCCCAATCTCATTATTCACATAACAATCACACGTTACAAATCAAGGTAATTGGGCGATGGGTGTAGCCAACACAAACTCTAAAACAGAGTAAAACTTTTTTTAATTAAGCATTCCATATATCACATTTGATTAAGGTGGGTAGGTGCACCTATAGCACTGAACACATGTATTGTACAACGGTACTCTTCTTTGACAGGGGCAGTCACTCATGTAAATATTATACATGTAATAGAGAGAGAGAGAGAGAGATGTTGGCGTTGGGGTTGGCTAAGGGGCTTGTTGATGGCGAGACTGATCGAGACGAGTAATGAGATAGAGAGCATTACTAGTGACTCTAGCAACATTAGTAATCTTGCGCTTCACACCTGCCTTGATTTTCCCATCAACGCTCTGGAACCCATCAAGACAAGTGTCCTCATTTGTGAGTGCAGCACTGACCCAAGTCTCAGCGTTACTCATCTGCCACCGGAATGTCCCCGTTCGGAGATGCTTGAGCTCCGAAAGCGTCCTGCTCAGCTCGTCCACCGAGTCCGATATCTGGTCGACGCAGTCCTTGACGGCACCTTGCTCTCTCTGGCTTCCCCCTGAGATGTGGGAGAGGTAGGCCGACACCTTGCGGGCTCGGGATAGGCTTACTTCCACGGAGGCCTTGGCTAAGTCACCTGGGGTCTTGGCTGGACCCGAGTAGGTGGAAAGGGTGCGCAGGCAGAGATCGGGGTAGCTGGCGTGCACGCATGATTTCCTGACTAGATCTTTGGAGGCGTTTGAGGGGAGAGAAAGGAGAGACCAGAGAATCAGAAAGTTAAGGGCTGAGATTGTGCTAGTGTTACGCATTGTATGTCTTGGAATTCTGTTCAAAGATCTAAGCGCGTTTGCAGCGGAATGCAGTGAGACGGTGAAGAGGGGAGTGAATTTTTTTATAGAGGGAAGAGGGGTTGAGTAGGATCAAAGATGGGTTAATAAGTCCTTGATTGACGAAATTAACCCTATTGAATTCAAAATGTCGCTCTGAATGTCACGGAGCTTTCCATTGATTACTTGGTTTTGTTTTTGGGGTTGGGGTGGGACAAAAGGACAGTTTTGTCATGATACAAAAGTGAAAGAAAAAGGAGGGGGGAGTGAATGCACCGCTGGGGCCGGTGGGACTTGGGGGGCATGGTAGCGAAAGCCAGCGGTACTGGTCGGGCAGGCCATTATCACCCACCATCATTGAGGTTTCTGCACTTCTAGTTGGCCATTAGCCACGCCTTCTTCCTTCATCGCTCTTCTTTGTTTTTTCCAATAATATTTTTCACTATTAAAATATGAAGTATTTAATTCAAAAAATTAATCAGGAAAACAAAAAATGAGAAAATGGTCGGGCAAAATAGAGTTGATATATCTTACTCATCGGTTGTTCCGCCTGTTCACAAGAATTTTGGCCTGACCACGCAATATTCTGAAAGTAGATATCAAGGTTTTTTACATTATTGTCAAATGTTTAAGAGATAATTTGCAAAGACAAAACATAAGCTCCTTCACGTTATACATCACAGGTACAAGAAAAATATGTGAATACATAAAGCTACAACATGGAGGCCCTTCTTTAAAGTATTATGCATATCCATGCCCCTCACAAGCATTTTATAAAAACTCCACAATCATCCATATCTACGGGAGACTCTAGCAAATTCAATCGTCTAAAACACTTCCACTTTTCTACTGGTACAATGCAGCAGTCCAAACCCCCTTTCCTAGTCTACACCCATTTGAAAATTTGATTATGATTTCACATAATGCATGCCTTAACCCCTTGCTTGTTTCCAAAAATTGATACTTGGTATTAGATTTAGCTGACATTAGATGAGATTTTAAAGTATGAAACATTACTAATATAAAGATATTTTTCAATCTTTACACCACATTACTACAATTGAAATACGTGGGGTTCTTGCAAATGTCACTATGGGCACAAAGGTCGTGAAAGCATGTGGGATTGTTTACACACATCTTTGGTTTAAAATGTCCCTCACCACCCCCCCCCCGCCCACAAAGTGTTTCTAATATTCATGAACGAAAAATTGAAGAAACTTTTGATTGAAAAAAGAAAAAAAAAATTAAAAGATAGAGATTCTGTCAAGGAAGAAATTCCGACACAAATCTTGTGATAACACTGTTGGCATATGATTTGAGGGTGTGCGTCGTGTGTTACCTGCCTCCGCCATTCACAATAAATTCCTTCTTTATTTTGGGACGAAAATGTGAACAGGATGCAATCTTAATAGGGTAGGGAATGTATGGAGATGGGACAGCAGCTCAGAATTATTAAGTGGGAACCTTAGCCCGAGAGGCAGATAAAAGAAATAGTTGATCTCATCACGTGGAGCAATGCAACTCTGTCTTTCATTTTCATCACAAAATATAAAGATGGGTTTTGTTTCAATTCAAGGATCATGACCCTCTCTCTGTCGAATCATGTGCATTGTACTGCAAACCTAAGCCCACCCCATGCACAATGGACCCCGCTACGTTTAATTGAGATGTCCTTCCAAAATATGAGTTCAATTGGAAGTTCCAATTTTTGACCTTCAAGAATATTGATATTTAATTTGACCACTAAATAAAAATAAAAAAAAATAATTCCTTGTGAGAAGAGCAGTGTTGCTATCACGTCTTTGTGAGTATTTTCATTTATTATATAATATTTAGTTTAAATAGTAATTGTTTGTTTTTTTTTTAAAAAAAAAAACATATTTATCATTAATTCACTATACATTCCAAACGTTCCATCACTCCACAGAAAAACTGAAACACGATAGATGGTACGGATGGTTAATTTAATGCAACACTCAACTCCATCTATCTCTGTATTTGTTTGAAAAAAAAATTAAGGTTTTTTATTTTAATTTAAAAAATTGATGGATATAGTTATAATTTTAATTATTTTATAAAAAAATTTTATTTTTACTTAAAAAGTCAAATATCTTATATTTTTAATAAGAAATATTGTAAGTAAAATAGAAAGGTAAGGTAAAAGGTTTATTGTGATTTTGGGGAAGGGGTTGGAGTGAAGTGGCTACACATATTCACATGCGGGTATCAGCCAGCCTCGTTTCTCAATTCTGGGCAACTGACTTTGTCTGGTTAGAAAGTCACGTGCAGGCTTTTTCATTAGCTGGGGCCGATGCTTGTCCGTACTTTTCTTTTATCATATAATACCAATTAATATTTAAAATTATAATTCAACTAAAATCAAACACCTTTTTAATAAAAATTCTTTAAATATTATTTTTTTATTTTTAAAATTTAAACTTGAATATTAAGTTAAAAATTTAATATCTTACTTACCAAATTAACTATTCATAAATTCTTGTCCTATACCTCTGCTCATGTTCTCCACCTCACCACTTGGTACGTTCTAATGCACTATGGAAATCATCGGGTTGTTATAGTACTTCAGTAATAACACAAAGAAAATTTTACATTTCGTATTTGCAATATTTGGTCAAATTTGAGTAAAAAAATTGTCCTACACATTATAATTTAGTAACAATCAATTTTTCGAATTTTCCATTAATAATTTGAATAGTTCTATGACAACTAAACTATTAAAAACTATTAGGATTTTAGAATGAATAATAAAAAAATTAAGTTGGATATGGGTTATTTATTATTTTTATTTTTGATACAAAAATATGTAATAGATCTGACTTCTTTTTTTTTTTTTTTTGAATAATGATAGTTTCATGTTTAATAGAAGTTTTAGATAAAAAAATAAAAATTAACAATTTGTGCTTTAGGTTTTGAACATTTTATCGCATGAGACCTGTCTCACCATATCCTCAAATAACAGCGGAGATATGATAGGGGTGTGTTACGAATCCCATATCGGATTTTCAAGAAATCATAAAATAGTATTTAAATTTAACAGACTCTCTCACCCAATAGGTCAATCTTTTGAGCTGAATTCTCTTATTAGGCTTGAGTCCAATATTTGGATCCGTGACAAATTGGTATCAGAGCCTCCGGTCTAACATGGAAAATGGCTACCTGGTACCAGAGTGACTATCTGGTACCAGAGTGACTATCTGGTACCAGAGTAAGAGCTGTCCAAAATAGAAAATGGCTACCTGATACTAAAGTGAGAACCGTCCAAAATGGAAAAGGGCTACATGGTACCAGAGTAGAGCCGTCTGAAGAGAAAAAGGGCTACTCGTCAGAGTAAGAGCCGTCCGTGGACGTCCAGCTTCTTAAGGAGAGGGTAATGTTAGGAATCTCACATCGGATCCCCAAGAAATTATAAAATAGTAATTAAGTCCAACAGGTTCTCTAACCCAATAGGTCTATCTTTTTGACTAAGTTCTCTTATTGGGATTGAATCCAATATTTGAGTCCGTGATAGGGTGATTTGTGGGGGGGTTGCGCGCTGCAGAGCGCTGATCTGAGCCATGGGCCATGACTAGTTGGAGGTTGTGTTGATTGGCCATTCTTAGCTGGACCTTTCTAAAGCAAGTGGTTGTTTGATTATTGTAGACGTTTTTGTGGTTTTGGGCCCTCATTGGCCCAATTGCTTCTCAAAGAGTCAAGATTACGAAATGTACATTCTTACCCGGGGCATCCATGTATTTACATTTTTCTTTTTTACTTGAATACCTAATTCCAAAAATCCGATTAATTCGATTCAAACAGTTGTGGGTCTAATTTTGGAGTTAGCTTTCTCGGCATCTGTTTTTCCATTTCCAAAATAATACCCTAGACTTGTATTTACATTTTACAGCAACATTTCAACCTTCCTTTTTTTATTTTATTTTACTATTATATTACATATAAATATGGATACACACTGAACTTCTTTGCGCATGGTTGGCCCTTGTTAATTTCATGGACATCAATATCCTCGGCTTCAATTAGTTAATTAGAGAATTGTTTAGTCAGACGTTTTGTTTCGACTTCTGGGCCTTTGTCTGGCTCAATCATTTTTCCAATATGATATATGTACATATACACACACACACACACACACACGTACGGGTGTGTAATATTCTATAATTATAGTCCTTAAAACTTCAAAGTAAGTTGGATTGGGATATAAAGCACAAGAAAAAAAGAAAGAGAAATAAATGTATAGTGAAATAAAAGATTACTTTAACCAATGCTTCATTAGTTTAATGGGAATGGTACTAGTACCTTATATCAAGAACTGAGATTCGAGTTTTGATAATGACAAAAATAACATTGGAAGAGTTTCATCCCGATTGAAACTTAATAACAGCTCGGTCGAGATTAATCGGAACAAAATTCAGAATACTCAATGATAGATCAAATCCAGAGAACCAAAAAAATAAATAAAAGATTACTCTCATTTGATTCGGAATGAAAAGGGAAATCAAAGTAAAAAAAAAAAGGATAAAATAGCACTTCATTCACATCAAAAAAATTTCTTTTTGTGAACGGATTGAGGATATAATGAAAGTTTGTGAATAAAATAATTTTCTTTATTTTTCAACTTTACAATGATTAGGAAAAATTGTACTCAAATTTTTCCCTTCTGTGTTTTTTATTCCAATCAAACAGAAAAAAGTAATACATATTTTATTCTCCTATCGAACAAAATAGAAAAAAATATATTTACTTCCGCTATGCGAAGTAAATCCCTCTTTTAGCTTCCTCCTCAACTTACCCTCCATTAAAGCCATGGCCCGGGAAAAATTGTTACTGGCGAGGGTTTAGAGCTAAGATACCGGAAAGTCCACTATAGGTTTTGAGTTATACAAGGGAAATTCAACCTAGACCAGAAATGTTCCCTGTCCCGTTTAAATATAACCTAACTGCCCTAATATTATAAGGTATGGTTACAAAAAGAAGGCAAGATGACGATGCACGGTCAAAATGGCCAAAATTGTATTGGGCTCAAGATTGGTTGAGAACAACTCTCTCATAATCCTTATTACTTGCTTAATGGCAATCATTTGATTGATCAATTATTTAGTTTGAAGACCGGTCATTATTATGAGATTCAATATCCTCCAAACTCCTAGTCCAAGGGATATATCTACTAAAACATGTCGTCAACACGGGACTCATCTCCCAGATGGATATACATGACTCATACTTACTCAACATTCATCAATCAAGTTCTGATCAATAGACAGTTACTCGGTCACAACATATTCTCGATATTCGGTGATTGTCATTCAGTTTTATAAGCCAAATATTCACTTTTTTCTGAAAATATAAACAGAACCTTATGTAAATGAAAAGGTGATTTCAATTATTCTCACATGCATCGGTCTCTTTCACCGGAGAATTATATATATATATATATATCATTAAATTATTCAATAAGATACACAGACTCTTTACTCATACTTTTGTACTCTCTTGCCTTCGACACAACTGAAGCTTTTTTTTCTATTTATTTTTTCTCTTTCGAAAACTATTCTCTAACTTTAATATCAGAGTTTTCTATACCAGAGTATATTCTGATGGTCCTTTTGTATGTTTCGTTGATTAAGATTATCATATGGTCAAATTATTCCGTTCAAATTAATAGAATTATAATATTTAAAAAGTTAAACCCACCTCCGACACAAAGTAACAACTTATTATTGCCCTTTATTTATGGTATTTCATCCTTTGAATCATGTGAAAATCACTTTAGGTCAACTTTGTCATGCCTCGATACAAGGATCTGGATTTACGGTTGGTGAGCCTCTAAGGGAAAAAAAAAAAAAAAGTTTTCTTGAAAATGGTTTAAAAATTTGGTGAATTTTTTTTTTTTTTAATTTTTAAACATGGGTGGGATAGCGAAACCCAAGGGGAAGCATTTAAAGATCTTGAATGAATCAATCTCTAAGATTTGCGGAGATATCGAGACGCAGGCAGACAATGCCAGCAGATCAGTCTTCAGTAGTGAGTCTCTAGGTTTCTGTTCTGATCTCGAATCTTTTACTATAAAACAATATAATTCTAAATTAATCAGAAGCAGCTCACACAGTTTCACCTCTAATTTTGATTTGTTTTCATATATATATATATATATATATATATACATATATATTTTCCAGAGGAGGCCTGCTCCAACTCCTCCTTCATTTTAATTATTAAACCCCAAGTAGCCTACACCTTGATCTTGTTCAAGATGATATTTTTTTTCTTATCTTGATTCATTTTATCTTTATCTTTATTATTTTATTTTAGTTTGAATTAATTCAATAAATATAAAAGATATAAGATTTTACAAATAGAAAACAAAATATTTTAAGAAAAATAAAAAATATTACTAAAATTTTTATTTAAAATTTAATCGAGTTAAATGTATTCTACAAAAAAAAAAAAAAAAAAAAACCCAACACCCAACAACCCACCCGAAAATGGGTTCCTAAGAAGTTGATGGAGAGGAACTTGAACAGATGGGTCTGCAGCATTCCTTTTTAATCATTTTTATTTTTACTTCTAAACTCAATATCTAACCAAACAAATTAGGGGATCTTCTTCAACCCTACATTTCTTTGCATGCTAGAAAATTTAAAAAATAAGTTGCTTGAAAAATATTACGTATGCATCTCTAATTCAAGTTTTGATTAGGATTGGATGATAGCTTATCATAAGAATCAGTACACGTAGAAAGAATTTCAAAAGAAAAATCTTTATTTTGGGTAAGAATAAGAAATTGAAAATTTTTGCTGTATATAGAAAAAGGAGATAAAACTATACATGTAAGTGCCATTTGCGAAGGAGCAGCTCATTTCCTTGGCAAGCGCAAGGCCACGAAGCAAACCCAAGACAAACGTCTCTTCCACTTTAATAATTCAAAAACTTCTCACGGGTACTTCATTTTCTAGGAGTAAATGTCCCCAACCACAAAAGTTGGACTTCTTTAATATTTAGAATAAATTGCTAAGGTTGTGCTTGATAACTGCAATATTAAATGCTTACCCAAGTTGTCCGCCGGCAAAGACAACTGTCGTCAACGTACAATCAATTTATTAAAATGAAATATCAGAATTTTTAATTAAATTTAAAATTTAAAATTTAAAATTTAATAATAAAAAATACTATATTAAAAAAATTCATCCACCGAATAAAATTTCTAAATATTTAAATTAAATTAAATTAGACAGATCATGACTTTAAATATATGCGATGAAAATCCCCCAAAAAAAGGAAAATAAAGGGACCAGGGCAACCACCATATTTGTTATGCGTCGAGAGAGAACTGCAGCACTAACAGCACCTGAATGGGAAGAAGTAAAGGAAAAAATTCCCCTGATATGTTTTTTATTTTAAATTATTGATTATATTATATTTGATTAAATTTGATTTAAATTTAATTTAATTTTTAATAAATAAATTTTTTCGATATCTATTTTTTATATATGAGATTCAAATTTAAAATTTTATTTAAAAAATATCATCATCTAATTATTAGATCTATTAAAAGTTGGTCATTGGTTGTTCTATGCTTGCCTCTGTTGTTGTGGGCTCAGTTTTTGCCTTTAATGCATTTGCGCTCTCTTCCAATCGCAAAATTTGCATTGATTCCCATGGAAGTTTCTGGGACACTAAAGTCTCACATTCATGTTGCAGACACTTAATTTTTCTTCTTCTACAAGTGCGAAGTGAATTTCAACATTAATTGTAATTGATATGCAAATCCATGATGCTGATAATTTTGTGGGCTTCGTCTCCGTCATTGCTAGGCTTGTGGGTTTCTGTCTTTTCCTTCTTCTTACCTCCGATCTGAATAAGCTAACCCGCCATACTCGATTCCACCATTGCCATTGATTGGGATTGGGGTACTGCAGCTCATGGCTCGTATGTCAGCCTATGCCAAATGGGCAGAGTTATTTTTTAATGATGTTGTAGTACATTAATTATTGTAGGGAGCAGCTCATAAAAAAAGTACAATAAAATGCTAGTTATTGTTTAACACGAAACTGATATATCACCTACTCTAAAAATTCCATTACCTAGAACTAGACTAACCCACCTCCGCTAACATCACCAGAATTATTGTATTCGATTAGTGATTGGTTTACAATCATCTTTGGTGCGGGTTGCTTTGGTGTTTTTTTTTTTTTTTTTTTTTTTTTTTTTTTTTTTTTGAGAGAGAGAGAGAGAGAGAGAGAGAGAGAGAGAGAGAGAGAGGATGAGATTACAAAATGATTTCAAACCTCATAAATTCTAACCAATAGAACTTAGATTTTATTACTTATTTATTTGTTTCATTTATTTTTACAATATATTTCACTATTATTCATATTTCATATAATGTATATATTATTATATAATCTAAGATATCATACAAGACTAAAAAAATTATTTTAATTTTCTGTTGTTTGTCACAAAGGGAGAGGGAGAGATATGAAACCTTGACATATTAGAGAAAGAAGAAATTATAACACACGTGATCGGTTAAATAAAAATGTTAAATTTTTTAATTAAATATTGAATTTAAAATTTAGAAATAAAAACTATTATAATTATCTCTTAAAATGAGTCTAACATTTATGTTGGGTATGGAAAAGGGTAATCCCTTAAATAGGTTATTGTAAGTTCCAAACTGAATTAGTCAGAATATGACTCGAGATACCGATTAGTATAATATAAAAAAAATATTCATATAAATCAAATTAATTAAAATATGATTCTAAATATATAATAAAAAGTCACATAATATCCGATTATTCCTTCTACAATTATATTTTACTTTATTTTTGAGATTATTCCTTCTACAATTATATTTTACTTTATTTTTGAGATCCATTAGGAGGGATCAAGAGACTAAATTGTCTCTATTCAGAATAATACAATATAAAGAGTAATATGTATATTGAAAATGTGACATAATATTACGTGCAGTCTTCATATATAGTATCAAAAGATAAGATCAATAATTTGGGATAAGAACAAAGGCGAAGGACGCAAGGAGGGGGGGGGGTTAGGGAATGGAGAGGGTCATTAGCCACCCACCCTCTTGAATCTCTCTTAAAGTTAATTAGTACCAATTTGTGAATCGGGCACAATACAAAGTAGATTTTGGGTTGAATTTAAAGCAAGACAGCAAATTATTCAAAAAAGACGACGTTGGATTTCTCAAGAAAATAGAAATCGGTGGAATGTGTTACTGTGAGAGAGAGAGAGAGAAGTATATACATTTTTTTCTCGTGGCCATCAAAATTATATTTGACCAAATTAACAATGGCACGGAAAATTCCCCAGCGGGGAGGGAATAATTCTAAAATCTAACAAACTACCAAACGACGGCAGCCATCATCGGAGGCCGAGACACAACAGTACTTCTCTCGCGGTCCCATAGCCTAACAACATTGCCGTTGAACACCGTTAAGTCTTGGTAACGATACCAACTCATATCCCCCTTTCTCATTCTGAACAACTTTTCCCAATACACGCGCACACACTGTCCATTTCCAAAATCCCTAACGCCTTCATCGTCATCAGCCCAGGTTTTTTCCGGCTCTGGCTCTGGCTCTGGCGCTGTATCGTTGGCGAAATACACCCTGAATTTAATCTCCTTTGAAGTTCCGTCATCCTCGTATGACGAAGCCGATGATGTTTTGGCCACGGGAGCTTCGGCTGCATCGTTGTCTTTCGAAAGAGCCGGCTGCGTCCCCTCTTCGGATGATATTGACGGACGAACCTCCTCAGGTTCAGGCTCAGGCACAGGCTCAGGCCCAGGATGAGGAGCAACCGCCGAAGAACTCCGATGATGACGATCCAGATGAATGGAGTGAGAATTAAAATTCAAAGGGGAGACTTTGATCTTCCATAGACCGACGGCGGCGGTTATGACGGCGACCAAAGGCCATATGCTGTTGACCAAGGTCAACAACCCAAAACTTACATAATTTAATGTTAGAGCTTCTACCGGAGAATCCAACACGTACATTTTTTTCTTCTCTCTCTTCTCTATCTCTGTTCAGATAAATTTGATTGGATGAGTGGGTTTTGGTGAGTGAAGATGAGGCGTTAGTCTGTCGGTATCGAGTGGCTTGTGTTCAGAAAAGAGGTGAGATGCATATATGTATTCAAGGTTTGAGAGAGAGGGGGGTGGGATTTGGACCGTAAGATGCGAATGGCGGGAGCGGATCAGAAGGGGAAGATGCCGAGAATCGAGAGGAGATGCCAATATGCCCTATATGGTTTTATAGGCAGATACCATGTCATATAAATACTAAGATATTACACGTGTGAGGCCACTACTGGTCAGCGGCTCCGTTTTTATTTGTTTTTTCCTTTTTTTTTTTCGTATTTCAGTGCTGTGCTGAGGGGTCGATGGATATGCCTGATTTGATTTCATTTTTGTTCACTGGTGGCCGCAGTTTGAAGGAGAGAGAGAGAGAGAGAGAGAGAGAGAGAGAGAGAGAGAGAGAGCGTTACTGTGTGGTAAAGCTAGCACAAGACCCTCCACGTGTCTGGGCCCATCTCTCACCCGCTCCAATCGGGCTTTGAATTTATACCCCGAATATTTAGACCCAAGACTAGACAAATGCCATTCGTCTTTCTCATTATTTCGATGACGTATCATAATTTTTTTTTATTTGATCCACCCGCCAAGTATTTAAAATTTTATTCTTATTAATTTCGATCGAGTTATTATCGAATTCCAATAAAAAGAGAGCTCTCACAATATCATTTTTATCATTATTAAAAATGAAACCCCAATTCTAGATATAAAATGTTAGTATTTTTTTCACTAAATTAACATAACATTGGTATAATCTATCATAATTCAAATTTAACACGGTTCCCATTCATTTCACATTAACATTGTCCCCTTTCAACTCTCCAAAAAAAAAAAAAATAACATAATTTAAATTCATTTCATAAATGAATTGCACATGCATAAAAATTTTATGTGTTACAATAAAAATTTTGCTGAATTAAAAAAGAACAAAAAGAAATTAATATTTAAGTGTTAGGATTAGAATTAAATTTTTGTATTTCAAGTTTAAGATTTTTTGGTGAAAAATTCTTGATACTCTCAATTAAAAAAAAAAAAATCTCTCTCCTCTTCTTCTCCACAGATTTCTCGTCTCGTCCCATCTCTTCTCTCTCTCTCTTCTTCTTCTCGAGTTTTTATCTCTCTTCTCTCCTCTCTCCGGCGATTTCTTATCCAAAATTTTAACTCTGCCTAAAAACTTTCCGAAACAAGTCATGCCCTAAAACCTTTTCAAATCCCCATTACAGCCCATTAATGGCATTTCTCTTTATGTGATCTAGTTGGAACAGTCAAGTTAATGTACTACTTCAGAGTTTCATCTATTCATGCCCAAAGTTGAAAATATTGTTATTTATTTGCAATAATTATTTTTATTTTTTTTAGTATACTCTCTTTTTAGAATACAATTTTAGTATAAATATTTTATATAAATTGTATAAATCTTCTAATTAACCCATTAATTGCATTTAGCAGAAAAGAAAATTCAAAATTTTAGTATATATGCTATACTATAACTGCAAATTTTTTCTTATATTTTTTTTTTATCATTTTTCTTTTTTCGGGAAGAATAAAAAAAAAGATATTCAGAGGAGGAGTGCTTAAAGGCACACTAACTTTGATTGATCCCTTTATTCGCTCTTCAATTGAGCTATATTAATTTATTTAGAAATATTAAAGGTGAGAAGCAATATTAAAAATACCGACCCCTGATTATTTATTATTTTAGTAAAATATTATAATAAATTGAATTTATATAATAAAACTTATTGTTACAAATATAAAAATAAATAAAATTGAATATTTTCAAAATCAAATCAATTATCGATATATTTTCATATGTAATATTTTTCAATAATTAATTTAATTTTAGTATATAATATATATTTTTTAATATTCTCTCAAATTTAATATGTTATAGTGAAAATCATTTGAATTTAAAAAAAAAAAAAGTGATGCATATATGATAACGTGGTGATATGTGGATGCTCATGTAGTTGAATGGCAGGATCTGACAGGTAAGATCAATGATTTTCAGATAGTGCATGGAAAATTTTTTTGATGTCCGATAGCACATGTCCCAAACAAGTCATCTTGATTTTGTTAGAAAATATTAAATAATATTTAAATATGACTAATATGTCAATATTAAATCTTAATAGTTCATTATTTCATTAAAATATTATAATAAGTTGAATTTATATAAAAATATATATATTATTATAAATATAGAAAAAATTTAAATATTCTTAAAATTAAATCAATTATTAATTTAATTTAATATATAATATTTTTAAAAATTGATTTAATTTTGATACATAATATATATTTTCAAAGGATGAATACCGCTAACCGGAAAGAATTTTACGCAAAGATTATATTAATGTATTTGAATTAAGATTAAATATACCAAGTTATAAGTGAGTTCATTTGACAACAACTTAAAGTGTTCAGACATTGTGAATACTCGGAATGATTAAGGTCGGGTCAAGCAATTTTCACATGGTGGATTTGAGACCCCAGTAAGACATTTGAGCTCTCCAAATTTGTACCTACCATATAATAATCAAGTGGGTATATGCATCATGTATATGCTTAGACCCACCCAGCTACTAGCTACCGCGGCCAATAAATGGAGTTGGAGGTCCATGTTCTCCGTACCATTAAATTGCACCATCTTCTGGTTCTTCTTCTGTCACAATTTTCTCATTTTTCTTAATACCAAAGTTAGGTGAGCGTGTGATCGAGTAAAGTCACGAAAAACCTCACCTGATTCAGTAATGACCCCATATCTCATCTAACTCTCCGGTAATTCACGACCTCCATTGTTTTCTCTTAAACTATAGTTTTAACACAAGGCTGCCTCCGGTTCAAAGAACATAGTGGGTATAAGGAAGAATTACTAATTTATTGTCAATTTTGATCATTGATTGATTTAAATACCTAACATTTACTTCTCCGGATGTATTTCCATGTGTGTCTACATAATGGAGGTTTCCTTCAAATACATATGTGGCCTTTCAATTTGAATTTTATTTTTTCCCATCCCATCCATCAAAAAATTACTTGTAATATTTTTTATTAAAGTGAATTGGCACACGTTGATTGCTGTGGCTGAGTCGGGGAAAGTCAGAGAATCAGAAAGTCAAAGAAGTGAGGGCGATATTTCAGTCTTACAGGATAGAGAATTCCTTGTCGCCTCGCTTCCCTGGGGATCGAGCCCTATAGCTTCAGATTTGGGTCTCTGGGGTTGGATCCTTCTTTCGATGATATGATTTTTGTTCCTTGAGTATTTCTTTTTTTTTTCTTTTTTTTTTTTAAACTGATTCCTTGAGTATTTCCTTTTAACTGACGTTGGAATTCATATTTTGATTACCAATATAATTTTATTTATTATTAAATTATGAAAATAAAATTTAATTAGAATATTTAGTATCATTGTATACTAAATCAATTATTCAATGATTTTGATCCTTGATTATTGTTTGCCGCCACGTGTCACCTTTGAGTACCATTAGCATTAAGTTTTCAATTTTTTTTTTGAACTTTTGAGCCATTTGGCTTTAGATTGCGGTCGTAGGTGCACAGGATATCGTCGTTGGTTTTGTCGCTGTGGTCTCCCAATGAAGGAAATCTCTAGTATGGGCTTTGATCTTGCCCTCAGTCTGCTCAAGTTTGATGCTTTAGGTTGGATTGAATTATTGCTGCAAGCTTGCATAGGTGAATTCCTCTCAAAGATCGGTCTCTATTGTGTTTGGCACAAGCTTTGATTCTGCTACTCTATTGTCATCGTCTTTCTCACATTTGGTGATGTTACATGTTCCAAAAGTTCAACGGATAAAATATACTAAAACCTACCGAAATGCATCATTTACATGGGACACGCCTGACCCTCTTAGCGCATAATGACTAGATCCTTCTCAATCTTGACTGATCAGCTCTCAAATTTTTTCGATATCTAATATTCAGTCAACCTAAAACAATATTTATTTCTCTATAAAATATAGGAATGACATTTCATAACAAGAAAAGAAATCTCTAAATCCTCGTCAATAAGCAAAGTAATTCTCTTTCAAATTGAAACTTCCTCTAATCAGTAAGATTTCAAATTTTTTAAAATTTCATTTAGTACCCGTGAATCTTATGACACTTCCATGAAGAAACTAGGGTTTTGACACCCTGATTGCATACGGAACCCCTACACGTGGACTATATATGCATCATTAAGATGACCGGCCATGTAAGTCTTCACGATCTCTAAACTTACACATACCACACAAAACCATAAAGAGATTTATTTCAATCTGTTTTCTCTCTTTTTGAAAACACTCACTATCTTGAGTATCAGAGTCTCTCTCGCCAGATCATCTTCCGATGGTTCTTCGTAGGTCTCATCAATCTATGTGAATAGCAACCCGTTTGAGTCAGCGGAACCATTATCTGTGGAGCCAAATTCACTTCCAATAGATTGCCACCGTCAGTGGGAATAGATTGATTCCCCGAGTTCTTTCCGCTATCTCCTTCTTCTTGCAATCATGGGGTTAACCAAGAGAAAGAGACTGACCATCAGTTTCGACGATGACAATCTAATAGGAGTTGATACAAACTGAAACGATTCGCCGATCATCACCACAGGAATAGTGTCCTATCTTGTTAAAAAGGATTTTCGGTGACCAACGAGCATATCAAAACCTCCTCTCTTGGCATGCTTTCCGGCAGATTGCTTTCAACCCATCTTATTTTCAACTCTCTGATGAACCCATAAAAGGATTCATAGACGAATATATATATCCGGAGGATACCATCTCGTTTATCCTAATCTTAGGAACACCTCCTCACTATACTACTGCCAAGACCACTTTTCATGTGATGAAACTCTTATCCCCATATAACGCCATCCTCATCCGTCCTAGTCTTGATGGCCTTAAAACGCTACCTAACACAAGGCATATGAAGATCAAATTCAAGACATCCCTAAGGATCGCAATGCTTCATGATGGCGACGACCTACTGATTACTTCTACTATTGAAAGAGAAGAAGTCTTCTCAGTAGATACACTAGAGCTTAAAGATGTTGCTCAACACCAATCTAAACCTCTGCCAAGAGAGGAAATAATTGCAGTTTCCATCACTGACATACCAGGTCAGATGGTCCAAATCGGTACCTACCTACTGACACCCCTCCAAAACACAATCGTGGAATATCTTTGATGACATTCCAAAGTTTTTACGTGATCCCCAGAACATATATCTAGTATTCACCAGTCATTGTTCATAGATTAACGATAGACGCTAGTCGCAAACTAGTTAAATAAAAGAAAAGGATAATCGCACTGAACGTCAACGTGCAATACAAGAGGAAGCCTAGAAACTCTTAGCAGTAGGGTTCATTCATGGGGTAGATTATCCAGAGTGGTTGGCCAATGTAGTTATGGTAAGAAATGCCAACGGCAAGTGAAAGATATGTGTGGATTTCATCGACCTAAATAAGATATGTTCGAAAAAGAGCTATCGGCTCCCCAATATCGACAAGTTGGTAGATAACTCATCAAATCACCAGCTCTTAAGTTTAATGGTTGCATATTTCGGTTACAATCAGATACGCTTAGCCCTCTGAGGATGAAGAAAAAATCAGTTTCATCACAGAGTTTGACACTTACTGACCAAACGCTCTGCTCTATTTTTGTGAGATAGAAGTCCACCGCATAGAAGCTAGTGTATTACATAAGAGGCTGAGGTTAATTATCAACCTATCGAGAAGATGGCCTTTGCCCTAGTCGTAACCACCAGATGCCTCCGACCCTACTTCCAAGCCCACACCATTATAGTATTGACTAACCAGCCTCTTAAGTAGATTCTTTAGAAGAGGAACACCTCGGGCCGACTTGTTAACGGAGTATCAAGTTAGGGGATTTTGATATTGAATATCAACTGAGGTTGACAATAAAAAGTTAAGCCTTCGTGGACTTCATCTTTGAGTGCACACTCCCACCACTTGCCGAATAGCCCCAAATTCGATATTAAATATCAATCGAGACCGGCAATAAAATTTCAAACCCTTACCGACTTCATCCTTGAGTGTATACTCCCACCACTCGTTGAACAACCCCGCACTAATGATCGAGAAGAATGTATGTTGCTCGAATGGACCCTCCATGTAGATGGATCGTCAAACTTCTTAGGGAGCAGAGTCGGACTCATTCTCGTGGGACCAGATGATTTCAAGGCTGAATACACCCCTTAATTTGACTTTCGAATAACAAACAATCAAACCGAGTACGAAACCCTTCTAACCAGATTACAGATAGTAGCATCACTGTAAGCCCAAAACATACAGGTTTTTACCGATAGTCAGTTAGTTGTCAAACATATTAAGAGGATCTACGAGACTAAGGATCCAACAATGGCAATATATCTAATTAAGTTACAAGAGGCGGTAGACAAATTCGATAAGATAGATATACAACAAACGCCTTGCTAAGAAAATGTGCGAGCGACACCCTCTCAGAACTAGTTAGCTCTAACTCAATAGCAATCAGTCAAATGGTCTATATAGAGAGTCTGTCATACCCGAATATTGATGAGACTGAACAAATCCTATTGGCGAACAATTCACCAAGTTGAAAAGATTCCATAAAGGCCTATCTGAAGCATGAACAACTGCCAATCTTGATTGCTGAAGCCGCTAAGCTAAAGTATAAGACCACCTACTATGTCATTATTAATGGGGATCTCTACAAGAAATCCTTTATTTATATGTATTTGAAATGCCTGATACCTGAAGAAGGAAACCACGTATTCAGAGAAATAGATTTCAAAATGAATTTTATTTTTCAATTGAAATTAACAATAAAAATTTGATTCATTAGATATTGGGTTTTCTATTAATTGAGAAATATCTCCCACCTTTCTTACAATACTTCCTAAAAAAGACTTTCTATTGATTAAGGACGGGACCGAAGAAAGCAAGTTGGTATGCTAGAGGGGATATATGGTAGTCATTTAGGTGCTTGAAACTTAATGAATAGGACTCTTCAGTAAGGATATTATTGGCTTGCCATAAAGATCGACTCGGATAGCTATGTCAAAAGACGTGACAACTATCAGCGTTTCTCATCGGTATCTTGCCAACTCTCCACCGAGCTCAACCCAATAGTGAGCCCATGGCCATTCGTGCAATGGGGGATGGACATCCTTGAACCATTTCCTCCAGCTACCCAACAATGGAAGTTTCGAGTCGTGACCATTGACTAATTCATTAAGTGGGTAGAAACTGAACCATTAATCCAAATTACTACAGGCAAGATGTAGAACTTTGAATGGACATCCATTATTACAAGATTCAGCGTACCTCGTGTTCTCATTATTGACAACGACAAATAGTTCGACAATAAGAGTTTCCAAGACTTTTACGTAGGCCAGAAACTCAACATCATTTCATGTTAGTCACATATTCTCAGACTAACGGTCTCGCTGAGATAACAAATAGACTGATTCTATAGGGACTGAAGGTTGCATTGGATGAAGTTAAGGATTGTTGGGTAAATAAACTCTATAGTATTATCTGGGTCTACCAAACAATGCCCTGAAGGGCAATAGGAGAAACCCCTTTCTATTTGACACGGCTGTGAAGCAGTAATACCAATAGAGATTGGCATCCATTTGCTCTAAGTTGATCGATACGAACATGGGCAGAGTGAACTCACGTTACGCGAATGATTGGACTTGCTCTCCGAACTATGGGAAATCACGTTTGTTCAAATGGTGGCTTACCAACAACAGATGACGCTATACTACAATAGGTGGATCAGAGCTAGTACCTTTATTTCTAGTGATTTGGTGTTAAGAAAAGTGAAGGCCACTGAACAGCCTTAACCAGGAGGGAAACTAGCACTTAATTGGGAAGGGTCTTATCGAGTATGTTCAGAAATCGATCAAGGACATATCGCCTCGACCGTCTAGATGGATCGATTGTACCCAAAACTTGGAACTCTAAAAACTTGCGCATCTACTATTAATAATGATTGTCACCCTTCCGATGAAAGATGTTCTATTCCGTGCTTAGTCGAACAACTAGATAAGACCTTTGCGGTGCTTCACTTTGCTATACTGACCTATCTATTGATTGATCTGTTTCTATACCTATACCGTATGTAACATATTATCAATAAGGGATGTAACTCCCTACCGGATAGACACAGCTATTTCTATCGTTTGAACTTTCTTAATTGAGTGGCCTACTGAATGTAACGTATCGTCAATAAGACATGTAACTCCTTGATGGATAGACATGGCCGTTTCTATCATCTGATTTCTCTTAATCGATTGCCCTACTGAACGTAACATGTCGTTAATAAGGGATGTAATTCTCTACCAGTTAAACAAGGTCATTTCTATTGTTTGAACTCTCTTAATCGAGTAATCTACCGAACTTAGTATGTCATCAATAAGAAATGTAACTCCCGAATTGGTAAACATGATCCATTCTCTCGCTTGAATTTTTTTCTCTCTCTCTCTCTACTGAATGTCCTACTAAATGTAATGTGTTGTTAATGAGGGATATAGCTTCCCGGCGGACAGACACAGTCTATACTTTTGATTAAAGTTTCTAACAGATTAGCAAACGTTAAACGCACGAACGAAGAGTCTAGTAAAATGATTCAAATATATCGAGAAACATTATTATGCTTTGCATCATAGGTACAAGACAAGACATGTCGTACAGAAAAGACTAGAAGTCCATTCGCTAATACTATTACAAGACCAAACAAATACAAACGAAATGAGAAATACAAAGTGCTGTACAGGGCTAAAAAGACATCATACAATTAGGAGAAAAATTACAATATTTTTACAAGAGAAGCTGAGAAGGATTTTGTAGAAGTTAGGAGTTGGCTAAAAAGAGATAGAAAAAATGCACAAAGTTCCACATCTTCTTCATCGTTTGGCCTCCTCCCATCTCCCAAACTTCTCTTGTCACTCGACCCGAAAAAAGTTGAGGAAGAACTCTCAGCCACCTATTGAACATGAGGACTGGACGATGATTCTGACCTTGAGAAGAGAACTTCCTCTATAGACAAAAATTTTTCCCGTCTGAGCTAAGGTCTCTCTATACCCAAAGTCAGCATTCTCGAGAAGTTCTAACAGATTCTACCATAATATCGGAACCCCAAACTTCATGATGGCTACTTGTATCGACAACCACATTCTTGATGGCATCTTATATCAGCAGAATCCTTTTAACACATGAAATTTTGGGGTTTAAAACCCATACTCAAACTATCTCTATGGAGCACCAACTCTCAATGAAGAAATCTCAAGAAGCTAATTCCAAATCACTTGAAATCATTTCACGATAGTACTGGAGTCTCCTTCTCTATTTATAATCATGAAGGCATGACCTACGACTACTGGCAACTGAAATGCTCTAATAAAAGACTTGCGCAATTAATAAAGAATTTAAGTTTTCCAATTTCTCATGAACCATTTATTTCAGTATTATTTATTTTGTGGTTATCTCCGTTAACACCCTTGTGATCTTTTAGGTAACGAATTTTAAACTTACCCCTCATGTTGTTTTTCTTTCAAAATAACACAAAGAGTAGGGGGCAAATGAAATTACATGATCCAAAAGCCCAACGGACAAAATATGCTAAAACCTACCAAATCGCATCACTTACGTGGGACACACCTGACCTTCTCGATGCATAATGACTAGATTCTTCTCCGTAGCTACTTGATCAGCTCTCAAATCTCCTCGGTATCTAATATTCAATCAACTTGGAGCAATATTCATCTCTCCATAAAAACACGGAAATGATATCTCTTAACAAGGAAGAAAATTTCTGAATCCTTGTTGATAAGGAAAGTAATTCCCTTACGGATTGAAACTTCCACTAATGGGTAAGATTTCGAATTTCTTAAAATTTCATTTGATACCTGCGAATTTCAAAACATTTTCAAAAGAAAACTAGAGTTTTAACACCCTTAATACATACAGAACCCCAACATGTGGACTATATATGCATCATTAAAACGACCAGCTAGGTAAGTCTTCATACTCTCTAAACTTACACATAGCACACAAAGACATACATAATTTTTTTTCAGTCTGTTTTCTCTCTTTTTAAAAACGTTCTCTGATTTGAGTATCGGATTCTTCGTTATCGGAGTATCCTCCGATGATTTTTTGCAGGTCTCATCAATCAAGGTGAATAACAACTCATTCGAGTTAGCAGAACCATTATCTATGGAGTCAAACCCATCTCCAATACTTTGGGATGCATATTAAGATTTTTAGTTTTTGTTCTTGGTTTTAGACCTTTGGGTTGTTGTGTTTGTTCCAAGTCTTACAAGAGATTGCTCCCCTTTGGAGTTGTAGTTCTAATGGGTGTTTGTTTTTGGATCTTAACTAAAGTTTTTCTTAAATTTTATAAGTTGACATACTTTGAAATTCAATTTTAACGTCAATTATCTTCCTATCGGTGGGATGACCAACATATTGCACTCAAAATCTTGGGTAACTAAAAATAATTTAAATGATATCCAAGTAAAATAAAGTTATTTATATGGTTAAGCAGTAGAAACGCAACTGTGTTAGTTATATCATTTGACAGACCCAAGAATCATATATTAAAAAAAAAAAAAATCCAATCAACATCCGTTCTTATACTTCTTCGAGATGGGCAACTAATAGGGTTGCCTAAGTGCGTTACCTGAGAAAATTGGGGTTCTTTTTTTTCCTAAATTAAAACAAGAAACTATAACATATATTTAGAGATAAATTTTTAGAAAGCATAAGTAATGATTTTTAAGAATAAATAAATATTTAGAGTTATTTATGAAATTTCTTAATATTTCTGATGTACATGCCCCCTAGTTCCCCCTTAGAGTTATTTTTATTTATTCACTTATGTATTATGTATATGTGTGTGTGGGTGTGATTATAGGAAAAATGAGAGAATATGGTGTAGATTTTGCATTGAAGTAATCATTGTACCATCAATATAATTTATATAATATTTATATATATATTCAGTATAATGCGGTGGTTTAATGGCTAATCTTATTGCAATAAAAGAAACTAGTACAAGATTCTAGCTTTGCCACATATGTAAGCGTACCATGAGCAGTCAATAGGCCCCCGTTAACTAATTAATAAAAGAAACCAAGAATCCTGATCACATATAAGGAAAAAAAAAAAGAAAATATCCTAATATTAATTTGAAGTAAGGACCACAGCAATAACAGGGTCAAATCAATGTGTTTAACAACTTTAATCTGAGCTGCTGTCAATGCACAACAAGTATTTTAGAAATTAATTTTAATAAAGAAAAGAAAAGAAAAAACTATTGGTTAAGCTTTTCTTAAGAAGAATCCAGCGGCAGCAGCAGTAGCAGTGCGATTTTCATAAAATGTCGCTGTTTTTTTTTGGGGGGGGGGGGGAGGGGGGACCTCTTTGGCCTTGAGGGAAGAGTTCAGCAATACAGATTTTGCCTCTCGCGAGTCACAAATTCAAATAAAAAGATATCAATCTTCCGTTTCACAGGGTGCATTTTGGTCCCCATGCCCAGGCGGCTTCCATCTTTTGTAATTTTGTGGCTCCTGTTGTCCTCCATCAACCTCAATATCTCCCGCTTTTTTTTTTTTTGTTATATGTGATTTAAAATCCGAAATTACGAATTGAGAGAAGCATTATAACCACCGAGCTTTCCCATAATATTTCGTCTCTCTCTCCATTCTTTTCCATTTTGCAAAATTGGGCCCGGCAACCTCATCATTTGTAATTTTGTGGCTTCTGTTGTCCTCCGTCAACCTCAATACCTCCGGTCTATTTCTCTCCACTCGTTTCCTTTACAAAATTGGGCCTCTCAGCCCAAAATACTGTGAGGTTTGTGCATTCACGACATTGGCTTCTATAGAGGGTATAAAAAATTTGGCTCTCTTACACAGTTCTCATATCCAAGGTCTTCTCAATGGGGCCACACCCTAATGTTTTATTCTCGCCACCACAACTAATGACCATGTCTACCACACTACAATAGGCCGAAAACTGATTATGCTTGTCACGCAAAATCCAACGTCATAATCTTTCTCTTCACTAATTTTTTTTCTGTATGAACTTAATCCACAAAGTATTGTATAACAGACATCTCATCCGCTCAGGTGCAATTTTCAATAATTGAACATATCTGTCAGCAATAAATTTGGGATTCGTACCTTTTTTTTCTTTATTTATTTTTTTTTAATTTTCCTTCTAGTACTAGTAATTTACTATAATGTATGTTGGAAATGAATGATGACTAAGCTCCCGCTTCGTTAGTTTTAATATGCATATCAAATGTCACAACAGAGAAGAAAAGGTTTTGTTGGTGTTTTGTCGTCCAATGAACCAACTTTGTATTAAAAGTAAATTCATCTTCCTGCAATGAACATGAACTCGAAGGTCGCAGTCTTCGGTCTAGACTCTAGCGCTGCAGAAAATTCAACATAAAGATTGTAGTAAAACTGAGCATTACCTGTTATGATTGTGATTAGGGTTGCTTGGCTTTGTAGAAACAGTCATGTGATTGTGAAAACACATTATTTTTCTTCATTTTTTCCATTTCTAACTTCCAGATAATTAAATGCTTGATTTCTTCTACAGCTTTTTCCACATAAATGGTCCTCATTTTTCCATTACTCTATTTTGAGGTTGGGTGGGTTGGCAGCCCCCTTGGATCCGTCCTTGAAAGTAACATTTCCTGCAAGTAAAAGGGGGGAGATGATACAAATATAGATATGGTGGTGCATGAGTGAAGTTACAAGAGCATGTCAACAGTTTGAAGTTTCAAAGAATATTAATTTTTGTAATCTCGGGAGATTTTCAGGTATATATATTAAAGTATTTTGATATTTGCTTTTACCGGTAAGATGAATTTACTAAATAATTTCTAAATTATTTTATACACCTAAATTATAATTATAGGGCATTTGATTGTATATGTTATTGTATTTTTTTGTATTATTTAGAAATTATGAAAATCATGAAAATATAAACACTCTCAAAAGTTCGAATACGAGATTTCAGAAAAGAAAAGATAATTGAATAAGAACTTTTACCACTCGAATGTCTTGCTGATGGTATATGCATGCTATTGCATTTGACATACTCATGCACTCTCATTAATTTCCAAATTCAAACTTCGCGACAATTCCAATTTCCAAAATGTTGGGATACGGTCAACAGTCCAATATATTCTTGTAAGCCTCCACCACCGGCTCTAATTGAGGGCATATACTTTTCATTATCATATTGGACTGTGGGCAGCGCAACCATGGTCCTGCCAGTGCAGCTGCCCTTTTCTCTGAACTTTGATTGGGTTGGATAGTGACAGTGTTCACTTCACCTCACATCCATCCGCTCCTAATCCAGTCCCTCAGCCAGCTTGCATGCTTCCATCCCCCTTCCTAGAATGTTCTTCATTACAAAAATGTCATTCAAGAAAGGGATAATCGATTTGCACCTGAGAATAACATGGCCTTGATCTCTCATAATATTCCCATATTCATAATTTTTTAATGAATTGGTTAAAAATTGATAATAATGCCTTAAAAATTTGAACATAATTTGTATATATAAATTTGAATAAAAATTGGCCCCCTTTTTTACCCCTTAAAGTCCAAAGTAAAAAAAGTTGAGCCCTTTTCTTTTAACATTGAGGCCCTCCTTTAAAATAAAAAATTTAGGTTCTTAATTTGATAAAAATACAGGCTTGTCTCCCTCTTTTTCAAATAAAAGCTTAAGAATACAGCCCTTAAGTTCATAAAAATTTATATTCTCGCAATTTTACCCAAGGTTTATGCATAAATTATATGTCATACCCCCATTAACTTCACAATTTTACCCTAGTTTTCTAAATTTATCCCTTTTCATGTTGTCTAACAATTCTTTTTTTTTTTAATTTTTTGAGATCATTTTTGTTATTTATTTTTTCCTGATCTTTGTGCTCGGGATCAGGATATGCTGTGCATCTTTTTTAAAATTTATTTATTGTTGTTGTTCTTCTTGTAATTTTACATTTTTTTTCATAAAAATCATGTATCCAGGATATATGGCTTTTTGTTGATTTTCTTGCCATGTGGATTACTGTATTTTTAATTATACGTCCCTAATTTTTTTTTTTATTATTTTATCTGTTTGCACTATGTTTCTACAATGCCTGTTGCTGGTGTATCACAAACTTTTGTCTATACCTTTTTATCTCATTTTGTTTTCATGTTTATGTTTTGCTCTGGATCGGCCATTAACCTTATGGCCTACGAAAAGAATATTCTGGTTCTGTGACAAGAACTTCCACAGAAGAGGGTGCAAGGACGGGGAAAAGTATCACTCGTCGAAAGGCAGACTCAAATTGACGAGTGTGTGTGTGGCCTCTCAATGCTGAAAGAGGTGGAAATCGCCATCTACTGCTACCAACGTGACATATTAGTATTACACAAGCCTCATCAAAAGGTGGCGATTTCTCGCTTTCTTGGTTTCTAAAATTCCAAATGCGGGAAGAACCGCCACCCTTTACCAATATGGGTCTCATTCGGATTAGTAATGGAATATGAAATTCCCATTACCCTGCCCCCACTTATTCCCCATCACCCTTTACCAATTTCTTGGTTTCTTTTATTCTGTTTTGTTTATTTCTTTTTCAAATAGCATTTGATCTCCTAGGGTTATTAGAATCCTGGTTTCCTATTTTAATTAAGTCTTTAGGCTATATAAGATTTCGTTAGGATTTGTTTCAATAGTCTTTATTACTTCAAATTAATAAAAGAACTCTTTTTTAATTATATTCCTTGCAAAGATTTAGGTTTTGAGCTGATCAAACTCATCGCCACTTTGAGTTAGTCCTTATCAAATTGGTTTAGTTCTGGAATGATGGCTGGCACAATAATAATCATGATACGTAGCTCTCAACCATTCCTTTGAATATGCTCTGGGAACATATAAATTTTTTTGTACTTGATTATCCTTGTCTGAAAATCTGATGAATTCGATTTGAGTAGTTGTGAGACCTAATTTAAAGTTGGATCTCTCATATACCTGTTTTTTAATTTTCAAAACCCAAATTAATATTTTGTCACCAAATTTATAGGTCTGTTGGTTCTGGAAACACACAATGATAAAGGAGTTAAATACCCAACGTGACTATAACAGCCTTAGTCGACGAAGTCATATCTCTCAATCTCCTAACCGACGAGATCAGGACTCTCATGACCACGATTTAAGAACTAGGGTTGCAAATCCAGGGACGGAGAGATGAGCAATTTATGGATAGAACCGGACAACATACACTGGATTTAGTTCATGAAATTCCTCAAGAGGGTTATGATAACGGAGACTCTTCAAATAAAGAGGATGAATTTAAGGAATAGAAATTAAATACCTCCATGGGTTCATCTGCGGCCAAGGGGCGCAACCAATGAATGCCCTTGCACTCAGGAGTTACATCTACCCGACGCACCTGCACCTAATGGGTGCATCGCATCCGCCCGGAAGTGATTTTTCTTTAATTGTTAATTTTGTTAGTCTTTTTTGTTTATATCTTTTGGAATTAGCATTTAATCTGGTAGAGTTATTATAATTATAATTTTCTATTTTAGTTTTATTGTTATTAGTCTTTCTTGAGGCGAATAATGCGGCACCTGGGAAGAGAGAGGTGTTTCGCGTCATCATGAGTGTTAGCCTTTCCTTCTTGAATTGACTTTTTTATATTTATTATTGCTTGCGATTTTGTTTCAAGCTATAAATTTTATTATCAGAGTATTAACTGTTCTTGTACTGAGGTGGACTAAAAGTATTCATACCCTATTCAAAATGGTAGACTTTTCGAATTCCACTTGATCTTGAGACAAATTGTGCTGGAAATGGATTAGAGTCTGACCACTGAGCACGAAACTTCAATGAACTTTGTTAAAGAAAAAGAAGAGGAGAAATGACTTGAGACTGCCTCTCTTTTATTCAAATTGAGCAGGAAATGGATTAGAGTCTGACCACTGAGCACGAAATTTCAATGAACTTTGTTAAAGAAAAAGAAGAGGAGAAATGACAAAAAAGGTAAATCAATAGAAATGATGAAATAAGGAAATTCCATAATTTTTTTCACTTGAGAAATTTGAGATCGGTGCTTAGATTTTTTAATTCAAAACGACGAGAAAGAAAAGGCTTACCTTAAAAAACGCATAAACGGTGATGAATTATAAAAGATATTGGGGGGTCATTAAAAAAAAAAAAAAAAAAAATTTAATCGAGATTGAAGATTCATGAAGTAAAAAGTGAAAGTAGAGGGAGAAGAGGAAGGGAGAGAAACTGCAACCAGGAGATTGAAGTTTGAAAGATCTTACAATAACAACATATTTGGTATCCAGAAAATTCTCCTTATCCTTATAAGTGTGCATGAACTCCCCAATCATTTCCAAATCCTTAGATTCAGATCTCAAGAACTAGAGAACAAATATGATGGCAAAATTTTTTATATCTAAATTTCAGTATTAGAGAAAACAGAGGATTCTCGCTGACATAAAGAGGAATGTAGATGGGGGACGTTTGGGAGCTCAGTAGGCTTTCATGTTTGCTTGTTCCTTCTTCACATTCATGTTCATGGCTGCTTTTGACGGGGTTTGATTGGCCATCAAATCCATCTCATTGAACGCAATGGAGATTGGATTGGAGGTTAGAATACAACCCCAACCGAACCCATCTCCACCGAAGCCGACCCTCGTGTCTTTAGCCTCCAATCCGGTAGAGATGAGTTTATTGGGCATTGATTAATTGCAGGAGCTCAAGGCTTGAAAATGCATAGTTTAATTCTATCTGATTATTTAGCTTAATTTTCCCATCTGCAAAATTAGATAACCTTTTACAATTTAAGTTTTAATTTGTTTTGGAAGACAAGATATCAGGATAGATTCATTTGTAGTGTTTTCTTCTTTTCCTTGAACACTCTATCGGATTACCGGTAGGTTGTAGAAATTTGGGTTATTCTTGGTCAAAAACCCTGTATCCATCGACTTGAAAACTCAAGTATTTCAAAGTTTTAAAACCCTGACATTAAAAAGTCAAAATTTTATTAAAATTTAACCCAAAATTTAATGATTAAACATATAATTTGACCTGAGAGAGAGTGGAAATGATATGGTACCTGAGAAGGGAAAGATTTGACTTGTATGTTTCATGATACCAATACTAACCCATCTAACTAATTTTCATCGAAAAACCCACTTTCATCTGCTCAAAAACTTTGCAATTACGTGTTTCAAAATTTGAGAATCTTCACATCACAATTGACCTCAAAATTCAAGAATTAAACGTGTACTTTGGCCAATGATCTCCCCTGTTTTCCTCTGTCTATTGGCCCAGTATTCTCATCTCAAACTTTAGGAGCAGCCAATGCCAAATAATAATTTCTGCACGAGTGCCCGCAAAAGAATTTTGTCCCAAAATTCAATTCTTAAACACCCGACCCTCAGAACAAGCACATGCATTGTATCCGATTTCCAAATGGTGTCCTTGTGGCCCCAGCAAAATGACAAGACGTGTCCAATATGCCCAAAAAGTGGTGGCTCTTTTCTCGGAGTATATGTACTAGGCTTAGGAAACACAGTCGGTGTCGACTGCCGTGGTGGAAAGGTTATGCTTCTTCTGTTAGGTGGCTTTGGAAATTTAGAAAATAGAATGTCAAGTTTAGACTTTAAAATATTCTTAATAAAAAAAATAGGAGGAAAATGCATTAATAGCTTGAACTTGAACCCCGACTTTTTTACCAAGAAAATAGAATGAAGATCTTGAATTGAACAAACATAACATGTAGAAGGTCTACATAAGCTCTCTTCCATTTTTGTTGAATGATGACTTCAATTTTTTACAGACGTGCACACTTGGTTTTCCTGTCTGCTATGGTCATGTGTTCTTATTTGTTTTAAGAAGTATGCCTATGAGTTCCTGATTTTCCACCTAATTTTGTTTTACTTTCCGGGACTTTTCGTACTAATATATCAATAACAAGCATGTCGAGCCCATTTACTAATATATCAATAATAATGATAATAATAATTAACCTTACTACACAGTAAAAATATAAATAAATAATTTTTAACAACAAACTTTACCTCATATAGTCACGGATTCTACCTCATATAGTCACGATTCACGTTAAAATCTATATAAGGTTTAGGTATTTAGTGGGATGCATGGTTATTTATGGGCTATCGTTGTGTTTTCGGGGCGCAAAATGCTCATAAATTTTTTGTCTTAAGTGATGTCGACCAATACCCAGTACTAGTTTTAGCAATTCCCTTTTTCTCTCTTTGTTTCTCACTTCTCTCTCTCTAAAGCAAATGGGTAGCAATGATAGCAAGACACACAGTTTACGGGAAAATCTTCCCAACCTTATTTATTTCTCTCCAATACAATTATAAGGAGGTTTCCACGAGCAAAACCCTAATCTTCCCTTATATCAAACCCTAGGTTTTACAAGTTCTCTCACAGCTTGCTCATGCCCAAAACCCCAAATACCCTAAATTGCTTTAGGATGGCACATACGCCCCTTTTTTAACCCCTAGCCCTTTAGGTTTTATGAGCAGTTGATATCCCCAACTGTTAGGATCTACTCAAACACCCTCTGGCACGAAAATAATGTCACTTTAGGGTTGTGGCCCAAGTGCTGCTCACATTTCCTCTACTTGGCTCCACAAACCCTAATTAAGTCATACCAATATTCATTCAGGCAATCTACAGCAGTTAGCTTCAATGATGGATGAAATGGCCTCCTTACATCCTCAAAGTGTTCCTCCATTGATGTCCCAACTCTGCCCCATGTTTTGATCATGCAACTGCTTGGACAGCTCATCCCGTCATGTCACCATGCCATGTCACAAGCATTGCTGAGTAGTCCTGCCCTATTGGCTTCGCCCTTTTGCACATAACATTAATTTTTACCTAAAAGATAAATGCTCAGACCACTTTTCACAGATCGAATATTTTGCTGAAGCCATTTGATTCCATGGTCCCTAACCATGCCCCAATGGCTCCTCTCATGTGCAATACTGAGCAATCTTGCTTTGATGGCTTTGTCCTCTAGAGAATAACCATATTTTCCTCCCAAAAGATGAATGCCTTGGGCACTTTTCGAAAATCAAACCTTCTGCTTGAGCCAATTGATTCCATGGCCCCTTTCCATGCCACTTTGGCTCCTCTGACGAGCAATACTGAGCAATCCTACTCTGTTGGCTTTGGTATCTTGCAAATAACTATCTTTTCTTCCTAAAAGATGAATGCTTAGAGTGCTTTTCGCAGATCGAACCTTCTGCTTGAGCCAATTGATTCCATAGCTCCTTACCATGCCACAATTGCTCATGTCATGAGCAATACTGAGCAATCCTGCTCCGTTGGCTTCAACCTCTTTTGAATAACCTTCTTTTCATCCTAGAAAATGAATGCTCAGAGCACTTTTTGCAGATCCAGTATTCTGCTGGAGTCAATTGATTTCATGGCTCCTAACCGTGCCATCATGGCTTATGTGTTGAGCCACCTGCTCTCCCCATGCTCTGGCTGTATTCTTTCTTTGAACCTGTCTAATTCTGACTTAAAAGTGTTTCCATAACCTTTTTCAGTCCAATTCTCCTAGATTGCTCTAGTCAATTATTACTTGGCTTGGTGTACCCTTTTGGCCCTCACCCAAGCCACAATGTGCAATCTTGGTCTCTAGACCTTGGTTCTTCCTGACCATGTCTTACTTGATCTTAGGAATGTCCCTCCTGACCGTCCCTACCATTTCCCCAAACATTGCTCAAACCAATTGTCTCTTGGCCCATGCGTTCCTTTGGCTCCACCGAGCCGCGACACGTGCTGGCTGGGACTCTAGCACATGCCACATACTAGGGGTGTCACATTCCTCCCCCACCAGAAGAATTCAACGTCCCCGTTGAATGCCTCTTACAGTAGTCTTGCTGACACACCAGACAAGACTTCGTATATGCTTCCACATCTAGCTTCATTTTTTGCCAGAAGTATGCCCAGTTCAACAATGCATATGTTTTCTCCATCCCTGGATGTCCTGCCCATTTGGAGTCATGCACGAGCAGCATACGACGTAGTCCCTTGCTGTTTGGAATATAGAGCCTCTTGCTTTTGGCATAGAGTAAGCCATCTTCTAGCCAATGTCGTTGCACCAATCCTTACTCGACTCTTTTCTTCAAGTCTTGGTAAAACTCATCTCTTTGAATCTCTTGCCTAATTTTTGACAAGAAATCAGCTTTCACCACAGCCTGTACAGCAGCCAAATGATCCATCTCTTTGCAGCTCAATGCATCCACAACTTGCCTATATTTCCACCGAAAATCAAACTCTAACTCCATAAGAGACATTCGGTAAGGGGCCTGCGCAGATAGCCTTACTCCAAGCAGCAACTCTATAGGTGATCAATGGCTCGGTGAGGAGGTAATTCCTTGGGCAATTCAATAGGGAGGACACCCTCATAGTTTCCCAAAATTTCAGCAACTGGTTAAGGTATTTCCTCCTCAACATGCTTTTCCTCGACTTAAATCATTGCAGCCAAATAAATGGACTGCTCCTTTTTCAGTCCTTACTTCACCTACAGGGCTGAAATTGGGTTGAAAGATCCTCATTCCTCTATCTTCGCAAGGTCATTTGCTGGCACAAAACATGATGCTTTATCATCCATGATAAACAGGCCACAAAGGTGGAGTGTAAGCATTACCCGGGCTTGCTCCAAGAATTTTAACCCTAGCACCACATCAAAGTCATCCAAGTGGATTACTATGAAGTCACACTTGTCGTGTCATGTGCCAATATTAAGATCATCACCCCTTGCTAATCCATGTATTGGAATTGATTCCGCATTGATAGTGTTCAGTCGGCTTGAACTCTTTATGATCCAAGCTTTGACATCTCCCTTTCGGCTGCAAAATTATGAGTGGCACCCGTGTGCACCATTGCTAATGCAGCCATACCATTTAGGATGATCTGAACATACATGAGGGACCTATAAACCCCTGCCCTCATGGCGCTCACAAGTTGTAGAGGATTCACCCAAACTATCTCATCGGAATCCAGCCCTTCTCTTTGGTCCTCCCCGACCAAAGCTGAGAGTTTCTCTCTCTTTAGACATTCCCTAGTAAGGTGTGGACCATTACAGATGAAACACCCTCCCTTTGGCTTGTCTTTGACTTGATTTTAAGAGCCTCCGTTGCCCTTTGAACCCTTGGTTCTTGTTCCAACAACCCTTCCCTTTGCTCTTTTTCTTTGGGCTCGGGTTGGTGTTGTCTTTAGAAGTAGGGACTTTGAAGTCCACCAAACCATCAACAGCCGCAATTGCTTAAGGTAAGTCCTTCACTTCTTGCCTCCTCAACTCCACTTGGGCCCAAAGTTGCAGCCCCGATAAGAAGTTGAAATGCTTATCCTTCTCGGACATATTGTAAATGTCCAGTATCGTCGAGTTGAAGTCTTTGACATAATAACGAACTGTGCTAGTATGTTTCAGCTTTTCCCTTGCAATCCATGCAGCATTGCAGGGAAGAAATTGCTCCTTTAATTCCTTCTTCAAGGCCAGCCACATCACAATTGGTGGCCTGCCTGCATTGAAGTCGTGCTGCACATGAATCCTCCACCAAAGTTTTGAATATTTAGCAAGGTATATTGCAGTAACTGAGACCTGCTGTTCCTCTGGGATTCGGGCAGCTTTGAAGTACTGCTCCATGTTCCAAAGAAAATTCTCTAACTCCTTTGCAGACCTAGTCCCGTGAATCGCTTTTGGCTCAGGCACTTCATTCAAGAGGGGCTGGTTGATGCATCATGAGTGTCTAGGATTGCTCGTCTTAAAATGCCAACTTTTTCCTCCATTCTCTTGAGTCTTTCCAGCACTTTTTCCTTGAGAGAGAGACTAGGGTCTATGGATGAAGCCACAGCCCCAAGCCTTGCGCCAAATAAATCCATCGTAGCCACAAGTCCAAAAATTTGTGCAGCTAATAATTTCACTCGATCAAACAAAGAGACCTTCGGAAGAGCCTCCGGTAAGCCAAGAGCTTCTTCCATTCGTGACACCCTATCATGTGTGTTTGTAGCAGCCATTGAAGAGCAACCTTTGCTCAGATACCAACTGTTACTGTAGCGTAAAATGCTCACAAATTTTTTATTCTAAGTGATGCAGGCCAATGCCCAGCACTTGTCTTAGCAATTCCCTTTTTCTCTCTCTGTTTCTCACCTCTCTCTCTCTCTCTAAAGCAAATGGGCAGTAATGGCAGCAAGATACACAGCTTACGAGAAAACCTTCCCAATCTTGTTTTATTGCTCTCTAATATAATTATAAGGAGGTTCCTACGAGCAAAACTCTAATCTCCCCTGAGATCAAACCCTAACCCTAGATTTTACAAATTCTCTCACCGCCTGCTCATGCCCAAAACCCCAAATGTCCTAGATTGCTTTAGAATGGCACATACGCCCTTTTTTTAACCCTAGCCCTCTAGGTTTTATGAGCAGTTGGCATCCCCAACTATTAGGATCCACTCAAATACCCTCTTGTACAAAAATAAGGTTACTTTAGGATTATGGCCCAAGTGCTGCTCACATTTCCTCCACTTGGCTCCACAAATCCTAATTTGTGGATCATGTCAATGCCCACTCAGGCAATGTGCAGCAGTTGGCTTCAATGATGGACAAAATGGCCTCCTCACATCCTTAAAGTGTTCCTCCATTGATGCCCCAACTCTACCCCACGTTCTGATCATGCAACTGCTTGGACACCTCACCCCGCCATGTCACCATGCCATGTCACGAGCACTGCTTAGCAGTCCTGCCCTGCTGGCTTCACCCTTTTGCACATAACATTATTTTTTACCTAAAAGATAAATGGTCAGACCACATTTCGCAAATCGAACAATCTGCTCGAGTCATTTGATTCCATGGTCCCTAACCATACCCCAATGGCTTCTCTCACGTGCAATACTGAACAATCCTGTTCTGATGGCTTCGTTCTCTTGAGAATAACCATATTTTCCTCCCAAAAGATGAATGCCTTGGGCGTTTTTTGAAGATCAAACCTTTTGCTTGATTCAATTGATTCCATGGCCCCTTTCCATGCCACTATGGCCCCTCCACGAGCAACACTGAGAAATCCTACTCTATTGGCTTTGGTATCTTGTAAATAACCATCTTTTCTCCCTAAAAGATGAATGCTCAGAGTGCTTTTTGCAGAACGAACCTTCTACTCGAGCCAATTGATTCCATGGCTCTTTACCATGCCAAATGGCTCATGTCACGAGCAGTACTGAGCAATCCTATTCTACTGGTTTCAACCTCTTTTGAATAACCTTCTTTTCATCCTAGAAGATGAATGCTCAAAGCACTTTTTGTAGATCCAGTATTCTGCTAGAGTCAATTGATTTCATGGCTCTTAATCGTGCTACCATAGCTTATGTGTTTAGCCACATGCTCTCCCCATACTCTGGTCGTGTTTCTCTTTTTAACCTGTCTAATTCTGACTTAAAAGAGTCTCCATAACCTCTTTCAGTTCAATCCCCCTAGATTGCTCGAGCCAATTATTACTTGGCTTGGTGTATCCTTTTAGTCCTCACTCGAATCACAATGTGCACTCTTGGTTTCTAGGTTTTGGTTCTTCCTGACAATGCCTTGCTGACCTTAGAATTGTCCCTCCTGATCGTCCTTACTATTTTTCCAAACATTGCTTGGACCAATTGTCTTCTGGTCTATGAGCTCGTTTTGCTCAACCGAGCCACGGCACGTGCTAGCTGGAGCTCCGGCACATGTCACATGCCAGAGGTGTCTCACACTGTCGCAGGAACCAAAGAAGTGCTCTAATTAAATGGAAAATGAGTCAACCATATGACTTGACTTTTTTTCTTTTTAAACCATTTCTGGTGGTGATTTGAAGTTGTCATACTTTCAGAAGTTTGTTAAAAAGTCAACTCATGGATATTAAGTGAGGGAGGCAAGCAATCCATATTTGGCATTTTAATTTTCAATTGATTCTGATTTCTCTTGTATGATTTTGGATTTTCTTTTTATATTTTTATATAAAAAGGTAGGCAGTAAATTTAAATATGTAAATACATTAAAATTTCATGAAGACGAGAAATAATATTTTCAGTCAAACTTAGACACGATAATAACGAGTTACATGCTACACGTGATATAGAATGGGAACAATGGGCAGAGTTACCTACCAAATAGACCCGACCCATATTGGATCCGTAACCGGGAAACAGTTGAGAATAGAAGTGGGGGCAAGAGACTTTTCAGGCCATGGGTTGTTGAAACAACAAACCTCGCCCCCAGAAAGAACTATCATTTCTGTATTTAAGCATTTAGTTGTGTAGAAAGTGGAAAATCTAATTATATGAATAAAATACGTTGGTCTTTCAAACCCCCCCCCCCCCCAAACCCCACCTGAAGAAGGTACATGGAAACTCAATAACTACTCTCCAAGGAGGAAAGAAATTTCCACATCATAGCTAATCAATTTCACACCTTGATTGTAATAAGAATAGTAGTTATTAGTTAAATATATTATTTGGTTATAATTAGAAATGGTCATCACTTCCATTCCCCCTTGTAACAATTCTCTCTCTCTCTCTCACACACACACACACAAAAGGAATTTCTAATTATCAAGTTTGGACCACTGATTTCATTGGTCTGATACCAGTAGAAAAGGGAAGAGTAATCTCATGTTATTCAACTTTTTAATAGAATATTTGTAAAATACATTGGTAACAATTCAAATGACCCTCTAGGCTGCCTCACGTGCTTACATGACCCACCACATGCAATTGATGCACAGCCCTCTATAAATAGAGAGAGATCATAACGTTCATATGGCACACATACCCATCTATATAGCATATACAGAGAGAGAGAGAGAGAGAGAGAGATGGGTAGCGAGCAAAATCCTGCTATAGTCTCAAAAATAGGGATCATAGGTGCTGGTATTAGTGGCCTCGCAGCAGCCAAAGAGCTGCGTGCCCACAAACCAATCGTGTTTGAAGCTACAGACTCCATTGGTGGAGTCTGGAAACATTGTTCCTATAACTCTACAAAACTCCAGTCTCTTCGTTGTGACTATGAGTTCTCTGATTACCCTTGGCCTGAAAGAGACAACATGAATTTCCCATCTTATTTGGAGATATTGGAATACTTGCATTCATACGCTAACCACTTTGATGTCATGAAGATCATCCACTTCAACGCAAAGGTGGTGGAGATTCGGTTGGTAAGGGACCGAGAGACCATTGATTATGGAACTCTCTTGCCTGGCCAGCCTGTTTGGAAGCTTGCTGTTAAGACCAACCTATCTGAAACTCTTCAGGTTGAACTCTTACAACCCCCACACCCACATGATCCTTCTCTTTTCTTTTATTTTCTCAATTCCCTGCCTTGAAAAATCAAAGTCAAAAGTTTGTTCCTTCTCCTTTTTCTCTCTCTTTTTGGTGGAAATTTGTTTCCTAATATATTCATTGCAGTTGAGAAGTTCTGTGGCTTTTCTCTGATTCTTCTTCATGGCTTCCAAGGAAAAAACCCAACTGTTTTCTATTATACATCCCAACTGTATTCTTTCTGAACTTCAGTGTAATTTCTGAATTACTTTTTCATGTTTAGAATTGTCCTATGCTTACAAAAAACAAGCTTTTGCAAGGATTTTTTTTTTCATGACAAAATTATGCATATACTCGTGTTGTCTGAAACCCCGAGATAACTACATAATTGATTGATGATACGTATATGCATATATGTTTGCAAGCATATATAAAGGAGCATGCATACCTCAAATATAAGAATACCAGTAGGGTTAACAAATACAAGTCTTTTAATAGACTGCATTATGAAAGCTCCAAGAGCTAACGTTTATTTATTTATTCATTTATTTTTTCCTTTCTCAAAAACATGCAACAACAAAACTTTTGGATTCACAAATGTTTTTAGGTATTTTTCTTTTATGCTTTCGTGTCTATAATTTTTAATAATTTGATGTTTCAGTGGTACGCCTTTGAGTTTTTGGTGGTCTGCATTGGCAAATACGGGGACAAACCCAAAATGCCAGAATTTTCGCAAAACAAAGGGCCCGAAGTATTTAGGGGAAAGGTCATGCACTCCCTTGAGTACTGCAAACTTGATAAGGAAGCCGCGACAGAGCTTGTTCGAGGAAAGAAGACCATAGTTGTTGGATACAAGAAATCAGGCATTGATTTGGCTATGGAGTGTGCAGAAGCCAACCAAGGTAAATGATTAAAATCGTTATCATGCTACGTAATATTCTCCATAACAAAAACACGAGATTTCTTAAAATTGGATGAAAAAAAGATCATGTAATATTGGTACAGTGTCAAAGCTATAATTCATGGCCAAAAGGTTTTGTTGTGTCCTTGAGGGCCAACATAAATCAGCTGGATTTGTCATTTTTGAAGAAAATAATTTCTTTGAGAGTTCAGATGAATGTTTTTAAAGTTGTTGTTCAGTCAATCATGACTTTTTATCATACAAAAATGTTTTCCTGCACCGCACTGACTCACAGAGAGCGTGGAACATATCTTGCAAAGGTCAACATCCCCCCCCCCCCCCAAAAGAAGGAAAAGAAAAAATTATTTGTAAATATTTTTTTGGGGGTGGGAAGTCAAGACGTGCATGGATTTGGGTCCTTGTCAAAGTGATGAATGGAAGCAAAAATGGTCAGATTGTCTATGTCAAACCCAGACATGATAGCTAGCTCCTTATATGTTTGGACTTTGTTGACTGCCTAGCCCTTTAAAGTTCTATTGAAATACAAATCAGAATCATACATATTAAGTAGATAGAAAACAAAGACATAATATGATTTCAGTCTCCAAAAAACCCCCATTTTGATTTAAATTAGAGTCTTCGGTAAATTATGCAGATTGTTCCATAATAATATCACTAATGTCCCAATTAGGGTACTTGCTAATTATCACTTCATCATTGTTTCTTCTTTGTCTTGCCACCTTACGCAAAAACAAACATAATATATAAAAAGAGAGTTGATAGGGTTCAATTCAACTGTTATGCTGGGACCTTCGCTCCTCTGAAAAACACTGTTGTATTGATTACCTTTTCTTTTTTTTCTTTTTTCTTTTTTTTTGAATATTTGAAAGGTCCAGAAGGGCAGCCATGCACCATGATAGTAAGGACCTTACACTGGACCGTTCCACATTACTCTGTTTGGGGTCTGCCTTTTTCCATGTTCTACTCAACAAGATCTTCTCAAATACTTTATGAAAGACCCAACCAAGGGGTTGCCAAGTTCCTCCTTAGCCTTCTTTTATCCCCGGTGGTGAGAGCATCATTTCTTTTACCCTGATAGGGAATATCCCTCTGCTATATCATCTATTCACCCATGATCTTTGGCTTTGCAGAAACATGCAGTTTCAAAGTTTGTTGAATCCTATCTGACATGGAAGCTTCCATTGGACAAGTATGGTCTCAGACCAGAACACCCCTTTTTGGAAGATTTTGCATCTTGCCAGATGGCAATCTTGCCTGAAAACTTCTTCGAGGAGGCTGACAAGGGAAACATTCGTTTCAAAAGGGCATCCAAATGGTGGTTCTGGGAAGGAGGAATTGAGTTCGAGGACAACACTAAACTCGAGGCTGATATTGTGTTCCTCGCTACTGGGTTTGATGGGAAGCAAAAGCTCAAAACTGTACTACCAGAGCCTTTCAGAAGTTTGCTAGAGTATCCTTCTGGTCTTATGCCATTATATAGGTAAGGATATATTTAGGGCGATAGGATAGCCTAAAGAAAAAACTGTTATCTCGGACAGTACATCCAAAAAATCCGCAATTTTAAAGGTGTTCAAGCAAAGGAACTAACACAGTCACAAATATATTATTTGGCAGGGCAACAATCCATCCCCTGATTCCAAACATGGCCCTTGTGGGATACATAGAGAGTCTTGCAAACTTGCACTCTGCAGAACTTTGCTGTAAATGGCTCTCGGCGCTTGTGGATGGGATGTTTAAGCTTCCCAGTGTGGAAAAGATGCTCGAGGATGCAACTAAAGAGATCAAAGTCATGAAGAGGACAACCAGATTTTACAAGAGGCATTGCATTTCTACTTACAGCATAAATCATGATGATGAACTCTGTAAGGAGATGGGATGGAGAAGCTGGAGGAAGAAGAGTTGGATAGCAGAATTGTTCAGCCCCTACACTAGTCAAGACTATGAAGAGCACAAGTGAAGATGCAGTCACTCACTGACCACATTGGTGTATAACATTTTCATGCATTTATTTATTCTACCATATAATAAGAGGACCATTCCGATGGGAAATGGTTCAATACATGTACTGCTGCATTATTGATCCTTATAATAAAGTATTTTGCTGCATTCTTCCATAAACAGCTCTTCTCAAGGAATAAAAATAGCGGTAAGCTTTTTATTTTTTTTTTCCTTTTTTTTTGTGGGGGGGGGGGAGGGAGCAGATAAGAAACAAAGACCCCACTTTTCCTTGGATTTGCTTTGGACACATATCATCTTCAGTGACACTTCCTTGAAATTTCAAGTACATTACCATCATAAATAGGTTGTCTGGGGAACCAAGAGAAGCGAAAAGAGCGTTCAATTTCTTTATCTGTGCGTTCACAAAGCGTCACAAACAAAGAACAAACATGTAGTTATTATTCACTGGTTTATTAAGAACAATACTACTACTCAAAGAGTAGTTTTGACTTTGCCATGACAAAATTGGCACAGGATAGACGCTGGAAGGTGAAGGCGTTCACAATGGAAGTTGGCACAGAAGACAAAAGAAAAGTCCAAAAAATTTCTACAAAAGATACGTTTAATTTTTATTACCCGGAATATATCTAAACAATTCAAATCATCGAGAAAATTCACCTTCACAAGAGCTGGGAAATGGCAAAATTCCTACAGATGAAATAATTTCATACATATGAGTTTAAATTTAAAGAAATTGTTTTCACAGTATATAAGGAACAGAGGCCCCAGGGTAAAAGCAGGCAAAGGAGAATCTGCTGTGAGAAAGATTTCAGAGGCTTTGAAGTAGCTTCAAGGTTTCATCGATGTGTTTTTCAGGTTGAAACTGATTGTTATAGATGAGTTGGACTACACCATTCTTGTCAAGAACATAGGTTTGTCTACCTGGCAGTGCTCCAAAAAGATCAGCTGGAACACCCCACTCCTTTCTGACCTTGTTACCCTCATCACTCAGCAATGTGAATGGAAGTCTGTATTTCTTTGCAAATGCCTACAAATTCAAATTCCTGCTTTCAGTAACATTGTTGACAAGCCTATGGTGATATCGACAAGCAAAGAAAATACTTCAAAGGATAGTCATGGAGAGACATCATGGGATATAGGGAAGACCTGGTCTATATGATACTTATGGTATAAAATCATCATTTTTATAGCATATTAGGGAAGACGTGCTACATGTTTGAATCAGCTAGGTCAAATGAAGTGACCCAAAATCATGATATAAAATTTTCTATTTTTAAATTCCTTTTAGGTATTACCGGCTGTGTTCCAGTTGCTTAAGACGAGAATGGCAGCATGTGCCAGGGTGGCAGTGCTCAAGCCAATGAATTGTAGGCTAATGGTGCTTAAGATGTATGAGGTCCAGCAGAAAAAGGGAAAAAGAAAAGAACTGGGTCTCATGAATCTACTTCCTAAAATGTATATATGGCCATGCTTCAAATGGGAACACACACTGACTTGCCGGTTGCTATAACCAAGTGAGGACACTCCTCAGGAAGCTTAGACTGGGACACATTGTAATAGAGTTGAACAAATTTGCACATACACCTGTTGACTTAATCAACACGTCACGTTCTCTTAAAACGGGGAAAAATCCAAAATGTTACCTTATGAGAAGAGGTGTCATCACCACTAATCCCAATTACTTCAGCTCCTGCTTTCTTGAACTTCTCATAAGAATCTCTAAAAGCACATGCCTTTGAAACGTGTGGCACCCATGTAACAAATCAAATCAGCTAGACAACCAATGGCCATGCGACCAACAAGAAAAGTAAATTTGGTGGGATTAGGTAATACTGAGGATGGAACACAGGTCAAAACATCAAGATCAGGAATTAGATATTATCTGCAGTAAATTGGGCACTTAACCAATCAACTTTGGTCCAAATCTTTACAAGTCCCTAGGATTAACAATTATAGGGATGTTGAATTGGGATTAAGGGGTTTTATGAGAGTAGAATACCTGTTTAGTGCAGCCAGGGGTTTCATCAGCAGGGTAGAAATAGACAACCACAGGTTTGCCCTTGAATTTTGAGAGGCTCACATTCCTGCCCTCCTGATCCTTAAGGTTAAATGAAGGTGGTACCTGCCCTTTCGACACCTGTTCATGATTAACGTAATCCCATCAGGAAAAAAGAACGATGCAGCATATGGGTTAAATGGAGCATCAGGCGGGGAAGTAATGTACCTTAGCAAAAATGGAGGACTTGAACGAGGAAGAAGAAGCAGGGATGGAATTACAAGTAGCGGTAGAGAGCGTAAGACCAAAGAATTGAGAATGTGATGCTTTGGCAAGGCATTGGAGGTTACAAGAAGACTGGGTTTTAGGAGTATGAGTGGGAAGTAAGGAGGGGAGAGTGTACTCAGTCGTAGGAAGACAGAGAGAAGCCATTTTCATATCAGAGAGAGGGGAGAGAGAGAGGTGCCGAGTTTGATTGATAAGGAATTAGTGGGGAAGAAGCAGGGGGAGACGAGGAGCATCGCGTTAAAAATGAAAGTCTTTGCCCACAAAGATGGGGGGATTAGGAGAGGACCCTTGTCGGGGTTTCTGTGTCGTGGACAATCACTGACCCATCAATTTCCCCAGCACAGCAACATGGTACACTTCGCACCACTCCGATGCTCCTGGATTCTTGTAAAGGTTTGCATATATATATATATATATATATATTGAATTAACACAAAATTTATTTGACATATTTTTAAATATTATTATTCATAAACCATTACACCATATCCATAGAAACTTATGGGTGTCGCGGTTTTTTCAAATTTTTTTTCGGGAGGTTCGAGTTGGATCTCTTAACTCTTAACTTGTATTATTTTATTCTTCATGCTGTATTATATTTGTTATTTAATTCTATCCAAAATAATTAAATAATATATTTACATTGAAAAAAAAAATAAAAGGATATTTAGATTAAAAATTGAAATTTTCTGGGTGATAGATCTACTTTTTCACACATAAATATAGCCATTTTTTGTAATTCTAAATTATAGCTGAGTGGTGCAGTTGGGGTTTCTCCATATTTTATGGTGGGTGAAGTGGCCTGTCAGTGTCCACCTTCATTTAGTTCTCCAAAACGATCCGTTTTAGTTTGTAGGGGATGCTGAGACGGAGCCGCAATGGAAACGATCACGATGGACGAAACCGTGTCGTTTTTCAATTTGGACATTTTAATTTTCACATCGAAACGCAACGTAAGTGACCGGATGTCATATTACGAGAAACTAATCCGGATCTTACGTGTCGTCGGAAACCGGGTGCGGGTGGGCCAAGACAAGTGTGAGTAAAACCCTAACCTGACCTTTGAAGCCGAAAGAGAAACCCAAACCCAAAATAATAGCAGGAGGGCAATTTCGGAGGAGTAGATGGAAGAGTTACAGAAAGCGTACAGGGCAATTTCCGATGGTACCCAAATGAGAGGAGGCTCTTCTTTTTCTTCATCTTCTCCAACTGCTTCTGGGTTTTCTTCTGTTGTATCTTCTGATCAATCTGGCGTTCTTATTAACAGACCTCCCAGGTGCTCTCTCTTTTCTCTCTCCCCTTCTACTTACTTGGGACTCTTTTTTTTTCAAGTAATCTTGTGATTTTGGATCTCCCCACAAAGAAAAAATTAGATGTAGCAAATATATATACACACCCACATACACATATGTGTATGTATGTATATATAATATTGGTAAGGGCAAATGAGAAATGGATCAATAAAAGCATTACAATGTGAGTTATTAACCATATTTCAACTATTTATGTGGAACGCCCTAGTTGATTGAGATAACCCTGCTGCATCGCAGTTAATCCATCCTATCCACTATTATTTCCCAAGACTTCCCTACTTTACTCTGGCATGATATCATTTGATTCTCTTTCCTTTTTGACTTGGCACAATTTATGTTTTATAGTGATCTCTTTAACTGAAAAAAATTATTTTTGTTGGAAGTTATCCTTTAAAGAGTTAAGCTAGCAATGCAGAAGCTCGTCAACCTCTGACATGTTACTAGGATCAAACCTGTTTACTAACTTTTCTCATTTTGCAGAACTTTTCTTTTTATTAGTTTCATATAATGATGATGATGACTAAATGGTATATGAACCTTGTATCTGATTACTGCACTTATGCTTGAACTGAAGTTTCGCTGTCCCTTCTTGTCCAATTGCAGACAAGCAGTATCAGTGTTGACATGCTCTAAGCTTTGTGCCTTCTTCTTTGTTGCTGGAGTAGTAGTTGGGTTCACGTTGAAGCGCCGTGTCCGACGTTGGGCGTCCAAACTTCTTAGAAGGTTAAAGGACGATTGAGGTGTTGTGGCTTAACCTCTCCTTTGTTCTAATTACTGAGATCATATGTGAGACAAGATTCTGTCATTATAGTCAAAGAATTGGGTGTATTCTGAAGAAATTTCTAGTTGCTAGAGTGATGATTGCTGTTAATGCATTTAAAAAAAAAAAAAAAATTGTTCCAAGGGTAACAAATTTGTTTGCCTTTGGTTTGGTGCTTCACTATCCAATCCTTGTTAATGGTACTTTCTTTGGAATGAACACTTGTTCAATGACATGATATACAAAATGAAGAATTTTAAAACCTGTATTTAATCTTCACCATTACGCTTGACTGCTGCAACGGATCCTATTTTTGTGAGTTTATGTTGCATTGTACGTTAAAATTGATAAGAATGCAGTGTATGCATCTTATTCTTATGTGAAAATTCGATGCAACCTTTTCCTATGGTTAAAGTCAGCACATGGGCTGTCTTTCCTAGGAGCAAAAGTAGCTCTTGTAACCTAAATTGCATCTTCTATTTGTTTGACATTGGCTGAAAACCTCGTGAATTCGTTTTGATGAGAGTTTTTGAGGTTAGAGGGATGCACCGTTTTTTTTTTATTATTATTAAAAAAAAAAGGTGGAGAACATTCTTCATGACTTTCAAGTTTTTCTGTAGCACTTGAGAACAACCTTTCTTGAACACTCCGAAGGGGTATAGAAGCTTGCTTGCTGTGTCTTTTCTGGTTGACAGGAGTCCTCTGAAAATCTTCTCTGATATATCTATTTCAAACTTTACTGTAGGCATTGGCATTTCTGTTTTTCTTCACTTACGCATCAGATTTAGGCTATTGGGGACGTTCACAATGCAGGGAGGTCGCCTTGATAAACACAACTCTCCAAAAAAAAGAAAGGTAAAATAAGGCATGATTATGCAGCCATAGCAGCAGTGGAACCTATGATATCTTTTAATATTGAATATCAAGTATCGGTGGCAACAAAAAATGCTTATGTAATACAAATTAAAAATTGATAATTTGCAGTCAATGTCACACTAGGCTGTGGATTTTCATAAGGTAGTTTGAAATCTTGGTGTATTTTCTCACCCAAATATTATTTCTTTGTCTATTGCGTTTTTCTAGTGTGAAGCTACAGAGTATTGATTTACAAGTTGGTGATATATTTGTCTATGATATATGTAAATTTTTCCCTTTTAACTCATTTTAATAATTACAGAAAGGAAGAAGCAAAAAAGAATACCCTAATAGCCTAATGGTGAATGTCTTCTTTCAGCATCAGAAGTACTCCTTATGGAATTCGAACCGCGTGGAAGTCCTTTGACTCAATTCCTTTGATAGCTTCCTCAGTTCCTTTGCAAGCACCGGCAATCCACAGTAGAAAACCCCTGCACCAGAAATTTCTTTCTGCACTTTAAATCATTCTCTGTGTATGTGTGTGATGTGCAAAAGAAGAAATATAGCCATTGACATTAATGCCATTTAAATCCAGGTATAAGATCATTTCTTCTTATTTGAGGCAGAAAAATGATGGGTGCTCTGTTTGGGTGGACTTCTGCAGGATACCGGTGCTATGTTTCTCACATCAGAAGAATTGAGCACAAACTAAGTTCTTCCCCATGAACCAACTCAACCATCATTGTTCCACCCAGTGTTTTGAAACCCGGACCAGACCGGGCGGTCTGACTGATCTGACCAGGAACCAGACTAGCGGCCGGTCTGGGTTTCTTTACATAACCGTATTTTGAGAAAACTAATCAAAACCGGTCAAAACCTGGGTAGGACCGGGGAAACAGGATTGAACCAGCCTGGTCCAACCCCCTTTCATGATTGTGGTCACGGCTTGTTGTGGTCTGAGTGCATTATAATTTATATTTATTTATGATTTCATGATGATGTCATCCGGTTTTTTGATCCAGTCTGACCGATTTGATCCAGTGACCCATTGACCGCTTGGCACAACTGGTTCGTACTCCGGTCTGGTTTCAAAACACTGGTTCCACCTAATGACTGAACCAGTTTGACTTGATTCTTTTCTTATGGTCACACAAATTACAGAGTCATTCCCTTACCTACTGTTGAATAGGGATGCTTTATGGCGATTTTATTGAACACTTCTTTCCAATTTGGTCTGGCAAAATGTGTCCTGACCTGCTCAAGTCAAATGGCATGTGAAAGTTAAATCACTTGCAATTATTCTCTGTTTTTGGCCTGCTAAATGTTTAGAAGTGACAATATCACACCAGCTAATGGAGCTATTTCACATAACATGTTAAATATGCCCATACCCGTGTGCCAGAAAGAATGTCAACACCATTTTTTGCATGGTTGAGAGCTTGGATCATGGTGAGGAGGGTTGACCTTGCATCTCCCTCCTCATAAACACTTGTAAGGTAATTGTGCAACTCAATCTGACCCTGTTTTTCAATTAGAATATTTAGAGGAACTACCTTGCATTTATCCTGTAAAATACACATCAAGAGAATTAAGTTTGAGAGGAATTCATAAGTATCTTACTTTGTGATCTATCTCTGCAACTTCATTCATTACTCCTTTAAACCATTCAAAAGAGCCTGGCTCTCTGGTGACCCAGTAAAAGTGCGCACTTGTCCTCTGTGATCTCTTTTTTCCATTTGGAGTCATAGATGAAGATGCAAAACTATTCAAGCTATCCTCTGACCTACCAGTCTCTGTGTTTGAATCCTGATCAATCATCAATTAGCAAAATCCTGAATCCAAGAACGGCAAATGATGATAGTATATAAGAGACTCACAAGATTATGCCTCTTACCGTTTGTTCTTCCTCTGATCTTGTGTTGATTAGTAGATCTTTAAGGATGCTTATAAAAGGGGTAGCTCCAATTCCAAGACCAACAAGTAGTAAGACATCATAATTTCGATAGTCTTGTGCTGGAGCCCCATATGGTCCATCAACAAGCAATCGTGGAAAACTGAAGGTTTTCCTTTGGTAAGTTTCTTGCATGATAATGTTTGAATCCACTATAAGGTAACTTGAGCTTTGTAAAATGAAAGTACCTTCTCTGATCTGGATGTCCAGGATGACTGAACTTTGCTTGATTAATCTCGGGTTTTGAGTTGATACCCTCTGTATATACTCGCTTCAGCTCTTGTGTCCAATCCCCTACGGTCCTGATGTGAACACTGAGGTAGTCATCTCCTGGAGCTGACGTGATGGAAAATGGATGCCTGGAGAGATTAAATGGTTATATCTGCACTGCAAAAGTGGAGGGAATGAATGTAGGCTTGCCACTACTGCTAGACTAACCATTCAAATGGGGAGATCGTTGGACATTGTAGAAATATATACTGTCCACTTGTGTATTTGAACCCTGCTGGGACGGACATGATTAAGCTAAAGACGTTCCCTGGTAATACTGAAACCTGTGAAGGCCAATAAGCTTGGTATAACAACTTGCACCAATTTAAAAATTATATTTTAAAGGATAATTTCCTTGTGTGGCTCAGATAAAGAAGATTTAATATAAACATGAATTACCTTTAAAATCTTTACCGAGGAATATTCTGATCTACATGTGCGCAGATTTCGCTCGGCCACATAAAGTAACAGTGGAAGCGAGATGTACATCCATGTCTAAAGAAGAGATGACAAAATGTTGTCAACATGTGGTCCGATGAAAGAAATCCTACAGTTTTGCATAATAATTCATCAGGACTATGCCTTGAGAAATGTTACCGTTTTCTGATACCACTGGTGGACCAAAAACAGGAACGTTCCATGGACAAGCAGCAATAAGTAGACGAGACCAAAAAGGTGATGGGAATACCAGAACGCATTAAAGCCTGTTAATCTATTCAGAGGTGCAGGCAGTCTCACCACATTCTTCCTAAATCTGTGTGTTGCCAAAGTAAATGATATTACCATTAAGATCACCATTGAGATGCCCGTCATGCCAACAACTCCTCTCAAAAGGTCCACATATGTGGGCCTTCTATTATTAAAGTCGGACGAAATAGCAGCAAAATGTTTTGGGGATGAGCTAGTCAGACGGGGAAAATCGCATAGAAGATGATTCCCAGCATGGAGGAGGATTCCTGCCGCAATAGCACAGGCGATGATCTGCAGATTTGATGAACCTCATTATTGAGTGGGATTGGAAACTCCCAAAAGTTTCAAGTAGCTGACTTGCCTTGTGGAAATTTATGTTGTCATCAAAAGGGACAAACAATCTGGCTCTAGTGGAGCGAAGCCAAGTGAGAGTGTTGCGACAAACAGGTAAAAGGATGAGAGCCATGTTGAGCTTGAGAGTCTCGGCTGCACCCTTGGCAGTAGTCAGACAGTAACCCATGATCTGAAATGCAGCCCGGTTCCTGTACTGGTTGAATTTCCATGCAAAGAGACAACCCATGGCCATCAACCAAAGCAGTAGTATCCAACCCCTTTGCCAGTTCTCAAGGACCAAATATTTGAGCATGCTGCTAACTCTGCGAAGTGCATTTTTGGGCCTGAAGGAGCTGAGGTTTTGGCTCCAGCCAGCGCTGCTGGGGCTGAGGGGTCTGCTGTAATTCATGTAAACGTCTCTTTGTAATAGCAAGGTTTCCAGCTGCCACAACTGAAGAAATTTTACCAGTCATGGAGGAACACCAAGCCCCAAAGAAGGAAACCATTTTCAGTACCCCAAAGAAGAAGAATATGATGAATGTAAAAACAAAAGTTGAACGTGGGATTAGGACCTCGATATAGCCGAGATTTTCAGGGTCTAATTCCTCCATGATCAAGGTTGCATACTCTTGTGCTTGGCCTTTTAACTTGGATAGCTTGTTAGCTGAAGCGCTTAGCATTATGAGCTGTAATGGCAAGCAAAAGAGTAAGGCAGGTCGGGTAATTGTTAAGCAATTTAATTTCTTGGGTTAATACGAGTAACTACTTTGGGTTTAGAAGAACGTGGACTGGACTTATACAGAACAAGGATGTGATTCTGGTGGGAAAAAGCCCAAAATTAAAAGCAATGGGCCACTTTACCCCATTTCCACACTATTTTTTTTTCTATCACGTACATCCGAATTCATATTCTAATTAATTTGATTCAAATATTTATGGAGCCTTATTTAGAAAGAGGATCTCTTAACATAATTATTTTAATTCTTAAGTTTTAATCCTAAAATTTAATATCTCATTTTCATTAGATTGACCGTCTTGTCTTTTTCCACACTATTGTCATTACCTAACTTACACCTGCTATTGCTTCTCTTGTCTTCTCTTGTCTTCTTTTTCTATATGGATAGAAACTTGCTGTTCACTTATATTCTGTATCCATCTACGTTTTGTTCTAAATAATAACATCCATCGTCATAAACATAATATTTGAAAATAAAATAAAATAAAATAAAATAATGAAAAAAATAGAGAGACTATTTTTTATTGAATAACATGAAATGAAATGAAACAAACAATCGGGGTCTTCTATCCTCATCTATTAATTTATTTAAGAGTGTAGCCTAAAAAGAAAAGATAGAGAAACAGAAGAAGAAACATGATTTTATTTTTTAAATTTTTTGAATTTTATTTTGAAAGAAAGAAAAAAAAAACGAAACAAAAAAAAAACAAAATAAAACAAAACAAAGTAAAACAAAAAAGTACCTCCTGGACTTCTTCCCGGGTGATCTTGCCATCCGCATTGCTATCTGCCCTGCAATTGAAAACAAGGTCGGCGCTTCATTTACATATTTTACTCTTTAGGAAATTATGGCATGGATATGGATCATGAAGCGAGAGAGAGAGAGAGAGAGAGAGAGAGAGAGAGAGAGAGAGAGAGAGAGAGAGGAGAAGAGGAGAAAAGAAGAGAAGAGATGGAGAGAGAGACATGTCGAAAAAAATCTGAAGACGAGCGTCAAAGCTGTGGTCGGAAATCTGGAGCCAGAAGTCGTGAAGCTCGTCCCTGGTGATCCTCCCCAATTTCTGACCCCTTCGTCTTGCTAATGCCTCGAAAATTCTCACAGCGAACTCCTTGGAGTCGTCCATACCTTGACCAGACGAGAAAAACAGAGTCATTGAGTTGTGTGTGTTGAGCTTTGAGAATTGACACAAGCAAAGCAGGTAGAACGTACCTATGCATTGGCCGAAATCATCCCTAGAAAGCAAACCATCCTTTGCGAGGGAATTAAATCGAGACTCGACTTTCTTCCAGAGTTCATTGGGGTCGTCGGTGGCAGTGGTGTCGTTGATGAAGCGGAGACCTTTGAGTGCTTGTTGCGCGCTCGATCTTGTTCTTTGAAGCTTCGCCTTTATTTTCCGGGCATCCCGTGTTGCCAACATACTAGTACCAGTAGTTGTGGGCAGGACCTGAGCTTGAGCTTGAGCTTGAGCCTGAGCCTGAGCTTCAATCTCTGGAGACGCAGACGCTCTTCTGGCGGAGGCAGATCTCAGCCACGCGAATTTCCCATGAATTCTGGAGATTTCTGACAAACTCAAACTCCTCCCTAGGATAGCCACAGGAGGAGCTCTAGTACCAGTAGCAGTGACTGTGGGATGGACATCGCATACAACAATGGAGTGGGAGTCTTCATCCACCTCTAACGTGACTTCCACCAAGTCGTCGTCTTGCTGTTCTTCCTGATTTTGGCGGAGATCATTGAGGAAGACAGGCAGCATTACTGATCCTCCAACTCCCACTCCCCCTCCCCCTCCCATCCCAGTCCCATGCTCTCCAACGCTGCTTCTGTGATTTGATTTCTTGGAGCTCCCTTCCAAAAACGATCCTCCCATCTCTCTCCTCTCTCTCTCTCTCTCTCTCTCTCTCTCTCTCTCTCTCTCTCTCTCTCTCTCTCTCTCTCTCTCTTAATTTGAAATTTTGAATTATTCCCCAAAAAAAATTAAGGAGGACTCAAACACCACCTCCAGATTCTAACAAAACAACTACGCAAGTACAAAAGCACCTTTCTCTCCATCTCTCTGAATTTGAGGTGAGAGTAGGAATGTTCAACAGAAGGTGTGCAACGAAGTGGTTGTTTGTTTTTTTTTTTTGGGGGGGGGGAGAAGATAACTATTTTCCTCCAAACTAACTCAAATATCCCCTCCCATCCAACTTAAAATATATATATAAATGTTAAAAAACTACACCGAACCCCGCAGACACCATAAGACATACAATCTAATATGGTACTTAGTACATGTATTTTTATTTCCTGAATTTGAACAAAATAAAAAAACCATGTGTATATATATATATATATATATTTGTTCGTTGTTCACGTCCTTTCCTATATCTGATGGACGGGTTCCCAACATTCCCTTTCTAATTCACCCATCTGATTTCAACTTTTAAGGAGAGAGAGAGAGAGAGAGAGAGAGAGAGAGAGAGAGAGAGAGAGAGAGAGAGAGAGAGAGAGAGAGAGAGAGAGAGAGAGAACTTATTGGGGCGTAAGGGTGGGGATGATGGTGTTGGTTGAATCATGAATGGGAGGCCTTGGCCTGGGCATTTTGGGGGGCACTTGGACTTGGCGGGAGCCCTCCGTAAAAGGAATGTGCCACGCGTACCAAACCCTTTGTCCGATTGATCGTGATTCGGGATTAATTTGTATTCCTGCTTGATACACATTCACAGCCAAGGCCGTTAATTGTACTATTCCAGTACCACTACCCGAACTTCCAATATATTTTGTAGTCTTACCAAAAAATTTTCAATCCCCCTTGATTTTGGCCTAATCTTATCTATCAGCCCACAAATTTGATGTTAAAGTAACTATTATTTGGTGAATATATTAATGATGGAGTTAGGGAAATATAATTATACTAAATTCATATAAAAGATGAAAATATGTACTCTAAACAAATGTTGTGCCGCGTCACAATTAAATGGGGTTGGTTTGGTACTGTGACCTGAAATGACTGCTGGTGGGGTGTGCATCTCGCGCCACATGTATCCATCTAGCCCATCGAATTTTTTCCAACTCTTTGTTTTACAATTTTGTAGCGCCCTCCAAATGGAAGAATTTCCAAACCACTTGCAGGAAAAATGTTGGAAATAAGGCTCCCAACAGACGCGATATCCGCACTAAATTTAATAATTTTAGCACCCGCGCATTGGCCTTGTCTAGTTTGTGATCCGAAAAACGAGAGCACAGAGAAACGGCAAAAAAACGTGTGCAGGGCTTTTGGACGCAAACCCTGTGGAGAAATGAATGATTCACCATTTTGTTGACTCTGCAGTCTTTGTGATTGTGACTGTGATTCGGAAGAATGATGACTTTGTGGTGGTTGTCATCACCAACTCAAAGACTTAATTGCAATCGCGTATTGTGTTCCTTTTCCTTTCAATAAACAAGTAATTAGCTTTTACTATAATTAAAGGATTGGCCGAATGCAATTTTCCCAATGCATGTGCAACCAAGTAGTTAGAGTCGGCAGGCGATTTAGTTGGTGACATAACAAAATCAAAAGCAACAATCGGGTATCATGCATCTACAATTTCATTTCATCTCTCTTTTTACTTCTAGAAGCTTTAAATGTACGAGCATGAAGCATGGAGCACTGGGAGTACAGGAGCCATGGGCATTGTACTCTCGCGTGTGTATTGCCTTCATGCCGGAGTTCCTTTCTAGAAACATGATAAGATATGATACGATAAAATTATAAAACTTTATATCATCATAAATTATAAAATATTATATTTGACGTGTTTAATAATTATGTTTATATAATAATAATCGATAAAATTTTAATATAGTGACAAACGAAAACAATAAATAGAAATTCAGAATTTGTGTAAACTTGCATTGCCTTTGCTATATTTAAAATCCACTTATCAATCACAAACATTATAATTTACTCGCCCTCTCCCCCAAACAAAAAGGGGAAAAAGGCAGAGGTGTCACAGAAAAAAAAGCAGCTACATATAACATCTTCCTGCTAATGTGAATATGTGCCTACACTATCTCCATCTGCGTATTCTTTTTTATTTTGCTAGGGAAGGTAGCACGAGGTGCAGGCAGGCGTGGGTTAGGGAGAGATGTTAAATACCTGTTCTCTCACTTGCTACCTCAGAAACATAGGAGGGAGTATCTTTACATCACAAAGTCATAGTATATATGGAGGACATTATTTTGAAGCTAAATGATGGTGTATGCGTAACAATAATGCTATGCGCGTTACCCTACCTTGTTAAATAAGTCAAGAATCTTATTTCCCCCTTTGTACATACGTAGCGGTTGGGACGTAAGCCTCACATCTTTTGCCCACCTCTCAAGAAGCTAATATTCATGAACTCCTCCCCCCCCCCCCGGGGCAAAAAGAAAAATTGGAGTTTCACAGGAGATCAGGATCTTAATGTAGCCTTCTTCAGTCGCTTATCGATCACCTACCTCCACTCTAAATCTTAATTTTCATTTCTATAACTAATCACATTAGTCAATGTCTCAAAATCAAACCAATGTTATCACTCTCTCACATACTAAAATAAATATCATTTGTCTAGGAGGACAACTGCCCATTTTCCTTCTTACATCATCGATCAACAACTAAAGTAATTCACCAATTACTCTAGTCCACTGGTTGAAGCAGCTTGGTTTGCAGTGGATACATTCGAGTACTTGATGTAATTAGCCTAATATATCTGACCATAAAATGAATTACTTATCTTTAGATCTTCTCATTGGGGGGACTAACAGCAAAATGCTACGTGTTTTCAATATTAAACTCGGAGGGGTAAATTTAATGACAAAAGCACTGCAATTGTAGTTTAATGTTATATTCCACTTTGGACTCCCAACAACAAAGACAAGCATCGCTTTCATCGAAGATATCAATAAGAGCACAAGGGGCTACATTTTTTCTCCAAATTAGATTGGTTGTGGAGACGGGGTTGAGCTGGTTTGCTCATATCCCTGTAGAATGTCATGACAAAGTCATTTCAGAAAACTCGTGTTACGGTTTATATTGGAACTTACCAAACTTGCAGAGACTTTTTTGGGTCTGCAGCTCCTACGGAGAGTTGAACGCCGCATCGTAATGAGTATTTTTTGTCTAAAAGGAAATTTTTGAGCATGCGCAGGAACAGCATTGATATGATTTATTAGGGTTGGCAAGAAGTAAGGTGTTTGGTGCTCCTAGTGGTGTTATTTTAGAGGGGTTAGTTTTGGTACAAAACAATGGGTGGGGCATTGAGATTTTCAGCAATGAACCCACCCACTTGCTAATTAAGATTATTACACCATGCAGTCATGTTACAGTGAGCCCACTGTGGCATCTAAGAACATTGCTCCTCCCTTTCTCAAGCAAGAGCATCTTTTTACAAGGGGCAGACTTAATTCTTCTAATTTTTTCTGCCACTTATTTCAAATAGGAGCATTCTACCCAGAATGTAGTACCAGTACAGGAAGTTTGGCGGGTGCTGCTAGGTTACTCGGACTAAACATCAATTTGTGGTTCTCAATTATGATCAAGTTGTGCTAACTTATGATGCTGTAACTAGTACCCACAAGCTTGATTTGTTGAGTGCAATCTAGGACCAAACCAGAAAGGGTGTAAAAAGTTAAAGTTAGCTGCCAAGTACCTTTTGGATGATTTTTTCTTTTTGTCTTTTTTTGTTAAGACTGTATGGACATCATACAATGAGAGGGACAGGAAATCTAAAAGGAGTCACTAAGCTAATAAAGTTTTGGTATATCTTGATAATTAAGAAACGGAGCAGATGAGACAGCATGCCTTCAGGGCTTGATACCTCAGTAATACACTTAGATGCTGGAGAAAAAAGCAACCAAACTTACCCACAAACTGGACTAGTGCCAAACTAATCAAGGGCACCGATCATTGAAGATATAATACGGAGCAACAGAGATATAAATGAAATAACAGACCTATCACTTTGGTCCCCAACCAGCAGGTTTACAATCACTATCAATTAACTCCAACTATAAGATGTTAATAATTGCCCAACTCGGACAAAAGAAATTGTGCTTCATTCAGCATAGACTTATTCTCTGTCCAGGTTAATAAACCTGCTGATTTCATTCAATGCTGGGGAATACAATGCTAAGCCATCCTATTTCTGTGGAGATTACTTCTGCCTATTGATGGTAGACATGGACCGGATGTATAATATTTGTCATGACAAAGAAGTGACGCAGAATCAAGTGATGAAAAGGCTAATCTAGTTGACATGCTCATAAATTTAAAGTATTGCATGAAGCAACTCAAACTTCAATAGTACAACCATAATAAGTATAATGTGATGCTCATGCTGATAAAGGAAATGCATCTAAACAGACAAAATATTAAAAAGTGAAATGACCCTAACAAGGTAAAGTGCAATAAATCGACAAGATGATAGTGCCAGCAACAGCATTGATGCCCTGTGTCATCTCAGCCAAATAACAAACCATCAAGAATCTGATTAATATTATAAAGATCTTACAGGGATGAACAAAAGGGAAACGCGGAGGTTGTGAAGTCAAGTCAATGACACGATGAAGCTTAAGCTATATCAAAGGTACACAGAATCGGGTTCAGGTTTAAGTAATTGGTTATGATTGTTGTTCGAGAATTGTATGTGAGCGAATTTAGTGTTCGAACAACAAGGTAGCAAAGGGTAGGATGGGGGGTTGGAGTTAGGGAGACAAAAATGTTATAAATTGCTTCTCTGTTTCCCATCCCACAATTGTCATATCATGTTAAAAAGGAGAGGAGTATTAAGCAGAAAAACAGAGCATAAGAAAAGAGCATCAAGCATGGGAATGGGGCCTTCGTTGGCACAAATAACATTGAGCACTAGAAAGGGAAGCAAAAACGATTCTTAACGAGTACTAGGTTCCCCCCCCCCCCCCCCCCCACCTTTCTCTATAAAAAAAGTAGCATTTTCAAGACACCAGAGGCCGCAATGTTGCAGTTCCAAAATAATACAATTTCCAAACAGAAATAAGGAGGGATACAAGAATCATCTCAAGATAAGCAAAGAAATAAGCAGCCCACCTTATTTCCATTATAAGTCCGGCATCACAGAGAGCCACGATCTTTGTCCATGCTTCCTATTCCACATAAACCCCCTACCCCCCGCCCCCAAAAAAAAATCCCCCCCCTGTTTAGATTCGAGAATCCCGTGTTTACTTTATGTAACATTATTCAAGGAAGACCAAGAAAGCGAAGCACCCCTATGTAACATCATACAAGAAAGACCAAGAAAACGAAGTACCCCGAAAACAAAAAAGGTAAGAGGGGCCAGAGAGCGTCCTACAACCCACGAACTGAAAACAAAAAAGGTAGAACTGAAAACAAAAAAGGTAGAGGGGCCAGAGATGCGTCCTATAACCCACGAACTGAAAACAAAAAAGGTAGAGGGGCCAGAGATGCGTCCTACAACCCACGAACTGAATTTGTGTTAAAAGGGAAAAAATATATATATATATATTTCGAAGGCGGAGATTCATATACCAAACGAGTGCTTTAGGGATGCATCTGCATGGTTGATGAGCTTTTTACTTAGATTTTACACCACTTTTATTAGCTTGAAAATTAACTTATATATATATATATATATTTAAGAAAAATCATCGGGCCAAAATCTCACTGCGACACTCTCATGTCTAATCACCTCTTGCCAGATAGACCCAATGCCCATGAAACAAGTTTCTATACATCAACCGGCACAGATATAAGATGATAATACAATGTGAAACTTCTAAACTTTCATTGTTAATATAATATAGTCACCAACAAAAGGAAAGAGAATAATGATAATGAAGCAATCCTAGTACCTAACTTAAGATGCAAGGATTTATTGGGTGAGGTAACTATGTAATCTCAATTTGCTCAATTTATCTTTATTTCATTTTATCTTATTTATAATAATTTAATTAAAATGGATCTCGATCTGCTCCGATCGCGATTTTTCTCTAATTAATTAATATTTTCTCATAAAGTTCAGTTAGTGAAGAGAGAGAAAAGGCAACATAACATGACGGGAACAAGAACCGCGTGTTTTGGGAAAAACAGCAAACCAAATACAAATCCGGGAGCGGAACAGCCTCCCACACTCCGAAATGCGAGAAAGTGTCGCCGAAATTCCATCTTCCCATATAACCCCCACTTTACCCATATTGGGCGATCTCCTGAATTTTTAGCTATACAACCATAAATAAACGATTGACAAAAATTATAGGGGGAAGCGAGAGTGTCTTAGTTTGTTCGTGCGGATAGAGACAGACAGAGAGAGGTCCTTCATTTTACACTTCTTCCTCCGAAGCTCCCCCCACCCCCCCAGGATGGCTTATCTTCTTCTCTGGTTTCCGAGCTAGCCTCTCATTTCTTCTTTGCTTTTCCTTCCCACCCGTTTTCCAGGTATTTAATTCCCCCTTCCATTTTGCATTTTTTTTTTTTTTGCTTTATAATTTTGGATCCGAACAATAATTAATATTTCTCAGATTTGTGAATGCTTTCTGTTTATGTGCATGGTGTTATTGCATTATCGGGGATTTGTGTTTATTAAGGAATCAATTGTTGGAGAAGATGGTCATCTTGTCTTCTTGTCATTAATGTCTGGTTTGCAGATTGAATGCGTTGGACCCCAGATCCCTAAAATTCTTTTCTTCTTCTTCTTTTTTTTTTTTTTTGAAAGGGACATTCCTCTCTTTCTCTTGATGGATAGATGCTAGATACTGTCTTATTTGGAATCAGGACCAACCCCCCCCCCACCCAAAAAAAAAGAAGATGCAAAACCTGAGGAGAGGCTTTTTGTCAATTGTTATTGCGATGTGATTCCTTAATAACAACACAAAAAAAACAAGATCTTGTTTGGATCTGACTAAGCCTCCCTACCCCCGCAAAATAGTGCTGGTCAAATGTCATGCCACCCCACCCACATCCTTTGGTCATGGTCTACTAATCTTGTTTCATCTCTGTTGATTTCCTCTAGATTTTTGTCTTCACATAATCCAATCAAGGGATTTGGGATCATTGTGGAAATTTATAAATAGATAAAGTCAAAATCATTTAAATCATGAAATGGGGCACCTTGAGAGATCCTCTTTGTAGATGTATGAGGGAAAAAAAATACTGGGCTAATAATTAGTCATGTTTTTTCAAGAAGCCTCCATACTTAACAGCAACGTTTCCGAATCTGCTTGTGCCAATTGCAATCGAAACACGTCCTAGCTTTATTTAGCCCATCCTTATATATATACACACAAGTATATATGTATAAATCTTCTGGGTATCAAGATAAGTAGAATGTGAAAAGTATTTTCTTGACCTCTTTAAGCTTATCATTCTGAAATCATTTCCCCATGGACTGGTTAAATTTCATTGTCAAGAAATGACTTTTTTGTGAAATCTTAGTTGGCATTGCTGACAATCCCAAAGACTTGACCTATTGAAAAAAGGAAGTAACAAGTGCCACAGCCCAGTACTGGAATCTCTTCTTTACAAACTGTAGTATCAGGCCGAGGAATATGCAATTTATTTCCTAATGCTTATTCTCCATACAGAGTCCATGGGTTTATGTTGGCAGTTTGTACTACTAAATCACTTTAATTCATTACCTGAAATTATAAATAATATCCTGCCACACCGCAGGAGAAAGGGGTAAAGCCCCTAACTTCTCTCGCCCGTTGATGATTGCCTCTCATTTTGTGAAGTCTAACATTCTGTTCTACTGCACAGTCAATTTGTTCTCAACAAATGTACAACTGAAAGAAATAAACAAAAAGTATGAGTTCTTTCCTAGATTAGTAATTGCATTATTGTAATCTGCAAATAAACAATAAGTGGCAGTTTGATCCTTGTGAGTTATGGATTTTATATTGGTTTTAAATGATGAAAAAGGCCATGCTCTTTCTTTCTTAACTAAGACAAAATAAAATAAAAAATATGCCAACCTTAAGTTGGATATATTTCACTTCTGTACAGTTTAATCATTCACTAAAATTTTTATCATTGATTGTTTGACCTCACACACTTGTGTACACTTGTAGGTGGAAGATCTGATGAGACATATTCACCTATTGTTGAATAGAATTGGTTGTCTTGGAAACTTTTTGAGTCTCTACAGTGATTGAAGCATCTGATATGGAAGACAAAGGGGGAGGAAAGGCTAATGGTATTTGGCAGATTGTGAAGCTGAAGGAATTCCTCCAAAAGTGGCAATCTGTCACACTTACCTCGAGGGACAATACTGCTCACCCAGATCAAACACATGGGGGCATTCCCCCTGCCATTAGCCGGAGGCTCAAGAACTCCGCTTTAACGTGTGATTCAGATGAAGATGGTTGCCAGAGTCCTGAACCACCCCCTGATGTCCCAAAAGGTTACTTGGCGGTTTATGTGGGGCCAGAGCGTCGGAGGTTTATAATCCCAACTAGCTACCTTAGCCACCCTCTTTTCAAAGTGCTATTAGAAAAGGCCGAGGAGGAGTTTGGGTTCGAGCAAAATGGTGGACTTACAATTCCTTGCGAAATTGAGACTTTTAAATACCTACTCAAGTGCATTGAGAACAAAGAGAAGGATCAAACTGATCCTGATCTGAATTCAGGTAATTGGTTTTACTTAGTTACTCTTTTAAATTGTTGTCCATTCGACTTCAGGGTGGAAAAGAAATCTTTTTATATTATTGATTTTATTAGAGTGTTTTAGTGGTATTTACCTCAGAAAAATATCAAAATAAAGGACCTGTATAAATGGGGAAGTTGAGGAAAGTGAAATGTTTAGGACTATTAACTTTGTCTTTTTATCAGATATAAGTCTCAATTAACCAGCATGTTGATTGTTTTGTTTATTTAATTGATTTTGATTGACCAACAATAGTTCTGGGTAATTATGCAGCTAAAGAATCAGAAGCGACCGAAGAGTGAAGGATTTCGGTTGGTGTTTTCAGTGGTCCAAAGATTAAGATGGATTATCTGGTCGGTGTAGAGCAATGTCTCATCGTATTGGATTTTTTTTCTCTTTATTTTTTTGTTAATGACTTTTAATTTTGTCTATTTTAAGTGGAAAACCCCATAGGAAGATTTTAGTTAGGATGTTTTTCTCCTTTTTGGTGGGCATTGTCATCGTATTTGGCGTGGCAAAGGCCTGTTACCTTGCTTTGGTTCTTAATCTTCTTATGGGTGTTGAACATGGATTGAACTAAATGTGGAACCCATTTAGCTTTCTTGTATCATGCAAAAGGTAATTGACACATTTTTTTTCCTTTTTTTTTTTTTTTGGGTCCGGGAATTGATCCATTAAAATACAGAGTTCATTTGGTTCTAAGTAGTGTCTAGGGATGCTTTTTGATTAGAGGTTAAGGAGCTTGAAATATTCCTCTGGTAAATCTTCATCAACTTCTAAATCTTTTTTTTTTTTTTATCTAAAATTTAAGGTAGAGTAAATGGTATCTGATTGTGACTTTTTTATATACTAGATGCAAGTGCACATGTTGATAAGTAATAACTCGTGATGAATCAAACTATCACTTATTTTAATAAAATTGAGAAATAGTTCTTAAAAAATTATGGCAGCTTCAATTTTAACCAAAATTTAGTAATTTTTGTCATTTATTTATTTCTATTAAGTATTTAATCAGATGACAAATCTTTACGCAATTGTTGAATTATTTTTTTGATGATCTCGAGATTACATATTCGAGACATAAAAACAGTCGTACATATACGTCTATTCTCTTTCTCTCTCTGCACCAGATCGGAAAACATTTTATGTACCAAGCGATCCCTTTTACTCAACCATTGCACCTTGGGGCGAATGCAAATATGCAATGCATATTTTTATTAGTCACACATATTTCAGACAACACTCATGTGAATAGCAAAATGAAAATAATCCGAAAAAAAAGGACATAAAAAATCCATACTCTAACAGGTTCTTTTTCTAAATGTTTCCAACATAGCAAAAAAAAAAAACATTTATATAGTTCAAATATGACTATAATTATAATTCATCTACAATTTAATATTAAAATTATAAATATAAATATCAGTATTAACGATAACATGAAATAATATCTAAGAGTATCGTTTTTAAATTTATTTTTAAGACGTGGGGCAATAACAAAACACTCTTGCATGTAGAAACAAAAGTGAGTCACACCGAATGACTAAACATAAAAATTAATTATTGAGAAATAAATTTTAATATGAGACCCTAAAAAAATAGAGATTATGTGAGATTTTAATACAGAAAAATATTAATGTAATAATATCAACAAAATTTAATTTTTTTGGACTATATCATAAATAGAACAAAATAAAAAAAAAAAATTAAGATAAAGTCAAAAATTTTAAATAGTTCAAATAAATTCTAATTTTTTTGAGACAAAATGAGATATGGAATATAGTATTTTAAGATGTACAATCTTCTTTTTCTTTTAATCAAAGAAAATGTTTTTAATTTATGTTAATCGACCTTTAAGTGTTCATTATCCCTTCTAAGAAGGGAAAAAAAAAAATATATATATATATATATATATATATATATATTATCTATATATATTTTTTGGAAATTGAAAAGGCTATTTATCGTTTTGTGTAATTATTTTTTGCCTTGTTCCGTTCTTGAGTCTGAAATAAATTTCCTCATCCTCAACCGACGAAATCAAACGCGACCTCGCCATCCTCACTCCAGTGCCGACGTCATGGATGTACTCTTCATCTCAGCTCCACTCCGTTCTCACTTCTCCTCCACGTCCCCCAAAGCTCCTCAATTATCTTCTCTCTCTAATTCAAAATCCTTCTCTCCTCTCTCTCGCTCTCTTCGCGCTCATTCCTCGGCGTCTCTCTTGTACAAACCTCGCTCTTTTTCGCCTTCCTTCAAAAGCCTAGCTGCAGTTGGGCTCAATGAGTTGGAAGTATTATCTTCAGCTCCTCAGACGCCCGCCACAGCCATGAGAGGCGCAGAGTCTGACGCCATGGGACTTCTTCTGAGGGAGAGGATTGTGTTTTTGGGCAATAGTATTGATGACTTTGTTGCAGACGCCATTATTAGTCAGCTCTTGTTGTTGGACGCTCAGGATCCCAAAAAAGATATTAAGCTTTTCATTAACTCACCTGGTGGCTCTCTCAGGTACCATTTCCATCCCCCCCCCCCCAAAACTAGGGTTTTAACTTACTATAATACGCTCTGTGATGATTCTCCATTTGTTATTATTTCCATTTGAATTGTGAAATCTTCTTGTGATGCAGCCCACAAGATCTAGTAATTGTACTGTAGAGAAAATAATGGAATAATTAGGAAAGGGGGTGAGCTTGGGAGGAGTTCACCTCCTTGGACTGCGTCGATTAGATCAAATCCACAGTTGCTAGGAATACGTAGAAAGAGTAATCTGTATTTTTCTTTCCTTCCCTTTATAAGTTGATGAATACAATCTTATATAGACTCGTAGGACTTGTAGAATAGACTACTTATAAAGACACTTTGGGGGTGGGTTTCATCCTGATTAATGACCTTTGAAACAAATTTACTAATTAATAGGGAAGGACTAAAGTTCTGGGACGTTCTAGAAATAACATACTCAGCATTCCTCCGTCATTTCTCCTCTGGTTGGGAAAACCTCGTCTCCAACAAGTGAAGAGCTTGATATTGGTCAAAGAGTTTTCTATCGTACCGCTTGAAATCTCAAGCAGTTATCCATGTACTTCGACAAGGAACTTCTTGTAACTTCCTTTTCTGGTAGAGACAACTTCTTCAACGAGAACATTTTCAATGGTTTCCTGCTTGTGGAAATCTAGTTGTTGGTATGACTGAGGAAGCCTCCTCATTGCTGCCATAATAAGGACTATGATCCTCAATGTTGAAAATTGGGCTAACGCTAAGCTCCTGAGGCAATTCAAGCAAGTAGGCATTTGCTCCAAGCCGTTTCAGCACTTTGAAGGGACAGGCTTTTCTTGAGTGGAGCTTCTGGAATGATCCTTTTTGGAAAACTCTTTGGTTATAATCGAATGAGCACATGATTGCCAACTTAAAATTCTACAAATCTTCTGTGCTTGTCTGCCTTTTATACTTCTCATTGTTATTTGCAACTTTCTTCCTGACTTCTACATGAATCTCATGGATGTGCTTGCCAAACTCATCAGCTTCTGACTGTTCTGACCATGAAAAAGTAGTGGAACAAGGTCAACAGGCTATTGTGGCTTTAATCCTGTGACAATCTCAAAGGGGGACCATCCAGTACCTCTGTTAACACTACTAGTATAATCAAATTCTGCTGTTGACAAATTTAGATCCCATGATTTCATGTTTTCCCCAGCAAGACATCGCAAAAGATTCCCCAAACTGCAATTGATAACCTCCGTCCATCCATCCATTTGTGGCTGGTAGGTACTAGAAAACTTCAGCTGTGTCCTCATAAGCTTCCATAGTGTCTTTCCAAAGTAGCTCAGAGATTTTACATCTCTATCCGAAACTATGGTCTTAAAAAGACCATGAAGCCTCACCCCTTCACAAAAGACTTGGGCAAGTTTTGATGCATCTGATGTCTTCCGGCACAGAATTAAGTGAGCCATTTTGGCACATCTATCCAAAATGATCAAGATTGAGTCACATCCTCGTGGACTTTTAGGGAGCCATAAAACAAAATCCATAGATATATCCCCCCATGGTACTTGAGGCACTGAAAGAGGTGTGTACAGCGGCCTTTGAAACTTGACAAACACGGCATTTATGGATAATCTTTTCAACATCATGCTGAAGCTGAGGCCAATAAAACCTTTCTTCCTCCAAGGACACAATTTTATCATGACCAAAATGCTTAGCTAATCCTCCTGAATGTAACTCCCAGACAACAAAATTACAAATTGAAGTTCATGGTACACACAATCTGTTTCCATAGAAAAGATAAACCTTCCTTTAAGCTAAAACTAGATATTGGGCCCACACATAGCCATGGTAGGATTGTTAGTTTATCTTATTTTAGTGGTTTTTATCTGTTTATAAGTATATAAGCACCGCAAAAGATATTGGGGAAGGTCTTCTAATGGGAAAATGGAATTCTATTATTTGCTCGTAAGTTATATGAGTGAGGTATAGACATTTTGTGTTTTGTGAAGCGTTGCATATGAGGGGAAAATATTATTTTGGAGAGGGGGGAAAAAGAAATTATCTAATTCCACTGGCAAAGCGTGATAGTGTAATATTTTGTCATTAGTTTATATGCTATTGAGAATTTTTCATTCTTTATTTATGGTAGTGTTACAAATTTGATTTTTGTTCAAAACTTATTTTTTCTAATTAAATTGTTTGCCATTTTTTGGTATTTATATTCTATGTAATATATTGGTTGTTAGAATATTGATTTTTTTGAGGGAATTGAGGAGTCTCCTTGGTACTGATGTTGATCTGTTATGGAGGAAATCAAGGGATACGATGATGAAAGCTTGAATGATGAATTAATAGAGGTAGTTGAGCTTGCGCTGACTTTTTTAGGGTGTGATTTTAAATAAGATGATACAGAATGTGGGGTGATAGCTCTAAGAGGATGCCACAAGATGGTGGTACTAAGGTATTAAGCAACTTGGAGCTTTCTAGCCCTAATGGAAGTAGGAAATCTTTGCTGTCAAAGGCTACCTAAAAAAAAACCTTTATTGCAAAATGATTCTCAAAATGATATTATTTTGTCTGCTCAGAATCGTGACTTGGGTGGGTCATCTTGTAATCAAAATAATCACTCTAGTCCTGGCATCATTCAGACGTATGCCGGAAAACATACTTGCCCGAGTAACCCTGATTCCCCGTTAAGTTCTATGGGTAATCATGTTTTAGCTCAAGTCCCTAAGGGTAGAGGGATAGCCAGGAACAATCGGTTCTCAATAGATTAGAGTTGAGGTTAGTTGAACCTAGCATTGTGTGCCCATAGAAATCAACCCTTTTCTTTGCATTATGTTTTTAGGAAGAAAAAAAATAAGAAGTGAAGAGTAGAAGAGTCTTTGGAGGCTGATAAAGGGAGTGACCAGGTGCTTAATGAAGGTGCTTAGTGGAAATGTTAGGGGACTGGGAGATAGGAGAAAAAGAAGAAGGGTTAGAGATGCCAATTGTAGAGCTGCTCCTCCCTTTGTTTTATTCAAGAAACTAAGTTAGAGGAGGTGGATGTTGGCATAATCAATTCCATTTGGGATTCTAGGTTTAAGGTTTGGGGTTTTGTTAACTATTTGTTGGTGACATCAGCCCGCAATATAGTTCTGTTGAAGCTATGAGGAATGAAAGGCTTGTTGTAGATATATCAAGCTATATTAGAAGAAAAAGGCTGTTTGTTATTGTTCCCTATGTTGCAGTATGGAGGGAAGTAATGGAATGGTGGTGTAGAAAATCCTATATCATATTTAATGGTCTGTGGTTCAACGGTTTTGAATGTTAATGTCAAATGTCTCGCTGGAAAATTTTGGGTATACTTTTTTCTATCGAGCGGCTCTTTTTCTCTTTTGGTACAACACAGGAGAGTTTAATTGATTTCTATCCTACTGTTTAAAAAAAAATGGAATTGAGATCTCTTTTATCATTCTGTTGTCATTTTTGTGTCTTTGCTGTTGTAAATAATTGGGGGAACTGTTGAAATTAGACGTGGAGAAATGAAGGATCAGTACAGACCAGAGCAACGAAGGGAGGAGGGAGGACATGAAGGAAGCAAAGCATTGCAATATGAATAACATGCTCCCTTCTAGTCCTGTGTACTATTTGTAGCTAAGTTGTGAAGTTTATTTATTTATTTGTTTTTGTCAGTGGACTGAACTCTATTGGAAAACCTATATATTTGAATGGCGTCTCAATTTTCTTGTCCTGCATTATGACACTAATAGGAAGTGTCCGCCTGCTCTCAAAAAGAGAGAGAGCAATGCCTGCAATTAAAGATCTGTGTTTCTCTCCAGATGAGAAAATTACAAAATTAGTAACTCTGAAGAGTTGTAGTTAGTTGATTGTATTGAACCTTGTAGATAAGAGGAAAACTGAATATCGACTAGGAATTACACAATTAAGGGATTATGACAAGCTCCTATAATCTGATGTACATAATGGGATTAACTAACTGCAGTCATTTACCAAAAAATAAAAAATAATAAAATAATAATATATGGTCTGCTTCTTGTTTCAACAAGGCACTGGGGACACCTCAAACAGATGCTTTTTGTTATATAATATTTATTGTATTTTAGTCATTGATGAGCTCCACCCCTTTTGTTTTGGAGTTGTGTGTAATAAGTTCTTTTCTTGTGTGTAATACTATTTGCACCACTGGTTGGTGTTCTTTTTGACTATTTGCTCATCATCTGTATCAGTGCTTCGATGGCTATCTATGATGTGGTACAACTGGTGAGGGCAGATGTTTCAACTGTTGCACTTGGTATTGCAGCATCAACAGCTTCTATAATTCTTGGTGGCGGCACCAAAGGCAAGCGCCTGGCAATGCCCAACACATGGATAATGATGCATCAACCTCTTGGTGGTGCTAGCGGTCAGGCAATCGATGTGGAAATTCAAGCAAGGGAGATTATGCATAACAAGGATAATGTCACAAGAATTATCTCAGGTTTCACAGGCCATAAATTTGAGCAAGTCCAAAAGGATATTGATAGGGATCGCTACATGTCCCCTATTGAAGCAGTTGAGTATGGCATTATTGATGGAGTCATTGACAGAGACAGCATTATTCCATTGGTACCTGTACCGGAGAGGGTGAAACCCAGATTAAATTATGAGGAAATTAGTAAAGATCCATGGAAGTTCTTAACGCCAAAGATCCCTGATGACGAGATATATTAGTTGAAATTTGAAATAGGCATTACTTGGCAAATGAATTTTCTGTGCCTAAATTTTTAGTGTTATGCAACAATTTATTGGAGTTAAAGGACTTGTAAATCTGGAGGAATGAAAGCTTTTACACATTTGAAAATCTTAGTAAAATTTTAAATTTGTTTTAGTGGAAAATCATGTTCAGTGATATATTCTTTCACATTTTTCCCCATTGTAAGAATGGGGAATTATGGTGATTGCTTTATTGCATCGCAAGGTGCTCATCCGACTCCCTCTGGTCCCGATAGGAGAATTTATGTATTGGTAAACTCATTGAATAAGCACAATAATATACACACAATATACATTTCCCCTCTCACCAGCTTGTTGTTAATGCTTGATGATCGATGGAGGAGGAAGAGCTAATGGAGATAAACATAAGGAAGATTCCAGTAGACGAAGATTTTCACCCTTCCACCAACCTTATCATTGTTGGCCTTATTAATGGTGATCTTCATTTGTATGTATAAACTCCTCTCTCTCTCTCTCTCTCTCTCTCTCTCTCTCTCTCTCTCTATATATATATATATATATATATATATATATATATATTATTTTTCATCATCATTGTCATGACAATGCTCAGATTTCTACTTTTTTGTATCTTTATAGGTATCGCTATAGTCTTGAACTGTTACTCCCAAGGGATTTAAGTTTGTGCTTTCCTGTATGTTTTGCTTTCTTTACCGATTTGATTGATTTTTTTTCCTCCCCGGAAATTGCTGAATTACGTTTTGTGAATTAATAATTATAATAATCAGAGTGTTGAAGGTCTGTTCTCTCCCTCGTGAATCTTGTAGAGCTGTTTGCTTCAATAATGAACATGGTAAATCCATTTGTGTTGGATTTTTATTGGTAATTTGTGTAAAGGGTTTTTGCATTTGGTCCCTATTTATGTTTCTTTTCCTATTTTTTGTTTATCTATTGTGCCCGGCTCCCCAATTGTTCGATTCCAGTAACAGATGTGGAAACGGGGTTACCAATTGCTCGTGTTGAGAATTCTCATGAGTTAGTTTTATTTTCGCAGCCATAGTATTTATTTGGTTCAACGTTTGAATTGAAGAAGTTTGATGTGTTTGTTGTTTTTTGATTAGGGATGCTGTTACTCGGTTGGTTGACTTTACAGAGTCAACTACTGCTTCAGGAGATAGGGGATGTATCAAGGTGCTTTTTATGGTCCTTTTTGTATTAGAGCCATGCACACTCATTTGGGCTCCGACAGGAATGCCTAATAGTTTGGTGCATTACATGCACTATGCTTTGGAAAAAAAAAAAGAAAGAAAGGAAAAAAAAAACTCCACTCTATTTTGAGAAATTTTTTTTGCTGTCCTCAATATGCCTCATAAGTTCTTTAATTAAGTATCAATGACCATAAGCAAGCCCTCATTGCAGAAGGAACCTCAAATGAATTAGCCAGCAGGGGGGAAGTATGTGCATTTGGAAACTAAATAAGATAATAAAAAGAGATCTAAATGAAGAATTAGAAGAATGGGATGAGCACCTTGCGATGAAGTAGTCAAACAGGATTCCCAAGATGGAAAAATAAAAATCCCAGTATAGAAGTCAATAATTAGAGCACTATGAAGAGAGGAAACTAACCCAAAATTCATGTTTTCTTTTGTATTTGTTAAACATTACCCTGGGATTGCATAATCTCAGCCAAAATTCATATATGAATTCATCAATTCCCCTAGAATAATTCCCACCATTGTACATGTTTGATATCGTGCGTGTAATGACTTCCTCATATGCTATGTACTGCATAATTGTGGTCAGATTATTTATGCTAATTAATAGAGTATGAGAAAAGCTGATTTGCAGGTTTGCTTGAATTATTTATTTTCCTCTCATTTTTCTTTTCACTGTAGGTGTGGGATGCCAGACAATGTTCTAATTGCAACAATTTTAAGGCTCATGAAGGGTAGATTTCAGTAGCATCTTATTCCATCATCCATGAGGCTTTTAAGAACTAGGTATCAGCTTTGCCACTTCATACCTAGTTTGACATTTATCTTGTGTTTATCCTAACCACACGATATTGGAAGCATGCTTTTTTAATTGTTGTGTCTAGAATGAACTACTGTGTATCTATTTGGAAGCCATATTCTTGAACTTTCAAGTTTTGGCAGTCTGTATTCTAGTTCTAGTAGTGGAAAGTTTAATTGGAGTCGATAAGTATAATGTTTTTGTCCACCACAAGATCAAGATATGTTCATGATTTGCTGGATTTTTGTGGGCGAGTCTTTTGCATTTGCAGTTTATATATAATTGTTCAATTTTGAAAAATGTTTTATTTTTATTAATAATTTTAAAGTGTTTTGATAGCAAACATTTGCCTGTTACCTTTGACTTGTGCAATCTTATAGGCTGTTTTCTTTCAGTACAACAAGTTTTTGTTTTATTAGCTTTGATTTCCTAAGAACCTCTGTTATCTTCTACCCTCTCGACCTCATTGTCCATAATTCGTTGGCCGCAGCATATAATGCCCTTTCAAGAGCATGTTCAGGACTATGCATTCACATAGTTATCTTGCTTTCCTTTCATCCTCTTTTTGCATTCCTGATATCAAGTCATCAAGTTTTTTCTGTCTATTTAGCCACTCCTACTCTTTTGTTGGAAAATCAAACAGTGGTCATAAAGATGATATGAGTGACATTCTGGTTAATATTTTCTGTTTAGCATCAATTTATTGTATACTGAACCTTGGGCATTAAGTATTTTATTTTCTTGCTCCTTTGGTGATCACATTTTCCATGTCTCTATTTTGCATATTTTAACTTCTTTGTGCCCTTTACACTGATCAGTGGAGACAGCACTTCTATCAGTATACGATATTTGATAGGATAGGGCAAATTATTTTCTTCATTTTTCCTCTCTCTCTCTCTCTCTCTGCACACTTTGGACATGCTATTTATCTGTTTTCATTTTTGCCTTCGATGAAGTGATATTTTAGTTTTTTAGGGAACATACATAACATGACCAATGATTGTATGGTAATAACAGGTTCAAGCTCAATCTAAGTTTTCCAAGGATGAACTCTTCTCGCCAGTCATAATGAAGGTAAGAACACTTAAAGGTTTTGTAAATTTTACTTTGCATAAAACAATGTGTAAAGATAGAACAATCAATTTAGTGTTGCATGTATAATTTTAGGTGTTTTGATTTTGTGCCACCACATACTTTTCTCTGATAATTGTGAAAAACTTTTGTTCTGGAGTACGTGACTGAAATTACATGAACCATTGCATTCTAAACTTCTGTCCAAGAAGCCTCCATACTTAAATCGCTAGGTTTCCACATCTGCTTGGACCCATTGCAGTCTAAACATCTGTCCTAGCTTTATTCAGTCCAACCATATATATATATATATATACATATATATCAATCTTTTGAGTATCAAGGCACAATAGAATGTGAAGACTCTATTTTCTTGACCTTTTTAAGCATATCATTCTGCAACCATTTCTCTGTCTACCTGTTAAATTTCATTGTCAAGAAATAACTTTTTCTTTTGTTGCAAAATATTCTGCGATATCTCACTTATTGAAAAAGGATACTAACAGGTGCCACAGCCCAAAGTACTCAACATACTTCTTTTCAAACTAAAATATCGTATCTGGAAGACTAATAATATGTTGGCAGTTTATTTCCTAGAACTTTTTGTCCATACACAATCCATAGGTTGTGTTTGCGGTTTGCACTACTGCAACCCTTTAATTCATTACATGATTCTGGCCACACCATAGGAGATGGAATTCATTACATGATGTTTATTCAAGCATAACCAGTTGACGATTGCCTCTCATTTTGTAAATTATTCTTTCACATTTAACAACATTTTCGTTCTATTGTACTGTTAATTTGTTTGCACGAAATGAGCAAATGAAAGAAATAGAAGAAATAATATATTTTTTTTTCTAGATGAGCAATTGCATTATATTTTGTTATTTGTGCACCAATCCTAAGTGAGGTTTGATCAATGTGAGTTGTTAAGTTTATATTGGTTTTAAATGATGATAATGGCTCTCTTTCTCTCTCACCCTCTCTGGTTTTTTCCCCCTTCAAATGGAGCCCAAAAGAGATGCCAACCTTAAGTTGGATGTATTTTACTTTTTAGTACAGCTGAAGTGATAAGAATTTCATCATTGATTGTTTGACCTTACACACTTGTATGCTTATAGGTGGAAGATCTGATGAGATGTATTCACCTATTGTCAGGTAGAGTTGGTTCAGTCTTGGAAACCTTGTTGCTACTGCTGTGATTGAAGCATTTAATCATGGAAGACATTGGGGGTGGAAAGGTTAATGGTATCTGGCAGATTGTCAAGCTTAAGGAAAAGTGGCAATCTATTACATTTAACTCAAGGGACAATAATCCTCACCTAAACCAAATGCATGGGGGCATTCCTCCTGCAATTAACCGGAGGCTGAGGAACTCCACTGTAATTTGTGATCCAGATGAAGATAGCTGCCAGAGTCCTGAACCACCCCGAGATGTCCCAAAAGAATACTTGGTGGTTTATGTAGGGCCTGCTTCGGTGGTTTGTAATCCCAACTAGCTATCTTAGCCACTCCCTTAGTCATACCGGAAAAAACGGAGGAGTTTGGCTTCAAGCATAATGGTGGACTTAGAATTCCCTGCGAAATTGAGACTTTTAAATACCCACTCAAGTGCATTGAGAACCAACTGAAGGCTTGGACTGATCCTGATCTGAATTCAGGTGACTAGTTTCAAATGGTTGCTCGGTTAAATTGTTGTCCATACCACTTAAGGGCGAAAAAGAAATCTTTCCATATGATATTTACCTTAGAAAAACTGTCAAAATAAATGACCTGTATAAATGGGAAAGTTGAGAAAAGTGAAATGTTAATGGCTAGTAACTTTGTCCTTTTATTATGTATAATTTTCAATTAACCAGTATGTTGATTGTTTTGTTTATTTAATTGATTCTGATTAACTAACAATTGTTCTGGGTAATTATGCAGCTGGAGAATCAGAAGCGACCAGGAGTGAAGAGGCTTTCCTTTGGTCTTTTCGGTGGCTCAAAGTTTAGGATGGATTATATGGTTCCTGTAAAGCAATGCCTCGTTGTATTGGATTTTTTTTTCTTTTTTTTTTTTGTTAATGACTTTAATTTGTCCATTTGCAGTAAAAAAAAAAAAAAAAAAACCGTTTGAAGATTTTAGTTAGATTTTTTTTTTTTTTCCTTCTTCGTTTTGGTGGATATATTCCCATAATTTGCGGTGGCAGAGGCATGTTATCTTGCTTTGGTGGTTTTTTTTTTTTTTTTTTTTTTTGGTGGGTGGAACTGGGGTTGAACTAAACGTGGAACCCATTTAGCTTTCTTGTATTGTGCAAAAGGTAAACTTGAAAAAACAAGCTAGTCCGTTTAAATTTATCAATTCCGGGATTATAATTTGGTGGACGCAATCTCTTTTCCCCATGATAATCCCATGTTTAATTCCTGTCATATTTTATCTGAACCTTATTTAAAGCCTGTGATCGTAGTGACAGTGGGAGTCTTATCCTTGCGTGAGTTATCTCAGGCTTGCCGAAAATTTGAAAATTAATCATCAAGGGCGGAAAAGAGCTTCAAATGTTATTTTGCTAAATTTTCACCCACTTTAAGTGTCACCGGTAAATAACGTTTTTCAACTAGAATTTAAGGTGGGGGTAAATGGTACTCTAATTGGGGTAGAGTGAAGGGAGGGGAAATGCTAATAATAATAATAGTTTATTATATTAAAACATGAAAAGGTTTGTATTTTTCTCTCTTTCTGTAAGCATGTGCGGAGAAAGGAATGAGGGTTATAAAGTGTTCATTAGGGGTTGGGACTTAGGAGGAGGGAGAAGCCAGTTGGTGCTATTGATGAAAAACATTGTCAACAAAGGTGTTGCCTCCACATCCGCCAATTCTCTTGCATATTTGACCTGGCCCCGTGCATGCATGCTCTCCATAATACACAGTCCTGCCATGTATACATTCGTGTTAAAATTAGGGTAAATAGAGAAATTAATTAGCAGGGGCAGAAGAAATGGAAACATACTTGTCACGATTGATGTCCTCTTCATCAGACTAGCCCCAGCTGTTAATGACACTGCGCCCATATATGTGCATGCATACATGACTAGCTCTCTCCCTCCATGCTCGTCCAAGAAAAGTAGTTGTTGTTGCATCTCCTGCTATTTTGCAGTGGGCGAAAATGAATCCACTTGCATCTTCCTCTCTTTCTCTTGCTTGCGCTGTGATCACCCCCAAATGATCTGTCATTGAATGTATTTCTGTTCTCTGTCCCACTCCCCCCACCAAGAAAAAAAATATATAGTATTATGTTCAAAGTAAATAAATCATTGAGCACTCCTTAACAGCTTTAATTAATCATTATCCCACCTAAACTTAAAACAAAAACCAAATTGATACAAATGCGGCAGCTTACGTTACTCTCTTTAGTCACATGCACTAATGACGTGTCCCCTGCAAAGCTACACCTTTGTTTTGTAGGTTTAGTTGCAGGGTATTTGACCCGATTTCTTCTGTGTGTGTGTTGGGGGGGGGGGTGAGAGAGCGAGCAAGTACCAACCAAGTAGAGAGACTGGCCATCACCAAAGATGAAATCAAAAGTGCCTTGGATAAAGCAGTCCGTGAAAATATGCCTGCCCTTATCCTCACACAGTGTGTCCTGAAATCCTATGAATGCGCAGTTGTAGAAAGTTGCTTTGTCTCCGGATATCCTCATTGCCTGTGCTCCCTCCCTTTTTCCATTTGGCCTTGGTGATGAATTCTAATATTACAAATTAAAAGATCTCAAATACCAACGAAGAAGAAGAAAAGGAAGGAAACGCTCTGTCATTTTTTTTTTCAAACCTCAGAGGCAATGTTGACGGCCATGAAATAATCAGCCTCAACAGCCATGCTGGCTCTTTACATTGTCCCATACTCGAATGCAGTGCCATTGAAGGTAAATGTGGGCATGCCATTTGAAGATGCATAGAAAGTGATGAAGGGCTTCGTTCGTTCAACCGTGATTTTTTCATAATAAATGCCTCCCCCACTCCAGATAATCGTACGCATTTGGTTCCCTGATGAAACCCTCTTTAGGGCATCTCTTACATTGTTGAAGTCCCCCATCTTGTCCTTCCTGACTTTGATCACTCTCAGGCTCTGCTCTGCCTTGACAAGGACAGGATCAAACAATGCATTATCATTGTATTCTTTGATATGGTCTGAGATCCACGAATCGAGCAGCCAGGGGCCTGGTGGAATAGGATTGTTGTCTGCAGCTGCGACCTCAGCAAGTTTTAACATGATTATTTTTGCATCCATTTGTTTGTTGGCATACATCACGTATTTATGTTGTATGTTTTGGCTTCATCTGAAACTGCAAAAACGGAGAGAGAGAGAGAGAGTCTACTGTTCAAGTCCAGGTGTTGTTGCAGTTTTGTATTACTCCGTTATTTGATGATCGTGTGGCACTGGCCTTGCTTGCTCTTGCAATTGCTAGCCTCTCAATTCCAGTAGCAATCAGTAGTATCGCTTTATGCCCTATAGATTTTCTGCACATTTTTCATTATCAGCCCTTTTAAAAATATAATTCAATAAACTACCCTATCGAGTTCTAAAATTTCTGTTTTTTTTATAACATTATATTTAACTAACTTTTGAATTTTTAAGCCGAATATAACATAATACTTATAGAATTAGTAATCTTCGAATGAATATTATATCGATAGAATTACCAACTTTTGATTTTTTTCCTTGGCGGGCACTACAATGGTGCCCATATTTTTTGTATTTTCCTTGCAGGCATAACAATGATACCTATAAATTTAGTAATTGTTGAAATGGTAGAAATAACTAATTTTTATTTTCTTTTTTTGTGAGAAATAATAATTATATTTATAAAATTGGTATTCGTTAATCAATGTGATGATAAAATAACTAAAATTTTTTTAATATTTTGAAACAATATTATAAATTTTTTCCTTTTTCATGGTGGGTACTCTAAAAGTCGGTAAATGTTGGACAATGGGACGATAATATCACCAACGGTTGTCTATTTTAATGGGATAATAATATCATTCATGAAGTTGTTGGTTGCAGTTAAATGAGGGAACAATAAAATAATCAAACTTTGCTTTTTGTTTGGGGGCATGGTAAATCGATCTGATCAAAAGGAAAATAGTAATTTTTTTTTATTATCGTAAAATTATATTCTGATTAATTTAATTTGAATATTAATAAGGGATTTATTTAAGGGGGTAATTCTTCTAAAACAATCTTTTTCAATCACAATTTTGATTCTAAAACTTAATTAACAGATCTAATATTCTATTTTACTATATCAACTATCTGTTTTAATATTTGATCATGAATTATCAAAAAAGTGAAACACAAATAGCAAAATCTAACGTCACTCCTTCTATATATATACTATAACTTGTATTTACATCTATCCCATAACTTGTATTTATATTTTTGAACGAGGAGAAATCATGAAATTTCTTAATATATCACTTTTTTTGGTTGTATAGCAATTTAAATATGTAATTATCAGGTTGAGAAAGTGAATTTATATTATTAGATTATCTTTTTGGGAACTTTTCAGGCTTGCTCCATTATCACTGATTGTTAGATTCAATCTTCAAAATTATTATATATTTATCAAGCTTTTATATAAAAAATTTGTGGCAAATTGTATATCAAAATAATCCGGAGTATTCGTATCAAATTAATACTTTAAATAATTGATTATGATACTGTAAATTATGATTTATTTTCGATAATTTTTTTATAAAATTGTATTAAAATAAAAGGAGGGAGAAAATCTAATAGTACCATTAAAAAGAATGCTAGTCTACCCAGGACAATGATTGTTCTGACCTTAGTACTGAGGAAGGTTGGGGTACTTAGTGCCCCAATAGGAAGGGCGATTGATGGGAATGTACTTTTGAAAATATTGAATTTGCTATATTTAGTATAAAATATTTTATAAAATTATGGTGAATAAAAATAATAATTATAATTATAAATAATTATAATTTAAATTAAATATTTTATAATAAGTAAAGTCTATTTAAAAAAAATTGCCCATCTACCAAGAAAAGAAAAGGAAGATATAAGAAAAACGCCAATGTTTTCCCTTCACGGCACTTGCGAAATGCAAAACGAAAAAAATTCCCTATTCCCTAAAATAAATACAGATATTGCAAAATCCCAATTCCTAAAACCCAGTTTGACCTTTCGCTCCCATCTCTCTCTCTCCTCTCTCAAAATTCATTGACACAACCCCCTCTGCCTCGGCATTCGATTTCGACGTCCTCACTTGTCCGGCGAATATCACCGAACCCATCATCGACGCCCTTTGCCTACGCACCACATCCCGCTTTCTTCCCTTTCTCTTTCATCACGGTGAGACGCACGCACGCGCGCGCGCGCGCACACACACACACACTCTCTCTCTCTCTAGAATCGGAGTAGAAGATCTGTGTATGCGTATCGTCTAGGTCTAGGGATGCATAATAGCGAGGACAGTCTCATTCTGAAACACCCTATTTATTTTCGTCTCAACCCCTCTCCCCCACGCAAGTTCTGGTCTTATTTAAGTTCCTTTTTTTTTTAAGTTCTCTTTCATGTTTTTCTTGATTTGGACTCGCCTACCCTCTTAGAGAAACTCCACGGGCAGGTTCTTTTGAATGTATTTGGGGTTTTTAACTTGTAATAATGATTGACTCTAGTCTTCAATCTGAATGAATTTTGAGTATATCGGTTAGGAACTTGAAACAAGAGAAGTGGGAAAATTTAGGACGACTAGTTGTAATTGGGATGGGGCAATTTTTTTTTTCTTTTTCCAATAGGCAGGATAGGTATTTTAACGGCTTTGTAATTTCAATATTCCATGGTTTTTTTAATCAAAACTTCACCTCAAAAAAATTATTGTTTTTAATACTTTTTAAACAATTATATTGAAATATACAACTAATCAGCAATAATTGTAGGAAACATCATTGCATTATGTCTCTCCATTCTTTTCTGTTTGGCTGAGGAAGATCCATCTGTCTGTTTTTTGATTCAGTTTTTTGGTGTGAGGTTTTATTTTTAACTGATGACTTTTCTTTTGGTGCATAGGCATTTGCAAAGATTCTTTTGGGCATTTGAAGTTTCTGCATTGGTAAATGTTCCTTGGTGGTGGGTGCTGAACTTGGTATCATGGATTTAAATGCTTCACCACAACCCGAAGAAGATGAAGACACTTTTGAAGCTCTTGTAGGAGCAGATGTTGCTCCTGAAGAGCATATTGAAACTGCAGTTCAAATAATGCATCGAGTAGTTTTCTTTTCCCTCATTTTCAATTCTGGAGGACAGCTTTTGAATCAATAGATTATAAAATTAGAAGGATAAAAACAGAGTACATGGATGCAACTTTCGTATAAGTGATGATGGATGACAGTGAAGCAAAAATTGAAGGACAAGAGATATATTATTCAGAGAAATGGAAATATTGGCAGAGATGGTGCACATAGGATTAGAACATAGTGGATGAAATGGAGAAGTGCACGTTGAGTGTTCTGAGACTGTAAGATTTCGCCTAAATTAAAAGAAAAATTTTATAGAAGTTTAGTATGAGTCGCAATGTTGTATGTTACAAAATGTTCGGTTATTAAAAATTACATTCACAGAAAATGAAATGGAAATCACAATGATAATGCTAACATGGATGCGTGGAGTAACATGAAACAAAATTAAAATTTAAAATGAGCCCAATAGTTTAAACTTCGGAGTAGCTCCAATCTCAGATAAAATAAGGGAAAAAAAAGGATTAAGATGGTTTAGGCATTTTTCAAAGAAAACCACTTAGTGCACCTATTTGAAGAAGTGAGAGCATATAAGTTGAGGGTGCACCAAGAATAACCGAAAGACTAAAGGTGCACCAAGAATAACAGAAAGACCTAGGAGAACTGAAGGACAGATGATAAAACTTGATACTGTAAATTCTAAGTTAATGAGTGATATGGAATCGAATGAAAAAGTAAGTTTCATGATTCTACCCCAACTAAGTGGGACTTAAGGCGTAGCTAAGTGAGTTATGACAGCTTCTGCCCTTTAATTTGTCAATGCTTTCTTTAAACTGATGGCATGTATAAGTTTGGACATTGGCTTTTAACTCCAAAATGCTTGCGGCCTCAGGAACGCGAAGAAAGACGCCAGCGATTAAAAAGAGAACAGCCTGATGATAGACCTAGACAAGCCTCCCAACCACCAGCATTTGATCCATATTCTCGTGCAAAGTATCAGAAGACTCTTGAGAAAGGCAGGCTTCCCTCAGGTATCTTTGCAGCCTTTTCTCTTATGTCCCGTTGACTTGTAAAGAAGGTTATATACTTTTGTTGTAATGAGTAGATAACGTTTTGCCTTAAATGTCTTACTATATGTATTGATAATCTTAGATTATTAAATGAAATTCAACATTTTTGTTCTCCAAATTTGAGATCATATTTATGAGTAGGAGTGATATATTAGTAAAATGGCTCTAAGTAGAATTGGATGGAGAATTGTGGATTATGTAGTCGACCCCAACTAGTATGGGACAGAAGGTTAGTTGTGCACGTAGTAGTGATAATCTAGAGTGTTATTTAGAGAGCATAAATAGGAATATAATGAAACCAATTGTTTACCTTGTACTTAAAGTGAAGAAGTTAAAATCTAACAAAGTAAAGGAAATGAAAAAAAGATTAATCAGGCCTTGCTACATTGTGCTAAAAGTGAAAAGAGATGGGATCTTAGATCCCATTTCTGAATTGATATGTGAGTGCATTTGCATTTCGACAAAGATCAACCAAACAATTATATGATTTTTCTGTTTTGAAGCAAAATTCATCGAAAGACCGATATTTAATTTTGCAAGTAATATTTTCAACAACCAATGACAGATATTAATCTGATTATTGTGCTGATAACCTTCTGCTAGTTTTACATCTTGGATGGTTGACTCTCGTAAGAGGTGGATTGAGTTTTTCCTTTTACTGATTTAGGACTCGGAAGCATGTTGGTTTCTTAATCTAGGTTTCTACTTTGCTTGTTACCCTTCAAAAATTAATGTTTCTATTTTCATACTAGGTTAATCTATGATACTTATATGTGTTTTATGTAACCATTTACATGATGAGTTTTGGTAATGAGTATGGTGGTTGTGTCTGCCATTTCTTTCCCTTATTATTGTGGTGTATCACCTTTTCATGAGCATTGCAGGCTGGTTGGATTGCCCTCCATGTGGTCAGGAAATAGGTGGTATGATTCCTTCAAAGGTTCCTCTTGGTGAATCCTTCAATGACTATATTCTTCCTGGAAATAGATACTCCTTCAAACAAGTGATTCAACGTCAGAGAGTTCAAGGGAGAAAGGTTAGCGCGACAATCTCGATTCTTTTTGCTCTTTGGCTTTTGGTAGTGCAGACTACGTAATCTTATATCTCAGTGAAGTTTTTGTGCAGTTAGTAAAAGATTGTTTGAAATTTATTTATTTACCTTTTACTTTTATCTAATCCTGATTGGACAATTTGGAAATTTGATGCCTCTGGATATTTCTGGAGAGTGTGTATGTGTGTGTAACAATCTTATTTGGTTTCCAAATGCTTATTCTTACCTTCTGCTAATTTCTTTAAGAAGATGAAGGTGCCTCCCAAAGTTAACTCTTTTACATGGTTTTTTGGTCTTAATCGGATTAATACAAATGATTTCTTATGGAGAGGAGACCTTTCAAATCTTTCATCAAGTAACCCAGGAATATAAATTATCTTTGAGTTCGTGGTTTCTTCCCCCCTCATTTTAGAAATGCAGTTATAAAAAAATTTTGTAATGATGCAATATACTTTTTCTTTAATTTTTCATTTTGTTACATTTTCTTTTCCTTCATATGGATCTAAAACCCTAGAGTACGTCCTTTTATTTTAAGCAAGATAGACAAAATTTGAATATATATATATATTGATAAATAAAAAGCTATATTAAGGGGAAGCCACTTAAAAGTAAATTACAAGGCTAGAAACTCAATGTAAATAAACAAAAAAGGCTACATCCAGATCCATAGAATTTCTAGAAGCCCAAAAAAAGAAGGAAGATATCCGTTTGGCTTTTAGCTGATCCAAAGAGCTTGCTCTATCCTCAAAAGCCCTAAAATTTGTCAAAAGATGTCTCTTTCCTTATGCGTAGACAAATATGACTAAGTCTAGACTTTGTCTTCAATACTTCCACCACCACCCAAGAACAACCAAGAAAACCCAAAACAATGTTATACCAATCACTGTAAAATTTTGTTTAATACTCACCTTTATTTGTTTCCTTGAGTAACTAGATGATTTTTAATATTACTTGTGGCTGTGAAGCATATACTTGTTGTGTCTATATCAGATATGCCACTCGTTCAACGTTGCACCAAAACAAGTCAATTACACTATGTAATGTGTTCAATTTTGTTTTTGGTTTAAATACAAAACAATTTTTGAACACTTTCCAACATTGTAAAGATTGT